>OY728156.1:1268380653-1269630653 GCA_963277665.1 Viscum album | reverse complement strand
AATAATAGTTGTATTAGTGAATTTAACAAGAGATAGATGAAACCATATCACTTTTCAAAACTTTAGAGTGCAACCTTATGCTTTGTTTCAGTTGACACTAGCCTGCAACATAGTGGTATTGCACTCTGTTCTAGGTGCACACTATTCCACCGAAACAGGGAATATATAAATCATATGTTATTATTATATAATATAACCTCATCTTAATGGAAATCACTATTTGATTTGTTTGAGTGAAACTTTATTAAAACGTATAGAATTGAAAATATGCTACCAAAAGTGTTGAAAATAACATTTTCCAGGAAAATGAAAGATCTGATTCATATTTTCTATTTAGAATTACTTCAAATGGTGTTGCATGGGAGAAGCAAAATAATTCATAACCAAAATCCTTTTATTTTTAACTTAGTATTTTTCAAAATCACAGTGCTTATTCGAAATTCCAACCATCTTCAAAAAGGGTTCTGAAATAACTCTATTGGAGACTTTTTTGTAATCAGGTGCCTCAATATCCTGGGGAAGTATACTCCCACTTATGGAATGTTAGAAGTTTTTTGGATTCCACCATTAATTTGATGAAAAGATTTCAACATATATGGATCTCTAGAAAGAAACCCTAGTCCAGCGGGATTTGGGGTCATCCCCAGGGATCATAATGGAGGGATATTTTATTACACACATGGGACTTGTGGAAATTATACTACCCTAAAAGATAAAATGATTGGTTTTATTATTTATATCCCCATGGATAAACAAAATAATTAGAATAAGGTATGGTTTGAATGTTACAAGAACACTATTATGCATATGGTGGGGCTTGATATCATACATATCTCATGGAAGCTCCCTACAATATGGTCTGATTGCGTGAAAATGTTATCTTCATTGAACTGCACAATCATGCATGGATTTTTTGAAGCTAATACTCTCACCGATTCTCTTGAAAACAATGGGGTTTTCCATTATATTTTCAGTCATGCTGATACACTCCCTCTTCATCTTTTTTCCTATAAAAAAAGAAAAATGTAAAATCCATTCATTCATTCTAATGTAACATTATTTTTTTTAATAATAAGATCCCATGTGCTCATTTTTCTAAAAATAACCATAAAACTGAAGAGGATTGAAAGAAAGAAGGGGGAGATGAGGATTGGATTAAATGTAATTTTATTGAATCATTGGACCTCAAAAACCTAAAATCCACATCATTATAAATACAGAAACCCCCACGCATAAAAGACTATATTGAACCCCACTGGTGAGCCAGTGAGCCCATGTAGGGTGGTTAGATACTTTGGAGTGTAATGGATAGTTATTGTACCCCACTAAATAACGGATTCCCTAATACTAATAAATTTTAATATCCCCACCACCTCAACCTTATGCTTCTTATACATAATCACCTATAACACCTATAATGACTTATTCCTTGTCTAAAACATATGTTTGAGATGTTCTAACAATATAAATTCTAATATAAATCAATATTATCAAAATAATACTCTCACCAATTCAATATTATAATTCCTATTGGATTTTTATAATTTCATGGATGAGGGTCCTTAAATATTCTATGTAAAATTATTGTTTATGTAAATTACTTCATGTAAGAAATTTGTTTGTGTGATTCTTATGAAAAATCAGAAAACCTTCCCCTCTTAATCCTTATTTTAGTATTATAATATCTATAAATAATTAGAGTTTCCTATTTATTAAGAAAATTATTTAAAGTCACATGTTATAGAAAACATCATGATTCTGGAAAATGAGTAGGCTCAAGTTCATGAATAAAATTGAATTATCACAACATTAATTCTATTTGTAGCATCATTTTTCTGATAAGTTTTATTTTTTTTCAAAATTTATATTTAATATTATTGAATAGACTTTAAACCCTTACTGATCCATTATTTAAAATTTACCTCGTGGTATTTTCTAATCTAGATCTTATTAAACGTGCTTGTTCAAAAAATACAACCCAAAATCTCTAAAATCCCAACATTAGAGAAATTTTGAAAATAGTTTTTATTATCAAAATAATGTCCATTTTAAGAATACATATTCCATTGTAAATAATAAAATGGAATCTCAAAAAACATTAATTAAGAAGTGAATTCATTCAAATTCTATAAGTTTGGTGTTAGATATAACTAGTGGCCCTCTAATTTTTATTCTAATATAGTTATAAATATGATTCAGGATAATTACTAAAGTTGACGTTGAAATTTAATCTCCAAATGGAGAGAAAATTGAACTACTATCAAAAGGATACAACCCTCACATGTTTAATTTTAAATTGGATTTAGTTTGATGAAAATTTATTGGGTTCCTAATGTACCCAGAAACATAATTTTTATATCCATTTTAGACATGAGTAGATTTTTTTCTAGAAGTAAAGAATGAAACTTTTATAATGATATAATATGTTATGGTATGAAATATATAAATAATTATATTCACCAGAATATTAAAAAATATCTTTGTAATATATAATTAATGATGTCCACATGATTCATATCAAACCTAGATGTGGAATGAACGATCATGTAATTGAGAAGTGATTGAAAAAATTACATGAATAAGGGTATTTATGTTTATTTGAGTTGAAAGTGTTTAATATTTTTCATGATTATTTACAAGGTATAATTATAATGTCTATATTTAGTTTAATAGGGCATATAACCAAAAATATTTTATAATTTGTTCACACTGATATGTGTTTACCTTTTATAGTAGTGGATAATTATGGATACTGTTTTATCATTACTTTTACTAATGATTTCAGTTGATATGAGTATATCTACATGATGATTTTTAGGTAACATTTCTTTAAGAAATTTATGCAATCTAATAAGAAACTAGAGAATTAAATTTTATTGTGGATAAATAATATTTTCTATTTAAAATGTGGGGGGTATCTTAATAAAGAGTTCATTGATTATCTAAAAGATTTTGGGATATTATCCCTAATTTCTACCCCTTATACATCATAACATAATAGTGTTAGTTAAAGGATGAATCAGAACATATTTGGGATGGTGAGATTGATTATGTTTCATGAAAATATTTCATTATCAATTTAGGGATATGAATTATATTCGATATACTACCCACTAAGTTGAGTTACAACTAATGTGGAATGAGAATCAAATCTGAGTTAATTTATGGGAAGAATTCCATTTCAATACATATACTTGTGTGGGAATGTGATATGTTTGTTAATAATAATTATAGCAACAAACATGAATATTGTGGTGTAATTGTTTTTCATAATAGGATTACTTAATGAAATAAGAGGATATAACTTATTTTATCCCACTGAAAGAAAAGTAATTGGGGCGAAACCAGACAAGTTCATTGAAATAGAGATCATTTCAAAAGGTCATAGTTAGAGTAAAACAATCTTCAAGAAAGTGAAGTATCTTCATATATAATAGTCAAAACTAGAATAAATTACATAATTCCTAGTGTAAGAGGTTGTTTGAGAAACACATTTACTAGATAGATGTACCAGGTAAATTATAGAAGCAAAGATATATGGTTTTATTATCACTGAGGACAGTGAAACGTTATTTGTTGAAAATAATGAACCCCTATTCTATAAAGAAGAAGTAAATTTCTCAGAAGTTTAAAAGTGGAAATAAGCTAGTAATTATGATTTTATTTTCTATACCAAAACCTTATTTGAGTTTTCACTAATCCTCCAGTCAAAGTGAGGACCATTGGGTGAAAATGGGAATTCAAGAACAAACTACACAAGCATGGTAATTTTTTTACCTATAATTATTGACTTTTTTATAAAGGGTTTAGGATAAATCAAGCAATAGACCATGATGAATAATTTTTAGTAGTTACTATTTTGAAATCCATTATAATTTTACAAGCCACTGTTGTTTACCACAATTATGTGATTTGAAAAATAGATGTTAAGGCCACCTTAAATAAAATAAATATTGTGGAGGATGTATATATTACCCAACCAGAAGGGTTTGTCGAACAAAGGATTCCAATAAGGTCATAAAGTTTTTTAGATCCATTTATGGTTTATCATAAGAATCAATATCATGAAAAATTTATTATGATGAATCAGAAATCAAATTTGGTTTTATAAATAATTATTGTGTGACCTATGTCCTTGGAAGGTTTAGTTTGAGAGAAATGGTTTTACTTGTAGTGGGAGTTCAAAATTATTACAGTCAATTAATATAGGATTAAGTAAAATTTTTTCCATCAAATCTGTAGGTGAAGTTACCTATATTTTACTAATGAAGATCCATTGAGATAAATCTAAGTGGATAATTATAACCCATTGAGATTTTAAAAGTGAAAGATAATGTTAGATTTAATGAATGACATGCAACCCCAGTATTAGAATTTAATATAAAAACTTATGTCACTATGATATATTTATTTAAATCAGATCTCTTTAATAGCTTACGATTCAAAAAATTATGTGCATAAATGAATCACAATACTCTATTAAAATTTTATTATTTAAACCTGACCATCATAACATAAATATTAATTTGGAGGGTATGAAAAAGAGAAAATAAATTATAAAAATTATATAATTTACACATGTATAAAACAAATTCAATAATATTATATTAATTATAAATAAAATAAAAATCTATGTAAGAGTAAGAGATATTTTCTGAAAAATTTTATTTTTCCAAAGGGCCGTTTATTCGCGATTTGTGAACATAATTTAAAATAAATATTTACTAATTTTATAAAATTTATATAATAAATTACAATTCATATTTTGAAATTGAATTATTAACATTATCACTAGGTTAATTTTTGGTATTTTTGGAATATATTAATGTTTTGAGGAATGGGAAAAAATAATTACTTTTATTGAAAAATTTATTTTTGTTGAATTTTTTTGAAAAGTTAAATTAAATTTTAAATTGTTTTCAATGTGCAAATAGTTCCACTATTTTAAAATATAAATAATTTAGGACATTATAATGAATTTAATATTGAAATTTTATGATAAAATATTATATACTTATGGGAATCTTTCTTATAGAAAACTACTCTTTTATCACATCTTCTGTTTAATATTAATTTGAATTCCACCACTTATGGGAATTTAATTTTAAAAAATCAATACTATATTTGGAAAAATCATAATTTATATTATATAAAATGTAAAACATAAATTTTACATTAATAAATCGTAAAAAAATGAGAAATTAATTACCACATTTAAGTTAAAAATGGGTTAATCAGGGATTAAAGTAGTTATATAAGGGTTAAAAACGATCTAAAACATGTATACATCATAATTTATGGACATATTTAGACCCTATTACTTATAAGGTTTGATAATGACCAATGTTTTAGGATTTTAACATGTGAAAAACATGGGAATCACTTTATCATTTCAAATATTATATATGTGTCCCCTCCCATAATTATAAATGGCCACACCGACCGACCCCACTTTAAACTTAAAAAACCCCCGTAGTTTGAACAAGAAATATCAAAATTCCATTACTTTCCTCCCTATATCCTAGAAGACATAGTTTTATTATAAAGATGTAATGACCCTGACCCCAGAATCCCGAACCCGATGAAATATTTTATTACATTAGCATAGATACATTATTCAGATCCCAAAAGACAAAAATTTTTAGAAGTGTTGGAAAAAAATTACTTAAATGGTTCACATATTACTTTGGAAAAAAACATAATACATGGAAAAATCTAATAAACTATAACCATTAAACTCATTCTAATAACTCTTCTTCATAACCTTGGGAAATGAAATAAAATTAGTATGATATAAAATTATCATTACGGACTATGTACAATGAAATATATCATTAATAATTAATGAATATTTTTTATGGTAAGGTAAATAAATAAAAAAATATTTCATTTAAATTAATATATAATGCATAAAAAAACATGAAAGTTAAATAACTAAAAATGAATGTCATTTAATCAATAAAATTAAAATGAAATAAATCTATAGAGTTTGTCATAGTGAAAATCTAATGGATAAAAATGAATAAATTTTAAATGAAGTAAATTCATTAATTTTATTATGCCATGATATCATGAATTATCGTACCTCTACAGTTGAGACCTTTCACAATACGGTTTAAAACAAAAGGTAGAAACCCTTTTAATTTTTGCAACTTAATTTGCCTCATGATACCGATCGATGCATCAATGGTATATATTATTTCAGGCCCCACCCATAACTTTATGTACCAATAATTACTCATAAATAAAATAATTTATTTAATTAATCAATATTCCTCATCATCAAATTTCCATATTAAATAAAAGAAACAGATATATGAATATTTCTCAAATTAATCCGAAACATTTCAAAGTAAACACCATATATAAAAATTAAATATGGTTTTAGAATTAATAATATCCATCATACATGAATATTCTCATTTATGAGAAATTTAGTTTCTAAGGAATAATTATTATAATAATGTATTTTTTTCCGGAGAAAGTTAACAATCATAACATGATGTTATGTTGGACAATAAAGTTTATCAGTTGGTAATTATCAGGTCAAATCCACATGGATGAAATAATTCAAAGTGAAAGTTAAAATACTATAAGGAGTGAATAATTCATGATTTTATATGTCAAATAGGTAGTATATACACCCTATATAAGTGAATTTGTGCATAATAAAAAATAAGTACCAATGAAATGATATTAAAATGAAATCACTCACCTTGCGCTTTCCTTTTGGTAGTACTTAATTTATCTACATGTATATTGGTTTTAAAATAGTATATTACATATATAATAACCATATTAATATTTATGATATCACATATGACCCTTTTATAACATCGTGTCACTTGTTTGTTAATAATCATTCATTATTATCATTGTTTTTGGTGTTAATTACCTTGTTTTTTGAGTATTTTTTGACTTGTTATTTTTCATTAAATTTACTTAGATAATGATTTTGTTATCTAGAAAATGAAATACTTGATGTAAATTTATTAAATATTTTTTGTATTTATATTTATATTAATCTATAAAATTTTATGATAGGAAACTAAACACACCGTTCATGGAGACGGCAGTCCACAATCATGCATGAACATTATTTCCATTTTTATATCATATTGAAAGAAAGATATGTAAATGAAATATATGTATATTATAATTAAATTATTATTATAAGTCATATATATCATAGATGTTTATTAAACCCATGATTAATACATTCTATGTAATTTTTTAATGAATTACATAACTTTGTGGAGGCGGTAGTCCACACGTCCATAAATAGTGTTATTATATTCAAAAAATAAAAATCATGAATGTATGTGTTATATAATAATTACAGAAGAATAAATAAATTTTAAAAATCAAATATATAATATATAAACTATAAATATATCATTTTTACAAACCATTAATGGTGGTAATGGAAGAATGAACAACATCGGTCTGTGGGACGATAGTTCACCGTACATACAAACGATGATTGTGTATCCCATTTGATGAAATTGTGTGAAGTTTTAGGTCATAAAATAAACATTAAAACATCTCTATATATTTTAGATACTAAGGATATTTTATAATCATTATATAATAATAATTTAAGGGGTTTATAAATAAATAAAATAGTAGTGGTCATCGAAGAATGCTACCTCTTATTCGGGTAACTCCTTTTGGTCTATACCAAAATCATTCCTTGATGTGTTTTATGTCCAAAAAATTATTATAGGATTAGATTAATGATTTTTGGATTATATTTAGGAATGTTATAGATGATACAAATTTTTTTATAGGTGTGAATAAGGTGGGTGGGTGGGGGGAGTTCCCTTTTATAGTGGAGGAGCAATGACATTCCTGTAAATACCCAAAGGTAAACAATATTGGGTGGACTACATTACCTAAATTTACTCCAATAATGAACCATATTTGATAAAATAGGGGATATGGTCTAAATATTTTTATTAAATGGGGTTTTTTGAAAGTTTATAGGACATTTGACTCCATATGATTATTGTTTAACAACGAAGTAAGCTATTTTTTTTACCATAATCACAATTATGAATTTTATTTTTTTTTCACCAATATTTCTGGTAAAAATATAATTATACATTAAATAAAAATATATATTGTTATGATTTAAAATAAGGAATTAATTTTTACAAAATAAAATCACATATGTGGTTAAAATTAACACTTAATATGGGATGAGAAATCCTATTTTTAATATGAAACCGTTCCTATGTTGTTCTAGGTTTTTTTATAAAATTTAAATTTAATAAAAATTACAATGAAATAAATTTTATTAAAATAATTATAATTTATATATTATCACTTTAAAAACAATTTAAAATATAAATAAACCATCTAAATTATTTAGATGAAAAGATGATGTTCAATTCAAATTCAATATTTTTCACTATTCATCAAAAAAGAAACTTATCCAAAAAGTACAAAAAAATCAACCATATATAATTGTTATATTCTTGAAAAAAATAATGGTTATTTTGTAAAATTAAAATTATAAAATTGTAAAAATTTGGTTTTAAAATAAGGGTTCTCTTAAAAGTCAAGAAAATTAGCTTTTAGAAAAATACAACTTCTTATGCATAAAATTGGATTGGTTCGTATCTTATTCCCATAAAATACAATATATGAACATACAAAATATTTAATATATAATATATAATAATTTCATAAAGATTATTCATTAATAGTAATTAATTAAATTTATTTGGATAAAATGTCTTTGGGTTCATGACAATAGTTTTTATAATAAAAACCTTTATTTTATATTCAATTGGGTTTTTATATTATTTTATAATTAATAGCTAAAAAATTAGTTTATCAATATTTTAGTGGGATAGATAATCTTATTGATAATAAAAAATTTAATGGATAGGGGATAATTTTCATTTTAAATAATATTATTAATAGTATTCTGTAAAACTCGATCTTGCATGTAGCACAAAGAAACTTAGTGTTGCATGTAATGCAAGACAATATCTATATTGGGTGTTGAGAAATATTAACTCGGTGTTATGAATAAATCAATATTGAAAAGAAATTTTTTGTTGTGTGAAATTCAAGTTAACTCAGTATTTCATGCATTACAATCTATACAATAGATTGAATTTATTTAAAATAGTAAATATATCATAAAGTCATGGGTTTTTATATTCCCTTATAAACTTGGTGTCACGTGACATACATACTATTGAAAATGATATTAATATTTTAAAATTTCAAGTTTTTACATTTCCCCACATTAAATATATTCTATCCTCGCAATTTAAACATGATCTCAATAACCAAGGGATTGATATTTGGAAATACTATTATTGAAATACCTGAATCAAAATGAGCTAATAAAATATCTTCTTAATAAAAGATAAATTGAATTAAAATTGTCCTATGAAATAATAAAATATATATGCTTAGAGAAATAATAGCATAGGTCGGAAAAAAATGTGGATATAGAAGAGAAAACTAAATCTCAAAAATTGAGAGGGAGTGATAGAGAATATTTTAAAGAGAAAGATAACGACTCAAGGTCATAAACTAAACTTGTGAAAAAGTCATTAATATCAAAAAAAATTAATTATTATAAGACAATTTGTTTGTTTCATGACCCTTTTCCTAGATTTGGGTAACTATTTCACTCTCTAAGAGTATAAGGAAATATAATTTCTTGAAAAAATTATATTTTATATGCACAATATTATACATTAGTTGGGCCCTAAACTACTTCTACCACATATCCTAGCATAGGATTCATCATATGGTTAAGTAATACACTGATATATAAAACCTTATCAAAATATGAACATAAACCATTAGATAAATGGTCTGATTTACGACCCTTACAAAGGATTAAGATCCACAACTTTAGAAAGTCACTATGTTTTCCAAATGAACTTATCATGAATCTAAATAACATAAAGTTTCTATAAATCATCACATGCCAAACATGTGGATACCTTCATCATATATCCTTTTTCAATATTGTAATAACATTAATCACCATATAAAATACTAAAAACATGAATTAATCCTTATTATTTATGTAAAACACATATTAATGGATATAATTTTAAAATTATATGAAAACCATGAATGATAGTTGAAACAACTTTGTCCAAAAATCATTAATCAGTTCTAAGGTAATCAACACTATCTAATTTACATTATTTATATGAATCATTTCTTAATAAAATAATGATTACGATAGTATCATGAACATATTAAGGGTTTTCTTTCCCTAAATCATATGTTTTCCAAGAAGTTCAACTTGTCACCAAATCATTTGTTTGGTTATCAGTACCGTTTAACTTCTGATCTTAAATCCTTAATGAAATAGTACTGTTGTGAAATCCTTTTATATTTAATGATTTTAATAACTACTACATCATTGATAAAATACTCAAATAGAAAAATTACTGAATACAGAAAAACTAAAATTAATCATTCCCCGTTTTATGAGGTAATATCATAAGATAGGCCCCAATCCATTAGCATTTTTTTAGGTGTGTTTCCATGAGAAATGGAGAATTTATATGCATAGTGACCAACATATATATAGGTGAAGCATTTTACAATGATTTTTTATTCTTATTTTGAAATCATGAGCGTGGTGGAATTTTCCCCCACACCTGACGCAAACTCCTTTTCATATTAAGCACTTACCAATGAGTTTCCTCCTACAATTATCAGAAGTGGGAAAATATTTCCTTCCCTTGTTCCCTTTACCTGTGTTTTCCTATATTTCCCTCTTCTTCTCTTAATTCCTTTATAGGTCATAATACTTAGATAACTCTTTCTCTTTCTTGTTATCAGATGATACTATGTCCTCATAAGTTGGGAATTTTTAAGAGACTACTTACCTTCTAAATATTGGATTAATACCATCAATGAAATCATAATTCTTACCCTTTAGATTATATGAATTGATGTGGTTACCATTACTTCTTATATGAACCACTTATAAATAATTACAGACACATTATTTGACCATAACACTATATAACATAATGTTTTATAAAAAAATTAGTGAAATAATTATCATAAATTAAAAAATATCTCCATAACAATTATAATAATTTAAAACATGGTTTATTTTGGGTGTTATTATATACTTATCCTAAAAGTATTTCATATGGTTATATTCTATAATCCATGTTTTGATAAATCTAGTATCCAAGGTGTCTACTGAACTTTTTCTGATACCAACGGTAATGACCCTGACCCCAAATGCCCGGAACTAGTGCCTTACATTATTACATAAGCATAGATATAAGATTAAGATATCAAAGGACCTATCTGTTTAGTAGTTTTTGAAAACATATTATATACATGGTACCTATATTACATTTGGAAAACAAAACAAAATATTATACGTAACAAAATCTAATAAATTGCATCCTAGAAACACATTCAAAGTTCTCTTCTCTATAACCTAGGTAATGGAAATAAAATAATAGTGAGATCGAATGCTTAGTAAGGGTTAAGTACAGTAGTAGATATCATTAAACAATAATGAATAATCAAATTGTCAATGTAAATGACTAAACACACATTCCATTTAAATAAATAGATCATGCATAAAAAATATAGTAAGGTAAATAACAGAAAACACATTCCATTTAATCAATAGACAGATAATGAAATGAATAACCATATTTTTTCGTACCAAAAATATCATTGATAATAATAACAGAATTATAAATGAAGAAAATTCTTTAATTATAGGATTCCATGATCTCAGGAATCATGGTACCTTTATCATTGAGCTCTTTCACAAGATGGTTTAAAACTAAAGGTGGAAACCAATTTAATTTCCCAACATAATTTGTACAATGAGACCTACCGATACAACGAGGGGATATATTATACAGGGGTACACCTATAACATCCATACCAAATAATTACCAATATATGAAATATTTAATTTTATTAATCTATATTCCTTATCATCAAGTATCCTTATTGAATAAAATATATAGATTTATCCACATTTCCAAGGTTAATCTAAAAAATTTCAATGTAAAAACCATATGTAAAAATAGAACATGAGTTATGAAATAATTATACCCACCTTACAAGAATATATATTTTTAAGATAAATTTAATCTAAAAAATTATTATAATAATGTTATTGTTTCAAGATAAAGTTAACATCCACAAAATGAAGTGATATTGGATATTTTCTATTATCACATGAAAATTTTCAAATTAAATCTTGTTAGATGAAATAATTGGAAGTGAAAATTAAAATAACATTACGTGTGAATAATTTAGGATATTAAATTTCTATTAGGAAGTATATACCCCATATTAAACTGAATTGGTTCATAATAACAAATAAATCTCAATGAAATGAAATTGAGACGAAATCCCTTACCTCACACTTTCCTTTTGTCCATACTGGATTTAAACTCCTATATAGTGGTTTTATAAATTTTAATAACATTTAATAAAATGAATCTAATATTTATGATATAAAATATTATCATTTTATTGAATATTATCTCCTATTTGTTAATACTCATTCATTATTTTCATTATTTTCTTTGTTAATTTTCCTTTTTTCGGGCAAGTTTTGACAAGTTATTTTTTTATTAAATTTACTTAGATCATGATTTAATTATATTTATAATGTAAACCATTATTAAAAGTCATATATTATCATTATATATATATTTATACTAATATATAAAGTTTGGTTATATGAATTTAAATACACCATTCATGGAGACAGTAAGTTATACATACACATGAACGATGTCTCCATTTTCTTATCATATTGAAAAAATAAAAATTAAATTATATATATTTATATTAAAATTATCGTATCATATTTATATCATATATTTAATTTAATATTATTAAACTGATTTTTAATACATTTAATTTATGGTGGGATCTAATCACATCGCCTTGAGGAGGTGGTAGTCCACACGTCCACAGACGTTATTATCACATTCCCACAAATGGATAAAATGAGGGTATGTATTATATAATAATTAAAAAAGAATAATGAAAATTGAAATATAATATTTATCATATATAAACTATAAATCCATAAATTTTATGAACCTTGAAATATGGTAGTGAAAAAATGAACAACACCAGTTCACGAGGCGGCAGTCCGCTGTGCACACGAACGATGATTGCGTATCCCATTTAATGGAGGTGTTTGAAGTTATAGGTTATAAAAAAAATATCACTATATTTATTCTACTGATGTTATTATATAATAAATATATATGAATAATTTAAGGGGTGGATAAATAATTAAAACCAAAGTGATTGTTGAAGAAAATTCCCTCTTCTTCATGTAACCACTTTTGGTTTTTACAAAAATCCTTCATTGGATTGAATTATGTCCAATGAAAATATTATAGTATTAGGGGATGGATGTTGGGAGTTTATTTGGTCACCTTTTGGGCAATCTAACCTAGTTTAGAGGTGTAAATAAGGGAGGGGTTGAGTGCCCTTTTGTATTGGAGGAGTGGAATTCTAATAAATACCAAAAGGTAAAAACTATTGAGGGGTATCAATTACGTAATATGCCTCCAATAATGAATTATTTATGTATAAAAGTGGTTATATAGTTGTAATAGTTCTGTGAATTTTTTTTTGACAAGTTCATTTGTCATTTTTCCCATGAATATTAAAATTCAACCACTATGTAATCTCATATTACCTTAATCGCTGTAATAAATTTCAATTGTTTTCAATAACATTTTTGATAAAAAATGTTGAACAATCCAGATAATATAATATATTATTATTTCATATATTTAATAAATTTTTCCAAATTTTAAAAAATATATGGTAGAATATAATTTAAAATTAATCTTGTAGGGGGGATAAGAAAGCTGGTTTTTAAAGAGAAAATTTTCAAAAGTTTATTTAGTTTTTATATATAAATTCGACATAAAAATGATTCTAATGACCCAAAATATATTATTAGATGTATAATGGGTATATTTATACTTAAAAAAACTGAAAATACAATTTCATGTTTTTAATGGTTTATATGAAAAGTTGATTTATAATTAAAATTCTATATTTTTCACTTTTCATAAAAAAAATGAAACCGCTCATAAAATTATGAAAAAGAACCCTAATATATTTTTGAAATTATTATTCCAAAAATAAATTTTAATTTTTGAAATTAGAATTATAGAAGTTTCAAATTAGGGCATTAAAATTAGTACATCATTAAAAGGTGAAAATTGTCTTTTAGAAAAATAAAACTTTTTATGAAAAAAATTCGATTTGTTTTTTATATTATTCCCATAAATAAATTATATTAATTACAAGACAATTTTTTAATATATAATATATATATTTCGTAAATATCACTCACTAATAGAAATTAATTTAATTTATTATGAAAAAAACTTTAAGTGCATAAAAACACTTTTTTAATAAAAAAAATTCTTTTATATTCAATTCATTTTTTATATTAATTATTAATTAATTGGTAAACAATGAATTAATATAAATTTATTATGTTAATTAATACTATTCACAACCAATAATATGATGGTTAGTGGATAAATTTAATTTTAAATAATAATATTAATAGTAATCAATAATTCTCTGTCTTACGTGTAACATAAGCCATCTTTGTCATGTGTGTATTGCCAGATAATATCAGTATTAAATGTAAATATAGATTAAATTGGTGTTTTATATGAATCACTCTATCAATAAAACTTGTTGTTGTGTGAAATTCATGCTAAATTAGTATTTCATGCAATTCAACCTATAAAATAGATTGAATTTATTTAAAATTGTAAACATATCATAAAGTATCATGTTTTTATATTCCTTTATACACTTGGTGTTGCATTTCATACTTTATATTGAACATTATATTCATATTTAAACATTTTTGGATGTTACATATGCCCTTATAAGAAGGTTTTAGGTATAAAACTAATTAGGCTCTCCGATGAAGAGGTAAAATTCTTAAACAAGAATATTTGTACTATTTATTCTTCATCCAAATTAAAAAATTATTAAAGTAGTATAATATAATATTAAAAATATTTCATATATAATAATAATTTCATCTATGAATTAAATAATCCATTTCCATATGCGCTTATATCAAATGGGAAACAAAACCATCAACGATATGTACTATGGACTACCACCTCATGAAACGAAGTAATTTATTTTCCATCACCACCATTTAAAAATAGATAAAATATGGTTTTAATATATATATATGATAACTATTTTATTATAATATATTTTAGTTATTTTATCACATATAACTTTTTACTTTCCATTCAACGGGGTTACGATTATATCGCTTTTGTGTTTGGTTGTCTACCTTCCCATGAGGTGATGCGATTTATTTTTCACTTAAAATTTACATGAATGGTAATAAGGTTAATTTTTGAGAATATATGTGATATTTAAGATCTAAAAATACTTATAAAAATATTATTTCACATCTAACTTCTTACCTTTATATTTTTTATAAAATAATAACATTGCTCGTGCGTAGGTGGGGACTACAACCTCCACGCAGGGACATGAATTGATTTTTATTAATTTTTTACATGGATGATAATAAGGTTATATTTTATTATAATAAATTATATACATTTATTTATAATGAATATATAAATATAAATCTATTTTTTATTTTAATTTATTTCATTTTTTGATAAAAATTGAAACAATATTCATGTGTAAGTACGGTCTTCCATCTTCATGAATAGTATAATCCATTTTCTATATCTAACACTAATTTATTGATAGAAGTACATATATAATGAATATTTAAGATATTTATATCATTTATAACATTCTATATATGAATAATCCATGATAAAATTAAAAGGGAGAAAATTACCAAACTATAACATACAAGAAAAATGAAGCAATTATCACCCCAAATAGTCATTTTAACAAATAATTGTTAAAAATGGATAATAAAAGTCAATAATTAAATCATATATGGTATGATATATATGATTATGGTTATATAATATATTTATAATGAATCTTTATTTAATATTCAGGATGTTCAAAAACATATGATGGATCTGAAACCCGAGGTAAGGGGTTCTCATTTAATTTTTACATTCATGATACATACACCATAGTCACCAATTATTCCTATTTGTTATGTATTAAATTATAATTTGAAAAATTTATATCATAAATATATTTATCTTAGTTGTATTTAATGTTTCATTTTATGATTATTTCTTTTATGGGGATTACAATTTATATGTTGCCAAAGTGGTAAGAGTTTATTTCATAATCTCAATATTATTTAGGATTAAAATATTCAAGTCAACCTTGGAGTAATTATTTATTATTACAATATTTGAACCAACATAATTTCATATAATATATTTATTCATGAAATTTTTGAATAAATAGTACCATTTAGACTCTATGATACATAAAATGGCTGAGAAAATGCTTTTATGAAAATTCAACTTTATTTATCTCTTCAGTCAAATATACTTTTACATCAAAACCCACGATTCCTAAAAATATATTTCAAACTGTTTTTAACTTTTGAAAAATGATTTATTACAGAAAATTTTACCCGTTTTTAATTTTTAAAATGTTATTATTAGAAACTTCTTATTGTTTTTAGAACAAGAACATTATGAAATTTAATAAAAAGGTGAAATGTATCTTTGTTTAAACATGTATGTCAGGTAAATATTTTCCCTCCATAATCACTAATCTATGTTTTAAAGATTATTTTATATTTTTTCAATGTCATTTTTAATTAAAAATATTTTAAATTTTGTTGTGAATATTTTGTTTTAAAATGTTATTTTCAAAAAACAAAGCATATTCTACTCAAGAATGTTTTCATGGAAGTTTTATATTATTTATGATCATAAACAACATAAACCATTTATTTTAGAAATTATCCCCTAGGGATATGTAGAATGAATATCATCTTTATTATTTCTATTGAGGGTTTGTGATCTTTTTTACTGAGGATGAATAATTTTATTACTTTTCACCATAATATTTTTGGATGGTTTATGATTATGTTTATTTGATTGTGAATAGTGTATACATTTCATATTATAGTTTTCCAATAATTTTTTTATTGATTATGTTTCAACCATTTAATATGAGAAATGAATTTGACTTAGTAAGTTATTGGTGGAACCTGATTAAATATACTGCCTCTGTGAATCGACAGGTCTCGTGAGACAAATTAGTTGAAAAATGTAATAGGTTTGTACCCACAAATTCAAACTGGATTGTAAATGGTCTTGAATGTTTTTTTATGATATATAGTATTGTGCATTACATCATTTTTATATCTGTTCATGATTTTTATGTGAGTATTCAATTATATATAATATCCATGGATATGTTTCAAGGTCATGTGATTATTTATATGACTTTATTTGATCATGATTTATTTGTGCCATATTATAAATTTATAGATTAAATAGAACGTGTTTTCATAATTTATCATTTCGTATTTTTTTTATTTATTCTTAATTGTTTCCACTATACAATTACCCTTATTTAGAATCATCTATCACCCCTTTATTTTTTTTTATTTCCTTAAAGATGCAAGGAAGTGTTTTAATTGATAATTTGGGATGTTATAAAGGGAATATAGGTGTTATAAAAGGAAATTATTTCTGTATTTTATGTTTTAAAATGAATTTGAAACTCATGTTTGAATCTAGTTTATAAATACAACTGAACTATTTGGTCCTTTAAGATGAAATTTATTGTATCTAGTGCCAATAAAAAAAATTAACAAGCAACTTTGGGTAACTGGAGTTAGGGTTTTTTTGTTGGTATCAGAATATTCTTAGTAGATACATTGAGAACTATATTTATGGAAAGAAATTAGGGAACACAACACTATGATAGACATTGAGGATAAGTATAGAATAATATCATAATGTTATAGCAATGAAGATATTACATGGTATTCCTAGGAATACATCCCTATATAGATACTACAATAGGACATGGTGCATAAAAAATATATAGGTGTAATAAACCTAAAAAATTTGTTCCAGTCTTGACTCGAGTATTACCTAGTACCCAAGGAAAAACCTTATTATGAACCCATATTAACACTCCTCGGGCATATTATTATGATAATTCACATTTTCTTTATAATCCATTATGATATGTTTGGAAATGTTTTTATGAATTAAAATATTTCCCAAATAAACCATGTTTTATGAAAATGATATTAGTTATGCATACATTTTTCGATTTATGTTATGTATTTCACTATTATTAGGATTATACATTCTGATTATTGATGTTATAACCCATTCTATTTTATCAAGTTTTTTTATAATTTTAAATCATGATACTAATGGGAACCGTATCAATGCACGAACCCCGTGTATGGATTTAACTCTCCAGAAAGTTATTAAAGGCGAAGTTGGATATTTAGATGGAACAAATAAAATTATAACCATATTGGGAATCTGAATCATGTTTTCAGAAATAAACATTCTTGTATAGAGTATCCCATTGATCCACTATGTGGTGAAATAATTTTATAACTATTCATGTGTTAAAAACCCCAATCATTCAACGAAAATGAAAACCTATTTGTATTTAATAAATGAATATTTTCTATAGAGAATATATTTCACATTTTGGGAAGAAATAAAAGCCAGAAAGTTGTCATGTCAGTTTGTTGTCTCTTAGAATATGTGGACCAATGGTGTTCATTGATTCAAATGACTCAAAATTAAGAAGAAACATAAAAAATATATTGAATTTATTTTAATGTAATCTTCATAGAAATGTATTTTACTCATGAGAAATGAGTGAATATGAAGAGAAAATTCATAAATATTAGTCCAATGGAAGATGGAAGTGTTTCTATGTATGAATTCCAATTTACAAGGCTATAAAGGAAAGATAAGGACTATGTACATAATATAATTATATGTATTAACCATTCTATTGATGTGATTAATATAATTTGTTGAAGGTAAGTAGTCTCCCAATAATTCTCATTATATGGGGACATAGTATGATATGCTATAAATAAAGATAAGGATTATCTAAGTCTTATAGATTTTATGGGAAGAAAGAGAAAAAAATGACGATTGAGAAAAATATAGATAAAGGGAATAAGAGAAAAAAGTTTTTATACATGTTGTAATTGTTGAATAAAACATTGTGGTACTTTTTTGAATGGAATGTGGGTTTGGTAAATCTTTTGAGACAAAGGCCACCATGATCGTGATTTAAAGGGAAATAATTATGTTTCAAATGTTCAATGCTTCAACTATAAAGATATGGGGAACTATAAAATATACTTTCCCAAGAATCAAGGGAATATACCTTAGAATAATCTAATTGATCAAACTCAAGAGTATTTTATTTCATTAGATTTATTGAAATTATTAATGATTATGTGCTTCAATTCAATAATTCTGTTATAGGAGTATTTTTATAAATGATATTATATTAATAAGAATTATGAAATGTATGAGTATTTTATTACATTAATTTTTCTTTATGGATTTGATAGATTATGTTGAATGATACCAATAACTATGAAAAGTGATTCGGTGAATAGTTGAACTTAGTATAAAACACACAATTGAGAGAATATGACCATTAATATGTGATATATGTTAAGATAATAATGATAATGATTTCTAAGTGATAATATTTGTAAAATTTAAATTGGTTAGTGATTTTATGGTTTATGTTAGTATTGTTAGAGTAAACTGCATTTTTTGATTTATGGAATATATTCATCAATGTGGGCTTTTATTTTTAGAAACATGCATGTTTTAATTATGGATTTTTTGTGATCAAGGTATTCACATTTTTTGAATGTGAAATTATGAGCCACTTTATAGATTTTGGGGAATATAATGTTGATTTAGTAAAATTCCTTCTAATTTTTAGACTTTTAATTTGGTTATATATATTTTGGATTATTCTTATGATTTAACATATACAGAATGAATTAATTTGGAATTTGGGTGATATTGGATAATGTTTTCTAACCATTTTGTTTTTGGAGAATATCTTGATATATGAGGAAGAATTTTTATTTTGTTTTATTGATCTATCATTCGATTAATTGTTAAATTTAGAGATTCTGAAATAAAAATTTCAATTTTAAATTCATTTGTTAAGCGATGAAGTTGGAATTGATATAATCACAACCAAATGATGAAATTATATGTATATTTTGTTGTGTTATCTATCATAATGGTAACAGAATCCCTCAAAATTAAGAAACATATATTGAGAAATGAATGATTTCTTATTAATTTCATTTATGTTGAATCAATGGTATTCTAACACATCTATGATTTATGGTTTTTTGGGTTTTTAACTTTCTCAGGACCATGTTCTCTATCACTCTATATTAATCCCTGGATGTTAGTATTCTCTTCTATTTCAATGTTTTCGTTTCCCAACAATGTTTTTCAACGAGGAAAATTAATAATGTGTTATTCCGGATGACCTTTATACATTACATTCTCTTTTATCAATATGATGTTTTATTAACCCATAGTATGTTTTAGGTTTTGAACAATAGTATTTTCAAATGTCAAAAACATAATTTCTAGGGTCAATAGTATATTTTTCGGATGTAATTTATTTAAGGGGGATAAGATGTAAAAGATGGTTATTCTAAAATAGGAACATCATGTTTGATAGTAAGCCTGACACAAAAAATCATTCATAGAATATAAAATAACTCCCTATGACTTTACAATTTTTTATTTCAGTTAAATATCATTCACAGATTGCGATGTATGCAATGTTTGGTTTAAACGAAACATGATACTCAATTAAAATGTTATTATTTAAACATCAACACTACAACCTAGACAATAAGTTAGTGATAATGAATAATAATAACTAACTTATAAAACATTTATGGGATAATAATGATTAAAATAAATTAAATGGTTATCAATTAATTAGAAATAAAATAATAATCAATATAATGATAAAGAAATGTTTTATGAAAAACTGTATTTTCTTAAAGTTCCTTTATTCGCACATTTCACAAATAATTTAAAATTAATTTTTTCAAATTTTATAAGTTTTTTTGGAAAATAAACTTAATTTTTGAAATCTACAATCTGTAATTATCTTTGGGTTAATTTTTATGATTTTTCTGAAAAAATTAATTTTTTGACAAATAGTGAAAAATAATGTTTTTATTGAAAAATGAATTTTCATTTAAATTATTTTCAATGTTATATAATTTTTAAAATTGGGTTTAAAGTAAAATTATTTAAATTATATTAAAATTCAATTAATTCAATTAGTTTTAATTAATTTATTATTTATTTTTTATATTAAGCATTCTATAGTTATGATATTTTTTATTTGGAAAACCGATATTTCGTATCATCCGCGGTTTTATTATAAAATGAATTCTTTCACTTATCTTAATTGAATTTAGAAAAATTAATTCCAGATTTTGGAGAAGTATTATATATCTTATCTAGTATGTTATAATAATTTTTTAGCGTAATTAATATTGAAAATAGTGAAAATTAGTTACCATAGTTAAGGTAAAAATGGGTTTATCGGGTGGGGGGGGGGGGGGTTAACTAAAAATATAAAGGTGAATATGAAATAAAAAATTCCCCAAAACAATTGTTTGGAAATATTTATATCTTATAAAATCTAATTTTCTATTTTTCCCATTTTGGAGTATCGTTACAAGATAAAAACTTGGGGATCACTTTATCATTACAAAAATTACACTCTCCCACACTTATAAAAGGCCACGAATAATTATCCCATTTTCACACATCCATAAACATTTGTTTTGGTACGTAAATACTAAAATACCTTCTTTACTTCTCCCCAAAAATCATACTGGCCTTATTTATTATTTGGAATCCCTTCTACCTAGGCTATATGTATAAACATAAAGGGGTTCTCCAAAGAAGATGTAAATTATTAATCAAATGAAATTATTTTACTTCTTCTTCTAAATCATTAAAAAATTCTTCATCTATGATAATATAAAAAAGTATCACTTATATACTGAGTTATGTTTATGTTAATTACATATCTCTGATCCATCTCCACTTCCATTAAATGGGAAACGAAACCATCAAACTTGTGTACTACGGACTATCACCTAACGAACTAATGTTATATGTGTTCTATTACCGCATTTAAAGGATTTATATAATTATGTATTTAACATATTTATATGATAATGATTAAATTTTTATACTTTCAGAATTATTATATCATATATTCTGTCTTAATTTTAATTTTTTGGGGGATACAATAACATCACTTCAGTGTATAACATACTACCACCTTGCCAAATGATGTGATTCATTTTTTATGTACACATTAAATAAAAGGAATTATAATTAATGTTAACTAATATATGAAATATTTATGATCTGTACATACTTCTAGAAATACAATTCAATGTATAAATTCATACATTTCAATACATTAGAAGAGAATATGGTCGCTCGAGAGTATGTGTTGACTAATGCCTCAACCTAGAGATGTGAAAAAAATTTGAATTTACTTTTACATGGATATAAATAAGGATGTATTTTATAAATATAAATTCTATATATGAAATAATATTGATTCAGGGATGGTGAAATAATATTTAATTTCCTCTATTTTCATCCATTAGAAAAATTGGAAACAATGTTCATGCGTATGTATGGCCTACTATCTCCATGAATGGTGTAAACCATTATATATCCATAAATTTAATTGGTTAATAAAAATAAAGATATATTTATATATATGATATTTATATCACATTTAAAATTTTGGATATTTTTTTTATCAATTATCATATCTAAAGGACAAAAATTACAGAACTAAAACATACATTAAATATTAAGCAATTATCAACCAAAATACTGATTTTAATAACAAATTGTTAATAAATAGTGATAAAATGACATATGTATATAAAATATGGTATTATATATATTAATATTGATCTATAATAGACATTTAATAAAATTTATTTATTATATTGGAGGGTCAAATTCATATGAAGGTAATCGAACCTAAGGTAAGGGTTTCTCATCTAACTTTTACTTCTATGAGACATATGAGTAATTAGAAAATAGTACTTTGTGTGGTGTATATAATCCCCCTTTTTATATGCTCAATAATTAATCAATTAATCATCAAGGTATTCAGTGATTAATTGGGTGATTATTTCTTTTATGAGGCTTACTATTCATATATAACCAAAGTGGTAAGTGTTTATTTCACAATGTCATCATTATTGGAGATTAATTGTAATTAAGGATCTTTTGGGGTTAATTATGTGGAAAGAATAACTTAATAAAAACAAATTTTAGTCTCCAATAGTTATTTATTAATTTTTTTAAGAAAAACTAAAAATTTTCTACTCTTTGGTAATGGCTACGAAAATGTTTTTATGAAAATTCCATATTATTTCTCTTATCCATCAAAATAATATTTCATCAAAATCAATATTATATATATATTTTTACAAAAATGTTTTTATCTATTTCAAAATTAATTTTTAATGTAATTTTTACCCAATTTGTCTTTTATTTTTTATTGTTATCTTCATGTTATTCTCAAAACACGGTCTGTTGGATTTTACTAAAAATGCGGAAGGCATTTTTTTTCAATTTGCATTGTAGGAAAAATGGTTTCCATAATAATGACTAATAAATGTTTTAGAGATTATTTTTCATGTTTTCATAGATTATTTTCAAAGATTTATATTTTCAATTTTTTTTGATCTTTTTGATTTAAAACATTATTTTCAACTTGTGAAGGATATTCTCTTCAAAAATGTTTATCATAAAATTTTTATGGTGTTTCTATTAATCCACGAAATAAACCCTTTATTATTCATATGATCCAAAAGTGATATATTTTGTCAATATCATAATTATTATTTATTTTAATGGTTTATGATCAGTTTGACTGAGGATACACAGTTTTATTATCATTTACAACAATATTTTGGATTGTTTATGATTTTGTTTATTTGATTAGGGTATGTATTTAATTCTCTTATATTATTTTTTCAATATGAAATTTTAATGTTGATTATGTTTTACCCCTTTAATATGTGGAATGAATTGGATTTAGTAAGTGACAGGTTGGTCTTGGCTTTAGAAAACCCCTTTATGCATCAATAGTTCTCATAAGACAAATCAGTTAGCCAAATTAAATGATTTTTAACCCACATATTTAAACTATCTTGGGAATGTTCTTGAATGTATGCTTCAGGAATCCTAAATTATGCATTCCCTCAGTGTGAGATTAGTTATTGATGTCCTCATGTCTATTTTATTTGTCAGAATATCATGGATAAGTTTCTAACACATATGATTATTTATATGGATTTATTTGATCATTAATTATTTCATCCATATTATGCTCAATTTATTTATTAAATGGAATGTGTTTCTATAATTTTACTAACCTAGGAGAAACTAAATCCATTCCCCCAAGTTGAGTCTTCACATGACCTCATTTGAGCCTCCTCTTATGCAAGAGGATGATGACTAGCAATGATGATCTTGTAAGCCATGTGGGGGAGACCATACCCTATTTACCAGACTACACCACAACAGTTAACAATATATAAATATTAAACAACATGATTAACCAATGAAAATGTGTAGTAAAATATCTCCCAAACGGGTTACAAAATAAAAATCAACATTAATCATGTACTTCTTTGTTAATAGTACCAAAGTGAAGGAAACCTAAAATAAAGAAAACTATCTGAATCCTAAAAAAATAGTCCTGACTGAATGTCCAGAACCTTATCCATGCACATCACAAGACCGAATGAACTCCCAAGAACAAGGATTTTTTTTCTTATCCTGAATTGATAGCATGAAATCTACTCGGGTACCCAATGACAACCGAGTAGGGTGTGAGAAGAAGTCAAAAGGCCACCAGAAATAATGTCTACAGAATATCAAGTATAACAGATAGTTCATGAAAATACTAAACAATAACTAATAAATAAAAGAAAAACTCAGGTTTCATTAGTTAAGAATATTTACTCTGTACCATAAGTAACCTTAACACCATTTTCATTACTTGCATCATCTTCATTACGCAATTCATTATCTACATGTGTTATATGGGTTTAGAATTTACATCATTCACATAAGGGTTTAAGGCATTCATCATTATGCATAAGGGAATAAGTCAAGTCCCTATCTCACTAAGGACAAACACATTAAAAAAACCAGATTATCATTACCTAAAAGTCTCATTCTAGGTGTAAATCAACTATTTGGGGAATAGAGCTACATACCATTCCCAAACTCATGCATCGTGGGAAGAGTTTAGAGCCTCAGTCTAACTAGACATGTGGGCGTTGAACCTCAGTCAATACCCAACACTAAAAATCCATGAGAACATGATTATTTTTCCATTCACAACACATATAACACATCACAACCAAAAATAACCAATATCAATAGAAATTAAATTCCATATCTATCAACATGGTAATTAATTCTATTCTGTAACCTATTAAACAACTTTCCATTTACATTACATAACTGTTTATACTAATTCCCTTTCTCGTTCCTTAACCTATTAAATAAATTCAATTTTTTTACATTATCAAATATTCACTAATTATGATACATTATCCCCTTTAACCCATTTATAATTTCACAACCATTTCCCCACTTATTCATTTCAAGTATAAGTATTATATTACATTTCAGAGGAACTTTATTATATTCATCCATTTAGGTATACCCCATAATTAGTATATATTAAACCATTCCACATATTCATCAATTCACTTGTGTAAACCCATTTAAATTTTCTTCAAATCACAATCCATTGAAAATTTAAAACATTAATCATTAAATATATAATAATCTTTATTTGTAATTTCAATATAATTTATAATCCATTTTGTGAAATCTCTATTTATCCAATTAATATTTTTTCAAGATATAACAAAAAATCCTAATTCAATTATCAAAAACTAGTTACAACTGTCAATATTCAATTTTCAACACCTATACAGATATACCACATGTTTAATATGCGATCTATGTCATTACAGGTCAACTCCACAATTAACCTTAACAAATTCTTGGTTTGGGAATTCGGACACAGCCCATAGGTGGCCCCAACATGGTCATATAAACCGCAATTCACACTATTGGGATCATGAGGGGTTCAAATAATCATTTCGATGTTCATTTTACCAAAACCCCCCAATGGAATTCAAATCACAACAAGAGGGAAGAAATAACACGTTCCCATTAGCAAAAATCCACTCAAAAACTATGTGGCATAATGTATAGACCACCTACCTCAAATTCGTTGATGAACACACTCCTAATCATAGCCTCAAATCCTAATAAGAAAACCATTTAAATCCCTAATCTATATTCCATAAGAAAAATTGGTTTTAGTGCTTCATAATAAGATAACCCAAGATCCATTCCCCAATCCTGAAAAGAGAAGAATGGAGAAGAATAGACTTACTTGAAGAATTTATCCACAACCAGCAACCCTCCAAACATCACACAAAAGAGAGAGACAACTCCCTTAGAAGCTTGGGTATATTGGGTTTGTCACTAGGGTTTTTTAGCATAGAAATGGAAGAAAAATAAAGCAAGACTCAAAAATATCTTAGTGGCAATTTTGGAAAATTTTCAACTTTTAAGGGGCGCGTGGTTTACCTGCATGATTTTACAAATTGTGCACAAAACATGTGAAAGACACTTTTTACGGGGCTTTGGGCCACATAGTTACCTAGTAATTCCTATATAGTTTACAAAATATTCCCCAACCATGAATTATGACACTATATTAAACCACATGGTTGTCCTAGGAAGGCCGCACATTTTAATTGACCAGGCACCAATTGTGTACAATTCACAGTTTGGCTCAGTTTCCATTCCTTTCTTTCTCCAAACCCCCAAAACATCCCTGTGGGATTTCATGAACTTGGGAAACATTTTTATAGGAAAATATAATATACTTGAACCAAAACTAAAAGAAAACATACCTTAAGAATTTTTTTCCTCCAACCTTTCCACATTTTAATGACTCATCCTCGAGCCGCATTCCCAAACATCATTATGCTTCCCAAACAAAGAGATTAGGGCACTAGGCCCACCTATCCATTCCCCTGTTCTACGTTTTTATTTGAACATTACAATTGTACCACATAATTTGTACCAAATTCATGGTCATTACTCACAATAATTCCTCACCACAACCCAAAACAAAGACCATATACTCGTTAAAGGTCACATCAACTTCAACCATACATCAAACACTAGAACTTTATTGGGAAAACATAGTCAAAATTTTTAAAAATGGAACATTGTGAAACGCTAAAAACATCATCATACTATCATGATGAAACCAATTGACACCCCATAATTCTTGATCATCTTCACAACTCATGACCTGAATTAGTTGATGTTATTTTACTCTATTTTGAATACTCTAATAGTGACCACAATATGATATCACCTAAAGGAAAACAGATGGACCTTCCACCCATATTTCTCATTTTATGTCAATCGACCACCCATGTCCTGATGATCCCATTCTATAACTATACATAAAATTTCAACCAAAACTCTCAAGAACTCAACTGATTAATCTCATGCCAGCACTCGGGAAGAGGTCCAACTCACTCGAACAATAATCAATCTTGTCCCTCCATCTTAAAAATCCTATCACATCATTAATGCAAAAACTTTTCCATTATGGTTCTCTCTAGCATCTCTTGATATTTGGAACCCCCACCACCGATGAAAGACAACCAGAACCTCAAGTCAACTTTCACACCATACCTGACATGTTCTCAACTCACCTCACCCAAAGATCTATATGGTATTATAACTACATTGGCCTCTAGAATTTCCATTGTAACCATATCAGAGGAAATTCCTACACTAACCATTCAAGGAATAATTTAAACTGCACCTCACTCTAGTATATCATCATTTTTGAGTGGAACTTTATGCTAAAACATCAAACTAGAGTTGGGCCAATCTCACCACACCCATTCCTGTAAACCATATTAAGTCAGACTGCCGTTGACTGGATTTTCGTGAATCACGTATCTTCCATTATTGGCTTGAAAACCCCTTTTTACCTCCCCAATGCACTTACTGACTTGAATCCTATCATTATCATCTAATATGCCCACTGCGGCCACTTTATAAACCCTGGTAAAATTTATCAATCATGACATTATTTCCCTCCAAAACATTACCAAAGACCAGCTATCCCCATAAATATTACAAACCAATGAACTCATACCATTCACACACTAATAAAGAATGGTAGGTTCTCAGTGAATCCCATTTCTAAATTTGTAATGTACATCTCACCCAAAAAATCCACCAAAGGTGATTTACAAATTCCATGTCTATCCACAACTCCTAGTTGAGTTGATCTATCCCCCAATCAATCATCCTTGAAGACTTATATTTCCCATTAGAATGAAACTACATCACAAGGAAAAGGTACCCTCAAACATCGGGACATTCCAATACTATCCAAATACACTTGACCGACTCTACTTTTGAGTTTTTTGGAGTTATTAATCCCAAACACTCTTGCAAAAACCATGGTTGTGGCTTACCACCCCTTCAATGACCTTAAAATGGAATCTTTAATTTCATTTGAACTACCCTGAGATCTAATCCATCACTTGTCTCAATAAAACACCAAATAAAGTCCCACATTTCTCATTTTAGAGACCCAATGTGCACCTCACAGGTTCTTTATTATAATTCTGGTTCTACGACATCAAATCAACATTTCGTTCTCGAAATCTAGGATCGACTTATCACTACCCACCTTAGGAGTGTCATTATCTCACTTTTTATATTGAATTTAAACCACCAATGTTCATTCATATATGATAAGATAAACCCCAAAAACATGGATGTCATCATATATCTTTCCATGGAACAACAAAATATCCTCACATGATACCTATTTCACATTTTCAAAATAAAAAATTACAACAGTAGTTGACTTTTGATCCATCATGGGGACCTCACCCGTGAACTTTAAATGGTGTAATTCCCACCATTCAGGTCCACATATATTTCCCTATGAGTGTAAAATCAATTATTTCCTTCATCCAATGAAAATACCTTCTTGTTTCTAAGAATTGAGACAGATCTTTCTAAACGACCTTGGGATGATGAGAATATTTTGGGTATGATCAAAAATAGATAAGGTATGATAAGAAGTTATTAAAGAACACCACAAAAAACATATCCATTTCTGATGCTGGCTTACACTATGGGACACCATGAAATTCAAAGGATCTCATTATTCCCTTTCTCAAAATCTAATTTTCACTTAACCACCACCACGTAGGTGTTATTGTCAAACAAGACACACCACTACTACATGAACATCCTCCAAGAAGTTGTGAAATGATGTTTCATATAGCACTAATTATACCATAAACATAGAGAACTTTCCATATTCCCGTAATAGTTTACAACCAAAAAAATGATACACAACACCAATCAAACCAATAGTCTCTTGCATAAAAACACTTCCTACCATTGTTTCATAGAGAATTATATGTGCTTATCCCAATAGAAATTGCTCCTTAGAAGCACTTGCCCACATCTAGTCCTCATTAGTGCCCACATGGTTTCTCACATTACAATGACCATTACATACACTAAATTTAGTTCCTACAATCCAACCATCACCCAAACATAGATCAACACCAGTTACTCACCTAGACATGCCTCTTAGTCAATCAACCTTATCATTCCCAAAGCATTCTCAACATCTCTAGTCACAGCACCAAAACATATACCTTCCCACATAGACCTATAGGCTAAACACACACTAGAAAACATTCTACGTGTCCCACTATGAAATTAAAAACCATCCACATATACCCCACATTCCCCAGATAACTCAAAAAATATTTGACCGCTCTTACGTGGTTAATTTTCGTCAGTTGAATAATACCAAATTTTCAATGAGGGATAATGGTAACAAGTCACCAACCCCTATCTCTAGGCCACATACATCAAACTCCAACAAGTCTTCAATAATAGGTGGCTCTCCTATCTCTATTCTAGAACACTACCTCCCATTTATGGTGGTAAACATCTACTTTAGGTGTCATTCCTAGTGTATTCACACACCTAAATCGACAGCATGATCCAAAAAACCCACATTTAAGGTAACAAACACAACTCAAAATGTCCCTACTCATATGGCCACCTAAACCACAGAACCATTCTTAATGTCTATCTTGCACTCTATATGGTAATGAAAAAAAGAGTTTCCACGCTCGCATTATCGAACAATGCCTCACAACATAATGACCACTACCCTACAAAGGGTTCCCTATGAACACGTCTTATGCTATGTCATAACTATCAAGGGATCACTCCCCAAATAAAGGGTTTCATACTAGGGAATTATCATTTCCCCTAACCACCCATTCAAGGTTCAAATCAACAAAAAAAGTATTGTCCACTTCTCAGTTCTCTAAAAGTCCCATCACCACATATCATTTCATAATTAACTCTTCTATCTTTGAACTCAAGAATTCACATAATAAACTCCCCGTTCACCCAACGCTTTGAACGATCCTAATATATTTAGGCCAAAAAACCAAAAACCTTTTCTTCAACAAATATTTGATGAATTATTGAAATGATTTAAAACAAATATGGAAAAGATCTTATACTCTCATCTATAAACAAAACCACATCACTAACACTATTCCCAAGATCATAATCACACTTAGAAGACAACGCACTTCTATCCTTACTGAAAATCATAGTCAATATGGGATAAAACAAATTACATGATCACAAATCATTCATCAAAACCATTTAAACAATTTCATCTTTTAAAATATATTTTTTTCTCTTAGGAACATTACCTATTGAACAACATATTAAAATAATCATTTTAACTCATGTAAAATTTAATCAAACAAAATTATTTATTCAATATTAACATTTTTTCCATTTTACCAATTTTTATTATCATTATTAGACACGATTTTTTTTTAAATTTAAGTAAATTAAAATACTATCAGCCTTTATACCTCACACACCCATATAGTGTGTTTCTATAATAATGCATTCCACCTATATCCTTAGGTTCCTAAAATAATGCATGAATGCATAACCTCATGACATTTCCTTAGTGGATAAAATATCTTAAATCATTCACATCACACAACATGTGTATCACCCAATGGTTAAATATCATTCAATTGTAACAACACACATCAAGAACAACAATTCCCATCCTAGGGACATGGTTTTTTCCTTATACAAGGGTTAGAAACTCCCCAAAATGAACTCCTTACCAAGTCCCGATGCATCGTAAACTCTTATCTACCTTCCCATATAACTAGACACTAGAAATAAACTACTCTCATACCACTTTGTAACATCTACAACCTAGGATCCACTAAACTGGGGGCTCAAATCGGGTAGTCATATTACCTCAAACAAACATCCCCATATGCTGAGGTTTACAACTAGAGGTGATGGTCTAATAAGACACATGGGTAGACTATACCCTATTTACTAGAGTAGGCCACAACATTAAATAATATAAATAGTATAAATAATATATAATAACCAGTAATCAGTCATATCCCAACATCTCCCAAACTAGGTACAAACCACAAATCAACATTAAGCATTTCATTTCATGTTTATAGTTACAGAGTGAAGAAAGCCAAAAATAAAGAAAAACAATTAAATCCAGAAATTGGTCCTAAATCTAAGTCTGAAACCTCATCCATAAACATCCCAATCTATACTCAACCCCCTAACACAATACATTTTCCATTATCATTACCTACAAGCATGAAATCTACTCGGGTACCCAACGATGCCTGAGAAGGGTGTGTATACAACTTAGTAGGACACCACTAATGGTGTCTACATAATATCTAGTCTAATTGATAGTGCCTGAATATATGAAACAAATGGAAAATAAACAATGAAAACACAGGTTTCATTAGTTAATAAGATCAATTTTAACCATTTCTAATAGTTATACCATTTTAATAATTTTCATCATCTTCATTACTTAATTAATTATCAACATGTGTTCTATGGGTTAAGCATTTACGTTATTCACCCATGATTTTAAGGAATTAATCACTACAAAAATGAGAATAATTCAAGTCCTTTTTTCATTAGGGACAAACACATCACAACAATAACATTATCATCACCTCAAAGCCTCATTCCAGGTGGAATGAATTTGTTATTGGAATATAGCTGCATCCACTTCTCTAACACCAACATTGTTTCTGGATTTTAGAGCCTCATTCTAACTCGACCCATGGGCGTAGATCCTTATTCAATTACCCTCACTAAAAATCCATGTGAACATTCTTATTTTTCCATTCACCAAATATATACCAAATCACAACCATACATAACCAATACCAATAAGAACAAAATTTCATAGCCATAAACATGGTAATTAATACTGTTAAATAACCCCTCAAACCATCTTCCATTTACATTACAAAACCATTTATTCCAATTCCCATTCTCATTCCTTGGCCCATTAATTAAATTCAACATTTCTCACACATTAGCCAATATTTACCAATTACTATACATTAACCCATTTAGCCTATTTATCATTCCACAAGAATTTTCCCACAAATAAATTTCAAGTATAATTCTTATATCACATTACAAAACCATTTTATTACAATAAACCAATTAGGTATAGCCCATAAATCCAATATATTAACCCATTACACATATTCATCAATTTTATGGTGTAAAACAATTTACATGTTCTTTGAATCAAAAGTCATTTCTAATTAAACATGTTCATCATTTCATATATAATAATATTTTTTTTGAATTTCAATGTAATTCATATTCCATCTGACAAAATCTCTATCACTTAATTAACCCTTTTTCAAGCTATGCCTAACAACCCCTTATAAAATTATCAAAACCTAGGAAAAACAAACAATATTCCAATTTCAACTCCACCACACATATCCAACATGTTCAATATGGGATATATATTATCATGAGTCAACTCTAAACTAAACATTACCAATTTATATGTTTGGGAATGACGGTGCGCCCTATGGGTGGCCCCAAATTGCTCAAATCATCCTCAACGCATCCAATTGGGATCAAGAGGAGTTAAAATAATCATTTGGATGTGATTTTTCTAAAAACCACCAATGGAATTCAAATAACAATAAGAGGGAAGAAAGAACACATACTCATTTTCACAAATTCAATCAAAAACAATGGGATATAATGTGTAGAACACTTTCCTCGAATACATTGATGAACACACTCATAAACATAGCCTTTGTTCGCAACCGAAACACCCTTCAAAGACCCAATCCAGATTCCATCATAAAAGGAGGGGTTTATGGATTTAGAATAAGATTCCCATGATACAAACCCTCATCTTGAAAAGAGAAGAAAAGGGAGGATTAGATATACCCATAGCTTTGATCTACAGACAACAACGCTCCAAATAGCCTAGAAACAACGGAGACAAATACCATGGATGTTATGGTATATTTATTTTTTCACTAGTGGTTAGAGTAGGATAAACGGGGGAAAACCAGGTAAGAGTTAAAATTCCAAAAGTGGAAATTTTATAAAATTTTCATCTTTTAAGGGGTGCCTGGTTTACTAGCATAGTTTTCCAAACTGTGTGCAATACACTGTCTAAGGGGAGTTGGGTCGCACTGTTACCTAGGATGCCCTAAATGGTTTAAAAATTGTTGTAACATACCAGGTAAATAAAGAATATTACTTTTTTATATTTATTAATATTTGTGAATAAAATATTAATATTACTTTAAAGGGAAAGCTATGCTCGATGTCGTACCCAATATGCAACAACGAGTTTCTTTGAAATCTTACGTTGCACTCTAATAATATAATTATATTATTTTAAATGGTAGTTAACCCCTAGCCGTTGTATTGGTGGGAATGAATAGAAATAACTAAAATATGATTTTATATGTTTGTTAAATGTTTTTACATTTATCCAATAAAAGATAAAGGCTTAAAATAAGAAAAGAATTCAATTTTAAGCACAAATACTCTAAAATTCACTAAAAGGCCGATTTATCGCCTTTTGATGGTGAACCCTCTTTAATATAGTTTTGGTCCCTCTTATAAATTATATTGGACCAAATAAAATTCTTATTTATAATCGGGACATCAAAATTTACTGTGTAATTTTTTGGTATTTTTCCGATAAAGTTCATTTTTTAATGAATAGTGAAAAATGTTGTATTTTAATTCAAAACCTCTTTTTAATATAATTTATTTATATGATTATATTACCTTTTGAATTGGTTTTAAAGTCCAATTATAATATATTTTTACCATTTAATCCAATATTGGTCATTGGAATTAATTTCACTTTGAAATTGGACTTAAACTAGTGTCAATCTTTTGATATATATTGTTTCACAAAAACATGCTATTTCTTCTGACAACTGGAATTAATTATTAAATTAATTAATGAAACTTATATTTTTTGAATTTTTTAAAATAGACAACAATTTTGAATTTGGAATATCGAATATAGCTTAGGGTGAATTTTTGGTATTTTTCTGAAAAACTTCAATTTTTTATGAATAGTGAAACCACTAAGTGGTAGTTAAAATACTAATTTAGCGTTTAAATGAAACTTTACTACTTCTATGAATTTAATTTCAAAAATCCGACATACATGGTTGTCATTAGGATGTATAATATGGTTCAATGGGATAAAAATAATTTTTTGGTGAATAGTAACTTTTATGTTTTATTAATCGCGATTAAAGGTAATTAGTGTAATTTAAGGTAAAGATAATGTTATAATAATATAAAATGACCTTGAATCATGTCCTACCCTTATTGGATGAGTCATGGTCGACCATGAAAATCCATGGGTCAACATTGGGACCCCATGGAGCCACTTTGGTAGGAAAATGACATTAATAACTTTTTATTTAATGTTAAAATTTAAATGTCACAAACATGTATTGTTTTACTAAAATAATTTTTAAATGGGGTTATAAAAGTAATATTTTTCACTATAAATATTAATTAGAAATATAAAAATATTTACTACATCATGATATTTTTTTTATAAGTTTTAGACATTAAATTAATTAATTTATTTATGACACCGTGATGATGCAGTGATTACCTCATAAATGAACGATTTAAATAAAATGAGAAGATAAGGTAAAATATATGTCTTAAACTTGTCAAAAACCTATTGGATGGGTGGATTTAAAAAAATTATCACCTTATCCTAAAAATATATCCTTTTGGGACCTTGACAATACGAAAAGCATTTTATAATAAAGTAATATTTTATAACTTTCCAAGAGTGCCCCTCCTCTTCTCTTATAAAAGGCCCCCACGTCTACCACCTTACCCACACCTCTCAACCCATTGTATTGGCCAAGATCTGCCCATTTTTTCTCTCCACAACCCTATTCTCATCCTAGAATCCTTCCCTAAGGTAGAAATCTCTTCAAGAAACCCTTTTGGTTTAAACCAAGGGGAGTTACCCGATTTAATGGTAAAGTCTTCCCTAATGTTCTTTTGTTTTATTTTTCTTCTCCAACCCCCTAAACTATTTTTATTCCCTTATTTTGTAAAAAAAGCATTATATTAAATATACTAGGATGTTTTTATGAAAAATATTTGATCTACAATTACACACACCTCTGTCTAATGCTTAAAGAACATACTGATTCTGTGGATGGTGAATTACTACCTCACGAAACGATGATTGTTCTATCTTCTCCTACCACCTCTCATAGTGGCCATTATGATGAAATTATTTTTATATTATATATATTATATTTATTACCTCTCTATACTTTTGTATTTTATATTAAAAACAAACCTTTATGCTTTTCATGTTGTGAAAATGTGATAATTTCTTACGAGGAAGTGTGGACTACCGCCCCCTCAAGTGATGTGACTTGTTCATGAAATACATGGAATGTATAAAGAATGATATTAATGAACATATGTGACCTATATAACATATATATTATACTGTAATTATAATATATATATCTCTCATTTATTTTTAATTCTATTAGTATGAAAAATAAATGAAAGTAGCGTTCACGCGTACGTACGGCCTACCGTCTCCATGAACGGTGCATTTCATTTCTTTTTATATAAAAATGTTATGGAATAGTATAAAATGAATATTTAATTGATATATATGATACTTAAATCATTTATACTATTTTGGAGATGATTTACTTATAACTACATGGACAATAATTTTCAAACAAGTTTATTTTTGACTCATGTACCAAACATCGACAAAAACGTCTGATATGAACTCACATTATTAACCAATTATTATAGCATTATAATATTTGATATTAACTGAATAATAATATTTAAATGAGGTACTTAAGAAATTATAAATTGACCAAAGTTTATTATTCAGGAATATAATGAAACGAACAAGACAAGTCGGACTTGAGGTAATGGATCCTACTTCTCTCTTTCTTTTTAAGTACTATTTTTTATGTAACTTACTTTAAGCTCCTCTTTATTATGTTGGGGGATGTTATTTTATATTCATATTGCTGTAAATTTTATTTTAATATGATGATAGAACCTATTTGATCTCATCAATCCATTTTTTGAAGTTTTATGTGGTGCCGTTAGGCTGCCGAATTTTCATAAGGGGATTTTCATCTCACTTTTTATTCCCGCGAGATTCATGCTACATTGGCGACTATTTCCTTTTGTGTGGTTTATGTACTGCCCATTATTTTACTATATGTATAATATAATCTCATTTATGGGTAGTTACATCTTCATTTTATGACCCTTCTTTCATGGGGTGTTCGTTTCAAAAGTTTCCCAAATCATTAAGGGAACCTTTCACACTCCTCTTTTAAAAAGACTTATTTTGTTATGTATTTTAATTTACATATTTTTATGTTTAGATATATTATTCTATATCCTTATTTATGTAAATTTTATTTCCACATAATCAGATACCATTTTCTCTCTCATAAACTAATTTTATGAATTTTAAAGTGACAACGTTAGAATGTCGAATTTTACCAAGGGAACTTCTTAACCCAATTTCGATTTCTTTGGGTTCAACTTCTAGTTATTTAATATGTCATCCTATGAATATGTGTGAATGACCTATGGTTGTTTTAAAATTAATATCCACTTATATTGGATGTATTTATATTTTCCACACATAATTATGATATTTATTTATCCTTAATTTAAGGATACCTTCTTTATAAGGGATTTCATCTCATTTTACAATTCAATTGAGTCTTCATTGTTGTTATGCACCTATTCACTCTTATATGGTGTATATACTGTCCTTTGGAATAATATGTCATGAATCCCCTTATTCTCATGATATTATAATGTTCTGATTAAATGTTATTCCTCAATTATTGAATTCAATTGTCACTCATTTTTTTAAAAACCCTTTAACAAAAATATCATTTTAAATGTTTTAATGATTTATTCTTATAAATATTTCTTATTAATATCCATGTTTTCATAATGGTTTTATGGATTTATTTATATGGATATTAATGGTTTAAAATGTTAAAAGCTTCAAAGTGGTATGAGACACTTTGATTCAAAAATCTCTTTATTAAATGTTTTAAATGGTTTTGAAAATGGTTTTTAGAATGGATTCATTATTTAAATATCTTAAAATTTTGTATTGTTATTGCAATGTGGGAATGTTATCTTTAATTTGTGCTTAAGTTATGTAATATGATTATGCTATGGTTCTTGGTCATTGTTTATGAATACGGGTGGTTCCGTGATAGACTAAGTGCGGGTGAGCCCGATATAGCTCTCCAATGCATTGGGTAACGCGTAGGAGTTAAATGATAAGGTTTATCTGAAGAGATTTAGGGAATATACTGTGATGGGTATTCCAAACATAACCATGAGGGTTACTCCCTGCGTAAGAATGTTATGAATGCCTCGATTTACCTTTATATCTTATTATTTATATTGAGTTATGCATAAATCTTATGATTTCATGAGGTATGTTAAATTGCTTATATTTTAGGAGTAAAGTATGATTTGATTGATTTTTATGTATACATGGACTAATGTTTTCTTTCTGTATTGTTATAACCCTTACTGATCTTTTTATTCTCATCCCATGTTTTTTTGAAATGTTTTTCATAGGACATAAAGTGGAATAGGGTCAAGGATGGGATCAAGGAAATTTCATGCTGTCTAAAACAAGAACTAGACATGACTCTTTTGTTCAAGAGTTTTTTATTTTGTGAAAAAAATGGAAATTGAGTAGATGTGTCTACTTTGTAATCTTTGAGATTTAATAGTTATGTCCTAATTCTCTAAAACTCTAAACCTGAAAAGATCCTCAATGTGAAATATTCAATTTAATTCAAGATTAAGTAAGGTTTAAGTCTAGGTCCTTATAGTTGGTATTAGAGGTCGGTTTGGACAATTTTAAGGATTATGAGTTTTCATTAAACACATGATTAGTCCCTATGTTTATTATCTTAGTTAAATCCTTGTTTTATAACTTTTTCAGATCAAGGAAATGGAAGGAGGAGGATCTCAAACGACATTCTTATCTTTTCCTGATGACTTGCTTGCAATAATTATTGCAAAGTCATGTTCGGATGATTATGAAACTTTTTTCTAGCATACAACTCACTTGAAAGTAGTTATTTTAGATATCAAACACCTCCACTATACCTCGTTATCATCGTGGATCATGGGTTTTATTTAGACAAATCCTATTTTCATAATATTCTCATATTTTCAAGAAAGGTAGATATTATCCAGGAATTTTCAAATATTTTACATTATCACAAGATTTTGAAGCATATTATGATTTTAAAGAAGGTGCTGAAGAAGGAGACCCTTTTGCATCCTATTTAAATTTTATTTTAAAATATAGTCTCTCAGCATATACCTATGGTATTTTAATAGGACCATTAATTGAAAGTTTCAACTCATGTTCAGTCAAAATATTTTATAGAAATCATGTCTTATCAGATGTCTTGAAATTATATGTCATACATGTTTATTTTCCAAAACTATTTTTCTGTGAACACCCATATGACCCATGTTGTACAAGGTGTATTTGGATGGAGGAATCAAATGATTTTGAAGGATCTCTAAATCATTGTTGCAATCCATGGACCTTCTACTTATGTGAACATGAAGACGATGAAACCAAATGGACACCATGATCAAGGTATGCTGTTCTTCATTTTTGGGAATCATTTTATTTTATCTTATGGTGGTGAAATAAGACTTCAAGGATTAAGATGTTGAGATCATAATGAATTTGGATAAAAATGGGAGGTATAAGGAAACCATTGAGGTTAAAACATGTTAGGGTTATTTTTGGAGTTTTATAAAAAGGACAACCCGTAGGATGGGTGACAATCCGTCGCATCTGGTAAGGCCACAGGAATCAAACCCCCAACTGAAGGGGAACAAGGGAGCATCGCCTACTACTAGACTACATGAAGTCCCTAGTTAGTATGACTTATTATTTTTAGTTATATAATTTTATGAATCAAGAATAAGTATATTTTGGGTTATCTAGGAAAATATTGACCTATCATGGAGGATATATGATTAGGTTAATTACTTTTCAATATGAGACTTTAAGAGCAACTGGTGTTATTTGGAGATAAATGTTAATTTTACCTTAGAAGACTATGTGATTAAATCCTTCAAATATTTGGGTTTCAATCTTAGTTTGGTTTAATTTGATGAATTTTATGGAAAAATTGTTTATCGAATGGTCTTCATTTAACTTTGGGTTTTTTTGGAAAAATTCTGGAGATTAAGAATAGATTTTCATTTTATAAAGGATTATCCTTTTTGGGTATTATCTAATCTCATACTAACAATTATGGTTTTTGTTTTTATCTAAAGACATGGGAAATATATAGTTCTCTTTTGTGGATTAAGTGATTCTCAAGATGTTGATTATAGCACTCTTAATGTGAACAAGTCATCCTAAATACTCATCATTTGGAGAAAGTATGATTTTGTGTTAGAAATCTAGTAAAAGATGAAAGTCTACACGACAAGTAAGTATGTTCCCTTATGATTTATTTAAGCTCATAAATAAATTCCTCAATTAAAAGTAACTTAAAACAAAAATGTTTTTCGTTAACTTTTCCTACTGGGGAATAAAATACCATTTAACCCATCACAAGTTTGTGATTTTCTTGTGGTTAACTTTCTCCTAATCATGTTTTATATCACTCTCCATCCGAACAAGACCCTTTGTTTTCTATTCCATGTCAATGTTCTCCTACATGTAATCCTAGTATGGGTTAACTCGGGTGACCTTTGAACTTCCCTTTCTTTCTTTTAAAGTGACATTTTAATTTACTCCTTTTATGATGTGGGGATTTCAAGGAAGTTTCCAAGCCCAATTTTAAAATTTCAAGGACGCAATTCCCAAAAGGGGGAAATGATGTAACATCCCAGGTAAATAAAGAATATTACTTTTTAATATTTATTAATTTTTGTGAATAAAATATAAATATTACTTTAATGGGAATGCTCTGCTTGATGGCGTACCCAATACGCAACAACGAGTTTCTTTGAAATCTTACGTTGCACTCTAATAATAAAATAATAATATTTTAAATGGTAGTCAACGCCTAGCCGTTGTATTGGCAGGAATGAATAGAAATAACTAAAATATGATTTTATATATTTTTTAAATGTTTTTACATTTATCCAATAAATGATAAGGGCTTAAAATAAGAAAAGAATTCAATTTTAAGCACAAAAACTCTAAAATTCAATAAAAGGTCGATTTATCGCCTTTTGACGGTGAACCCTATTTAATATAGTTTTGGTCACTATTATACATTCTATTGGACCAAATAAAATTCTTCTTTAGAATTGGGACATCAAAATTTACTTTGTGTAAAGTTTTGGTATTTTTCGGATAAAGCTCATTTTTTAATGAATAATGAAAACAATTGTTTTTTAATTCAAAACCTATTTTTAATCTATTTTATTTATATGATTATATTATCTTATGAATGGTTTTAAAGTCCAATTATAATATATTTTTACCATTTAATCCAATAGTGCTCATTGGAATTAATTTCACTTTGAAATTGGACTTAAACTAGTGTCAATCTTTTGATATATATTGTTTCACAAAAACACGCTATTCGTTCTGACAACAAGAATTAATTATTAAATTAATTAATTCATTTAAATGTTTTTAATTTTGTAAAGTAGACATCATTTTTGAATTCGGAATATCAAATATAGCTTAGGTTGAATTTTTGGTATTTTTCTGAAAAACTTCAATTTTTGATGAATAGTGAAACCACTAAGTGGTAGTTAAAAAACTGATTTTTCTTTTAAATGGAACTTTACCACTTCTGTGATTTGAATTTCAAAAATCCTACATACATGTTTGTCATTAGTATGTAAAATATGGTTCAATTGGATTAAAATATTTTTTTGGGGAATAGTAACTTTTAAGTTTTATTAATTGCGATTAAAGGTAATTAGTGTAATTTAAGGTAATGATAATGATATAGTAATATGAAATGACCCTGACACATGTACTACCATTATTGGATGAGTCATGGTCGATCAAGACATTCCAATGGCCAACTTGGGGACCCCATGGAGCCACTTTGGTAGGAAAATGACATTAATAACTTTTTATTTAAAGTTAAAATTAAAATGTCACAAACATGTATTATTTTACTAAAAAAAATTAAAAATGTGGTTATACAAGTCATAGTTTTGACTATAAAAATTAAATATAAAGCTAAAAATATTTCCTACATCATTATATTTTTTTTATAATTTTTAGACATTAAATAAATTAATTTATTTATGACACCGTGATGATGCAGTGATTACCTCATAAATGAACGATTTAAATAAAATGAGAAGATACGGTAAAATATAAGTCTTACACTTGTTACAAACCTATTGGATGGGTGGATTTTGAAACCTTGTCACCTTATCCTCGAAATATATCCTTTTGGGACCTTGAAAATACGAAAAGTATTTTATAATAAAGTAATATTTAATAACATTCCAAGAGTGCCCCTCCTCTTCTCTTATAAAAGGCCCCCACCTCTACCACATTACCCCCACCTCTCAAGCCATTGGATCGGCCAAGCTCTGCCCATTTTTTCTCTCCACATGCCTCTCCTCATCTTAGAATCCTTCCCTTAGGCAGAAAGCTCTTCAAGAAACTGTTTTGGTTAAAATCAAGGAGAGTTACCCGATTTAACGGTAAAGTCTTCGCTAATGTTCTTTTGTTTTATTATGCTTCTCCAATGGCATAAACTATTTTTATTCCTTTATTTTGTAACAAAACCAGTATATTAAATATAATAGGATGTTTTAATGTGAAATATTTGAGTTACACTTACACACACCTCCGTCTAATGTTTAAAGAATATACTGTTTCTGTGGATAAAGAATTACCGCCTCACGAAACAATGATTGTTCTATCTTCTCCTACCACCTATCACGATGGCCATTATGATGGAACTATTTTTATATGATATATATTATATTTATTCCTTCTCTAAGCTTCTGTATTTTATATTTATAACATACCTTTATGCTTTTCATGTTGTTCAAATGCGATAATTTCATATGAGGAAGTGTGGATTACCGCCCCCTCAAGTGATGTGACTCGTTCATGAAATACATGGAATGTATAAATAAATATATTAATGAAAATATGTGAAAAATATAAAATATATATTATAATGGAATTATAATATATATATCTCTCATATATTTTTAATTCCATTAATATGACAAAGAAATGAAAGTAGCGTTCATGAGTACGTACGACCTACCGTCTCCGTGAATGGTGCATTTCATTTATTTTTATCTTTAAATGTTATGGAATAGTATAAAATGAATATTTACTAGATATATATGATATTTAAACCATTAATACTATTATTGAGATGATTTACCTATAACTACATGGACAATCATTTTCAAACAACTTCATTTTTGACTCATGTACCAAACATCGACAAAAATGTCTGATATGAACTCACATTATTAACCAATTATTATAACATTATAATATGTGATATGAACATAATAATAATCTTTAAAGGAGGTCCTTAAGAAATTATAAATGGACAAATGTTTATTATTCAGGAATATAAAGAAACGAACAAGACAAGTCAGACTTGAGGTAAGGGATCCTTCCTCTCTCTTTCTTTTTTGGTACTCTTTTTTATGTAACATACTTTAAGATCCTATTTATTATGTTGGGGGATGTTATTTTATATTCCTATTGATGTAAAGTTTATGTTAATATGATGAGAGACCCTATTTTATCTCATTAATCCATTTTTGGTAGTTTTATGTGGCGCCGTTAGGCTGCCAAATTTTCATTAAAATATTTTCATCTCACTTTTTATTCCCGTGAGATTCATGCTACATTGGCCACTATTTCCATTTTTGTGGTGTATTTACTTCCCATTATTTTACTATTTGTATAATATACTTTCAATTATGGGTAGTTACATATTCATTTTATAACCCTTCTTTCATGGGGTGTATGTTTCGAAAGTTTCCCAAATCAGTAAGGGAACCTTTCACATTCCTCTTTTAAAAAGACATTTTTTGTTATGTCTTTTAATTTACATATTTTTATGTTGGGATATATTATTCTATATCATTATTGATGTAAATTTTATGTCCAAGTTATGAGTTAACATTTTTTCTCTCATCAACTAATTTTATGAATTTTAAAGTGACGCCGTTAGGCTGTCGAATTTTACCAAGGGAACTTCTTAACCCAATTTCGATTTCTTTGGGTTCAACTTGTTGTTATTGAATATGTCATCATATGAATATGTGTGAATGACCTATTTTTGATTTACAATTAATATACACTTATATTGGGTGTATTTATATTTGTCACACATAATTATGAGATTGATTTATCCTTCATTTAAGGATACCTTCTTTATAAGGGATTCCATCTCATTTTAAAATTCTATTGAGACTTCATTGTTGTTATGCAACAATTAACTCTTATATGGTGTATATACTGTACTTTGGAATAATATATCTTGAATCCATTTATTCTCATGATATTATAATGTTCCGATTAAATGTTATTACTCAATTATTGTATTCAAGTGTCTCTCATTTTGTTAAAAACCCTTTAACTAAAATATCGTTTTAAATGTTTTAATAATTTATTCTTATAAATATTTCTCAATAATATCCATGTTTTCAAAATGGTTTTAATGATTTATTTATATGGATATTAATGGTTTAAAATGTTAAAAGCTTCAAAGTGGTATGGGAAGCTTTGATTAAAAAATCTCTTTATTAAATGTTTTAAATGGTTTTGAAAATGGTTTTTAGAATGGATTCATTATTTCAATATCTTAAAACGTTGTATTGTTATTGAAATATGGGAATGTTATCTTTCCTTTGTGCTTAAGTTATGTGCTATGATTATGTTATAGTTCTTGGGCATTGTTTATGAAGATGGATGGTTCCGTGATAAACTAAGTGCGGGTGATACCGATATAGCTCTCCAATGCATTGGGTAACGCGAAGGAGTTAAATGCTAAGGTTTCTCCTAAGATATTTAGGGAATATATTGTGATGAGTATTCCAAATGTAACCATGAGGGTTACTCCCTATGTAAGAATATTATGAATGCCTCAAGTTACCTTTATGTCTTATGATTTCTATTGAGTTATGCATAAATCTTATGATTTCATGAGGTATGTTAAATTGCTTATGTTTTATGAGTAAAGTATGATTTAATTGATTCTTATGTATACATGGACTAATGTTTTATTTCCATATTTTTATAACCCTTACTGAGCTTTTTATGCTCATCCCAAGTTTTTTTGAAATGTTTTTCACAGGACATAAAGTGGAATAGGGTGAAGGATGGTATCAAGGAAATGACATGCTGTCTAAAAAAAGAACTAGACATGACTCTTTTGTTCAAGAGTTTTTAATTTTTGAAAAAAATGGTAACTGAGTAGATGTGTCTACTTTGTAATCTTTGAGATGTAATAGTTATTTCCTAATTCTCTAAAACTCTAAACCTGAGAAGATCCTCAATGTGAATTATTCAATTTAATTCAAGATTAAGTAATATTTTAAGGCCAGGTACTTATAATTGTTATCTAACCATGTAATATGCAACTTTTTCAAACTTAATGGTTTTATTAGGATGACTACAAAATTTACTTAACTGTGTGCCAACTGTGTTCCTTCAACAATTTGGACCAATTTTCCTTCCTTTCATTCTCCGAACACCTAACAAACCATATAGGCCCCTCATGAACTTAAGAAACATTATTTTTTCCTAATATAAGAGAAATTAACTTAAATATAAATGAAAAACTACCTTAAGAATATTCATGATCATAGAGTTTCAGTGATATACAATTCTATATTGATTATTCTAATTTATTCATGATGGATTTCATTATATTATTATACTTACTAATATCCTCATATAACTCCTTTATTACCTTTTATTTTCCCTAGTATACCGGGATGTGTTTTGTGATAGATATTTAAGGATATCCTAAGGGGAATAATAGAATTCTCAATGAAAACAAATTTCTTAATTTAGGTTTACAAATTTATTTTAATTTCTAGTAATTATATATTTTAATAATACTACATAACAATTCGGTCATTTAAGATGCGATTAGTTATATCCCGTGCCAATGTAATAAAGTAAGCATTAGCTGTGGGAAAATAGATTTGTGGTCTTTTCACTAATTAGAATACATCACGGTACATTCACTGAAAAAGCATCGAAAATAAACAATATAGAATAATCTATGAATATATTTTTTGATATGTCACATGGTATAAATATAACTATAAAAAGGTTTCCTCAAATATAAGTGGAGAGTTAAATAATGTGTATAACCCATTACACATTGGAGATTTGATCTATCATGTATGATATATAATGTACCATATTTATGTTACATACATGTTGAGTATGGTAGTTAGATATCAAGAAGACATAGAAGTTCCACATTGGTTAGATATAAAAATTATCATGAAGTATATAATGAATCAAGAGATATGTTGCAGTTTTATGGGGGAGATGTGGAAAAAACTATGTGGGGATACACATATGTTAGTTTCTAAACAACTTATATTGTTTTTAGATCATAGTCATGATATATTTTTTTTCTTAAGGGTGGATTAATGTTCTAGGAATATTTTATGTTGCTATTCTTTTACAATTTTATTGAGTTTTCCTTGTATATTCTATATTTTGATAAAATTAATGATGTCATGTGGATACTAAAATTCATCTTGGTTATTTTTTATACACAATAGTTAAGATCCCATCAGTATGTAATATGATAATACAATAGAAATGGTTCTCTCTAAGTATCCTAGGTCACTTCAAACGATAAAAAATGTACTTTCAAAGTGTCACCTCTTGACGTATTTTGATAAAATATGTGATGTCACAGTGACTAGATTATTCATATAGGATAATGTCAAAGACTCTTTAACTAAAACTATATCATATTATATATATAAATACCATGTTGTCTCTAGTGAATGTTGCAATTTTTCAGAGTTTGTCCCCTAAAACCAACTACATTTGAATTTTCAATTAATAATATATTAATATACATAAAATAATGATTTTATTAATTTCAAAATTAATATGATATTGTTAATATATTATTTTTCATTTCATAGGGTTATAACAATTCCCTTTCATAATTATAACCAATAGATTCTTTGACTATATTTTTAAATATAATTCATATCATTTTGATAAAATTTTTCTGTTATTAATCAAATTATGATTTAATATTTGGTGTTGGGGGATCATAATACATTGATAATTTTTCTTAATAAGTTCATATGTAGTGATATAAAATAAAATAGGTCATGAGGGAATTCCCACCCTGAATAATGTTACATGTTTTATTATACACAATATTTTTATTAAGTTATAACATGAATCAGGAACCTTGATGTGTGGATGAAAATGGTGACTTAATATTCTCATGGTGAGGTAACATACAATTTTTGTGTCCTATTTTAAGTAGAATAAATTTAATAATTCATGAAGGATTATACCATTCAATTTAATGTAAAAATATATATTCAGAAATATGGTTGAAATAGAATTTTGGATGGAATCCATGGAAATGATATGTAATAAATGAGATTTAATTTCGTAAAGTAAAAGAAAGAAATACCAAGCATATAGGGTGATGAAAAAATATTCATATTGATTTATGATATATAAATATATGAATGGATTTATTTTTAGAATAGAATTCACAATAAAATTGTTGTTCATTCCGCACCATTGGTGGTGGGGTGGTAAGGGTTTGGAGGGGTGAGGGACAGGTCACGGGGTCAAGTCCCCGGGCTTTCAATTTAATGTAATTTTCGTCGTTGTGTGTGTGCCACTTTCGTGGTTGTACCCAATTTTTAATAAAATTGTTGTTCATGGAACATTAACTTCTTTCTTTATGGGTTCCTTGATGTGTTGTTATACGTTGTTATTGGAAATTGGGTAATTTATCCTATGCCATGGGGAAATTATTTTACAGGTTTAGACACTAAATATAACTTGAATCTAATTTTATTTTATTTAATGTAATGAAAAGATTAAATACTATTTTTATTTTATGGAATAATAATTAATCAAGTAATATTTATTATATAAATTTAATTCCATTATTTTTTGGTTTGGGATATGGGATTTGAACTTTAACTCACATATATCATTAAAATGATAACAAATAATTCATCATTATTCAATTTTTTAGTGAATAGTCTAATATAAATATTTATTTTGTTTTTTGAATGTTAAAATATATAAATATCAATGATTTTAGTGAATATAATATTTTTATATTTATCAAATGAGTAATATTTGTTAAATGAATATTTTACCATTTTAGGTTTGATAAATCTCATGATATGATCAATAAATTTACCTAATGGATTGACTAAAATTATATAATTTATTTAATATCATTTAAATAAAAATTTATTTATTTATTTTAGAAATGATATTGAAAATAAGTGCATGTGATGAGATATAATAATAATAATATATTTATTATTTGACATGGGGTATCATTTAGATTAAATATATTAATAAGGACCTATGTAAAATTATGTATGTTTAACCCTTAGTGTCTGAAGAAAAATATATCAAATGTCTAGGAGTGAGGCTTATTGTGCACAATTAAAAAATATCAAGATTATTCTTGAGTCCATATTTTATAATAACTAGTACTCACCCATGAATTCACACGGTGATATAACATAATTCATAGATAATGCATTTTCACGGTGATTTAGTTCACATAATTTTCTTAAAAAGACAATTCTACATTTCAATGTCAGTAATGAATATGAATATTGAATATTTTGAAATAACAAAATAATGATACTTATTATTAGAATATAAGTGGAAAGAATATGGATAGATTATTATGATAGTAGATTGAATTTTTTATAAAAACATTTGAAAATATGTAGAAGAATTTATAACAAATAAAACATTAATTTTAACATGATGATTTAAATTAAATGAATGAAAACAATATTGGAATTGACATTTGAAATTATGGTAATTATGATAAATAATTATCATAATACGAAATTATAGTTATATGTAGACATATTGAAACTATACATTAAAAAGGATATTGAATGCATAATATATCGATGTAGTTGGATTGTAACTACATAATACAGTGTCATTAACCAATAAATAATGAATGAACACATTTTAAATCTCAAAAATGATTTAATGAAAATAAAATGAATGATTATAAATTTATAAAGATAGGTAATTTTATTAAAATTCGTTAAAACCAAATAAACTGGATTTACTAAACAAGTTCAGAAAGTTCAATTTAATCCATCATAAAATAAAATAAATTATAATGAAATGGATGAATTAATTTTTAAAACTGTGCATGCTAAAAAAATATTTTTGAAATTGAATATATACACACTAAAAAAAAAAACCAAACATACTATAGACCAGGGATATATTTTTGTTGAGTAGAGTGATACATTATAGTACTACATCTTGATCTTTATCTCAAACTCAATACAAAAATCACACTCCATCAAATATTGGTTTCCAAACTTCAAATTTGATTTGATTTTTAAAATGAACAAATCCAACCCAACCATTTAAGCATTACTAAAGTATGTGAAATTAAAAAAAACTTCTAAAAAAATTTATAAATATTTTAAAATTATATATAAAATTTATCAATAATTTAAATATTAAAATATCAATTTATTTATTAATATTTTCAAAATTTTGATGAATATGGCAAGATTTACAATATAGTTGAATTAAACTCATTTTATAGCTTAGTATCTCAAAGTTAGGCGCATATCAACAAATATAAAATGAAATTTAAAGGCTTCAAACTGAAGACATTATTGTGACTATAACTTACCCCTTTAATTGTAAAAAATACAAACTTATAGATTTATTAACCATACATCTTATCCTAATGAATAATTTGTTGCAAAAAACTGTGATCAATCCTCCTTGATCCATAAATGATACATGTATCATATGTTTCTCTTAAATGGTTGTAAATTAAAGACATTAATTCTCTCATCCCATGCATATTCATCAATATTTATGTTCTCTACTATGCAGGAATGAGAAAAATTGAGGTACATATGGTCTCTCTTAGACATGACCCACTATCAAATCATTTGCATCTATAGACCCATTGAATTTTACCCTGAGATAAATATCCCAAAATGGAAACAAATCTCACAGAATCACAACATAATCATATGAAAATAATAACTTCTCACGGTTTGGAAAATCTGTTCAAAATAGAGTAGTTCATAAAATTTAACTATAAACAAAACTAAAATTAATGACACAACAACCTGAAGATCAGATTTTAAAAATAAAAACTCAAATGAAACTGTTAATGATATAAGAAAAAAATGTATAAAGAACAATTTAGAACTCAATTTGTCATTAAATTATCAATTTGGAATGAAAATGATCATAATTGCATATAAAACTATTGAAGGGGAAAGAAACTAAGTATCAAAACTGCTTGAAAATTAATACACCCACCCAACTTACTCCAACCATAGTAAAAATATATGTGCTAACACTTGGTTGAAAGGAAAAACGAATAAGCAAAATTTTACCATTTTCCTACAAGTTAAATTCTCATAACCTAAAAAAAATTTATGGGTTGTTAGGAACGTTTTATGTAAAGAGATTGAAGTAGTATGAAATAATCGTAGGGAAAGTGATTGTAAGTAATGTAACCTCGCAGTGTTTGGAATACAAAGAAGTTGTTAAATTTCATTGAATATATCAATAATGATAGGAATATATTCAAATTACTACTGAAGACATTTATAATTTCAAGAATATCATTCAACCATAATGGTAAATTAATATGGTTTCTACAGATTTTACAACACATAACCACATAAAAATTTGAGCTTGTTTTCTAGTAAATCAGATTGAGAAATAGAGAGAGAAATTAGAAAAGACTGCAAACCAAATAGAAGGAACTATTATCCACTTAGCATTCCATTTACTTATAATTATTTTTCTTTTAAAATCATATACTCATGGGATGAAAATGTATTCAATTACATATAATTTCCAATGGAAAATATCTGTGGAGATGGTTGAGAAATGAAATGTACATAGGACTCTAACCATGAAATCTATACACAAAGACTCATGGAGCAGTCTCTCTGAGGTTGTACCTAGGAATTTGGTTCCCATGAATGTAATTATTGATGCCGTTATGACTCTACAACTTCAAGCACTGGAACATTCTATCTAGTTAACCAGTAAAATTGGTGAATTCCATTATCCTCAACAGTTTTAGAGGGAACAAGGTTAAGCATAAACCATGAATACATTACAAAATTTGTTATATTTGCTGTAATGACATGGAAGAATATTTTTTCACCTAAAATAGATGAGTTCACATTAGAATCATCCGAAACTGGAGCATCCATAATGTTATTAGTATGGGACAAAGTGATAGTAAGAGTTTACTAAGATAAAAGATTGAAATTCTAGACAACCAAACTATCTTTGAAAATTAGCATTAGAGTAATATTAATCAATCAAATGGTAGAGAAAGACACTGGATGCTGCTACGAATGGAACATGCTTCAATTTTCTTGTTTGTCAAGTCAACCAATTTTGAGTCCTTAAATTCTTTTCCATGCTTCTCCAGATGTAGTAGAAATAAAAATATATTGGCATAAAAGGTTGGAATAAATACATACATGCATGAAAAATTCATATGTAAATATGTAAGTATAGAGAGTATGGAGTGGGGTAGTAGGGGAGGAAAAACATTGTTTTTTAGATAAAAATATTCCAAATTTCTATAATAAAGAAAATAAGGCATCCTATTGTTCTGGAGAAATCACAATTTTTTTATAAAAATGTTGAGTAAATCCATTAAAATTCATATAGAGACTTGAAGGTGTTTTTAATAGAACAGAAGACTCTAATGGATCAAGTAGGCTAAATAATGTGTAATATGAAGTATCTTTAACCAACAATGAAAATAATACATTAAAGGATAAGAGTCTGAGTCATAAATTCAAACAGAAAATTTGCGATCCATCCTAGTTTCCCAAACATAAACATTAGTAAATCCATAACATTAAGAGATAAAAATCTCAAATAGAAAATTAGTTTGGAAAATTATATAAGCTTAAATATTATGTAGTGCATAGTTTCTTGGTGCTAACTTTAACTGAACAATCTCTTTCCCATCCAAAAACTTATTCTTAAATGAAAACACATTTCATGAAATCACTAGTTTTATCACATCAAAAACCCAAAAAAGAAAAATATCTAGTAATTCTATATTATACTAAAATCAAATAAAAAATTATAGTATGCATTTATACATAATTTAATTTTTTTAGTAATCATGATGCAATATCATCTCCCATGATATTGAAAACCAATTTCATAAATTACAAACAGTTTATCAATTTCATAATCAAAAGGAATTAATTTGAATCTAAAATCAACCACTACCAGGTCAAATAAAAAATTAACAGCCTTAACAGTTTAATCTAAGGATTTTAATCTTTATTTTAGTTTATAAATAATGGAAAAATATTCATTGATTGAAAAAACCTACAACTAGAGAATAATGTTATTTTTATCATAGATAATAGTCTAATTGATGGTAAAACTGATGACCTCGGTTACATTCCTTTAAGAATAGTAAATATAGGTCGTCCTATAACTGTGATGGATGGTAATATTGAAGGATGATTGAATTTAAATTTCCCATATATTCCACTATTATGATCAACATCATTTCAAATTGAAAAAAGAAAAAATTGTAGTGTATAATTTGAATAAGATTAATTTAACTAAATCAAAATAAGAATATAAATAAAATTATTGAAACAAATATTATAAATCTGTTTTATATCTTATATGACAATTTCATTTCATATATTCCACTTTTTTTTCCTTTAACGAATGAATTTGGAAGTCTTGAAATGAATTTAGTTGAAAGGATGGTACCTTTATAACCTTGATATGGGTAGATCTCATGATGCTTCATGTAGTATAAGAAATATATCAAGTGTTGAAAATGAATTGGAAATTTACCCATCATGTTAGTTATACATTGTTTATCAATCGGGATGTAGTATCATCTACTTGAAGAATAAATAAAATCTTCTATTAGAAGAACAAAACTCATCAAATTCTTAAATCAGAAGAAAATAATATTAATATAGAGGGACTCTCTTCCTTGGAATGGATTGTTTTTTCCACAGTCCAGAGACACTGTAACATTTCATTAGACCACATCATTACCATCAAAATAAGTCAAAATATTTTTGTAAATGACTAAATGAATTTAATTATTATGTAAAAAAATAATTACATGTGTAATAAATTGAGCACAAATATGATGTTTGACAATTTCCAATTGAGAAGAACAAGTCTAGTGTGTTAAAATCTTACAAAAATTGTAAATTAATTGAAAAAAACAATATTCTCCACTCTAATAATATAATGAAAATAATAGACAATGAAATATTTTCATTGAAACATGATTACACATATAAAATAATGTCTCATGTCACCTGAAATCACAAAAACTAAGGAGAATCAATGAAATAAGATGATAGAATACTGGACGACATTAATCAATTATTTGAAAAAACTGATGGAAGTGCTAAACTGATGTGTAGGGAACACTGATTATTTGTAAGAGAAAACATAAATTACCTAACACATGCAATGAAACACAATTATAAAAATTAGAACTCAAGGATGTATATAATATATTGGAGAGTAACATAAATATATTTAGTATATATAGTCTAGTTAATAAATCTAGTTAGACATACCAAAACAAAAACACATTTTGATATGCTTGGTCAATAAGTGTGAACACTGAAAAAAATAATATGTGAATAAATATTCTATGGGACTGAAATAGTTTTGGTAATTAATGAATTAGAAGAATAGTTGTACTATTATGATATAATAAAAATTCATATGAAAATAGAATTATTATAACTTAAACAGAAGTTATAATAAACTACAAAATGTTTGAAGATGAATAAACCTTATTTAGAGGAATGGTGAACAAAGAGTAAGAATGTTAAAGGAGGCAGGGAGCTGAAGTGCGGTGAAAAGAGGCAGGGAGGCAGGAGTGATGGAGGTGGTAATAGTGAACGGAGAGCCGAAGTGATGGGATGGAGTGTTGGAGATTGGGAGTCATATTGCTGTGAACAAAGACAGAGAAGAGGGGATGAGATGACAAGGACTTCCGTAGACGAGGAGTAGGAGGAGATAAAGATGAGGATCCAAGAGTGTCGGAGATGGGTATCCAAAGAGTGGTGTGTCTATACAGAGTGACTGAGGTGGGAGAAGACATGAGGTAGAAACCCTAAGACATGTAGAGGGAAATCGTGATCTATAGAGGATAGATATCGAGGGACATAAATCAGGTTGATAAGTAATATAGAGATGATAAGATGATGAGGCGGGGAGTGCCTTAGATTGGGAGCAGGGGGAGATGGAGATGAGGATCTAAGAGTACTGGAAATGGGGAGGGAAAAGATGGTTTCTGTAGATGGAGTTCTGGTAGCAGGAGTATAAATGAGGTGGAAACCTTAGGATAGGGAGAGTGAAATCATGGGATGGAGAGGATATATTTCGAGGGAGTGAAATAAGGTGGAGATATATGCTTTAAGAGAACCGATGAGTGGTTGAAATGTGGCGGAAAAAAATGAAAACTTTAGTAAATATATAGATATATAGATTAATCCTACATCTTAGCAATAAAGTAAAAAAATTATTGTTATGATTAATCATGAATGTTTTTATTCAATTTACTATTCTATATTAGCACATAGTGATTTGAAAATTATTTTCAAGGAGTCATGGATCATGTTTGTATAACCCTAGAGTAATCTTCACTATGAATCTTCATAAAAATGGTTACACATCAAGAGAATCCATAATAATTTATAAAAATGATTATCACAAACAAAATAATTATTATTTTTAAATAAATCATAATTTAAAAGTGAAAAATTCTCTACAAGATATTTTTGAGTTTCTTTATTCAATTTATCAAATTTTATCCATTGAAACTGATAGAAAACTATAATGGGTACTCATAAAATGCTTCTAATACACCCTATAATCATCATCAATAACATAATTAATATTCAACATAAAATACTAGTTTAATTATAAAATTATGTTTTTACAGAAATAAAATATTTATTATCCATTTCATTATTTTTATTACTTTGAAAAACATCGCTCTCCCATGGTGATTTTTCTTACCTATATAAGGGATGGTGATTTTTATGTTGATTTTATAAACCCTATTAAAAATTAAGTATGGGATTAAATATAATTTAATAAACATATGATATAATATAAATAATCTTATAATGAAAAAACTGCAATGGTTATCATGATATTAAATATTAGCAATCATAATCATGTTTATACAAAAAAATAAAACATACAAGGGAATATTATCATAATATTTTACTATATTTTTATCTATTGTACTCCATTACATTTTTAATGATATAATCCATATACTATAGCACATATTAATCTTATATAATAATTATAAAATGAACATCCACTATATTCATTGTGCCTGTGTAATTTTTCAATGTTAAACTAAAAAAACTCAAAATAATAGAAAAAAGACAAATTAATCTAACAAAGTAATAATACTTGGTAATATAAAAATGAAAAGGATTAATAATAATTAAATAAAAAATAAAATGTCTTATGGAATGTAAATAAATAATAAAATTTTAATAGTCATGATTATAGTGGATATAAGAAGTAACTCGAGATTCAATATGAGGTTTTCTTTATAAATTTATATTTTTTCAAGTATTATTATTTTATAACTTATCATTTCTTCTATATCACATATACAAGTTCTTGAATGTATAAATCTCTATTTTAGCTTAAATTTTTATAAATTTATAGCCTTTCCTCCCATATGGATTTAAAGATAACACCATATATTGTATTTAATGGGACTTTACCTCTCTTTCACAATCTCGATAATGTCTACTGTATCACTCTTAATATCTATTAATTCCTCATTACCTCATAATTTTATTATTACTTTATGTTTCTTATTATTCATTCTACTTGTTTTATTTTGAATACTCTTGTCCTTATTTTTCCCCTTTTATTCATTCCCTAAGAGAATCCCTAAAAAATGTTTAAAAGAACATTTTCATTTATCTATCTTTTTATTCATGTTTCATATAATTTTAATATATTTGTTTTTAATTTTTTATTATGAGGATTTTTGTTGATAAGATAATGACTTATAATCATATTTAAACCATTTTGAAAAAGTATTGTTTGAATGTGGATCATTTTTTTATTTTAAAAAATGTAAATAAAAAAATGAAAACTCTTTTCTGGATTATCTTTTATCACATTATCTATATGATAAGAAAATTATCTTAAGTATTTCATATTCTGTATTCTTATCATTAGTAATTTTATGTATAATTTTCATATATTTATGGACATAGAGAAAATATTATTTTTCTATTTCAATTTAAATTAAAAGAATTAAATTATTTTCATGAAACCTATTTGATTTATTATATTTCTATGAATCATTTACATCAAACACAATAACCTTTCATATTTAATTTCTTGTCAATTTATTATACTATCTTTCTATGATTGGTATATTCTATACAAATGGACATTATGTTAATGTAGTTCTATGATTCAACATACAAGTTCATATGTGTATGTAGTGAGGTTGAAATCAATTCCATTTGATTATATTGATCCACCACTACCATTATGTTTATGAACCATCAATAAAAACTTTATCTCAATGCTTATACCTTTTTAATACATTATAATTACATTTTGGATTGAAATGTGTTCACCTAGATTTCCTTACACTTTATTAACTAGGGAAATTTTTTACTTGACTCTATACTTGTAAAATATACAGGGTTAATACCTTATGCTTTATTTTCTTTATTATAGGGTATTTTACTAGATTATTACATCCTTATATTGGATTAACATTTTAGTTCAATGTGTAAACTGTGTCAGGATTTGATATATTTATAAGTGATTTCACACTCATGTGGAACACAAACACACATATATGAATATATCATTATAATAATTTTTCATATTGGGGTTATATATCTATCCAACTGATTAAGTAATGGTTTATTTCTCATAACTCATATTATGATGGCTTGGTAATGATCATTGGACTATTATTTTTATAAATTTGTTTAAAGAAATAGAAATGGTTCACAATTCCGTGGCGGTGATCCACAACTTATGTTTATTATGGATTTTAGGTGAGACTTATCCTATATTTTTAACTCCTTGAAATTTATCCTTGGTATATGTTTATGATTCCATGGTAGGAGGCATTGTCCAATGTTAATGATGAATCAGTGTAAATACTTTACCAATGTTTATGATGACATTATATTGATACCTGGCTTGTGTTTATAATTCTTTAATAGCCAGTCTTGTACTTTGCTTGTGACACCTTAGTGGTGATCTGTGGCCCTTGTTTATAACATATTTGATATGATCCTTAACCTTGGATTATGATGACTTTCCATTGATTTTTTCAACATACTTATATTTCTTATGAATATACAATGGGCCTAGGACATCATGTATCTTATTTTATGTTTCTATGATTGATCCAATGTTATGTTTATTGACTCTCCTAAAATATCACCTGATTTTTACAAAATTATTTATGACTATGATATTATTAATCATTTTCACTTATTATGATTTTATGATATTATTCCATTAATCATTCCATTTTACATTGATTATGCATCTAAAATTATTATAATCTTCAAGTAATTACATTATGTATCATTTATAAATATTTACCCTTTATATATAAATTCAACTCACTTTTATATTATGTTTCCATATTTCCCCAGGTGATAATAAGTGAAATAATGACATTTTCAAGGTAATTAAAAATTTTCAATGAATGATTGATTAAATACTATTGGTCGATTATATAATATGCCCTTAGTTTCAATAGAAAAATAAATTATAATCATTGGAGTTGTTATAAATCATGTTCCGTATAAAAAGTACATTTTTTTCATTATACCATGATGTATGGGTCTGGGGAATTTTAGATGGAATTAGATCTTATTTTTTTTATTTATGGATTTATAATTATTATTTTTGTTTTAATGTCTTAAATATACAGTCATTATCTTTAGTGTAATTGGATATGTAAAATCAGTATGAAAATATATATTTATCATTTCTAGTGAATTTATATTGAGTCATATCATATCCTTACAGTAGCTAATATTGTTGATAACATTAAGTATTAATATTTGGAGAAAACATTAATAATAGTTTCTAAATGAGTAAAATTTTGTGGATAAATTTTCTTTAATGGGTGGAATGAAACCTCAATATTTCCAGTGAATATTTTTATAAATGTTCCACCATAAATCAAATATGTAATAGTTACATGAGTTTTTGATTTTATTTAAATTGATATTAATAATTACTTTATACACATATTTATTACATAGTTTGTTTATATTACATATTTTTCTTCAAAATATTAATTCAAATTATATTGAATTTAATTAATATTAATTATTTATTAGAATAGTTTTATATAATCTCTTTTACTGTATTCATTATTATTTTTTAAACATATAATTTTATTTTACAACTACATTACTTTTACAAATACTATATTTTCATATCATCATTTGATTGGTAATTAATTCATTATAATCTTATTAATAAAAATATATTATATGTTATTTCATAGTCCCCAAATTGTTCACACAACCCCTGAAAGTTATTTCATATGATATATTTTGGTCAAAATGTGATAGATAAATGGTAATATATCATTTTACACTCAAATAATATTTTATAAAAAAATTTAATTTAGATAATAGTTAATTTAATTTATAAACTATGGTAATAATAATTTTATTATAAATTTTATTAATCTATAAAATTATATTTAAAATGTTAAATAAAATGTTTTCGAATAAAATAAAATAATGACGTAATTATTATTTTTATTTGAAAATGTAATTCACAAAATATAGGGTTTATTATCATAAAATGGTCATTAAAGTTTAGCAATTTTGTTAGAAAACTAAAATAATTTTGCACACATCAATTTAATACTAATTTATAAATTTTTTCACACTAAAATCATTTACATAATATTTATTTAAAATGTAATTTCTACTCATTTAGAATATAAATTATTTAAAATTCATTTTTTAAATGAATAAAAAATTAATTATCAAATATATAATAACTAACAAATAATAAAGAAAAAAAATGTAATCTCTCATAGAAAAATAAATAGTCTTTATTTGATATTTTTCCAAGTATTATATGATTTTACTTAAATAAAACATTTATAATATTTGTATTTAAATTTGAAAAAATTGAATTCATTTTTAGTGGAATATCATTGATATCGAAATCGATTGATTTTTTTGAACTTTTATAATTTTTTTGATGAATAATAAAAAACATAGTTTTTACGAATATTAAAAGATTATGACAGCCTCGTCACATAAATATTTATTAAAAATGTATAAAAACTTTTTCATGGCTAAAATTGAATTTTAAAAGTATGCTGATGTATTTAAAAATAACAATTTTAATTTATATGCCTTGATTTTATTTAAAAAACTAAAGTATATATTATTTTAATTAAAAACAATTTTTGATTTTTAACTTTCATTAAGTGTTTCCAATTTTCCATTTGATTATAGGATGGTTTTAAAATCAAATAAACTTCCATTGTATAATCATAATCCATTGAAATTAAATAAAATATATACTTTTCATATTTTTTGACAATGATTATAAAATAGTCAACACATTTTTCTAAAATACCCTTCTACCTCAGTTACAAAAAGACCCTTCTTCCACTTTTTTCTTTAATCATCAAAAACTCTGTCGTTTGAAAAATATCTTCCAAAATACCACTCAAAACACCTTTTTAAATTCCTTGAATCCCCTGGTGTATCCAAAATATAATCCTATAAAAGATTAAGGCTCCCTCTAAAGGAGGAGGTTTAAAGATCAATGTCCAGTTTTAAAGTATATGTCCCCATTATTATTTGAGGTACTTTTCATTAAAATTATATTAAAAATAAAATTTCTTCATACATCGTTCTTTTATCTTGTTATTTTTACCCTTTTCATATATTAATGATGAAGTAACACACATCCCCTCTCATTATTCTCTTTTACGTAACTCATTACTCAATATAAAATGGTTTCCTAATTATCACTTATCATTTTATATTTATGATTTATTTTCATAAGAAATAATTAAAAATACATTAAATATAAAAAATGAATTTTAATTCATTATTTTATTACACTTTTTTATCTTTTTCTTGATGAAAGTTTACCAATTCCCACTCATTGAACCCTTTTCATATTCCGTTAACATTTCCAAATCAAGATGTCTAAAAACACAAGTTTTCTATTTAAATTATTCTTTTAACTATTTCAAAAACATAATTTTTATTTTGAATTAAAATTAATAAATTATATTCATTATAACCTATTTTTTATAAAACTAAAATATTTATTGGTTTTACATTCTTTTTTTTTTCAGAAACTACGCTCACCTATGGTGGTTTATACCACCAAAGTGAGAAATTATGTTTTATAATCACTTATAAATTTTATGGATATTATTAAAAGTTCACATAATAATTTATTATTAAATAATTATCATAAAATATAATTTATATTTTTTTGATTAAAAAGTGCACATTCTAACTATGATATTAAAATTAAATTGTTATATGAATTTAAGATGTCTAAAACATTATTATAATCGAATATTATAAGAATTTATTACTATATATTGATCTAATGACCTCCATTAAATATTGGAATGATTTTAAAAATATGAAATGAAATATGTGGAGATCATGAGACAATTGGAAGTTAAAAATCAATCATTTCGATTACCCTGAAATAGTTTTGTAATGATGAAACATACTACCTCAAAATGACAGATATAAGCAAAAAATCAACAAATAAATGAATTATATATGATAATAGAAAAATTAAAAGGAATAATAATAGATAATTGTTTATGATACACCTCCAACATAAACCTCTCTGGTTGGATATAAGGACACGCGTGACTCTTGAAGTGTGCCTCCAATAGGCCATGGGTTGGATACCAATACTGAGGGAATAAAACAAAAAATAGTCAAATTTCACTCTTTTATCCTAGGATGGAAAAGATATCAATAAATTAACCACATAATATAGCATAAATTAGTAGGAAATCATTTAAATTTCTTATATAAATAAAATCTCAAAAAATTATATAAAGGGTTGACTCTAATGGAAATTTCCCTAACTGTAGCTCCAAAAATCTTGATAGTGATATCCATCTCATTCCATGAATCCATCATATAATCTTGAGAATTTCTCTTTAATAAACAGTGGTGACAAATCAATTATGCTTAGTTGGATCATCCTGATAAACTATTCTAAAAATATTAAAGAGAAATTCTAATATCAATGTGGGTAAATATAAAAACTAACACAGAACAACATTAGGGAAAATATCACACAAACCCACCAAGTATTACTCACAAAATATTTAATCCTAATATAATAGTATGTTTCTAAAATAACACATCAAGAAGGTACCCTATAAATAATTTCCAACTATAATTTCGATCTCATATGCCAACAATATATGTATTGTTCTTTAATCCATTAAATATTCAAAGAATCACATATACACAATGATAATAACATTTTATATTTTAATAATAATAGTTCATCATGAACATAGATTTCTACCATTTCCCTCCTCCTACCATAGAACACCCCACCATGTAACTATATCAAAAATTCCATCTTAATAGGGTACCATGAACATAAGGGAAATAAAACTATTGCCCTGCTCTTACTATGGAAACCCACCCATATAACATAATCACAACTACCTAAATTATTCAATAAATATATTAGATAATATAACTTTAATCCATTATAACTAGTATTCATATACCTACATTAGGAAATCACAACAAATATTAGGTCTGAGGGGAGATTCAGTAAGAGGGAGTAGACATCCATTAATTCTCTCAGCAACATAGATTTAATTGAAATCACTTGAAAAAAAACATTTGGGAGTCAATAAATTTATTAGACATGGTTTTTGTGAGTAAAAATTTAAAATAAAAGAGAAAAAAATTATCAAATATACACAGAATCCCATCTAAGATTTTTTTATCAAACTAACCCTACTGACACCCATTACAATTCTCATGTTTCCATTAATATTATAAACTACCACTATTAAACTTATAATAAGAACCAACCCCCCATTAACATAAGAAATCCATAAAAATAATTATTAACTTATTATTTAATAATATCATCATTATAATTTCAATAAAAACGATTTAACAAAATCATTACATTTTTAGGTCAATCATCTAACTATATTTAATATGGTGATAATCAATAAACCACTTTCTACTTATATCCATGATTTAATTTATATTTCACATTTATATCAACCCTTATCACTTTTAACTAAAACTATTACATCCATTTATCATTTACAACCAATTATTTATCAATTGCATCACATTACCCATTATTGATTCCATTTATTCCAACCATATTCCATTATACTAGGAAACTATAATAAAACCCCACAATAACCAAAAGACTGTTACCCTTCCACAAAACCAAACATACCCCCACTACTATAACTAATACTGTAAGATCTTAGAATTATCTTGAGGTACATGAATTTTTAATTATATTTTAAATGCCTTTTTTTACTTAATGTGAATATCTAATGAGATCAGAAGAGTTGGGGGGGGGGGGGGTTCTAGGTCTTTCCGGAGCTCAAAAGTTCATTTTTTTGGAAAAGAATAATCAGCCGCATGGTTAGTAGAAACTATATGACCCAAGGTACACATTTTCATTAAACCATTTACGGTTGGACAGTGAGTAAAAAATGGCCTAAAATTTTCCCAAACTATGTTCCAAGGGACATAATATTATACATGATGATCTATATTTTTTAAAATATGTGTGTAGAATATTTTTTACATGGTTTCTCAAACTTTTAGCCTGAACCATATGGGGTCCCTATTGAGGTACTGATTGGCGCACAATTAACACAATGTCTGGACAACCATGTAGCCAAACTATGTGGGCCATTAAAAATGTTGATTTTTCCCAAAATCTTTAAAAAAATTACACCCCTTTTTTTATTTATTGTTTCCAGCGTAGAGGGGAGCCATTTTTCTCCCCTCAAGACCTCCTAAGCTAGGATTGGATCCCGATTCTCTATCTGGTCTTGGATTCAAAGACTCTTTGAGTCATTAGATTAGTACTGGTATGTTATTCATTCATATCATGCCTTCTGTTATTTTTCATAGTATATATAGATTTATTTTTATTGCTGGATAATATGCCCTATTTCAAGAGTATTTTTCCATATCTCCATTTTCTTGCAATCCATTCCTAGTTATGAGATTGTACTGGATGAATGTTCTACAACAGACCTAGGGTAGGTGTTCTATACCTTTCCCTTAATGTTTAGTGTTTTATATATGGTGTTTCCTTTATTCCACTTAGCAAACCTTCTGTGGTTTCCCCTAAAAATAAATGAATGTATTGTTTAATTTTTTTGGGACATGTTTAGGTTTCCCACTAGTACCATTATATACCTGGAGGTTGTTCACCTCAACTTGTGTCACCTTTAAAGAATATTTTTATATTTTCCCATGATACCACCGTATTGGGTGTGTGTGATCACAAATACATTATTCAAAGACTTAATAAATAGATTGAGAATTGATTAAATAGAGAGGAGAATGAAATTCACTGTTTTTGTGTTATTTCATTAAATATAAAATGTGTAATGAATTCATAAAATTGATTTAAATAGAAAAAGAGAAATCAGTTGGATACACTCAAGAAATATTTATGAATTATTGAATATGATGTAAATCGATCGATGGATTTATCATGGTATTGGATTCCTGGAAATTGATACTCTTTAGATCTGGATTTGAAGAAGATTTCATGGACATTTCTACTCCACGGATCATGATAATGGTAGTAGATGCCTTGGATATTTCTACTGCTCAGATCCTGATTCCATTGTATTCCATGTACATTTATACTCCATAGATATATATTGACTATGGTAGTGGATACCTTGGACATTTGTACTCCTTGTATCCTTACTCCATAAGATTCTAAGGACTTTTCTACTCTATGGATCTGTCTTTCTTTGAATTCCTTATATAATCTCCTTAGATTTTAGCATATTCGTTACCGAGTTTCCATCACGATGATATAGGGAATAAATGAGGATTTCATAATAATCTATAACTTGTATCTTGACCTTTCTTTACTGACACTTTATTACTCATAATGACCCATTAAAGATTTTTATCATGATTTATAGGAAGACTTGGTATGGTTACATGATTACAGTTTTTAGACTGGACAACATGACACCTAATAATTAATTCATTACTGTTTTCCCTCGCTTATGGGTGCTTGATAATTTTTTACAGGGATCCATGTGTGGTGGGATATGATCACATATTCATGTGACACATTACTATTACGAGTGTTATACCTATGATATTATACATACTAATTGATATTTATACTTAGACTGAACTTGTTATAGACACCATTGTTGGTTTCCTACTGAGTGTTGTCTCAAAATCTATTTGGACTAACATTGGGTGCCTAGAAAGACTTCAATGTTGTATGTAGGGATCAGGGAAATCACCTGTTAGATGATGCTTTATTTTTTGTTTCTTAAGAGGATATGAGAAAATAATCGATCTATGATTGTGATAATATTTGTAGATAGTTTTTTTTGTTATTTTTTATGCTTTTAATAAATTTATTATATTGGATTCATGTTTACTTGTATTACCATCCACTTTTTATAGATACATGACATGATCAACATATTGTACAAGAATTTTTTAGATTTATTATTATTGAATTATGGATGTTATATTTTCTCTTGATTTATGTTATGCTTCAATTAATTTATTTACTTGTGATACCGGTGAGTTACTCTAATCATGACGGTATATTATCCCAACTATTCCACCAAAGATCCATGACATGATTTTCCTACCTCATGAATTTAGGGAGGCGCTCTTGAGCCCATGTGACACCCCATATTTGGGAATTTTCTTATGGAAGCTGGGTTGGGAGGTTACTAAAACAACCCTATATTAATGTACACATACATTTCATAATTTTTTACAGAATAGTTAAAAAATTAAAAAAAATGATTCCCAAAGACCATATATGTTTTGTTATATTTGAAACTTAGAAGAAAAATATTCTAACAGAGGAAAATATCTACATTGTGTCACACAAATATATTCCCCCCATAGTTATTCTACTTAATAACCTTTCTTCAAAACCCGGTTAAAAGAAACAGAAGAAAGGGGTGAGGTCGAATAATCACTAAGGGTAAATAAAATAAATATGCCAACATATCATGAACATAAGTGTATGAGAACAAGATCATATGTTTAAAAGATCATATCTTGAATATGAAAGATTATAAAAATTAATCATTTCATTAATAATATCAGGTCATAATTCATGAATCAGAAGATAATCAGGATCATAAGACATGAAATCATATGATATGAATAGCACATGAAATTTTTTCATAAAAAAAATGTATAACATCAGGAACATATATAATTAGAAACATGTTAACTACTTAAGTTAAGGACATGAAATCAGGCCCTCACATAATCTTACTGACATGAAACCAAGTATACGCATAATGTTGGGAACATGAATTTGGTTCACGGTAAACATTGTGAACATGTAAACTAGTTCACATGTAACTTATGGAAATGCAACTAGATCCATGAATAAAATTTTGAATATATAATCATGTTCACACATAACATTATGAAAAAATATTAAGATCCATTCATAACATTTTGAACATTCATCCATGAAAACACATAAACTTATGGACATGCAACCAGGTCCATGAAAAACATTATAAATATGTAATTGGGTTCACATGTAACATTTATTATTTTGAGTCATCTATCATTAACCATAGAATTCGAGAGATATATAGGTGACACTCGTCACATAATAAACTCATACATACATTTTCCATGAGATAATAAAACATCTATCATATCATTACCTATAATAAAAGATCACATAATAAGCCATGTAAAATATATAGTTTTCAAAACCATTTTATCCATGAATAACCCATGAAGGGAAGAGGGTTTCATATTTATTTATCATGTCATACCTCGTTGATGAGAAACTAATTTGATAAGAATATAACCGGTGGAATAGGAACAAGTTTTGTAAACATATAACCCATAAAATAAGAATGGGTTTCATAGACATACAACCAATGAAATAGAAACAAGTTTTCATAAACATCATTCCATCAAAACATAATCTATTAAAATAAATAATATTAATAGAACCTTTAAATAATTTCCCATAAAGGCATGAGTAACATTGAAGAATGTCATCATAGATGGAAAATAATTTCAAGATATCTTTGATAATAATTTCTTAAGGAAAATATCCTTTCTTCATTGAAGAATGATTTTTGAAACATAAGAACTTTTTGAAACCATTTTCTTTGAAAATACCTTGAAAACGTATAAAAGAAGTCTAAAAAAAATTTAAATTCTTTTTCCTTAAAAGATTATAAAGAATCACAAAAAAATTGTGAAAAAGGTTTTCCTAGAAAACACATAAAAGAAGCCTACAATAATTTTGAAAACCTGTTTCCTTGAAAATATTTGAAAACATATAAAATAATATTTCAATCATGGAAATATTTTCCAATGAAAACAACCATTTTGAAAATATTTAACGGAATATTTGAAAATAATTGAAAACATTTCTAAACATAAAATTTTTGGAAACCCTTTTTCTATTAAAAAAATTTTAAATTATTATTTTTTCCAGTATATTAGAAGAAGATTATTTTAAAAAAATTACCTTGTAATCCTATAAAGGAATAATCAATGAAATAACAATCGTGATAGTAGGTAGTTATGTACATTCCAAACATTCCTCTTGCACCTTAACTATTTAGAAGAGTTCCTTGTTTGAAAAAAGAAAATAATATTTCTTTTAATTTTTTTTGGAAAAGGTAATAAATTAGTGAAAGGTCCTTTCAACATCATGTGATAATAGTAAATCCTTTTTTACATTTTTTTTAGAAAACATGGTTCTGAAAGAACATTTATTTCGGACTAAAAGGAAAAATAAATTCAGATTTTCATAGAATTTTTTTTAATTATCTTAGGTAAAAAAGAGTGAAAAAATGATATCATTAATTGGATATCACATGAGTATCCATAGGGTAACTAATTTAATTATAGTTATTGATATATTGATCAAATTAATTTATCAATGGAAGGATAATAAAAAAACTCGATAAACAATGAGATTGAATCTATAAACTGTTACAAATTTGGTAACATCAAAAAATAATACCATCGAAATAATAAAATTAAATAAGGATTTTAAATATCATGAAAATAATTAAATTCATGATATAATCATTTCAAAGGTAGTATATACACCTTATAGAATAATATAGGTACTTAACATGGTATGTGTATCCAAGAAGGAAAATTGAGACAGAATTAATTTACCAATTTGGTAAATTTTGAAACAAAAACCCCTTGAAAGAAATACAATAAAACGGATAAGTTAATATGATTAAATTTAATTATAATAATCACATAATAAATCCATCAGTTGTTTACACAACACCCAAAATAAATGGGTGGTGAATGAGACATGTATCTCATGTAAATAAAAAGTGAGATGAAATTTCATTATCTTAAGTATTGACTTTGTTCATACATGATAAAAACCTATATATTATTAATATATGTTTTTTATAAATTAATTAAAGAACCATATTATTATATCTGATGCTATATATTTTTATGAGTTTATATTACTCATTTATTAACAATTGTATGTTAATGTTACATTTCAAGTAATATCTTCTTTATTTTTCATATATGTTTTGACTTTTTATTCTTGATTTTCTTACTTAGATTATGATTCAATTTCTTAAATAATGAAAAAATGGTATATATATCATATATATTCATTATATGTGAATTTATAATATTCTATATAAGATATAAATACTAAGCAAAATACACAATTAAAGGAGATAGTAGGCCGTAATACGCATGAACGATGATTCTATTTTAATAACATATTAAATGGATGAATGAAATTAATATATATTTATATATACAATTTCATTCAAGTAAAATTATTTTTTAATATATATCACATCTTTTTACTAAAAACAACTTTAATAAATTCCATGAAAAGGGGGAATTAATCACATCACTTTGAGGAGGAGGTAGTCCACACTTCCCTAAATGAAGTTATCGTAGGTACAAGAAATGGAAAGAATAAATTTATTATATATAAAAATATTAAATATGAATAAATAAATTATAAATATAAAATATATCATATATAAAGTACATGACCATCATAATTCCCAACCCTGAATGGTGGTAATGAAAAAAAACAACCGTTGTTTTGTGAGTTGTTAGTTCAACGTACATGAACGGTAAGTTCATTACCTATTAGATAAAAATGTGTGTAAGTGCAGGTAGAACCATTTGAATAAAAAAGTATCATTATATTGAGGATAATTGTGTTATTATTTAATAATTTCATAATAATATTTGTGGGGGTGGATACTAAAAATAAAATTAATGTGCATGAAGAAGGGTGTTAACTCATATTCAAGTAAATCCATTGGTTTTCACAAAATGGATTATTTCGATTTATTTTTTCAAAAGGTGATGATTATAGGTATTGGGGAGGTATGGTTAGGATCTATTTTGGGAAGATATTGGTTAAGCCAAAGTTTCCTGATATGTGTGAGCATAATGGATGGGTGAGTGCCTTTTTTTAATGGAGGAAGAGTGGCATTCTTTCATTTTTTTGGAAAGGGAATTCCACCCACATTCTTCCTATGAAAATTTGATCCAATAATGGGAAATATTATAGAAAATGAATGATAGAGTCTAAATATTTATAGAAAATGTATTCTGGAAAAGTGTAAAGGTAATTTTAGCCATTAAGTTTAAGGTTTATTCTTTTATAAATCTAATTTTCCTTTTGATCGTTGTAATTAATTTTAACTAATTTCAATAATATTTGTGGTCAAAATATAATTTTAAATTATTATAAATTTTAAAAATTGATGATTCCAAATATGGAATCCAAATTTACAAATTCAAATAAAAAAATTTGTAGAAATTAATTTAATATAAATTTATTAAACGAAACAATAATATGGGTTTTTAAAGTAAAAAAAATCCAAAGTTTTTTATGGTTTTATATCCAATTTCACAGTGAAATCGAGTCCAATGAACTAAATTATATGAATTGATTTAAAATTTATTTAATTAATTATTAAATAAAATTATAAATATAATTCACCATTAAAATAAATTAGATGAAAAATTGGTTTTATATTAAAATTTAGTATTTTACACTATTCAACAAAAAATGAAGCATCACATAGAAATACAAAATATTGAATATAACCTAATTTTTAAGTTTTGATTTCCAAAATAAATTATATTTTGAAATTAAAAATTTTTTAATAGTGAAAATATTTATATTTAAAATAGGTTCCCATTAAAAGGAGGAAAAACTAATATTATAAAATACAAGTTTTTATGTGTAATATTTGGTTTTTTCTTGTGTCTTAATACTATAAAATATATTTTATGATTGTATAATTATTTTACTAAATATATATAATATATATATCATTAATATCATTATCCAATAGTAATTAACATTAATTATTTGGATAAAAAATTTTTGTGAGCATAAAAGTAGTTTTTATAAAAACATTAACTTTATTTTAAATTAGTCCATATATTAATTTCTTATTAATTTGTAACAAATAAATTCAAATTTTTTTCATAAGTTAATAAATCCTATTCATAACAACCAACTTAAAAGATATGATACATCTTATTATATTATGTAATAAATTTTTTAATAATTTATTATTATTCAGAAAAAACTAATTCTTGCATATTATGAAACCCATTAATGAAAGTCAGTTTTGTTTGTAACATAAGATAACCTAATTATTCCATTTAGAGAATGCTAAAATTTATGTTGTGTGTAGTGTACGATTAACATAGTGTTGTGTATAACATAATCCAAACATACACTTTGATATAAACAAATTATTTTTTTGGGCTTGAATGAAATGAAACATATCAAAAAGATTAAATTAATTCGAAAAAAATAATATTGTCCAAAATCACGTGGTGTTTTATTCTACCCCCATAAAATGAATTTTACCCAAGAAATATATCTAGGTTATCAATGGTTTAATACCTGAATGTGCCTTTCATATAAACCCATATCATAAAAATGAATACTAAAACTTCTTTTAAGAAGGGAAAGATGAAAAAATAACAGTTACCCAAAGAAAAATATATCTAGGTTTCCACACAGAAGACCATATGTGGGAAATGAAAATATAGAAACGGAAGAGAAATATAACAATCATTTTTTGATTATGAGTGATAAAGAACATGGTCAAGAAAATGTTAAGGATAAAAAAAATTATGATGATCTAAAGAGGACATTTGATTTATAAAAAATGAAGGTACATGGATTGCATTTTATAGTTTCAATGTTCATTTTCTTAAATTTAAAGAAATTTGACAAGAAGATATACTTACTTGATTTTATTACATTTCATATGAACAATATAACCCTTTGGTTATGCATTGATCAAATCACATTTCATCTCTTAATCCAAGGAATTAAGGTGAGTTTTTCATTCCTGAAGAACTAACAGATCCTAATATCCATAAATAGAATGAAAAGTCATTACAAATATCATTTTCTATGACACCAAAAAGGTGATAATTTTTTTTCCAATATGAAAAAAATACTTATGTGGGGAGATAATACATTAATCTCACAAAATTCATCCGAAGTTTAAATTAATCTTTCCATAAATGTTAACCTTATATCCCTTTCTAAATGTTAAATTAAAAAACATTAGAATGAGGGTCATGAAATAATTTTAACATTGATCCCCCCATATATCACAAACTAGCTATTCTGTTAGATTCCACAAATGTGAATACCCACATCATATATTCTTTGGAAACATGGTGATAACCTAAATTACCATAATTCCTTTGGAAAACCATACATGCTTCCTTATTCCAAAGATTACTGGATATATTTCGTAAATCCAAGAAGTTTTAAACATCTTCCATGAGGACATATACCACTTTTTCAACAAATAACTTATCAAATCTGAGGTAAATAGTACCATCTAATTTACTTATACAAATAGAACAAATATTTATCCAGTCATCATTATCTCATCATATGGACCTTATTAAGGGTTATCTTCCCTTATTCAAAAAATCACATTTATATGAAATCACATTTCTAACTCACCAGAACAATTCATCATATCCTTTCAAATCACTACTAAAATACTTATACTGAAAATAATTATATATCTTATGATTCATATAAGATAATATTTTAATTCCAAAACATATAAACTTAAATTTTCGAAAATTATTCTTAAACAATTAATAAGGCTTCATCATCTTATCCATTAATACCCCTTTTCTAGAATTTGAAATATGATTCATTTATTATGGTTCCCCATCCTCAATCCAATAATTCTTTTTTACGTTTAATGAAAACAATAATGTTAGAACATAAAATATATTTCACATATCATTTTCAGTTACTTTATCTTCATAATTAAAACTAATAATCATTCCACATTAATAATTATCTTATTGGGATCTCCACTTTGGACATAGATTTACATAATTCCAATTCTTTCAACATCAAAAAAAATCCAATGTTAACCTATTTCCTTATAGTTTCTACTACTGGATAACAGCAAAAATCATATTTTTAGAAAATTTTATCATTATATAAAACCTAATAATCATGAAAAATAACTTATAGAATGTCTAAATCATGATGCCTACTTATTTAATCTAAGAATAATTAGGTTTTTTTCTATGTTATTCATATTGAACATATTTGTTTTAAAATCTATCATGATGGTTTGTGAAGAGTTTGTGAATTCCTAAATCATATCCCTCGAGAGTGTCAAACTAGGTGAAAAATAAGTCCCATTATCATGTATAAAGTTATGCTCGAGTTCTGCCCGACACACCATATCAGAGTAATTATTCATTGGTACTTCTGCTCTGGAACCACATCCAATTGTAGTATCTAGAGTGAGATGTATTACAAAGAAAAAAATTTCTATATCCTCTACAAAAACCAATGGACATTTTCTTATATTTTTTTCTATCTTAAGAATTATCCTTAGAGACATCCCAAGATATATAATTAGATGTATTTAGAGGGAAGTCACTAAATTTTTCTAATCCTAGTTTCCAAAGGCTTACTAAACCTCCACTCTAATACCAATTATAAATACTCAGTCTTAATATATAAATAAATTACTTTATTTTTTGAAATAAATAACACATTACAAAAACTGATTCACAAAGACCATATTAGTTTTGTGACTTTGTAAAATTGTAAAAAATATTATAACTCAATGAAATATCATAAATGTGTCTAGAAAATATCTTCCACCCATTTTAATTATAGTTAAAAAACATTATTTTTTACTTTTGGAAAGGAAACATAATAAATGGGTGATCATTAATGCCTCATAAGGTTAAATAAAGTAAATATGTAAAAATAAAATGAATATAAGGGCATGAGAACATGATCATATCATTAAAAGGTCACACCCATCATATCAAATATTATAAACATGAATCATGGAATAAAGATTAGTAGTTCACCTGACATGAATAATAAGATAAGAAGGTATATAATAAATGAAATAATTACATATGAATAAGATATTTTATTGTGGAATAAACATTAACTTATAACATCGTGAACATGTATGATTAGAAATAGGTTCAATCATTAAATTAAAGACATGAAATCAGGACCTGTCATAGAATTATGGACATGAAACAAGGTCTATGTATACTGTTGTGAACATGTAATCATGTACACACATAACATTGTAAACATGTAACTAAGTTCAAGCATAACATATGGACATGGATCTAGGTCTTGGAATAACATTTTAAACATTAAATAAAGTTCAATTATAACAATATAAACACATAATAAGGATTACTCATAACATTGTGAACATTTAATCAGGTTCGCACATAAACTTATGTAAAGGAAACCAGGTCTATGCATAACATAGTGAACATGTAATCAGGTTCACGCATAGCATTTATAAACATGAATCATACGTTGTTACTCAATGCATTAGAGGGAGATATAGGTCCCACCCGTCACCTAAGATACACATACTAAAATGTTCTACATGATAATAAAACATAATTATATCATGAACCATAAAAAGATATCATATCATAACCCATGAAATGAAATGTCTATCATAAAAATTTTATTATATCATAACCTATTGAAATATAATGGTTTCATAATCATTTCATCCAATAATTACTCATGAAAGGAACCATATTTCTTATGAATTTTTCAGGGTATAACATGTTGAATAGAAATGGATTTCAAAAATGTATAACCTATGGAAGAGGAACATTTTTTTTAAAAAATATAACTCGTTGAAGTGGAATGATCATCATAGTCATATATAAAATGAAATATAAAAATGTTTTCACAAACATCATACCATAAAAATATAAACCATTCAGAGAAATAACATGAATTGAACCATTGGATCAGTTCTTAGAAAGGAATGAGTAACATCAACATATTTTTTCTTAGAGAAGAAATAATTTTGAGTTATATTTTAAAAATATTCTTGAAGAAAATATCCACCCTTCTTTGAAAAATGATTTTCAGAACATAAATCCTTTTGAAAACCATTTTCTGTGAAAATTAAGTGAAAAATTGCAATAGAAGATTTTTTTAAACCATTTTTCCTTAAAAACTTATAAAAGACACCTAAAATAATTTTAAAAAATATTTACTTTGAAAAGTTGTAAAAAAATATTGTAATAATTTTTGTATCCATTTTCCTTGAAAAACATTTGGAAACATATAAAAGAATATTTGAGATAATTAAAATCCAATTCTTTGAAAATAACCATTTTAAGAAAAACATAATTTATTTTTTAAAATCATTTTAAACATTTTTTGACATAAATCAATTTTTTGGAAACCTTTATTCTTTGAAAAAAAATTAAAACCTAAAAATTGATAAAATTTTAGGAACAAATTATATTTAAATAAAATAACCTTGTAAAAATAAAAAATATTCATCATGGAAATTATGGTCATGATTATGGCTAGGTCTATACATGCTGAAATTTACTTTTTCATATTAAATATTTAGAAAAGTTTCTTGACTGAAAAACATCAATAAGATTAATTTTAAAAACATTTTGTTAAAAGGAAATACATGGGTATAAATTTACCTTGAACATCACAGAATAATTTTAAAACCTTGTTGAAAATTTATTTTTAGATTACACAATTTTGAAGGAACACAAATTTCTCACAGAAAGAAGAAATAAATTTAGAATATCGAAAAATTTTATTCTTATTTACCATAAGTAGCAAAAAAGTGGAAACAATGGTAAAATTACCTTCCATATCATGAATATCTTGATGGTAAGAAAATTTATTAGATCTATTGAGAGATGGATCATATGATTTCATCAATATAATCATAATCATAAACAATTTCGTTAACAATGAGATTGAAGCTATATACTGTTACAAATTTCATAATATTAAATCCTAATAAAATGGAAATAAAATCCTTAAATAAAGCATTATATATTATTAAGATAATTATATTAAGGATATAATCATGTAAATGGAATTATATAATCTTCAAATAAAAGTATTAGTGCATAACATAACATGTGTATCAAATAAGGAAAATTGAGACTGAATTACTTTTCCAATTTGGTAACTTTTGAAACATAAAAATTGACATAAATATCATCAAATGGATATTCTAATAACCAAAAATATAATTATATGAATCATATAATACATCCATGTGAAATATAAACACCAAAAAAAAGAAATTAGTGGGTATTAAGATATGTATCTCATAGAATTAAAAGTGAGATGAAATTTCCTGACCTTAAATATTGACATTCTTTGTACATGTTAAAACTAAATTATAATAAATATAAGTTTTTATAAATATATTAAAGAAACATATTATTATATATAATACCATAACTGATTTGGTTATGACTTTATATTATCCATTTATTAACAACTTCATGTTAAGGTTGTGTTTTAGGTAATATCTTCTTTATTTTCTCATATATGTTTTGACTTGTTATTATTGATCTACTTTATGATACCATGATTAAAATATTTCCACAATGTAAAAAATTGTATAAATATAATGTATATTCATTATATATTTATTTATAATAATCTATATAATATATAAATATTAAATGAAATTCACCACTCATAGAGATTGTAGGTCGTAAGCACGCATGAATGCTGTATCAGTTTTATTATTACATTGAAATAAAAAAAGAAATTGAAATATATGTATATATATAATATTATTCTTGTAGAATTTTTATTTAATATATATAAGATGGGTTTACTTACCACATCATTATTACAGTCGATGCAAATTGTGAACGAATCACATCGCTTTGAGGAGGTGGTAGACCAGACTTCTAAAAAAGAAGTTATCATTATTACATTAAATTGAATACATAAGGTTATGATATATGTAAAAAATAAAGAAGACTAAATACATTATAAATATCATATATATCATATATAAACATTTTTCCATCATAATTCTCAATCCTGAAAGGTGGTAAAGTGAAAACAAACAATCACCATTTCATGAGGCAATTGTTCTCCGTACACGAATGGTAAGTTCATTACCCATTAAATGGAAATGTTTGTAAGTGTAGGATAAAAACTTATAACAAAAAAATTATTATATTTATGATACTAGTGTTATTATATAATAATGTAATAATAATAATTGAGGTTATGGGGAATAGAAATAAAAATGAAGAGCTTGATGAAGGATCTTACCTCTTATTCAGGTAACTCTTTTTGGTCTTCCTGAAAGGGTTTACTAAGATAGAATTTGCACAAAAATTAGGATTATATGTTTAAGGTAGTTATTTTTAGGATCTATTTTGGAATATATTTTTTTATCCAAAGTTTCTTGATAGGTGTGAGGAAGTGAGAGGGTTGAGTGCCTTTTTATGATGGAGGAGTAGTGACATTATTATAAATTTATGGAAAGGGAATTCTATCCACGTTTTTCATAGGAAAAATTGTCAAAATAATGGACCAAAGTATGTAAAATGGAGGTCAGGGACAAAATATTACCTTCTAAGGTATTTTGAACAAGTTTATTGTTCATTTGGCTTTTATAGTTAAGGGATATTTCTTTAGTAAGCTAATTTTACTCTTAATAACTATAATTAATTTTATTAAACTTCACAAATATTTTGGGTCAAAATATAAGTAGAAATTATTATATAGTATGAATATCTATGATTAAAAATATGAAATCCATTTTTCAAAATTAAAAAAACATATGTGGCCCAAATTAATGTAAAAGTAATTCCACAGAGGGAACAAAAATGTTGGGGTCTAATGTAAGAATGATAAAAAGAATTCAATATATATATCCAATTTAAAATTGAAATTGATTCAAATGAAAAAAATTATATTAATTTATTTTAAATTTATTTAATTGAACTTTAAAATAATTTGTCAATATAATTTTACCTTAAAAATAAATCTGAAAAAATAATTTTTGAATTAAAATTCATTTTTTTCAGTATTTAACAAAAAAATGAAACCTAATAGGGAAATACCATAAATTAACCATAATGGAATTCATATTTTTATATTTCAAAAAAGATATTTATTTTTAATTATAATATTTATAAAATTTAAAAAATATATATTTAAAATATGTTCTCTCCTAGAAGGTGGTGAAACTGTTTTTATAAAAATTAAGATAAATATGTGTAATATTGGGTTTTCCTTATATTTTGAATATAAAATATATATGATGAATGTTCAAAACATTATTGTGTTTATAAATTATATATTTTATAAATATCATTCAACAATTTTAATTAAATATATTTATTTGGACAAAATTTCTTTGTGAGCATAAGCATAGTATTTATAAAAAAATTCCATTTATATTCAATTGTTGCATATATGAATTTCTAATTAATTTTTACCGAAATAATTAAACAATATATATTTTATAAGTTTGTTAATAATATTCATAACAATCAACTTAATAGCTATGATATATATTATTATATTATTTAATAAATATTGTAATAATAAGTTATTACATAGATAAATGTTGTCTTGTGTGTTACACAATCCACTGAGGAAATTTTATCTTGTGTGAAACATAAGCTGACCCTAGTATTCTATTTAGAAATAGATAAAATTTTTATTCTGTGTAGTGCAATATTATCTTTGAATTGTGTACAATGAAATCCAAACATAGTAATTTAATATAAAAAATATTTTAGGTGTTATGTGAAATGAAAAATATCAAAAATATTTCAAAAAACTATAGGGTTTTACAGATACAAAGTGGTGTAAAAGGGTTTATTTTCTTACCTTACCATTTTGAGATAATTGATAGGGGATTGGGAAGGTATTTGAATTTGGTCATGTGTTTTTCATTAGAGTAACTAACCCATATATAAAAAAACAAATTATACAGAATGACTAATTATTATACTATATTTTTCCTATTATAGGTGATTTTATTTTAACATTCGGTGAAGCACTTGAGCTTTAATGACTATCATGATTTCAAATATTTATAATTTTCTTGATTAGATGAGGTTATCCCATCTCCGACATCATTTTAGAAAACATACATGATTCAAGTGACATGAACATTCCATTCCGTATAATACGATTTCTTGATTTCATGAAATTTTTTTTGTGTGACTTTTGTGGTATATCTGTTATTTGATAAAATAGTTTTTCAGGGAATTGAGAACATAATTAGTACTCAGATTTTCATCAAGGTCCTAAATGGGTTTTCTTTAATAGGGCACTACACACACCCTTAGTAGTCTATTATGGAATGTATAATCATGGGCCTTTGCTCGCATGAGATTAAAGGTGTTCTGGTTGGGGTTAAATGAATGCCACAGTTCAGTTTATAAGGTGTGTGAACCCTTATAGATTGGAAGAGGTGATCCATTTTTTTCAACCCCTGAAATAGAATTATAAACAAACATGAATTCAAATGAAATTGAATTTTTGAAAAATAATGGTCATCATTAGATATATCGGGGCTTGTACTGTGAAATATAAAGCTTGAAATACACCTAACATCAATGGGGGTAGTATCTAGTGTCTCTTGGGATTTTAATGATTGTTCCTTTTTACCATGTCCAGAATTTAGGAGTAGTCATAGGGGTGTTTATTTTTTATAAGAAGGATTCAATCTGTTCTATTATTTTATATATGTGACTTGGTCACCAATAGATTTTTTTTTCAAATCATATGTTTTGAATTATAGGGATATTAAACAATGATGAACTCCAGTTGGGTTACAAGTGGGTGGTGATGAGCATGCTCTGATGGTGGTGGGACATGAGATTCTAGTAGAACTCTCAGTAGTGTTAGTTACAACACCCACAATTATATTATATTTGGGTGTTGATTCACAGCTCTAGGAGTGTTTCTTACACTTTATATAGACCATATAGGGACCCCATAGCTTTCCATGACTAGGGAAGAGGTGTCAAGTGTGTTCCAGTAGAAACATGCTACCATGTTTTAGGGGGATGTAGGTACATAGGCTACTGAGTTTTGGTTCAAGAATAATTTATCAATTTTTTGGAATCTGAAGACACATCCTGGGAGGAGAGTGAAAATCCAAACACATTTTCTTTTAGGAGGTGCTAAGTGCTGGTTGAATTTTTTGAACATAGCTAATACACATCATGACTTGGGTTGGAGGGATTTAAAATTCATATTTTATGATAAATTATTTCTTGAGACCCTAATAGAGGAAATGGAATGTGATTTTATGCAACTAGTGCAGGGTATCATGGTATTTATGGATTATTTGGAATGATTTAAAGAGCTATAGTGATTTCCACCGATTTATATTGCTGATGATCCATCAAGGGAGAGAAGCTTTGGGGATGGTCTCAAGCATGCCATTTATTATAGGTGAACAAGTTTTGATTGATTACAATTACTGATATATTGAATTATGTTGTTTTCAGCGACTGAAACATGAGGAAAGATAGGGGAGTGGAATAAGGAATTTCAGTCACATGTCCTAGTGGTTTAGAGTATGGTGGTAGAAAGTTCCATTTTGAGGATTCTCGTGAGGGGTATACCATCCAGAGTGTCTGTGTGATTGTTTTTCCATCTTATATATTAAGTGTGGGAGATAAAGACATATGTGGATTCATTATTATATTGACCCAGTTTAATATCCAGTATGCAGTATAAAGGGTTATGTAAACCAATTCTAAAAGACATTCCATATTGAAGTCAGAAAAATGGGAATGAATCTGTGTCCATGATTAGGATCGGGATTCATGACTCTATGTTAGGATGGGATCTGGAGTAGTACCAATCATTCAGGTTGAGGTGGTTTTTATGGATGAGGTAGTCAGGGAGCATGTATTCTAGAATAAAAGAGTGGGATTTCATAGGGTAGTGAGGTTGTTTCATAGGGCATCATTTTCGGGACAGATATATCCTGTATAACCTACACCTGTAGAGTAGAGAACTACAACTTAAATAGTTGGATGTAAAATATTAGTATCCTCAAATTTATTTTCATCCCTTTTTCAATATGGGTGATTCCCTTATATTTAAATATATAACTATTATGGAGAGCCTCTATCACATTGTAACATTTTTTGATGGCGTCATGACACTTAATACTCCATTAGGGGTAAAAATTTAGGGTGTAGACCAATTCACATTGTACCCACACAAGATTTATGGCTGCGACTTTGTATGGGATATTTTTTCATTAAGATGACAATGTTTTATTTCACACAAGGGATTTAATGGCTAGTTTCTTAAACATAATTTTCTATAATATATATGAATTATCAAGGAAGGAATTAGATAAATTGTTTTCAAATGGATGATGGTTTCAGAGATGTTTTACCGAATGAATTTTCTAGACTACCTCATGTAAGAGAGGAAGAGTTCTCTATAGATCTAATGCTAGGAGTTGCACCAATATTCATTCCTCATTATCGGATGGAAACTACTTAGTTTCAAGAGCTCACGAGTAAGTAAAAATATTTGGGAGGAAAAGGTTTTATATGACCCAATACTTCTTTGTGGTGCTCACCAGTCCTTTTTGGGAAAAACGAGGATGGAACCCTAATGATATGTGTAGATTATCAAAGATTTAACAGGATAATATTTAATAAATAATACCCATTTTAATAGATAGATAATCTCTTCACCTATGTATGAGGAGATAGAGTTTTCTTGAAGATTTATTTGAGTCCGTGTTATCACCAGGTGCATGTTTTACCTTCATACAAACCTTATACAACTTTTCATAGTTGGTATGGTATATATGTGTGTCTAGTTATGATATTCGATCTCATAAATTTTCCACCAATTTTCATGGTACCGATGAGCCAAGTTTTCTATCCTTATTTGGATTAATTTGTGGTTATATTGATGGATGATATTTTAGTGATTTCTCACACTCGACATGACCCTTCCAAAATGTTAATATATTTTTTAAATACAATAAGACTGAATTATTTATTTGATAAGAACACAATGTGACACTTCTATATGGATAATATTATATTCTAAGGTCATATTATCTTAGAGATAATAGTATCCATTGACCTAGAGAAGGTGAAAATAATAATTTATTGAGAGATCCCAAGAATGTCACTAAAACACAAGTTTCCTTGGTGATAGATGATTCTTAAATTCATTTAATATGTTAATTATCATATTTAGAAGCACAAATTATTTTATTGAGAAAGAATATTGTGATGTTTTTGATGTAAGATATCTACAAAACATCATATTAGGAGATAAAAGGAAGATTGAATTTAGTGTATGTCTTGATTTAATCACTATTGAGAAGATTCTATACTTTATATTATGATGCTTCATGCATTGGGATGGGATAAATTATGATACATGAAGAAAGTGTCATGTTGCATGTTTCATTATATTCAAGGCCACATGAGAGGAACTACCCTACACAAGATTACAAATTAGTTGATGTTTTACCCACCCTGTGTTGTTGATGGCATTATTTAATTGTATATCATTTTTTTGTGAATACAAACCACAAAAGACTCGGGTATATATTTAAATAGCAAGATATGAATTTGAGGAAGTGAAACTGGGTTTAATACCTTCTTTCCTTTGACTTAAATATTTCTTCTAAGCCTAGAATAAGATATATAGTAGTCAGTGAAATGAGAATGAGGACTCAGATACATGCAATTCCAAAGGCAAGTAGTGAGTGGTAGCTTATGGAATTGTTTCCTGATATCTCATTAATGGCGTATGATTGCCTCTTCTAGACATTTCTCTCATACTTAGTAGTGAATTACTCTATTCTAGATAGATTACAGATGATATAGTTATCTAATACCGAGGGCCTAATCCTTTGAAAGAGTGTGGATACTGGGACATACTTCTTATTTGAGCCACTAGAATGGATGAAATTATGCATATTCGTGGTCATGTTTGGGTTCCATAAATCATATACAATGAGATGATAGGAGAGTTCCATCCTTCATCTCGGACAATACATCCTAAAATTAACAAGATGTATCATAACGTGCACCATCAATATTGGTGGCCGTGGATGAAATTAGAGGTAGATCGTTTTTCCTTAAGTATTCCACCTGTCAGTAGGTGAAATAGGAGAACCCATGACAAGATGAGATTTTACATCAGTTACCCATTTGAAAGTGGAAATGGGATGATGTTGTGATTTATTTTGTAATTTGGTTTCAATGGTTTCCTTAAGGTAGAGATTTCATATGGGTTGTTATGGATAGGCTCATGAAGGATTTTCATTTTCTACAAATTAGAGCGACCTTATCAATAGAAGATGTTGGGATAATTTATATGAATGATATTGTGCTCTTTTATAGCTTTCCTAATACCAGAAATTAGTTATGGATTCCTATTTTAAGTCTCACTTTTGGGAGAGTTTGTAGATGACCATGGGTACACAATTTTTTTGATCACAACAGTCCACCCTCATACTGATAACCAGTCATAGCACACTATACTTATTCTAGAGGGAATTATTAAGGCATTTCTTCCTCGATTTTGGGGTTTTTGAGTGGAATATACCCCTAGAAAAATTCACCTTCAAGAATAGCTATTAAGAGACCATAAGTATGTAACATTATGAGGCTTTGTCTAGTTGGTCATACTAACCAACTCAATACTATATAGAGGGACGTATGCAATAGTTCTTGGACCTCAATACATTTATGAGACTTTAGAGTAGGTATAGTTTATTTGGAAGATGATGACTACTTCATAGTATATAAAGAAATAAAATAGCGTTCACCATCGATGGCCTCTGGTGTTTTGGGTCAAGGATTGGGTATTTTTACATATCTCACCATGGTTGGGACACAAATAGTTTCCAAGATAGAGAAATATTTCACTAAGATATGTCCAGAAATTAGAGATTCAAGAGAGAGTCAGGATAATATACTATTAGTTATAGTAACCTCAGAGGCATCGAGTGATGCAAGACACCTTCTATGTATCAAAACTATGCCATAATCACTCATACCCATATTATACTATGCAGCTTGATCAGGTTGAGTTATAGGTAGATCCATCCTTCTATGAGAATCCAATTTGTTTAGTTTAAATGATAAAGAAGGATCTTTGAGGCCATTCAATTCATATAGTAATGTTCTATGGATGTATGACCATTTATAGGATGAGACTTGGGAGTTAGAGACCATCACACTTTCTCATACAATGAAATTTTTCTTTGGTGATTCTTGACCATCCTTGGAAGGGTAATTTGGGGAAATTCTTGTTTAAGGTGGAATATTGTAATGTGTTGGGTTTCTATTTTGGTAAATATATTTTTAAATCCATTTTAAATTCTTGGGTTTGAACTAATGTGAATGTGTAATTAGCTCACAAAAGTTTAGGGTTTTCTGGGGCTTGTTCGGAGTCTGGATTATTGTTTTTTTTTTGGAAAAGGGTGTTGGTCTGCACGATTAGTTGAAACCATGCAACTCGGGACACATAATTTGAGTGAACTATGGGAGGTTAGACAGAGAGAATAAAAGGGAACACAATTTTACAACATAGTTTTCCTAGGGCTACACACCCAAACATGATGATATCCAGTTTTTAACAGAGTTATGCAACATAGTTTGCATGGTTTTTCCCATACCATGCATATATACCTTGTATAGTCCATGTTGATTCAGTTATGGGTGCATGGTTGGCACACAGTTTGGGAAACTGTGTTACCTAACTGTGAAACCTAGTTAAAAATGGTGAAATGATGGTTTTCCCAAGGATATTTAAAAGTTTAAACCCCATTTCTTATTAATTGTTTCTAATACACATTAGAACACTTTTTCTCCATTGTAGGGATCCTAAGATATAATTGTCTGGTGATTCTCTATCCGAACTCAGATTCAGACACCCTTCATCTCATTGGATCCATGCTGGTATATTGTTCATTAATTTTCACCTTTCATTAGTTGTTTTCGTATCGATAGAGTTATTTTGGTATTAGATAATTTCCCATATTTCTAGGTCATTAAACCATTTCACCATTTTATTCCAATCTATCTCAAGTAAGGAGTCTATACTATATTATTGTTCTACCATGGACCTATGGTAGGTGATCAATACCTTTCCCTAAAATTTTGGATTTTTATATATAGTTTTATTTTTGTGTCGCATGACAGAACATCTGGTGTTTCCCTAAAAAATAAATTAATGTTTTGAATAATTTTTATTACCATTTTGGGTATCTAAATATTACCATTATATTGTTGGAGGTCGTTCACCTCAACTAATTCCACCTGGGATGTGTATTTTTGTGTCTACCTATGATATAACACATTGTTGGGTTTGTGTGTGATCACTTTCATTATTAGGATCCTTAATAAATTGAATGAAAATAGAGAAATTTAAAAATAGAAGGTTATTCCTCCTTTACATGTCATTATACAAATGACCAATGTTGAATTAATTAGTTAAATGGGTTTAAATGGAAAATTAGGAACGAGTTGGGTGGAATCATGGATTATTTTTTAATTATTAAGTAACATGTAGATTGATGAATGAAATCATTATAGTAGTGGATGTCTTGGATATTTCTACTCCTTATATCCTAATTCCATAATATTACATGTAAATTTATACTCTATGAATATAGATAATGGAAGTGGATGTATTGGAAATTTCTAATCCCCATATCATGATTCAATTGGATTCCATGGATATTTTCACTTAATAGATATGTATTGATTATAGTTGTATTTACTTAGAGAATTATACTCATTAGATCCTAATTCCATAGGATGCTAAGGACTTTTCTACTCCTTACATATGAATTTCTTGGAACACAAAGATGAGCTATTTTTATTCAACCTAATTCTCTATTGAGATGCCACATAAATGATCCATGGAATCATTGAGGATTCTTTGGACATTTATACCTTAGATATAAACCTTTTATGATTGAACCTTGATTAATCAGCATATTCCACTGTAGATGTATATCATGCATTATCTATATCCCTAATACGAGTATATGATTATAGTCACCATTTTTGACATTACCACACAAGATTATTTATTCTTTATAGTTTCCCATTATTTATGTGTTCTTGATTTTTGTTTATAGGGATCCATTTTCTTCTAGACATGATCACATATGCTAGTGACTCATTAATTTTATTACTATTATACTTATGATATACTGAATAATTATTCAGTATTTATAAATAGACTGGACAATTAAAAGACACCATTTGTGGAGACCAAATGAGTGTAATTTAATACCTTGTTTGGGCTGCCATTGTGTACTCAAATAGACTTCATGAATGTATATATGGATCTCGAAAAAAACCTTTTATATGGTGATTGATTGTTCACTCCATATGATAAGGAGAGAATGGAGCCAAGGTATCCTCAGGAATCTATCCGGAGATAGTTCTTTTTGGCCTTTTTTTACTTTAGATACATTTATTGTATTAGATGCATGTTCCCATGAATTGTCAACAATTTTTTTATAGAGGCATGAGATTATCATAATATTGTACATGATAATTATTTTGTATTTATTATTATTATTATTGTATTTTGGATGTTATATTCTATATTTAGTTATATTATTCATCCAATAATTTATTTACTGGTGATACCATTGATTTACTATGATCATGAGGGTATAGTATTCCCACTTTACCACCATATACCCTCACTGCTAGTCAACAAAGTCTGTAATATAAGGATGCACACTTGAGGACATCTAAGCCACCAGATTATGTCATCATTATGTGGAACCTAGGTTGGGACATTATAGAAACAAAACTAATCAATCACCAGTATGATAAAACAACACCAATTCATCCTATCTATTTACAAAAGATGAAAAAATATTCGGTCACAAAAAATGAGATTTCCCATATAGTGTCTGGACCCATCCAGTGGGGCCTATGCCGGGACTCACCAAGCCCTCCTCCAATATTCTAGGGGTTGGTGACTAGAACTGAGTAGGAATATCACTAACATGAGAGGCATTACCTAATTACTTCTACACATGCACACATATCCAAGCCCACAAATACAGAAATTTAAAAACCACTAATGAAAAAAATGCATGCATACAACTAAACCCAACAAAAAAAGTACCGTAGAATGTAAAGTATGGAATGAAAACTGGGCTAGAATAAAATCCAACCAAATAGAATATCATGCAAACTAAAAAGTCCAACCTGTAATCCCAAGGAGGCATTGGGATTGTTTCTCATAGTTATAGGAACACCTTGGCTTGTAGAGAACTTAGAATGCGTGGTCGGTCCTAATTTTCCTTAGACTCTAGCAAAAGGCCACTCATCTGCACAAGAAATGACATGTGAGGGAAAATTTGGTGTAGTGGTGAGAATTAAAATAGTAATTAGAGGACCCTGAAAAATACAAAGCAATACACAAGGTAAAGTTACAACCAACTCTACCTAGTATATTTCTACTGAACATATACCAAGAGAAAAACAAAACTAATATACCCAAAACCCAGAACCATGGTGTAGAGACAAAGTCACACGACCATATTCTACTGCTAGGGATTCAGTTTGAAGGTACCATGAAGCACTTATCTGGTATAACACACTACTTGAGTCTGATGGCTATGATGACATCCATCCGAGAAGTTCTTTTTGTCACAAAAATCAATAAGAGATAGATACACTCATTCTGGGGTAACACACTCATGAGTATGGAATGATCAAGACACACATATGATGATCAATAACAGGGCCTTGGAGGATATCCAGACTCATCTGTATTCACTTATTATATAGAGGATCGACACCCTGTATGATTAGTCACGTCGATACCTGACTCTACCAAGGGTCAAGAATGGATAGAGGATCTCATATTGGGCCTCTCAAAGGGATACCTGACTCTATCTTGGAATGTCCTACAGAAGGGATCATAATCTTGTGGATGGAAATGATACCTGACCTTCAGGGGAATGATAATAAAGGGGAACCAACCCAAACAAAACTTATCCAAGGAATAGAGGAAATGTGGTTGAAGCCATGTACTAGGATATACACAGCCTCTATAAGGGTTCAGACATCATGTTTTGCAACATTGGGTACTGTTAGTGTGTAATAGCCAGAGTCAGAGGGGACATTACATCTATAGAGGTTAGTACATGGTGTTTAGGATGGTCGACATGCTGTGTTTGAGTAACCAGGGTCCACTCCATGTACGCTGGCCATGGGCCCGTACATGGCTTCCACCACTATAGGCCATCCCGTATAACTGGTTCACCAAGTTACATGCATAACTAGAATGGTATGGCCATGTGGTGGTGTACTCGGTTACGTACTCCACCTCGTGTCTGTGTATCCACTAGATTCACACTGAGTCCCACATAGCCACCTCTGTCATGCCGCGTTGGGTACACATGTCATGTTTTGAAGATGTGTAGTCCATCCTGTGTCTCTTTACTTCCCAAAATGTATTCTGATCTTTGGGGAAGGTCCCACATGCCGTGTGACAGGGTTCATATTCCATGTGACACCTATCTATCTCCCAAAACCGTAGCTGCTACAGATCAAGACCCGCAAAACGCGTTCTTCGGAATACACACTGCGTTGATTATAAATTTCCATAATCGTTCTCCTCAACTAGTGTGCCTCCGCTGATTCTCCACACACCAATTTGACCATCCAATCACCGTGAAAATCTATGGTTTATGTCTCCCCAACATCATGAAGTTGATTCTGTCAGTTTCAGGCCTCTGATAGGCACCGAAATCATGTTATGATTCACCCGTATGAAGAAAGCTAGATGAACGAGAACTCCCGAACCATGTCAATCCATCAAATGTTAATTTCCTCACACCACTGCTAGGTCATCACAAAGCTAAATCTTTTTTTTTTGGGATCTTACGCTAAGAAATTGGCATTCAACTATACCTCGTTCATATCCCCATGAAGAACGCAAAGAACACGGGTAATAAGAGGGGTTGAAACCAAGAAACCAAAATTGAGGAAAGAAACTGTAGCATCGCTTGTCAGGACGTTGATCCACTCTTATTATAAGGATTAAACAAGGAAAATTAAAAACATAAATCTTGACAAACAAAATATAAGGAACGAACCCGATAAATCCCTCCGTTAAGAATGATGATGCGCGATCAACAAGTTTATGGGTTGATCCACATTCGTCATTAAATTCAAAGAATGGGGAAGAACAACAATTTAAAACCTAAACCCTACCTTGAAAAGGTATCGATCGATGACAAATGGATTGCTCTACCTTCAACGCCGAGATCCTTCAACTCCATTGGCACAATGATTTTCACCTTTGGTTCATCGTCGTTTGTTGTCAAGAGTTTTCTATAAAGATCCATGATTTCTCCACACCTTCTCTCTATTTTCCACAAACGACCAACATTCAATTAACCCATTAAAAGAAGGGGACATGTTTTAGCATTCCATTATTCTACATCATTAATGAGTCAACATTTCTATTTTAGAGACATTATTCCATGTCATTAATTAATGAAACAGATGCCCCATCACTACATAACAGTGGTCGTTTCGAAATAAAATAAATTAAACTTTTAAATTTATTTAGTTTTATTTAATTTTACCTAAAACATACAAAAAATATATTTTTCCCTTGACTCATTCCAGTCGAGGTTAGGCCCTCTCTCATGTAAAGTCATCACCATGGACGCAATGATTCCCTTTTATTTTTAATCCGGGAATCTTTTTGGAAACTACCAAAACCTCACATAGATGCTGACTCACTTAACTTAAAGAAGTTCAAACCACCATTCTAGTCTCAATAGGCCTCATAATGACATGTATTTTCTACTATTGGTCTCAAAATAATTCAACATAATATTTATAAATAATACATGAAAAATACAATAAATTAAATTCTACCTATCTTGGAGATTTTCTTCCCTAAAAATCCAAAACAAGGTCTATTAAAAACAATTTGTCAGTACTGGGCATGGATCTAAGACTCCCACTCCCACGTTCTCTCCTGGAGGTTCTTGTGCTGCCACTGAACACACACTAATAAAATCAATCACCCATTATGGATCATCTCTTGTCGATCCCCAATATCCATTGGGTAACCAACAAAGGTTGCACCATCCACAATATCCAGATCTCCCTAGTTGATGACGTACGATGGGTTATGCACATACCTTCTTAGCTATGACACATGGAATACATCATGTACCCAGTGCAACTACAGAGGTAGAGCTATGTGGTATTCCACCTATCCAACTCTATGTAGTGTCTAGAATGGTCCGATGAACCTCAGATATAGATTTCCTCCCCGACCAAATCTCTGTAACCCTTGTCGAGGTGAGACCCGAAGGAATACATGGTCTCCCTCCTCGAACTATAGATGTCTCCATCGCCTGTTAGCATAAGGCTTATACCTTTTTTGTTCCGTATTCATCCACTATTATATGATCATAACCTTCTTAGTGGTAGCTCGCACAAACTCTGGACCCATGAGCTTTGACTCTTTGTGGTTGGTCCAACAATGCGGTGACTGGAAGGGTCCCCCGTATAAGCCCACAAACGGTGCCATACCAATGGTGTAGTGGTAGATTTCATTGTATGAAAAATCCACTAGTGGTAATTGGTCCTCCCAACTACAACCAAATTCCAAGATACAGACCTAAAACATATCCTCCAAAACGTGAATGGTACTCTTCATCTAACCACTGATCTAGTGATGGAATGCCGTTCTCAAGTGTAGATGAGTCCCAAATTCCTCCTACAGTTCCTTCCAAGAATTGGATGTGAAATGAGAATCGTGATCATAGACTATCGTTAAAGGGATTCCATGAAGTGGAACTATCCCTTGTACATATAGGTGTCCCAATCTCTCTATGGAACTCTGTTTCCTTATAACTAGGAAGTTGGCTGACTTGGTGAGTCGATCAATGATAACCTAGATGGAATCATTTCCCTTAGACATTCATGGTAAGCCAATACTGAATTCCAATTATATCCCATCCCACTTCCACTTAGGTACCACCATGGGGTGAGCTAAACCTACTAGAACATGGTGCTTAGCCTTCACTTGCTGGCATGTAAGGCATAGAGAATCAAACTCTGATACTGCCTTTGTCATTCCTGATCACCAAAACTGCTGTCAGAGATCTTGGTATATCTTCTCCCAACCAAGGATTACCACTAAGGGGGGTGTATTAAACTCCCTTAGGACCTCCTCCTGTAATGACAATAGTACAACAATGCATCCTATGAAAAGAACAATGTGCTTTCCACCTAGTGAATATCCATCAGTAGCATGTCCTATGAAAAAAGGAGCTTGTAATGCCTCATAGTGGACATCTCCAAGCTGTGCCTCCCTAATTCACTATAAGGGTGGAGGGGTGAGAACCATCACATGAAGCTAAGATTCATCCTCTCTGTGTACTAAGGATAACTGTAATGTGGAAAATTGCTCTATCTCTTTACTCAATAGCTACAAGATCGATCTCTTACTTATAGAATTTTCTACCTTGTTCCCATTCCTAGGAGAATTGATGATCTCAAAATCATAGTCTTGGAGGAACTATAGCTAATCCTCTATCTCAAATTCAAATAATTTTGTGAGAAGTTGTATATGAGGCTATATTGGTCAAATTAGATGATAAAATGATCACCCATAAGGTAGTGTCACCACATTTTCAATACAAAAATACTACTACCAACTTAATATCAAGGGTAACATAGTTCTTCTCGTGTTGTCTTAGTTGGTGTGAAAAATAATCAATCTACACATGTCCCTGCTTTATTAAATAGCCAAGCCCGGTCCCTGATTTGTCACAAAAAATTATGTACTCGACAACCTCCTACAGAAAAATCTCAATATCGACATGCTCATCAAATGTTGTCTTAATTGCTCGAAATATTGGGGGCACTTATTTGTCCACATGAAGGGTTTTCCCTTCCTAGTAACGGGTGCCATCAGTGATGATATCTGAGAGAAATCAGGAATGAATCTCCAGTAATACCTTGGAAACCCATGGTAGCTCTGCACCTCCGTTATGCTCTGAGGTGGCTCCCATGCCAACACTACCTCCACCTTAGCAGGGTATATAGCTACTCAATTTACTGAGATGACATGTCCCATTAAGTGGACCTCTTGAATCTATAATTGGAAGTTTGAGATAATCCCATAAATATGGTGCACTCAAAGTGCATCAAGAACATCTACAAGTGTCTCATGTTCTCCTCCTATGATGCTGAGTAAACAATGATTCATCAATCTAGACTACTGCAAACTGGTCTAAATATGGATGGAAGATCCGGTACATAAGTCCCATGAACAATGCAGGGGCATTCGTCATGCCAAATGGAATCACCAAGTACTTATAGTGCCCATAGAGGCATCTAAAATCTGTCTTCGGTATATCCTCATCCTGTAGTAATTGCTGGTGGTAACCCAATCAAAGGCCCTCCTTTAAGAACCACTATTCCACTCTTAGCTAATCGAAGAGGTTGTCGATCCTTGACAGTGGATACTTGTTCTTCACTGTCTCCTAGTTCATGCAGTGGTAATCTATGCACAACCTCAATCTCTCATCTTCTTTCTTGGAAAACAAAACTGAGGATGTTTACGGTGAAACTCTAGGTCTCATAAACCCCTTATTCTAAAAATCCTTTAGTTGCACCCTCATCTAACGTAGCTCTGCATGAGCCATTTGATATGATGGTGAGGATATCGGTGTCAACCTGAGGTGTAAGTAATTTGTGAAGTCAATCTCCCAATAGGGTGGTTGTCCTGGAACATATTTGTGGAAGACGTCCTCATACTCCACCACAACTTCTAGGAACTGGAAGCTCACAACATCTACTACTTCGATGGTAATAATAGCCAGCCCATGACTGATCAGCAAACCCTCCTATGCATGAGACCATTATTTTCTACCTGGGTCTTTTTTCCCTAACAATAGAAAACCTCACACCGTCACTGTGGACACACCATACTCTTCACCTAAAGTAGTCAATCTGGGCATGAACCAAAGATAACCAATCCATCCCGAGAATTGCATTGTATGGCCTCGATGCTCCCACCAAGAGGATACAACTGAAACTCTCACCTCCAATGGTAAGATCAAATTTTCTGCAATGGTGTGTGTTCATCGAGTCCCCTACCATAGGTGTCTCAAAGTATAAGGGTCAAGTCAAAGACTCTACTAGAATGTCAAGGTTTTACACAAGATATGAGACGAGGAAGGAATGAATGGAACCTATGTCTATAAGTACAGTAGCTAAGGTAGAGAAGACATAGATCATACCTCAAATCATCTCTGGAGTCCCAGGGTCATATGCCTCGACCGTATGTAGTTTTCCCCACCAGAGTCTTCAATCTCCCTATGCCTAGTTCAGACCACCTAGGGGTGGTGATGGAAGTATATTGAAGCATCATCCACCACCTACAGCACTCCCTTCTCCTCTACCATGCCTGCTTCTTGGAAGATCTGTCTTCTGCACTCTATGCCTCTACCTCGGAGGTCCATCCCCCACATCTCTGTTAGTAGCTTCATGGGTTAGACAATCTCTATTAAGATGTCTTCTACCATCACACGAGTAGCATCACTGCTCCATAGGCTGACAAAATCCCTCTTGAGAGACCTAGACTGTCGATCCTCTGTCCGAAGTCATCATGTGACCTTTCCCACATCCTGAACCCCGTTCTTGACATCATCTATATACAACCAAGGTCTCTGCACCTATCTTCCTGCTACTTGATACCACTTGCTGTCTCTACTCCACCAAAAACCGCTCGATCAACAAGGCCCAATCATGCATTCCAACATAAGTCAAAATTCATTGAGGCATGACAATCACCCGGATGTACAGTTTTAGACCTCGCTCGATGGTCCGAGCTCTAAAGTACTGATCCCTGACTATATCCATCGAGTACATGGTGAGGTTTGTGAACCTTGATGAATTGTTAGCCCCCATCATACTTCCCTATTGGAGTGGAATAAGCTCCTTGATGCACACCACTCTCAGTGTAACCAAAGAGAACACCTCATTAAAGAGTCTCTCAAACTCCATCTAGGAAAGAGCCTCCTTGTCATGAGTCTGTGTGGTAAGACTCCACCATCATCCCTCTAAACCATGAAGAAGCATCACTCTTAGGATCTACATATGGTCAACTAGTGTCCTCACTAGATGGAAAACTCTGGTCACCGCCTCAAACCAAACCCCAGCCACCTGAGGGCCAAGATTACCTCCAAAATTGAGGGGAATATATCTTTGGAACATAGAGGGCATGCTCATCCTACGCCCCTCATTTGTCAGTACTATAGGCACCATGTGCTGTTAAACTAGTGGTGGTATAGCAAGGGCACCACCTGGAGGTAACACCTGGGGAATTGGTCCTTGTATCATAGATTCATCACTGAGGGGGTCACCTTCATGACCGTGCTGCCAAATCCTAGTGGGTATGCATCACAGAGGCATCCTATAAGGAAACAATAGGCACCATGGTCAATGAGTATATCTGTATTTCTGACACAAAGTACATGGAAACACATCCCTTTTTTATATAATGAATGTACCATTATTTTACATCCCCCCAACTTGGGTTTTCATGTATTGAGTCAAAAAAAGGTTATCAGAGTACTTGTGTATGGATACATCTACCTCCCACACCAACATTGAAGTATCTGGCCTGAAATACGAGATCAAAACACTTAACACTATTTCCCCAAACCAAATATCAAAAACTCTTGGTCTTAAGGTTAAACCGACGACATATGATATCACTATGTCAGGACACATCCTAGTGGGGCCCGTGCCGCGACTCCCTAAGCCCACCTCCAATAGTTCATAGTATGGTTACTAGAACTGAGTATGCATATCACAAACATGGGAGGCATTGCCTAAGTACCTGTACACACACACACACACATGAACAAGCCCAAAAATGCTAAAATATAAAAACCAATAAGGAACGAAAAGAATGCATACAACTAAACCCAACCAACAGAGTATGATAGAATGTAATGTACTGAATGAAAAATAGTCCAGAATACAATCCCACCAAAAATAAGAAACTTGAAAAACAAAGTCTAGCATGTAAGAACAAGGAGGTACTAGGACTACTGTTCATATCCGTAGGAATAGATCGTCCTGTAGAGAACTTAGAATACTTGGTTCGGTGTTAGTCCACCCTGGACACTAAAAGAAGGTCACTCGTCTACACAAGACATGACATGTGCGGTCAAAGTCCATGTTGGGGTGAGTACAAAAATACTCAGTAGAGGACCCCAAAAACCATAAAGAAATTCATAAATTAAAGTTACAGTCAGATCTACATAGTATATGTCTACTGAACATATTGCAAGAGAATCATGATCTAGATATACTCAAAACCCAGACCAATGATCTAGAGACATGTCACACAACTTCATACCACTTCTAGGGATTTAATTAAAATGTTCCATGAAGAACTCGTTTGATAGAACTCACTCCACGAGTCTAATAGATCTGATGACGTCCGTCTGAGAAGTACCATTCGTCAGGAAAATCCATGACATATAGATACACTCATTCTAGGAGAACACACATCTATGTGGGGAAGGATGATGATACACAGATGAGGATCACTTCTCAGGCCCTGGTGGATACCTTGAATCATCCAGATTCACCTGATATGTAGATGATAAATTCCATTTTGGATTAGTCATGTCGATACCTTACTCTACATAGCGTCAAGAATGGTTAGACGATCTTGTTTCGGGCCTATTAGTGGGATACCTAAGTCTATCTCAGAAATTCTTGCTGATGGGATCATAATATTATGGATGGAAATGATATCTGACCTTTATGGGAATGGGAAAAAATGGGAACTAACCTAAACAAAAATTGTCCATGAAATGGCGGACAATAGGATCAAGCAATGTCCCGGGATATACAGAACATGTAGAAGGGGTCACATGTTGTGTCTCAGAACTCTGAGTACTGCCCGTGTGTAACCTCCTGAGTCATAGGGGACATGCCATGTAAAAAGATAAGTACATAACATGTAGGAAGGACCACACGCCATGTCCGAGTAACTGATGTCCCCTTAGTGTACGCTGTCTATGTGCCCATACATGGCTTCATCCCATATAGGCCATCCCGTGTAACCGGTAAACGGGGTAACCTATGTAACTAGACTGTTCATGCCATGTGGTGGATTATGTGACCATGTAATCCACCCCATGTCTGTGTATCCCTTAGATACACACCGATTCCCACGTAGACACCTCAACTAAGCCGCGTAGGGTCTACATGTAGTGTTGCGGAGCCATGTACACCATCCCATGTCTTTGTACTTTCCATAATACATGTCGAGATTTAGGGAAGGCCCAAATGCCATGTGATAGGGGTCACATGCCATGTGAAACCTTTTCGTCTCCCAAAAACCATAGTTTCTATAGGGAATGACCCAGATATCATGTTTTTCAAAATACATGCCGTGTGATCAGAAATTTCCATAATTTTTCTCTTCTGCAAGCGCACCTCCGGTGATGCTCTGAATTTTGATCCAGCCCTCTGATTACCATGAAACACAAAGGTTTATGTCGCCCTGATACCATGAAGATGATTCTATTAGTTTTGGGCCTCCAATCACCGCTAAAATATCATTTTATTCACCCATACGAAGAATGATAAAAGAATGAGAACTCTTAAACCATGTAGATTAGTCTACCACTATTGTCGTTCCACCTCCACTGGGACATCAGTATATCAGATCTCAATTTTGTGATCATTGTTCCTAGAAATGTGCATGTAACAATTGCTTGTTCATATCCCCTATGAAGAACGCGAAGAACGCATTTAAAATTAGGGAATAAATCCAATAAACCAAAATTAAGGAATGATTCTCCACTGACGTTCGTCAGAGTGTTGATCCACTCCAAATAGAATGATTAAATAGGGTGAATTAAGAACATCAAACATGAAAAAAAATAAGTAATGAACCCAATAAATCCCTCCTGCAAGAACAACGATCTGCAGGTTAACCAATTTGTTGATTAATCCACATTGGTCGTTAAATTCAAAGAATAGGGAATAAAAAAACATTAAATCATAACCCCTACCTCAAGAAGGGATAGATCACTGATGAATGGATTTCATCGCCTTTATCTCCAAGATCCTTTGACTCCATTTGTACAACGATTCACACCTTTGATTCTTCATTGTTTGTTGTTGATAGTTTTATCCAATGCTCCATGATTTCTCCAAACTTTCTCTTAATATTCCACAAATGGGAAACATTCGATTAACCCATTTAATGGAGGGGATGTGTTTCAACATTCCATTGCACTACGGTATTAATGACTCAACTTTGTTGTGTTATAGTCATTATGTCGTGTCATTAATTATCGAAATAGTTATCCCTTATTTGTGTTGCAATGAACGTTTCCAAATAAAATAAAGTAAAATTTTCAATTAATTTTGTTTTATTATATTTCACTTAAAACATTCGAAAATTTAATTTTTCCCTAGACCAGTGCTAGTTGAGGTTAGGACCTTTCTTAGGTAAATTCATCATCTAAGATGCAACAATGCCCATATATTTTTTATCCGGGAATCCATTTAGAAACTGCCAAAACCACACACACATGCCAACTCACATATCTTAAAGATGTTCAAACCACCATTCTGGGCTCACAAGGCCTCATAACTATGTGCCGTCTCTATGCATGGTCTCAAAATAATTCCGTATAATATTTAAAAATAATACATAGAAAATATGAGACATCACTTATAGGATCCAAAATATAAATCATTGAAACAACTCACATTAAAGGGATAATGATTAAATATTATATCATATAAAATAAAAAAATCCATGTTTATACATCATCTCCATAAATTCATAAATATAACATTACCAATTTATCAACATAATTATATGATCTAGTTAATTATTTTGGTTTCCTAAGGTGTTATTTTATTACAATGGATAAGTCGACTGGATTTAATAAAAAAATATAGTGACCTCATGTTATAACTTTTATTCCTCATAGATCTTTTCATTAAAACATTTTTTATAAGTTCTTACACCAAATTCCCATGAAATCAGCTAAAAATTCTCACATTAATAATTTAATAGTCACAATTCAATAACCAATAAACTCCTTCTACTATAGAATAATTGTTAAACCAAGAAGATAATCATTCAATGAATAATTAGTATGAAAATAAAACAAAAAATTATACAAAAATTTCATTTTATAACATTAAAAAATAGGAAAACTTTTTATCTCTACTTTTCAAATTTTATTTATTGGTAAAGGAAATTAAAGAACAAATTAAAAGATAGAAATTTCAAGATTCTTGTCCTATATCCACTACACTTAATTAATAAACCGAACTATTTAATTCAAGATTGTATTTATGATGAAACAAAATTAAAAAGTCAAAATCATCTAAATCAGTGGGAAGGAAAGTGACAACCTATGGTTATTTATTTAGTGGTATCAGGGATGTGTTTGGACTAATAAATTTTATATTTATTGAAAATCTCATAGTAATTTTTTCATTTTTGTCCATTCACTTTCAATGGGTTTTATGATTCATATCCAACTATCTATAGTGCACCAAATAGAAAACTTTAAGTCACTCTGTTTGTTATAATACATATGGTATGATGTTTACATGGCTTGAGATTCATCTAAGAAAGGAAAAACAAAACATTATTTCCAATTTAAAAATATCTTTTTTTTAAATTCAGTCATGGAGAGATATATCATTCACCTAAAAATGTAAGGAATTATCATATGCTTCACTTTTTATCTCTTCATGTTTCACCTTATATAGTTTCCTTTACCTTATAGATTTTCTAAAATTTAGCTTAACTATATTAACAATCTATTAGGATTTGTGTTCTATCTTAGTAAGAAAGTGACAGTATTTTACAATTTTTTTTATAAGGATACATACATATTGGAATTTAGTAGGTAGTCATGTATTCTCATAGTGTGTCCTACAATTTCTTACCCCAATCTCCATGGTTGAGTTTTACTATCACCTTACGAATCCGTTTTATCTTTATAATGGAAAACTTCAACAAACTATTTTTTAGGTGATAGTTAGTGGATGTATTTTTGTGGCCATTGTATTTACTCATTGAAGATATTTTATTATTATTCAATAAGTATACTCCTTAGACACTAATTATTTATTATAGTACTTTATATATAAAAATATATTTAATTTTATAACATCAATTACCACTTTGGTATCAATAGTCCTTATAAACATTCCTTCATCCAACATGAAAAATAATCCACTAAAAATAACATGATGTAAAATTAATATGATATAGGAAATGTTCCCCAGAAATATAATCCACATACATCAAATATTTCATAGAAAATATATGGTGCTGGAGAATTTCATAATTTTTTGAAATTTCATCAATAAACTAGATTTTTTATATTTTTTGAAAAAATCATTAAAATTAATGATTTTATTTCTAAATTAAAATATCTTTTAAAATATTTCTACGATTCATTGAGGCCCATAATAATCTCTTTGTTAATGTGTTTAGAAAAATATAAGAACAGATTTAATATCCATTATGTGGATACATCTCTTAATTAAAACCTCACTAAAAATATTCCATAAATATGGATCTTCCAAGACATAAAGTTTTTATTTTGATTTCAATATATAAGTGAAATTATTGGAAAAGAAGGAGGGTATAATTAATTAACTATAAAATTAACTATGTTGAAATACTATGGAATTTGAGTAGATTCATTCAACTACCCTCCTTAAAACTATTCTTCCTTTTTTATATAATACTTCTAAATTGACACTAGAGAAAAATATACTCATGTGGATTGCATCAAAATTATAACATAATTCATTTTTATTCATCTCTATATAAAAAATATATAATTAATAACATTTCTCTCTCACTATCCTAAACATCACATTATCATTATTAATCAAATTATTGAGTAATGAATGATCAGAGTCAACATATAATTCGCCTCTTAATTTTTATGATCAAAATTTATCTTAAGAAACCACAAGAGGAAAAAATTCTCCTCTTTTTCTATATAATTTATCTAGGATTCATCTATGGGTCTTTATGATTAGGCTATCATTTATGGGTGTCTATAAATTTTATATAACTATATATCTCCTAAATCTCAATTATATGAATTAAAAAACATATCAGATGGTTGTTACCTATTTTTTTGGTAGATAATGGGTTTTTTTTAATATTATTATAACTTATCAAAAGCTATTGTGCAGGAATTATCAATTACCAAATCAGTTTAATTCTTAAACAGGCTAGTTAGGAAAAAAATATTATTTTAAAGTACCTAAAAAATATTTTTTATCTTCCAACATTCAATAATAATGATCAAATATGTTTTATGGTGGTGAGGTATTGTAGTGTAGAAAAAAATCAATTTTTAACTTACCAACAAAAATTCCATTTTTTATAATTATTTTTTATAAAACATTTTGTTTTTCAATATTAAACAATAATTTTTAAAAATTTAATACTGATTTTATCTCAATACATCTCTTGAAAAATATTTCATTAAAATTTTAAGAATGTATATAAATATGTTCCATAGAGAGTAACATCATTTTGGAATACCTCAAAGATGACGTCAATTTTTTTTGAAAAGATACATACCGTGATATTTTGAAAGGTTCCTAAGGTAATGAAATGAAAGAAAGGTATCCTTCAGTAGGAACACCACCCAAATAAACATATAAATTTTATATCCTCTTATTCCTCATAACCAATTGGATCCTAGAAGTTCCTATAATCCAATCATGTAAATAATAGTGACCCTTTATAATTAAAACATTACCACATAGATGATAAATGGGATGGGGAAGATCCCTTTGTTAGTCACATGGTATAATTTCATGTAGTCAATGAAAGCACTCTAAGTATTATAAAATCTTGTGGGAATTAGTTCACAATTTTTATTATATATGATGACACACCTAGTTTTCTTATGAAAAATATAAATGTTACTCACCCATTATGAGTTTGAGATTGATTAAATTACTCCATCTCCTATTAGTCATGGTATTTCATTTTTCCCTAATTCTTGAAGGGTTGGGTTGACCCTTTATTGGGGTTGTCTCATTGATAAAAACAAATATTCACAAAAAATAAATACATGAATATGGAAGGGATAATCCCTATGATGTATGCTAGTGTACAAAAAATTCCCTATCATTTATTTCAAAATTTTTATAAGACTATAAATATGATTCAATTTTATATAAATAGAAATTTTGGCTTGTAGTTTCTCATTAAAAAAATAAGAAAATTTCAATTTTGGTCATAGAAGTTTCAATTATAAAGGAGGAGAGTTTTCTTCTGATGTTTCGGACACAATATTTTCCATTTCCGATGACTGTACATGTAAAATAGAAGTGTTAGTGGGTGTATTGATAAAATCATCCAACTAAAAATCATGAAAATAACTTACATAAGCAATTATCATTGTTTATATATTTAACATATTTTAAAAAATAGATTCTAACTCAATATCATGTGTTCCAAGATACTCTCTTGTTCAATTCATGTCATTATATATTTCAATATTTTCATTATTACTATAAGAGAACTCAAAATGGTAAATGTAAAAACAAATTACACCTTATAGGGGGTTTTCATTGACTCAAGTATGATAAAGTTCATAGTTCTTAATTCCAAATTCCTTAAAAGTATTCATTCCTTTACAAATATTATTATACAATAATTTAAGAGATATATCCCTTCTATAATGATTTGGGAATACATTTTAACATTTTCCACATATAATTTTAGGATATAAATTTCATTATGTTGCAAAAATTCACACTCTCTATCATATTCTCTAGTACTCCAACATTAGTAAGAATTGGTTCGGTTTTGCAATTTCATGACCACTTGGATAGTTTTGAGCCCTCCCATATTTAGGGATGAATACACTTAATTACAAATTATATTAATTTATTATACTAAATTACATATTTCATTGGTAAAGCTGTTATTTTGATTTCTCATTGGTCTTGGAATTTCATATTTCTTTTTTGGGATAATAAGGGAATACACATTTCTACCGAAATTTACATACTAATTATATTAAAATCTTTTCTTCCTTTTGAAAATGTCTTTGATAAATATTATATACTAAGGGATTTAGAAGATGTCTTCCACCAATGGAATTCTGATTAATTCCTTTTTTTAATTTCTATATTATTTAATTTTGTAATGACTATTTATAATACTCCAATAATGTTTTAATCATCACCGAGAAAGGATTTTGGATTTTATATAAGTCCCACATCCTGGTCAATACATTTTCTTTCATTATAGGGGTGTCTTAATAGCTGGTTCCCTATATAGTTCTCTATATTAAATATATTATTCAGGTTTAGTGGGATATCCACATCTAGATTTTGTTTTAGATGGTTCTTCATAACTATATAATAGCTTCTTTCCACCCGTTAATGTGACAAAACCATCTTTAAATTTAGTGGTTGAAATTTAATAATCAAAGAGTGTACCTGATCCTTGTTTTCTTAATTTTAGTGTGTCATATAGAATCTGGACAACTTTTCCATTCATATTGTTTAACATTGAATAATAAATGGTTTTATACTTAATAATATATATCCCTAGGTCTTCCATTGATAGATATTTAATTTTCCTTGATTGGAATCTTGTACACGCAAGATATATTTTAATCTAAAAGGTGGTTCCTATAATGTTTACTATTAGGTATGCTAGAAGAGTGAGCTTTGATATGTTGTATCACCACTTTCTTACACCCATGGGTATCCATTAGTGTTGTAGGATTGAGATTAGAAAAAATAAGAAAAAAGTTGGTGTGTGGGTGATTTCTCATGCACTATGTTCATATCTAGCTATCTTACCCTCATGATTAGTTTAAGCATTCATTTTTTGGTTCTAGGATTACAACAGAAGCCCCAAATAACAATAATTCATAATTTTTAACATAAATTGATGTAAATATGTTATCAACAATGAAGTAATACCCTATTACCACTACTGGGCTTGATGATCTCTGTCCTGGTATCTCTTAATTACTGCACTGGTTCTGTTTGAGTGATATACTCTTGTTTGTTGCTGTTGAAGTCTTGGACTGGAAGGCTTTTATTTGGATAGATGCAATCTTCAGCCTTGGGTCCTCCACCTTTATATGATATCATGAATGCTTGATGCTTATTTTCTGAATTTGGGATGACTCAAAATGGCTGCATAGATCTTGTACAGGAATTTTGTGTGATTCTACATTGTCTCTTTGGGTTTTTGCTCATCAGTTTGGCTGGTCTTTGTGTTCCCAGTTTGGCATGATTTTTTTATGAATCAGTTTCAAATTTCTACAGGATTTCTGCTATATATTGTTGGATGAACTTATTAACTCACTCTGATACAATTATTCAGTCTTGAACATCTATTTGTTCTACTGGAATCTTTACTTTATGGAGTCCTGCATTCACTGTCTTTTCTGGATGGCTTAGTGATCTGTTTGGAGGTTCTGCACTAGAATTGTATCAGACTGTGCTGATTATGTCTTCTGTCCAGCTCCAAGTCACTGTTTTGCTCTTCTTTTGCTTTTAGTTGGGTGGGCTGCTGGTTCTGATTGCCTGTTTATCTATGCTGTTTACCTGGATTTGATTCGCTTGGAGGCTCTGTTTATTTCTGGTTGAGGGGTTGCTTCATATACTGGATTCTGCTTGGTTTCTGCTTTTGTTTCTTGGGTTATCAATTGCTGTTTTGCTATCTGATCCCTATTTCTGTCTATTTCTGGGGATGATTCTGCATAAGAGATTATGTCCATTGGTTCTTTTGACTCTGGATTTGATGGTTTATTTGGCTGGATTGCTCAACATCATGGAAGGTGCTACTTTTTTCTCTCTTTTTCAACCTTTTAGTTTGAGGTCGGCTGTATGTATGCTCTCTTTGTATTCCCCCTTTTTTTCCTTGCTGTTGCAAGCAATTTTCACCTCGTGTTTGTAATATCAACTATGTTTTTAATAAATTTCTTTGGGGCATGAATTGGGAATCCAAATCATGTCCCCACTTTCCAAAAAAAAGTAATACCCTATTACCACATGAGGATCTTAACAAAAATTATTTTAAAATATATATTAAAACAAATAATACTTTATTCAAATAGAATCCATGTTCCTTTATCCTTCATCCCTAATTGTTCAATAGAAATTATTTTTTAAAGGAACTGATGTTGAACCCCTCTATAACATCCACATGAGATTTTAAATTCCACAAGTGATTTTGTTATAAAATTCTATGTGCTATCATGGTAATCCAATGATCCCTCAAATTTCCTGACAAACACTGCTACTCTATTACATTGATATCTGTAGAAGAACTATGATAGAACACTTGAAACAACACCATCACTCTCATGGAATCAAATGAGTGTAGAGAGAGTCTCTCAGTAATTGAGTTGATAAAATTTCATGGGTTAATATCCTCTCCTACTTTATATAGTGTGTTAAAAAAATATATAGAACTAGGTTCCCACCCTTGAATATTTATTACATAATAAAGATGTTATAAATAAAGTCTTTTGACCAACTAAAATGATTATAAATTTAATCATTAAATTGAATTTTTATTCCCAAAAATAATAAAGGATCCATAAATATTAAAATAACATCTATTCAATTAATATTCTCCCATGTTTTAACTTTTAAGTGTATACATAATATTAATAATTAAATTCAGCAATTTGTTTTCTAAACCAATATAATATTAGATTATTTATTCTATGGAGAAAATATATTTTGGGACATTTCTTAAATCCCAGGCAAGGGCCAACCATTTTCTAAATAAATATTCCCTACAATTGGGAAAAAAATTTAGTACTCTATTTTGTGTGACCCTCTAGGACTTTATCTTGATAGTAGTGAATAATATTTATAGAATAAGAGTGGTGTATATCAACTGATAAAGGTCCTTAAATTAGTAATGAATATTCACAGAAATGATAACCTACCAACAAACCCCAACAATGTAATATAATCTCTTTGTCTAATGATACATCAAAAAGTAGGATTCACACATGATTAATCATCATTTTAATTGAGTTTTTATTCATTTACCATACTAAAAGGACTTACCTTCTTCAACCATGTGAATGGATTTTGTGAAGGTAATACCATACTAATAAATGGGGCCAATGATGTCACTTCCTCAACATGGAAGCGATGAATTCTAGAATGATCATTCATCTAATTCCAAACCACTAATGATAAAACCATCATAAGGTACCTTTCTATGGAATCATTGTAACATTTTTTTTCTTATATCGATTCACAAGATCAAATGGAACACATTTATAATGATATCAAGTCAAGAGACATGTTCATAGATAGGAAAAACTAATGATATGTGAAACATGTGGTGGTCCTATCAGTGAGTCTGTCTGTATAATGTCACCTACATGATATCACAAAGTGGAAACATCATGAGAATAATTCTTAATGCTTATAAGCCCCTATCAGCTAATAGTCAGCATTATCTTTTTCAAGTCTGTATAAATCATACATACCATAGTACTTATATTTAATATTAATTTTATATTATCTGGAGGTTATTAGTATTTAATAAGAATTTCTATAACTGTATGATATGACAAATAATCTATGGACATTACCATGAAAATAGTGGATGTATAAATATATGCTATATTTTATTCAGAATACATTATGCATAACTCACTATATACCTGATATGGTAGTCCAAAATTAATATTCTATCGGGTATAGGGAACCCACTATTAAAACACTCCCACATACACTAGATCCAACATGATTCCCATCCATATTAGATTTCACATGATAAGATCATGTTTCTGCTGAGTTACAAATTTAGTCATTGCCAGAAAAATTTACATGGTTGGTCTATTTTTCTATCTATTAATTTCATTTCTTTAGTAAGAATTCTTAGGGTATGTAAATATAAATTATATGTCCTTTTTTCCACTATGAAAACTTGTAATCTTAGCTATCCTATAAAATAATTATCAACATGATAATACTTTGCATACATGGTGTGATTCTAAGAACTAGATAAAATCATAGCATATTTTACACTATTTCTTTTTCTACCATAGAAGATACAACTCAGATGGTATCTATAGATATATATGCCACTATCATGAATGAAGTTCCATTTCCTATAACCTTATCCTGATTGAGATATTGGACTATATTGATATAAAAGACAAATTTATTTGTTCCCTTATTACCATTATCCCTTTCTCTACAACTACCATATACCTTTCCCTTATAATTTACCATGTATAGTTGAATTATTCTGATTACTTCCCATGAAGTTCTCCAAGATATAAATTATATTTTCCAACCACTAATTATTTTTTTTAAAAATATAATATATTGTATAAAACATAACATATATGAATGAATAATTACTAGTTTTTATTGAATTTTACTCATCTTGTTAATCTCCTCCTATGCTAATGCATGTGTTCTTGGATGAGATTATGTCATGTGATAGTAGAAATAATTCCTACATGAATAATTCAAACTTTTATTTTTCAATACCTTTTTAGAATATACACTATATACTTTTTTTACGAAACGGTTATATCCATAACAGTAGATCAAAACCCCAAAAATGTAGAAATTAACATAATTAAATATATAAAGAGTTATATTCATTTTGGTATTAACTAATTATTAGACCAATAACTATTTTCCACATGTTATAAATATATTTTACATGAAAAAAGTGTCTCTAAAACTAACCATTCTTAGACACCTCGAAAAAATAATTCCAATTAAATATTATGTGATCTTTTTGATTACATTAATCCTAAACTAGATTTTAGCTACATGGATCCCTTATGGGAATACAATGTTGTCAGTAACCCTTTGTGGGTGCATCATATAGATTCATTCCATGATTGGTCATATTAACATCTAATTCCAAATATATTGATCATAGAATTTAATTGGGCAATATAACATTCCAATTAATTTAGGCTTAATGATTCTCTATTACCAATCATGACTTATTAGTAATGCGCATGCACCACACATTAGAAATCTCACTTGAATACCTACAGATGTTTTCAAAATAATTATACGCAGTACATTGAGACATGGATTCCATTATTTAATTTTAATTCATTTTGTCAGTATTTTCTTATTTCCATTTATTTATTTTTTTAGGATTGATTATACTCAATGAATGAATTATCACCATCGGTAGTGAATGTAAAACCATTTTCATGGATTTTTCCTTCATACATAGCATGTATCTATGGAACATTTCATTTTCTCAGGATCTTATGAATTTTTTTATATTATTACTAAATGTATAACTTAAGCATTGAATAAAATTAATTCAACCATAATACCACTACATCAAGTATTTATGTGAAACCTTTTATCAAAATGTAGTCTATCACATAAATAATGTTATTGTCATAAGTACTTCTGTATTATACTTTGAATTTTTTTAGTATAATTACTTTTAGATGCACATTGTGTTTATATTTATGCAATTTTGTTTATATCCTTCCAAAACTCATTGCATCTAAAAACACATTCATTTAATATAATGTAATTATATCATATTATAACCAATTTTTTGGCCATTTTAATTATATATAACATATGGTTATGGGATTATGACACTATTCGTGTAGAATGTATAAACAAATAATAGATGTCACTAAATTGAATTTATGCCTCAACATCGATAATCTTTTAACATGTATCAAGATTTTGATATGTATAAGGAAATGCATGTTTGCTAATTACTCATCACTAGAATATATTGATCAATTTTAACATATAAGACTCATCATAGATCATCTTTTACATCATTTCATTGATTATTATAAGGTAATGTGACATTCAGAATTAGTTTATACTACATTATATTGATAAATGTTAACATGTGAAACTCATCCTCAATCCTATTTAACACCCTTAAATTGATGAGTATAATGTAATGTTGATTTTTGAATTACTCCATGATACATTAATATGATCGATGAATGCTCGGTCAAGATATTTTATGGAACATGGGTTAGAAGAAATTCATATTTATTGAGAATGCATATTTTATACATCATTTATATATTCCTTATTACTATTAATAGAATCTTATTAAGTGTATCAAATTACTTCTTTCTTATTCTTAGAATAGTTCAAGAACTACAGTTGAAATAATTCCCAAAGCATTGTGGACTAATTTTTTTAATGATTTATTTGGCCAAAACAAAATGAGTAAATGTTCTGAAAATACCAAATGTATTTAACTCTAGTGTGTCTAAAACAATACTGGGTATATTCTTGACACGTTTTTACTTTTGATTGATAATGAAAAATATTCCCGAAACATGGAATAATAGGGTCTTACATCATATATTCATTCGGTATTACCAATGATTCAGGTATTATAGAACTAATTATTGAGTATTAAACACTAAAAAATTATTTGGTCCATGACTAGAATAATGTAACCTTATTTAAAATGGTCTAGTGAGATTTTTTTCTGTAATAATTCATAAATATTTCTACTATAACCAATATTTAATGAAATTGGATGTTTTTTACTTCTCACCACTAACTTAGGAAGCACCATTTCTCGCCATCTTTGATAACATGGTTTAATTCTTGTGAACTTTCTATACTTAATTGGTTACTATATTTAAATACACATATTTGATCTAAAAATTATATTTAATAACCAAGAAGTATGAAATAAACATCACATAAAATTGATGAATATACCTAAATAAGAAGTGACTACTTTATTCCTTTATTAAATTAATTTCATTTAAACTTAGACAGATTTATCTCATGACACTCAATGAAAATAAATGTTTTTATAATTACATTCATAAATAATTTCAAGAAAAATGTGAAAAATATTTTAGCATCCAACATTTCCTTTGACTTTTAACCTTTTCTATTAACTTGATAACCATAAAAAGTGAATAGTTAACCTTCTTACAAGTTATTATTTTTTTGGTGAAAATTACTGAAGAGGAAATAAATATTTTTTACCATAATATCTATTCTCAGATCTTGAATGAAACTAGATTGATTTAGAGATGAAGATATTATAATGGAAGAATTAAAAGACCATGATCAATCTTCCAAAATTACAAGTATCTAGTGTAATAATCATGTGATTCATATCTTAATTAAAATTCACTTTCCATGACTCACAAATATAATAAAGCATGTGAAATCATCCATATCTTAATGTTATATCCACAGCTAACATCAAATGTTGATGATAACATAATAATGTAAGAACTAAATGCATCATACATGAGTCTACTGCAATCATATTTACACCCTCAGTTCATTAGGTGGCTCCATAGGTATTTGGGACTCCAACAACTTTAATTTCTTACAACGGGATAATTTTCACACGTTCTTGTACTACTCCTTGTAAATTCATGTTGTATGGGACATTTAAATTTTCAAAAAAAAATTATCGTGTGTTTATAGTATTTCCTAACATTTTCTATATAAAAAATATATCGGAGGAGTACTTTTATGTTGATTATCAATTATACATTATTTTATTATTTAAATCATTAAATGGAACCTAATATTTTTTGTGAACTCTTCTAACCCCAAGTACTAGGCTCATATAACTATGTCGTTTGAGTATTCCAGTAGAAAGGGTCCATGAAATATCTTCTAATAGTCTATATTCTTTACCTATGACACTACTTAGATAGTCTCTATTCTAGAATTATGCTTTCCAATAACATCGACTTTATGCTCTTTGTGCTATTTAGTTAATTTCCAACTTCTAGAAATCATAAAATTGATTTACCCAATTATTTACATATGATGATGGAATCAGATATCTTTGGAAAATAATTTTATTCCATATTTAGTTAATTAATCCCATCACTCTCATAAAGACTTTCAAGAAGTAGGAGGTACCCTAAAAATTGGCTATTCGATCATACCATACCACTGGTTCTGTTCAAATTTTAATGATGGATGGCCTATCAGACTTTATAAATCTATGAGGGTTTATAATATTTATCTATGATTAAAATTCTTTTACATTAAACATGAATGTAATATAATATCGAACACACTACTAAACAATAAATAAAATAGAAAATATTCATCACACAATAAATTTTTTAATCCATGAATCTTAGAATATTATTCTATGTGATCATGTATCTTTGGAAATGAAAAAAATAATAAACAATTCCAAAATTAAATATGACAAAAAACTGATCTTCATTATATATTATTGGTTGATCTATTAAAACTAAATGGATCAACCCTAAACTACTGGTGTGATAACAGATTCTATCCATGACTTGTATCACAGATCATTCCATAGTCAAATGTTTCCATTCCTCGTTTAGGATACTATCTCATCTCGGCATGGTCTACATCTTTTAGTATTTCTTCATAGTAAATAAATTCTCAATAATAGGTGAGGGCATCTCAAAAGTATATAATATTGGTAAATAACATTAACATAAGTTCAAATACCCTTATAAATATTAAATCAGAAAAATGATAATGCACTAAACGTCTTATTTAAATAATTAGTTACATGCATTACACACAATTTAAATATTAAATTAAATATATAAACTACCATACATACACTGGATGGTAATGTTCATTATTATTCAACACATGGTTGAATATGTAATAACTTTTTTTGTAATAAATATTATATCATGGAAATTATTTGAATTAAAACAATTCTGTTAAAATTTTAATTCAAATAAAATAGCTGTTTGTTCTAATTTTTAATTTTTAGACTTATATTTAAAGATAATTACTTATTGTATTATATAGGTGTATATATATATAATTTATTTCATAGAAGACCAAATATCCTTGATAAGACTGGGTGGGCTAGGAATGACCTTCCTAGACCTGTTCTAGGTTTTGAAGAACATATTTTCCCAGTTTTGGGTTGGTCTATTCATGGTAGCAGAACACCATTGGGATATATATAGTAGTGGCACTTGACATAGTTGACTATATTTGGTCATGGGATGTCTACACGAGTTGACGGGGGGGGGGGGGGGGGGTCATTTGATTCATCGGTGAGCCACGATAACTGTAATGAAGACACATATATGAGTTGAATGGATCTATCTAGAAAGTTGGCCTCCATGATATGATTCAATTAGTCATGCATGGAGGGGATCAGATATAGGTGGCATGTGATGAACCAGAAAGACAAGAAGTTTATTGGATTGAAAAAAATAGAAGGTAGTAGGAAAGAGTAGGATGAAGAGTTGTGGATCAGGGGATATGGAAACTAGGACATAAAACCATTCAAGGGAGGTTCACAAGATGATGGTATAACTTGAAACAAAGGTTTTATGTGGGGTAGTTTCTGTGTAAATATAAAGATTCTTAGTGAAGGCCATCTAGTGGGATCCGATAACACCCTAACCATAATTTTAAACTATTTTATTTGTTTATGGGTTTTTATCATGTGGTTAATGCTCGGGTTAATTTCTTGGTGAAATTGTTTCTGTTTTGGTGGTTTTTCTTGGAAATTTTAAAATTTTCAAGAGAAAATGGTACTACACACAGGTTGTGCATGATTAGAAGTAACTATGTAGAACTGTGTGTGAGGGAATATCACTGGGATACTGTAATTTTAAGGGTTATAGCATGGTTTTCCCAACCATATAACTCACATAGGGGTAAAAATGTGGTATCTTATTCTTTTCCAGTATAAACAATAGGGTTGGCACATGGTTTGGTAAACCGTGTACAAATTGTGTGATTTTTCAAAAATGATTTTTTAATATTTTCATATCATTTATACTTTATTATTTTTTCCCTCCATATTATGGAATTATTCCTTATCCACCAATGTGATGTCTGATTCCCAACCCTCCTCACTCTCCCAAACATACACCACTCCCCTTTTAGTGGCCTCTATTTGTTACTGTTTCTTTCTCTGATTCAAATTATGATCATATCCTGTGAGTTTTTTCTCTCCTTGTTCATCCACTATTTCATTAATTTTACGTTTTTCTCTTCCCAATCATCCCTTTTTTTAAAAACCCTATGGTTCTAGGTGGCCTGAATTTTGATATCTTACTTCTTCCTAGGATCTGTGATGGGTCACTCTGGTCAGCTTCATGAATGTTTCCAAGTCCACCATAAAAGGAAAAAAAATTTAGTCCATTTTTAGTTTTCCACCTCCATTTGAGGAATGTTTCAATTTCCCATTTCACAGGCCCCATTAAAATTGGTGGTTTTGGTAATTTTGGGATTCTTCTTGTTTGTTTAGGTGCTCTTACAATACTTTGAAGGGAACATTCAAGTGTATTTATAGGTAACAACACTAATAATTAGACCATATTTTTAAATTTTTTCTCATAGAAAAGGGATCATATACATGGTACTAGAGGGTATAAATATATATGTGATGGTTCTTGTTCATTTAACCATAATGGGGTTGTTTCGAGAGCCCATCATTAGAAGTGGCATGTTTTGAGATAAGTGTTTCAATCCATTTACATTCAAAAACATTCCATTTGATTCATAACACTTTCAAATTAACTTCTAAATGTTCTTTACATGGTTATTATGGGCTTAGAAATTTTTTTAGGGTGTTTCCATGATGGAAACATTTTGAAAATGTGTTTTAAATTTTTTTTCATAAATATTCCTATATATACGTACAAAAGGTGATTGTTAAGATTCCTATTTGTATTTAAAAATGACATTGATTATTTTGATAATTGTGCACGTGAACATTTCTGGGCCTTTTTGAATGTGTGAGATGTGCTATTGTGCTTTGTGTGTGTGGTTTGTTCCCTTTTTGGGACTATTTTTTTGTGTGTGGATTCTTATGGGGGTTGTGATGTTACTTTTTCTTTTTTTATAACCTTGGGAATTTTCATGGGTTTCCATGTATATACAGTGGATGTGGTCATATCCCTATGTGGACAAGGTGGAAATATAGAAAAGAACAAACCTGTATATATGGTATTCTATAAATATCTCCATCTTGGTACCATTGGATTTTAAATTTCACTTTTCAATTTTATCTTTCCATATTTAATTCTATCGTCCAGTTTTTTTCATAAAAAACATACTATTTTAAAAAAGTATTTTCGGTTATATATATCCTCAAATGTGGGTTTTAAAATTTGTTTTCTAAAACATGTCCTATTTGGATCCTTGAGGTATGAGTTAGTGACTACATATCCTAAAAGGCACATTTGAATTATTTCTAGGATTAGTGGAATTTCAACATTGGATTTGAAAATGGTTTGGACTTGTAAATGTTATGTCCTAGTTGTTACTTTGTGATGTTTTGGAAATTGGTTTTAAAAAACATATGATGTGACAGATCAATTGAAAATTTGATTGGTTCTATGTAGGATGAGCACCCCTATTGTCATCCTTCCATTGAGAGGGCCTTTTCAAAGTCGATTTTGTGGATTGGGAAAGAAATGGATGGTGGGATATATGAGTTATGATCAATTCCATGTGTGTAATGACCTACTCAATCTTCTTTATACTATTAATAGGGGATTCCTAGTTATTATCTAGAGGGTTGAGTGAAGGTTTCATTATATTATCCATTATATGGATTGTAACACTTTGGATAGAGGACGTCCAAGGTGGGTTTTCCATTGGTGTAGATATTTTTATTAGACATGTTGGTGATTGACTATAGAGGTGCACCATATGCCAAAAGGTGGAAAACCAAACAAGTACATATTGGGATTTCTTCTAGGTATGTCTAGGAAATTCCTATGATTACAAACTTGTCTGTTCCACTTTTACTTTGTGTCACTTTAGCGATGTGTTTTAATAGTATGTGTCTACTTCCAACTTTATAGTTTCCCATTATATTCTGATATTATTTATATTAACCTGATTATCTTTTTAATCATGATTTTTCATTTTTGTTGTACTTTCTTTAGGTTTTAACTCTTGTTTTTTGCAAATATGGTTTTTAAAAAGGGAAGATGTGTTGGTGATTTAAAATATAGAAAAATTATTTTCATAAATGTATTTTCAAACTAGAATTTATGAACTATCTTGGGAAAGGACATGTTTGGACACTATGGTGCTTAACTAATGAGCTATTTTATGCTCACGCGTGACTTTTTCCACTCAGTGTTGGTAGACCTGAGTTGCTTTCTCAGTTCATATTTTTGTCTAGGTTCTCTCATGGAGTGGGTTGGTCTTGTGAATGGTGGTGACTTAGTGGTGAGACATTGGTATTTTTAATTAATTATTTCTAATTCTATTACTTATTTTATATTTTTGTTCAAATTTTTGTTTATATGTTTTTATGGGATAAATCATTCCCAATTGCATTATATTTGATGTTGGACACTAGTTTCAATCCTATGAGGATAAAAATGCCTCTGTTTCCTTTTTATAGGCTAGATCACACTACTGGAAATCCATCCTTTCCCAACGGTTCTGAACCATTGGGAAAGGATGCAGAACCATTGGTATATGTTATACCAACGGTTCTGCCAACCGTGGGGAAGTAAGCCGTTGGGAAAGGCTTTTCCCAAAGGTTTACAAGGAACCGTTGGGATAGGTTAGAAAAAATAAACCTACCCCAACGGTTGTGCCAAACCATTGGGAAAAGCCTTTCCCAACGGTTTGGCCCGTTGGGGAATCCCATGAATATTTTCTTTCCCAACGGTTTGAAAACCGTTGGGAAAGGTTTTTACCAACGGTTCTACCAACCGTTGGTAAAAACACCAATTCCAAAAGCTATCCCAATGGTTTGAACCGTTGGGATAGTCTGTTTTTACCAACGGTTTAATGAACCATTGGTAAAAACAGCTCCATATGGGCTATGCCAACGGTTTGAAAACCGTTGGCATAGGCTTTGCTGTGCAAATTGCACAGCAGCCTGCAATTTGCACAGCAGGTCTGTTTTGGGCTCATTTTGGCATAGCAGGTCTGTTTTGGGCTCATTTTCAATTCAATTTTCATTTTCAATTCAATTTTCAATCCAATTATTGTAACTGTAACACATATACAATGCATACATATAGAGAACAAACCAACACATTTAAATAATGCAAACCAACCAAACAACACATATAATGCATCCTGGAAATATACTCATCCATAATTAAATTAGAATTCATAACATAATTATAAACATACATAATTCATTTAGAATTCAATTTAAAATTTAGATGACAATCATATGTGGAATCCGGAATTCAATTCATAATTTGATTGGTTTTTTGTACACCATATATTTTTACTCGAAATCATATACATTTTAAACAAAATACATACACCTGGGATGATACCGGTCACACCGTGCCTCGGATTGAGGCGAGGTTAACTCGTACACGTCACAAATGACTCATTGATCGTTGTCCTAAAGTATCAACATATTCTAAAATCGTTTGGTCAGTTTTCCGTATGCCAGTTGTTGTTTTCACTTAAAATGAAGTGTTTTTTAAATAAAAGCGAGACACTTTGAATGGTGCCAGCCACACCGCGCCTCGAATTGACGCAGGGTTGACTCTTACACATCACACATGACCCATGCATTGTTGTGCTAAAATATAAACACAATTAGAATGCGTTTGGTTGGTTTTCCGTATGTATTTAAAATGTAGTTCATTTATAGAAAATAGATACACTTAGAGTCGTCTCGGCCAAACCGTGACTAAGAGTGAGACGCGGTTGACTCATACACGTAACATATGACCCATGGATCGTTGTCCTAAAATTTCAACAGATTCTGAATGCGTTTGGTCAGTTTTCTTATGTGAGTTGTTTATTTCACTTATAATCTTGTCCCTTTTAAACAATAGAGATGCAGTTAGAGTGGGACCAGCCACATCACGTTTCGGATTTAGACGGGGTTGACTCGTACACGTCTCAAATGACCCATGAATCTTTTTCCTAAAGTATCAACACAATCCGAATGTGTTTGGTCAGTTTTCCGTATGTTAGTTGATGTTTTTCACTTAAAATGACGTCCTTTTGAAACAAAATACATACACTTTGAGTTGTTCCGGCCACACCGCGCCTCTAATTGAGGCAAGGTTGACTCGTACACGTCACATATGACCCATGGATAATTGTACTAAAGTATCAACACAATCAGAATCCGTTCGGTCAGTTTTCCGTATGTCATTTGTTGTTTTAACTAAAAATGAAGTCCATTTTAAACAAAATAGAGACACTTTGAGTGGTGTCGGCCACACCGCGCCTCGGATTGAGGTGGAGTTGACTCGTACACGTCACATATGACCCATGGATCGTTCTCCTAAAGTTTCAACAGAAACCGAATGCGTTTGGTTGGTTTTCAGTAAGTACTTAAAATACTGTCCATTTTAAACAAAAGAAAGTCACTTAGAGTGGTCCTGACCACACCGTGACTCGGATTGAGCCCGGGTTGGCTCGTACACATCACATATGACCCATTAATCGTTGTCCTAAAATTTCAATAGATTTCAAATGCGTTTGGTCGGTTTTTTGTCTGTCAGTTGTTTATTTCACTTATAATCTTTTCCGTTTTAAACAAAAGAGACACATTTAGAGTGGTACCAGCCACACCGCGTCTCGGATTTAGGTGGGGTTGACTCGTACATGTCTCAAATGAACCATGGATTGTTGTCATAAAGTATCAACACAATCTGAATGCATTTGGCTGGTTTTCCGTATCCCAGTTGATGTTTTTCACTTTAAATGGCGTCCTTTTGAAACAAAAGACATACACTTTGAGTTGTGCCGGCCACACCGCGCCTCGGATTGAGGCGGGGTTGACTCATACACGTCACATATGATCCATGGATCATTGTGCTAAAGTATCAACACAATCAGAATCCGTTCGGTCGGTTTTCCGTATGTCATTTGTTGTTTTAACTAAAAATGAAGTCCATTTTAAACAAAATAGAGACACTTTGAGTGGTGTCGGCCACACCGCGCCTCGGATTGAGGTGGCGTTGATTCGTACACGTCACATATGACACATGGATCGTTCTCCTAAAGTTTAAACAGAAACCGAAAGCGTTTGGTCGGTTTTCCGTATGTACTTAAAATACTGTCCATTTTAAACAAAAGAAAGTCACTTAGAGTGGTCCCGACCACAACGTGACTCGGATTGAGCCCGGGTTGGCTCGTACACGTCACATATGACCCATGGATCGTTGTCCTAAAATTTCAACAGATTCTGAATGTGTTTGGTCAGTTTTTCGTCTGCCAGTTGTTTATTTCACTTATAATCTTGTCCGTTTAAAACAAAAGAGACACAATTAGAGTGGTATCGGCCAAACCGCGTCTCAGATTTAGGCGGGGTTGACTCGTACACGTCTCAAATGAACCATGTATCGTTGATCAAAAGTATCAACACAATTCGAATGCGTTTGGCCGGTTTTCCGTATGCCAGCTGATGTTTTTCACTTAAAATGACGTCCTTTTGAAACAAAAGACATACACTTTGAGTTGTGCCGGCCACACCGCGCCTCGGATTGAGGCGGGGTTGACTCATACACGTCACATATGACCCATGGATAATTGTGCTAAAGTATCAACACAATCAGAATCCGTTCGGTCGGTTTTCCGTATGTCATTTGTTGTTTTCACTAAAAATGAAGTCCATTTTAAACAAAATAGAGACACTTTGAGTGGTGTCGGCCACACCGCACCTTGGATTGAGGTGGCGTTGACTCATACACGTCACATATGACCCATGGATCGTTCTCCTAAAGTTTCAAAGGAAACCGAATGCGTTTGTTTGGTTTTCCGTATGTACTTAAAATACTGTCCATTTTAAACAAAAGAAAGTCACTTAGAGTGGTCCTGACCACACCGTGACTCGGATTGAGCCCGATTTGGCTCGTACACGTCACATATGGCCCATAGATCGTTGTCCTAAAATTTAAACAGATTCCGAATGCGTTTGGTCAGTTTTTCGTCTTTCAGTTGTTTATTTCACTTATAATATTTTCCATTTTAAACAAAAGAGACACATTCAGGGTGGTACCGGCCACACCGCGTCTCGGATTTAGGCGGGGTTGACTCGTACACATCTCAAATGAACCATGGATCGTTGTCCTAAAGTATCAACACAATCTGAATGCGTTTGGCCGGTTTTCCGTATGCCAGTTGATGTTTTTCACTTAAAATGGCATCCTTTTGAAACAAAAGACATACACTTTGAGTTGTTCCGGCCACACTACACCTCGTATTGAGGCGGGGTTGACTCGTACATGTCAAATATGACCCATGGATCATTGTTCTAAAGTATCAACACAATCAGAATCCGTTCGGTCGGTTTTCCGTATGTCATTTTTTGTTTCCACTAAAAATGAAGTCCATTTTAATCAAAATAGAGACACTTTGAGTGGTGTCGGCCACACCGCACTTCAGATTGAGGTGGCGTTGACTCGTACATGTCACATATGACCCATGGATCGTTCTCCTAAAGTTTCAACAGAAACCGAATGTGTTTGGTCTGTTTTCCGTATATACTTAAAATAGTCTCCATTTTAAACAAAAGAAAGTCACTTAGAGTGGTCCCGACCACACCGTGACTCGGATTGAGACCGAGTTGGCTCGTACACGTCACATATGACCCATGGATTGTTGTCCTAAAATTTCAACAGATTCCGAATGCGTTTGGTCGGTTTTTCGTCTGCCAGTTGTTTATTTCACTTATAATCTTTTCCGTTTGAAACAAAAGAGACACAATTAGAGTGGTACCGGCCACACCGCGTCTCGGATTTAGGCGGGGTTGACTCGTACACGTCTCAAATGAACCATGGATCGTTTTTCTAAAGTATCAACACAATTCAAATGCGTTTGGATGGTTTTCCGTTTGCCAGTTGATGTTTTTCACTTAACATGACGTCCTTTTGAAACAAAAGACATACACTTTGAGTTGTGCCGGCCACACCGCGCCTCGGATTGAGGCGGGGATGACTCGTAAACGTCACATATGACCCATGGATAATTTTTCTAAAGTATCAACACAATCAGAATCCGTTCGATCGGTTTTCCGTATGTCATTTGTTGTTTTCACTAAAAATGAATTTCATTTTAAACAAAATAGAGACACTTTGAGTGGTGTCGGCCACACCGCACCTCGGATAGAGGTGGCGTTGACTCGTACACGTCACATATGACCCATGGATTGTACTCCTAAAGTTTCAACAGAAACCAAATGCATTTGATCGGTTTTCCATTTGCCAGTTGATGTTTTTCACTTAAAATGATGTCCTTTTGAAACAAAAGACATACACTTTGAGTTGTTCCGGCCACACCGCACCTTAGATTGAGGCGGGGTTGACTAGTACACATCACATATGACCCATGGATCATTGTTCTAAAGTATAAACACAATCATAATCCGTTTGGTCGGTTTTCCGTTTGTCATTTGTTGTTTTCACTAAAAATGAAGTCCATTTTAAACAAAATAGAGACACTTTGAGTGGTGTCGGTCACACCGCTCCTCGGATTGAGGTGGTGTTGGCTCGTACATGTCACATATGACCCATGGATCGTTCTCCTAATGTTTCAATAGAAGCCGAATGCGTTTGGTTGGTTTTCTGTATGTACATAAAATACTGTCCATTTTAAACAAAAGAAAGTCACTTAGAGTGGTCCCGACCACACCGCATCTCGGATTTAGGCGGGGTTGACTCGTATACGTCTCAAATGACCCATGGATCATTGTCTTAAAGTATCAACACAATCCGAATGCGTTTGGCCGGTTTTCCATATGCCAGTTGATGTTTTTCACGTAAAATGGTGTCCTTTTGAAACAAAAGACATACACTTTGAGTTGTTCCGGCCACACCGCGCCTCGTATTGAGGCGGGGTTGATTCGTACACGTCACATATGACCCATGGATCGTTGTCCTAAAGCATCAATACATTTCGAATGCGTTTGGTCAGTTTTTCATATGTCACTTTTTGTTTTCACTTAAAATCTTTTGGAAATTCATATAGAATATTTTTATATCATATTTAGTATGGATTAGATTTTAGTTGATCGTGCTATGAATCATTTCAGAGCTAATGAAATTAAGGAAGGTGGAGGGGCTGTCCGGGGGGCTGTCTGGGGGGGCTGTCTGGTGGGTGTCCGGGGGGCTGTCCGGGGACCAAGGAGGAGGGTGGGGGGGGGGGGGGGCTGTGCGGGGTCTGTCCGGGGGGGGGGGGGGTGTTTGGGGGTTGTTCAGTGGGCTGTCCAGGGTTGTTCAGGGGGTTGTCCGGGGGTTGTTCAGGGGGTTGTTCAGGGGTTGTTCAGGGGTTGTTCAGGGGTTGTTTAGGGGGTTGTCCGGGGTTGTTCAGGGGGCTGTCCGGGGGGGTGTTTGGGGGGGTTGTCCAGGGTCCAAGGGGAGGGTGGGGGGGGGGGGTTGTCTGGGGGGCTGTCCGGGGGGCTATCCGGGGTCCAGGGTGGAGGGTGGGGGGTTGTACGGGGGGCTGTCCAGGGGGCTGTCCGCGGGGCTGTCCGCGGGGGTGTTTGGGGGGTGTTCGGGGTCCAAGGGGGAGGGGGGGTTGTCCAGGGTCCAAGAATGAGGGGGGTTGTCCAGGGAGTTCTCAAACACACAACCACTAAAACACAACAACATCCATAAAAACAGACAATATATAAAAATAACTCAACTCCAATACTATACTACGAGTCTAGATAAAACCAACAACTAGAATAGATTAAACATCAAATCTCAGTAATATAAGTCAAAAATGTAATGGATCAATATGTCCCACATCAGCATCACCATCACCACCATCATCATCATCATCACCCTCGTCATCGTCCTCGTCATCGTCCTCACCCTCCACAGATCCCTCCTCCTCGCCTTCGCCCTCCTCCTCGCCCTCCTCATCTCCCTCCTCATCTCCCTCCTCTTCCGCATCAGACTCTTTGCCATCATCATCTTCAAGCTGGACATCGGCCTGACCACCATTGGAACTGCCACCTGGTGCACCATATATAGAATGTATCGACGACATGTATTCATCAATCACTGGGCTGGCCTCTGCTGGAAGTGTTGGACGTAGAACTTGAATAAATTTCATAAATGCACTGTTTGCCCTAGCAGACTGTTATGCCGTCTCTGTGGCCCTTTTCTCAGCCTGTTCTGCTTGTGCCCTAACTTGCTGCAGCTCAGTGGCACTACAACTCATACCTGAGGCAGGCCAATACCTCGTTGGGGCTATCCTAGGTCGGCAGCGTACTCTGCCAGAATGATCCTTTCCCAACACCTGATGTAAGTAATCAGATGGCCCAAAATTGTCTGCTTCTTTGGAATCGAGGGCCTATAAAGCATTCTGTTACAAATATAAATATATTATTAAGTTACAAAATAGATATTAAAATATAAAATCAACAGATTAAAACTTACAATCTGCTGCTAAGTCGCTTCGTTGACAGCACTTCCATCCTTTTTTCGTCTACTCGAGCAAAACAGTTTTGCTCGAGGCACACGTCCTTCAATATTTTGTACTTGCCTCTACAATGACATTGAAAACAAAATTTATATAAAAACATTAGCAAATGATTAAATAATTTAGGAAACAAAAGAAAATGTAAGTCGTAAAGAAAACTTATAAACAATTGTCATACCTGCAGCCTCTCATGATCCGGCATCGTCGTGCGTCCTAGTGTATGGAGGTATTTTTTTGCATCAATGTTTTTTTTATTTTTTCCAGATGATTCCTAAATAAAATTCGATAATGCAAAGGATAATATAAATGCAAAACTTGAAAGTTATTATTTAAATACCTCAAATGTAATTCATACCTTAAACTGGGTACTCGTCCAATGAGTAATCATCTGACGATATTGCTCTATAGGACAATCATCCACGACTGGTACCGCCTCTAACTCAGTGCCAACTCTAGCACGCTAGCCAATATACAGCTCATGCTTGTAGGCTCTCCAAAGCTCGCCTAAATCCTTTATACGTTCTAGTCGTTCACCCTCACCATCAGGAAAATTAAATCGAAGCTAAAATAAAAATATTAATTCATATAAATACAAAAATAATTCATGGCATTAAATAAAACAGATTTTTTTTACCCATATCTCTACCCAAGCTCTATCTTTGACCTCATGTGGAAAATGTCTCCATGACAGTGGGCTGACAGGAATGATGTCGGAGTATTTGGCAAGCGTCGCCAGAAAACTCCAACATTGCTGCCCTATTTTCTCAACCATCTGATTGTCTTCATTATATTCCACCATAACCTGTGTGCGACGGTTCCACACCGAACGCATGCGTGTATGGCCCCGCCCCCGCCTCCTGTCAGTAGATATATCTGTCATGAAAGAAAAACAAATATTTTATCAAAACATGTTATAATGAAAATAAATATTGCTATAAAAATTTGTTAGGGTTTTATAAATATACCTGCGCTAGTCCGATCAATGAGTGGCGCCGGATCCACAGAACCTGATGGAACACCCTCTAGTGGAACAGGAGTCGAAGACGATGGAATATAAAAGCTCGGAGAGACATAAGTAGAAGGAAAAGAAGATGGAACAGCTGTATGACCTGATGATGACTGTGGAGTGGGAATTATCATGGGATGTGAAAATGATGGGGCAGAAGATGCAGAAGGTAGCGAAAACATGGGAGGCCTAAATACCCCGTGTGTCCCTAACGACACACCAAGATCAGAATGTGGGAAGGCTGAAATGTCAGTGGGAGGTGCAGGGTCTAGTCGGGCACATGCAGCTCTACGTCCACCTCTGGTACGAACCCTCCTCGTACCACTGGCCTGAGTACTAGGACCAGTACTAGGCTCCTCATCGAATAACTGTCGACGTAACGGTGGATCCTACAAAAAGTTTACAAAAAAATTAATCACATGACATTATATATTCTTTAAATATATATATATATATATATATTTGAAATAAAGTACTCACTGTAGGCACTAATGGTGGAATGCCCAGCTCCTCCATCCGACGATTGTTCTCCGCCATTTTTTTTCTTCGTCTCTCTTCAATTGGCTACATTTCCTACATTTGAAAACAAATATGTAATTAATTAGAAAAAGGAAATTAATGTGTAAACCAAAAAACTAAATATATGAGGGAATGAGAGTATTCATTGGTAATTTATCTATCAATTGTTTTAGAAGAGCTTGAATGAATTTAATAAAACATACAAGTTGTAATGTGCACCAAGTTAGAAATATTGTTTGATTTGGTCTGAATATAGTTGAATTCCAAATTAGAAAATGCAATTCAAATAAAACAGCAACCAATAAACATTGAAAATTCACATAACAGTCAAGTCAGCTAAAATATATTTGTGATCAATACAAAATAAATATGAATATTACCAACCTTAACAACCCAACTCGAGGTAAACCAAAAGAATTGAGAACATGGATGAATGATTCTATATATTTCCAACCACAACTTCAGGTTCACAATCAACTCTGACAATTGAGCTATTGGAGTCATCAAAAGAAGTAAATGGATTGGTTCCAATGGCAATAGGGACAGTTTCAATTCCATCATCAGCATCATCAAAAATATGTCTTGGAATTACTTCAACTATGACACCAAATTCAGGTTGAAGTTGATCTTTGACATAAAAAACTTGTTTACCCATTGATGCCAACACATATGGTTCTTTGGTAGCAAGAGTGCGGGTCATATTAATAACTCGAAATCCACAATCATCAATAAATGTGCCATGTCTCGTCATCGAATCAAACCAATGGCATTTCATCACTGTGACTCGTCCATGAGAGTAATAATCCAATATTATTATTTTCTCAATGACTCCATAATAACCCACATTTTCATGTCGTGGTCTACTATTTGATTCACTGGCATAACAATCTATTGTGGCAGTAACCATAATACCATCATGTTGTGTTCTCATGTTTTTGGAACGTTCCGTGACAATAAATCTGTACCCATTGATAACAATTGATTTACAGTCACGAACCACGGTATTAGGACCAAAAGCCAAAGCTCTTATTTCCTCAGAGACAGATTCAGTAGACAAATTCAATACTTGCAATATAAATGATAGTTAAACTTATGTAAATATTGAAATAATTAATTTAAACAGAAATATTTTTACCTTCAATTTTAAACAAGCAGAAAACTCTTTGCTATGCAAAGTCTCTCTCCTTCTCAAAGATAAAGAACGATGCTTCCTATTTATCATTGTTTTATGTTGCCTGTAGATAAAAAAATATGAATAGTTTAAAAGATATATATGTAAGATATACATATTCAATTTTGTTACCTGATATAGTCATCGAACAAATCACAGTTGAAAAAAACTATGCGATGTCCCATATCCCGCTCTTCATGGCTTAATGTCTTCAATGTATATGATCCAGGAATTCCTCCTGTTTGAGGAAGTGATGGAAAACTGGGTTCAATTTTCTCATATTGTTCTTCTTCATTTCTCATTGGTCTGTTCATTCTTGTAGTAAGATCAGACAAATACATCGAACAGAAATCCATACATTCTTGAGCTAAGTAACTGTTCACGATAGAACCTTCGGGATGATTCTTGTTTCGAACATAAGACTTTAATGTGAACATATTTATTTCAGTTGGATACATCCAACGAAAAGAAACAGGTCCTCCGAGAAGTATTTCAGTTGGAATATGGACAGTCAGATGCAGCATGCATGTGAAAAATGATGGGGGAAATATTTTCTCCAACTCACACAAAATTAATGGGGCATCTGTCAACATTTTTTGCAAGAAATACTTGGAAAACTTCTTAGCACAAAGATCTCTAAACAAATGGCACAACCGAATAACACACACCATTACATTATTGGAAAAAAGATGACGGATTTCTATTGGAAGCAACTCATGCAGTAGAATGTGATAATCATGAGTCTTCAAATATTTTAGCTTCAACTCTCTTCTGTTGACCCGTTTAGATATGTTGCTTGAATAGACATCAGGAACTCTAATAGTCTCTAATACTTCCAGAATTTTTTTTTTCAGTAGGTGTCATCACATAAGAAGCACATGGAAGTTGCCATTTATTTTCACTGATACGCACAGGATGCAATTCTGGTCTGATGCCCCAATCCACCAAGTCACGTGGAGATCGTAAATCATATTTTGTATTCCCCTTGACATTTAGAAGAACTGAAAGCAACATTTCACATATATTCTTTTCAATATGAATTACGTCTAAGCAATGACGTAGCATATTGGTTGACCAATAAGGCAAATCAAAAAAGATACTCCTCTTCCTCCAATTGTAACAGGTTTCTGTGGAAACATTCTTTCTCTTTCCAGATTTCATTTGACCCTTCCTGAACAAAAAACTAAAATCTTTCAATTCATTAAGCACATCAGTTCCAGACATACGCTGAGGTGGATCATCGGTCTCTATAGTATTATCAAATCTTCGACGATTCATTCTATATGGATGATCCTTTGGAAAAAATCATCGATGTCCCATAAAACTGAAACTACAACAATGTTTCAGTCTTCTGGATCCTGTATTCTTCATACAAACTGGACATGACAGTTTTCCCTTCGTGCTCCATCCAGACATCATTGCATAAGCTGGAAAATCATTGATCGTCCACATAAGTGCAGCACGCATCTGAAATATGTCTTTCGAACATGCATCGTATGTGCGCACACCCACATCCCAAAGAAGATTCAACTCTTTTATTAAAGGTTGCATGTATACATCAATATCAATGTCGGGATCAGAAGGACCAGATATGAGTATACTCATGAAAGTGAAAGATTTTTTCATACACAACCATGGGGGAAGATTATAAATGTGTATAAAAACTGGCCATGTGCTGTGCGAAGTAAGCATCTGCCCAAACGGATTAAAACCGTCGCATGAAAGACCCAGCCTCACATTACGCACGTCAGCTGCAAAATCAGGATGTCGAGCATCAAATCTCTTCCATGCAAATCCATCTGCAGGATGAACCAACTCATCATTAGTCTTATTTCTCTCGGTATCATGCCATCTCATTTTTATTGATATGTCATCAGACATTAAAAAATTCTGGATTCTTGGGATCAATGGAAAGTGCCACATTACTTTCTGTGGAACGCGGGATGGTGTTCCATCAGATTTCGACTTCCAGCGGGATGTAGCACATTTTATACATTCATTTCGTTCAGCGGTTTCTTCCCAGAATAAACTGCAATCTTTCGGGCAAGCATGAATTTTGTTTCTGGAAAATCCAAGTTCTTCAACTAACTTCCATGCCATATAGTGGTTTGAGGGAATATCTGCATCATCTGGAAGTAAATCCTTCAAGAGGGTAAGAATGTAATCGATTGCTGTATTAGAAATCCCATACATAGTTTTTCCATGAAACAATCAGATTAAAAATTCCAGCTTTTTCATTTTATCGCATTGTCGATATACTGGAGTCGTGGCAGCATCATTCAATTTTTTCACCCTATCAATATCATTATTTTCACTAGATGCATCATTTGTCCTCATATCGACGTCTTCTTGAGTCTAAATCCTGTCTTTTTCATGATGACGAATAAACGAAAACCGATCATCTAACAAATTCTCCATTCCAGTCCTTTCATTTCGATCATCACCAATTTGAGATTTCATTTTCTCCCCATTGTGATACCACACAAAGTAGTTTTCTTGAAAACCATTTTTGGTTATGTGGTAGCTGACTTATTCACGACTCAACCAAGGTCTACCAACACAATTGAAACATGGGAAGTGTATGCGACCACTATCTAAAGCATTGTGAAATGCAAAATCTATAAAGATCTCCAAATTGTTTTGAAAATCGCTTGAGATACGATCGGTTTCATACATCCAACTTCTGTCCATTCTGTAAAAAGAATTCATATAAGTCATTTTGTCATAAACAATTCAATAGGATTGGACTTTAATAGACAATACATTTAAGTAAACGATAAAGGAAGAAAATAATCATGGTATCAACTACACATGTGAAAAAAACTTACTAATGTGTTATTGAAAAAATGTAAAACCAACAAGAACTTAATGTGTTATCACATAAGAGCAAGACTCATCCCATAACCATATTAGTAGGGTATCCTCATATGCAATTTACCTTTTTGAATTAATATGCACTTCCTCACCAGGTACCTGAGTAGATTTCATAGATATAATCATCTCACATCCTATAAGGCTTCCATTATGTATGATCTGCAGAATAATTTGAGTGATCATGAGTCATGCATGGGATCATCCCATGATCACTATAGATTATGAGAAGGAATTATGATAGGTCACGTGAAGAACATAAAACACATATTTTAGATAATTTGAGACATAATATAATAAAATAATGTATAAATCTATGGAATTTGGGATAAAAGGATGGATGAAATACTAAAATATGGGAGACTAAGGTGGAGGAAATATATGTTGACCCTAATGTTCATAACATGCATCACCTATGAAATTTTATTCCACTAGGAAATTTCATTCTGTTCACAATACATTCCATTGGAAACCTATTTTGATCATTTGATGTCCCCTTGACATGTCAAATAAAATCAGATGGCACCCATGAATATGCCACCCTTGTAATGAAAAGACTTTAATTCTCACCATACAGACTACATGTTTTCCAATAGATATGTATCTCATTATATATAGGGGAATCAATACATATTATCTCAGTCTCATATTAAATGTTAGGAATGTTAGATGGCTCCCTTAACACCCTCCAGGCACACCAACTAGGTCATGTGAGGTCCTCAAATCATGTCACTATGGACATAAATCACCCTTCAAGACATGTCACACTGACTCTAGAGTTTCCCTCCCAGTGTGTCAAACATGTCTTTTGATGAAAATGGAGATGATCACCAAAATCAAGAGATTCCCTATAGGCATTACATCCATTATCATGAAATTGCTTCAAGGATCAACCAGTCAGGACTTGTGATGTCCTCCAAACATTTTGTCCTTGATCATTAGAGAAACATCAGACAATCCATCTAGGATAGGAAAATTCATCAAAATGTTTATAGGATCATGTAATTTCCATTGGAAATTTCCAAAAGAAACCCTCTATCATGCTAAGTAGATAGTCAAGGCATTCCATGTGGAAAACCAACACATATCCATTAGAGAAGAAATCTAAAAATAATAGAATCTATATGCATTATAAAATTGTCCACCATTGGCATGTAAGCTTCTATAAAAATGGAAGCATAGTGTTTATGTTTTAATTAATGGAAAACTAATTCATTAAAACAAATACAACAACTTGATTGAGATCAATTTTTACCTGTTCAGATGGGGGGTGTACCTATTCGGACGGGGGTCGATGATGTTCGGACGGAGGGTTCGCGAGAGCACGGGAGCGGAGGATAATTAGGGCTCTGTCTCGAATGAGGGAGAGCAGATCGGGGTTGCTATTTGGGCAAAACCATTGCCAACGGTTTGTAAAAACCGTTGGCAAAGGCAACCTTTCCCAACGGTTCTATAGAACCGTTGGGAAATGGGTCACTAGAATGCCCTTTGCCAACGGTTTCAGTAAACCGTTGGCAAATGCTGAGTATACCAACAGTTTAATTGAACCGTTGGTATACTGTCGTTGGGAAAAACCCAAATTCCAATAGTGTCAGGTGATCTATTTTTGGTTGGCCCATGCTCGTATGTGATAGAACCCCAAGTCAATGACCGATGTTGGGACTTAAGAGGCAGCGATTAGTTGCAAGGCTTGTCTTATAGGGCAATGGAAGACACTCAGTAGGGAGGCAGTTCCATGGGAGAGAGGGCTAGGTGGTTTCACACCCAATGCCATATTAATCTTCCCAAACCATTTTTAGATTATTTTTTTTAGATTTTTGAAACATTTTTTTAATGATTATAATGACATTTATGATATATATATATATATATTTAGTTTTTTGTTTTTTTTACTACTATAGGTGACACCACCTTACCTTCTTCACTATTTATTTTGATTTGGTTATCCGATGGATTAACATACACTAATTTTTTAATTTTATTATTATTTTTATAAATCTATCAGTTAGGATTTTGAAAGGAAATTATATAATTATTTATTGTAAATCATTCTAATGCCCTATACACAATTCCTATTTCTATTCCAGCCCCATGATCTCTAGACAGAATATATAGGTTACTAAATTTCTATCAGCAAGAATTTTAGGTAAAGATTGTCATATATATAAATATATTTCAAGAAAATTAAACCAACAAAATATTTTTAAATAATTATTAAAAATATAAAATGATCACAACATGGACTAATATGGTCAATCTAAAACATCATTTGTAGAATCGTGACCATTGTGATGCCCACTTGATAAATTAATTAGATTTTTTTCAAAAGATTAAATCATCACACGCTTTCTATGTTATAATTTATTGGTTCATAGAAAGCAATGAAAGTCCCAAATAATATGAATTAAAATTTTTTTTACTATAAATTTATGTTACTACATCATCACGGTGAAGAACTACCATGTTACATCCTATGGAATATCATGAAAATTAATTAATCTAAAATATTAAAATGAATATTACTTCATTCAATTTAAATCCACATTCATATTTCATTCATCTAACATTCATCACTGTCAATCATTTCTCAAAGGATCTGATGTCGATCCCCTCTGGAACATCCAAACACCCATAGAATATCTATAAGACCATCAGTTATTGAATTTCACTTACTAGCATGAAAATATGATGATTCCATTGAATCCCTAATGATCACCACTGATTCATTCCAGTAATCCATGAAGAATAACATCAACCATGTTCTTTTAATGTAAACATCTCTCTCTAGGATTCATTAGAGAGGAGATATAATCACTCATAGTTTAAGTAATAAATATTCCATGGGATAAGAAAATAAACTACTTAAAATTTTGAGTTAATAAAGTAATCAGAATTGGTATCCTATCCCCCAAATATTTATTACTCACAAAATATTCCATAAGGAACATATTATGACCAACTAACCTAGTCATAAACATCACTTTTTATCACTTACTTATAATATTATAAATATATTACATGATAAATACTGAGTCATTATCTCACTTTATTATTCCACCCAATATAAAATGACCCTTGAATATAAAAATATTTTTGGTTTGAATAATATTCTCTCATGAATTTAATTTTATAAATGCAACTACATTTAATAATTAAATTTAATAATAATTATTATAAACTCTAATAATATGAATTTATTTGTACCATTTTGATCGTATATCCTAAGAAATATCTCAGAACACATGTTTGGGCCAACCATGTGCTTCAAATTTTATTCATCATAATAGGGAATAATTTATAATACGCTATTATTTGAGAACCTTTTATCTATTATCATGATAGTAATGAGATAGAAAGTGTCCATAATAATTATAACCATATTAAAAACACACAATATGTAATATAACTACTTTATGTCATAATAGATCATAAAGTTGGACACACACTTGTGTCAAAATATTTTTATTTTATTTATTTTTACTTAACCTTACTAGATGGACATGAATTATTCTACAATAGACATTGATTTATTGATTTTACTACCATCCAATTCAATTTGGATCAATATATCACTTGTTAAACTCTGAAGCAACAAATTCTATCTTGACCATTCAACTATTTCCATACCACCAATGAAGCACAAAAAAACTCTAACTCACTAGGACTTTCATGTCATAGTTTTTATCTTTCATCAATGTATGTGATCAAATAAAAGACATTGATAATGATATTACATTATGATACCATTACACATATTAGTTGATAAAACAACCAATGACACTAAAAATATGTGGGTTTTCAATTGGAGTGTGTGTCCTTAATATCTCACCTACTAGGGATCTCAATGTATGAACATCACGTGAAAAATTCCAAATGATTCTGTGCCCCCAACACCTGATAGTAAAACATCATCTATGTATATTCATAAAGAAGTATCTAAACCATATTAAATACATATAAGAATTATTTCATAGTATCTTTATTTTCTTATTATAGACTGGTAAATTTCATAAAACTTTATACAAATAATTAATATATTGAAATTAACCTAAAAATAGTGGATATGGAGATATCAATCCAATTTTAGTAAGTATAAGTTATGAATAAATCACTATACACATGATACGGTAATAAAAAACTATTTAGTTGGGTATAGTGAACCCATAATTATTACACATTATTCTCTTAAAGGAGATTTGGAACTGTTTACCACATCTTCTCCTCTTATTGTGGTTGCTATACCAAATATTTGAGAAATTTGAGGGATCTGATCCGTAATATCACCAACATAAGTGAAGTATGTTTCTATAAATTATCATAAATTGGATGAATATCCAAATTTCCGTCATTTTTATCAATCCTTAATTAAATAATACTAATATATAGTGATATTTGAGAGGTTAATTTATGAAGGAGGTTATTAATGACATGAATCTCTCCAAGAAATCATTAGATATTTTCTACAAATTCCTTCTTGATTTAATATATTACATATCTTATCTAATTTCTCCTTAAATAAAGAATGAACTATTATAATAATTCCTTTAATATCTCATCCCATTTAGTGAATTCCCTAAGATGGATATTAAAGTGACATTCCTTGGCTCCTAATTTAAGAGAGAAGGGAATAACATCTTGCTGACATGATCTTATGATAATCATTTGGGCTTAAAATTAACAAATATATATTTAAAATATATTAAAAATTGAATATATTCCTCTAATTACATTTCATGGAACTATGGTAGGATTTTTACTATACTAGTTATAAGTTATAATCCTCATTGATTATTTGTTTTTTAAGGAGATTGTCATTGTTAAAATTGGGAAAATAATGTTCTATAAAATTTAAATTCAATTTCAACATGTTATTTTGTATATTTTCCCCACCAAAAGTCACTATGGTGGAAGAAGTATAGGAGGAAAGAGTGTCTGACAATGGGACAATGAAAAAATATTTTCCTACCTACTCTATGACTCTCAATGATCTACGTCCCTCTAGAAAGGGTCAATCATCCTATAGATCAATACCAACATGGTGAGATGGAATGGATCTAGTGATTTATTTATGTAATTGAAAAAAACATATCCTCCCAGAAAATGATTCTATGTTGATGTGTAAAATATCATTGTGTTGTTAGTAAATAAATTTTATACCCAATGAAAAATTCATTAATAGAGATCTTAGGTTGTATCTAGAGATGAAATTATTATGGGTGTGTTTATATTCTATTTTATGGGTTTAGTTTGTGAAATAATTATGTGATATTAAATTGTATTGTTTTTAAATTTTAAATAATATGTAGTGGAACATCTTACAATATTTCCTTTCCATTCTTGTTATATAAATATTAAATTTATTTAACTCTCATATTTTCACATAGGTTATGAAAATTTTGAATTTTATACTATCACCACGATTTTTTGGTTTAATTAGAGGGTTGAATCTGCCACGACATATAGTAATATCCCCCAATCTAGTAATCAGAGATCCCTATTTTCCCTTAAGTCAACCATGTGCTCACAATTCAATGTAATAGAGATATCATATGTAACCTCTCCATGGAATCTAGTGAATATGGAACGATGGAATAAAAAATGCATGAAATAATAAAAATTCATAAAATATAAATTTTTTGAATGAATATAATGTGATTATTTGAATAAAAATAATGATTAAATAATTTTATTCATTAATAATAGTTAGTAAAAATATCCTCATCTCAGATAGTAGTGGTTTAATGTTCCATCACCACAGTAATTACAACATATAAAAATAAAATAAAGTAGTAAATATCTTCCCAACTCTTGATTAGGGGGTTATAGAGAATTCCCCAGTAACATTGAAAAATTCCTTATATATAGAATGAATAAAGATCCTTGGGGAACATGGGAATTCATTCTATGTGAGTAGCATGATATTCAACTCTATGTATTTTAGAATCGTTCCTCTTATTCTGATCCCACTTCCTAATATTTAAATAAACATCATGTGTGAATCTTTGAATATAAATATTAATTTATATCATAATATTACTCAAGTAATTTTCAATAAAAAATATCTCCCAATGATCATGATCCATACTCAATTATGATGGATAAAAAAATTGATTTACTGCTCCACTCCTACACTAGACAAAACATTATATTCATTAATATCTTGTGAGGAATATGATGCATTTTTCTCATTTGGGACATATATATTGGGCCCTGTCATCACTGAATTGGGGCCATCACTGGTATATTGTCCACGATTTTACCCATTTCATATAATATATATTTTCCATGTCGCTTCATGTATAGGGTTTGTGGGATGGGAATAAAGATTAATAGACTTCAAAATAAGAATTTGACTGTCAGTCCAAGAATGATGAGTGTTGTTTCACTACTTTTTAATTATAATCTATAAATTTTCAAGTTAATGTTTTTCAATGGTTTCTATTTTGAACTAGTCATATTCATCAAATTTAGTATTCAATATTCAACCATCCTCTTAAAATTTTTATTTTAATGTCAACACATTGTCCTCAATAACCCTGTATTGGTGTTCTGGTCAGCTCAGTCTTGGTCTCTACAAACTAGATAGGGGGTGTAGTAATAACTTATAGCTTATTTTTCAGGCAAAAGTATTTCTTGTGTGATTAACATGACATGGGTAAATTTATTAACTACGGGTATTCATCAAGAACCATGTACGCATCCTCACACATTATTAGAGTTATAACAATTGGGGAATTTGAGGTCTTACTCTATCACCAACATCAAGAAAACACAATTAAAACAAAAAAATAAATAAAAATATCAATCTTAGTTTATCTAGACTTAGTTTTCCTAGATATTGATGAGTTACTCAATTTTTTTGAAATTTTTATGAGATTCTTACAAGAGCATCTTATAACAAATATGGATTGAGTCCTTGAAATGATGAACAATAGTTCATATATATTGATCATGTGGTTGCATCAGGTGGCCTCCTCACAAAAAATAATGGATCGTATTCTTCTATGATCCCATATTCATTTATAGGCTTTGGTTATGAGAAATGTTTTTATCATCATTGAAATACTCAAATGAACTCAATTCATTAAACTTGGTGATCATAATCTTCAGTATTAGTGGGTGTACTATCTTATTAATTTGATGAAACTCAACATTGAATCTAATTCTCAACAAGCTTAGTGCCTTATTAGAGCACCATTAAGGATTTTAATAGTTTATTTCCTTTCAAATTTTTAATGTAATTGATGTTTAATCACGATCTAATTAGATTGATCCTTGATTATGTTCTCAGTTAGCGCCACTAATACCTAATATCTACATTGTTTCATAGAATGTATGGGGTGAAAGGTTTGTTTTGGATAATGTAGCTGACTATGGAGATTTTTTTAGTATGTTATAGGGTCTCTAATGTATCCTAGGTTTGTACACATTATACATTAGTGGATAAGAAGGCATGGTCAGTAGATGGATGGTGTGTGGTCAACTGTGTAGTAGAGGGTTTACAGTCGGTTAAATAGTGATATGTTCATGTGGAAACATCAAATTTTCCCTTACATGATGTTCATTGTGGCTTAATGAAATAATTATAACAATCATGTTGTACTATTATGGATTGAAAATATAAGATTTTCATATAAGGTTGATTTTTCATTTGCTGTATTTTGGCCTGCTATGAATAGGGGGAACTGAAAATTTTCACTTGTCCATGAGGTAAGTTATTGGATCCTAGTCAACGGGATTTTCCCAGTGTGATCAATTCCAAATTTAAACATTTACTTGAATGATCAGTAAACTGATCATGTTAGTTTTTATGTAGTTGGCTTAACCCTTAGACAATATTTTTGGAAAATTTACTTGAAATTGGCCTTGCAGGATCTTGATGGATGCTATTTGTTAAGTGACTATGACTCCTTCATGGAGTCACTTGTATAATGATCCTATTTCAATATTATTTTCTTCAAAGTATAATTTGGAAAACTAATACATACTTTAGTCAACTTCTATATTTAAATACATAATGAATCAAAACAATGAATAATTAAAGTCGAAATCCCATAGTTAGTTTAATTAAATATTTGATTTAAAAAATAATGTTTCAAAATAAAAAAGTAATTCCAAATATCTAAATATAAATTTATTTCTTAAAATTAATTAATAATTAATAAAAAATAAAAAATCCAATTTCAAGCAATTTGATATCTTAATTTCTGAAATTTATTAAGTAGTAAAAGATCTTTTTCAAATTTTAGTTATAAATTTAATTCGAAATTTAATTCATGTTTACCAAAATAATGATAATGAATAATTTAATTCATATTTTTTTATGTTCATATATTTTAAATATTATTTATTTATAGTATCAAATAATCTGTCATAATATTAATTACTTTATTTTTAAACAGAATAAGAAATTTTTTAAATTTAATTACAGAAAAAGTTTTCCACAAAATCTAATCTAATTAGTAGGAACACCCAAAACTAACACATTTCTCTTTTCAGTAGAGTATTGGTTTTATATTATATTCTTTATTCTTCTAATAATATTCGATGATGTGATAATGATTTTTGTGCTGTGAGACTACGTTCTTGAACCTAATGCATCACGAACTCCTATCATGATATGTAGTAACTATAATCCATCTTAAGCATCATATAAAATAATATCTAATAATATCCACATCATATGTAATGTGAGTTTTACTATTATATATGAATTGATTAAAAAAATCCAAAAAATTGAATCACATCCACTCCAAACTATTCTTCAACACACTTCTCACAAATTCAACACAATACATCTTAGTATAAAAAATCACCCCTTTTGGTTTCATTCTTAAACAAAGAACATAACTCACTACCAGATATTGAATTCTTACCAATGTATCATTATTTAATATTTCTAGGCCTTCTTTATTGAAATTGGTGTTTCAAAATAGATCATTTAATAATTAATATCATGATTCCAATAAGAAGATATATATATTCAACCTTAAACATATCAAACCTATTTGATGATATGATACCACATAAAATAGTTCAATCAGAGAAAACAGAAAAATTATTCTTGACTATTAATGTCATATAAAATATATTTTTTAAAATTTATGCATTCAAAACTCCAAAAAAATAGTCATAATAGTTCGCATGCATTTAAAAAGATGAAATATATAGGTTCATCTTTTTAAAAACTTCCGTAAATATATAACCCCCTTGAAAAGGTAAAATACATATCAATGGATACTCTAAAGATATTTATGTTTTATTTTTCCTTATTTAACGAAAACATGTAGGGAAAATATATGATGGGGGACCTGTACACCACACCTTATCATTGATATTAGTGAGATTTAACTCTCTTCATAATTATTATTTTTTAATAAGAATACTTAGATAATTTATTAGTGAACATTCCATCTATCAACTCCTTTATATAAATATATTCTAATATCAACTCATATATCTCCAAAAGATTCTTGATAATGTGTTATTTAATATCAAAGTTCAATATTTTTGAAATTTACACAATATTCATTGAAAAATTGATAGAACATTCCTTGTCACATTTAATAAGAAGTGGAAGCTTTATCTCAACCTTGAAATCAACTATCTATGTATTCATTAACCTTAACGATGTATTTTCATATATTTTTGCCACTTATTATTCCATAGTGGGTCTTAATTTAATAAAAACTACTTTTTAGTGTGCTAAAAAAACCCCTTTAACCCATGGTGAAAACTCCAACAAACATGTATTTCAATCAACAAAACATTCTATCTAATAAATATCTATATAACCGAATAGATCAAATGATAATGTGATATCTTATTTCATCCTGAAATATATAGTTCCTTGAATACACATGAGAACCCATTAATCTATAAAATGGGACTCCTTTGGTTCACAATTATTCCTAGCACAAATTGTATCAAAATACACTAAATCTAACATTAAAGCTATAAGATATAATAGGCTTAAAATAATTTTTTTTTGAAATTGTTGGATCATTATCCTTTTCCTTATCATTTTGGGATATCATTTTCCATTAAAATGGTTCTTGATACAATAATTGAATCATCATCTAGAAATCATTAAAAGGGTTACTTAGCATAATTCTCATGGTAAATAAAAATGTGATATTGTTTAGCTGATTTTTTTTCTAGGAAAGTACCACATTTCATCCATAATGGAAATTTCAAATAACTTCTTCATCTATTTATAAATCCTTTGACATATTTATTTTTCATTTCAATAAAATATTATTTAATAAACATAAAATATGAAAAGAACAGATTCATCTTTGTAATAGTTAATTTGTATATTAATTCTCAATCCCCCTAGGTGAAATTAATCAACTTATTATAGGAAAGAATATGAGTATATCAAGATCCATGAACATTATTAGGCCTATATAAATCCTTTATTTACCTTAAAACATAGCTATAATTTTATCCCATAAAAAATATATATTTTCTCTTATAGTAAACCTCCTCATTTAAGTCACTATAGATGATGGAAGACAAGAAATACATTTAGAAAATCATTTCTTTCATTTATAATATAATAATAAGAAAAAAATATCATATTTTCAAACCCTAAAATCAGAGAAAACGTTTCATGGAAGTAAAAATTTTCAATATATTAATAGAATTTTTGGACAATAAAATAATTATTTTATAAAAAACCTTTATTATTATTTTTGGTTTTCATAACACATTCTTTATTCCTATCATAATTTTTATATTTGGGATTGGTAAATAACCTCTACCCAAATTATTTTTAATTTTTTTAATTAATTCTTCATAGAATCAAATCACACTTGATTATTTAAATATTCTTTTACATTATTTGGGTAAAAATGATAGAAAAATGAATTATAAGATGTTTTTATAAGAGTTATCCAAATTAATGCATGTCCTACATGATTAAAAATTATGTTTTCTAGTTGAATATCTTTTATAATCATTGGATTAGTAAAATGTAAATTCCCCTCATTACATGAAATGTAATAATATTCTTCATTGACCTATACATGTTCTACACTTTAATATCTATCATAAAATTCATCCACATTTTTAAAACAATTTGTATAATATTACCTTATGTAAAAAGATTTGTCCTTTTAAATTTAATTTAATGATTTTCTATAACTTTTATATCAAAAAAATTAATAATTCTTAAATTTTATTTGTTTGAACACAAAAAATTCTATTTAAAAGATATTAATGAAATATTCCATCATCTAGTTGATCACTAAACCTTAAAATATACTATGCTTTTACCGTGATAATATAAGGGCATCCCAAATAAATTAAGTTATATCAATATTATAGTATTATGATAATAATTTTCAAAAGAGTTCATAAATGAATTTGGTCTCTGTAAACCCCAATTTTGGATATAAACTATGATAAAAATATCATTTCATAGAAAATAATTATAAATATCATGATCATGAAACATTGTCTAGGATATATTAACTAACAACATGTTCTTATATTTAAGACACCAATTTGCTTTGGATTTTGTAGTGGATTGAGTTTATATATGAATCCTTGATTCATTAACTAGGATTAAAATTTTCCTTTTTTAAACTCAGTTCCATTCTCTATCAGGATGTTTTTAAGGGAAAAACCTCCCCCTATTTTTTTATTCTTAAAAAAATTTTAATCACTTTTTAACCATAAAACATTTTTTTATAAAAATAGCACAATTAATGTGAATTAATGAATAAATAAATGTTCTAAAATTAAATTTCCCCATTGGTAAATTTGTTCATTATGAGAACTCAAACATCAAAATGAAATAGCTCCAATTTTGGGTGGATTAAATATAAATCTTCTTGTGAGAGGACATATAAGGATTCCCCTTTTAACATGTCACATAATCCAATATCATTATATGTTCAGAAAAATAATATCAAAAATATTAATTTCTACCTAAATCATGTTCTTATTTTTAGGAAATTATTGACATTCCATTAATACCTTAATTGATTTTATTCTTTCATGAAAACATATAATTAATTTCAATCATTAATATCATGGAATAAATTATATTTATTCTATATCTTGGTATTTATAATTCTTATAACATCTAGGTTGTTATATATGAAACCATAAATCAAGAACACCTCTTCATTTCATTTATAAAAAATCTTAAAGTCACTCAAAAGACTATGTATTAGTCCATCAACATAATGTGTTCTTATGGATTTTAGATTTTATTTTGTTGTATCTAATAAACTATAACCTATATCATTTAGTGACATGTCATATAAAATCATCACTTATAATATATTAAACTTCTAAAAAATATATTTTTTAAATATATTTTCATATGGGATGTGTGTCCACTATAAACGATCCATCAAATTTCTTTTTATAATTCCTAAAAAACTAAGGATTTCAATTTTACATTGATCTTTTTCATTTTAAGATTATATGTTTAAAAAATATATATTATTGTGTTGTTAAATAGTTGATGCATTCATTTATAATGTAACCATATTGGTGACAAATTACATATAATTTTTAAAATAAGTCAAACTTGTTCTGAGCCCTCTGTCTAGAACAACTAACAAGTTCCTAAATTTAATTCTTTTGAGAATGATAACTCCCCTTAAAACAATATTTCCCAACCCTTCAATAAATATTATGTTGATTTTTTTTATTAAAATAAATTTGTTCTTTTACTAAGCACCCCCATATTAACAATAATATAAATGAAAATATATTTTTCCTTTTAAACTACTTATTTTCTAGAACTATGTTCTAGAATTCTAACCTCAATTCGATTAATAATTTGAGTTCTTTTTGTGAACCAAATATTTTATAACTCTAAATATATTCATCATATTATACTAATTTTAAACCATTCGGAAGTCTTCCATTGTATTATATTTGGAATCAATATTCATATTTCCTAAATTTATTGATTTCTAAGGATCCTTTGATTTATCTTTAAAATTGTTAATTTTTATTTTTTTAATTATTCGAATCTTTTTAAAACTTTTAATGTCAAAACAATCACGTATTTTCTATTTTTATTGATCATATATTGATTCTTTTATATTCTAACTCCAAAAAACGTTTTGAAAATATTTTTGGAAAATAAGGATGGATATATTCTTCTCTTCTTCAAATTTGATCAGTTTCTATTGAAAGTGATCAAGATCATTCCCCATATCACAATAATTTTCTTCTAAATTGATTTTATAGATCTTATCATCATCAGAAAAATTATTCTTATTATGAATATCCTTTCTTATCTTTGATTTTGTTTCTTCTTTTTCTACAATTGATCATCATTCATTTATTTTCTATTTAATTTTTTAACATTTTATATTCTTAGCAGATGTTATCTCAATTCTTCCATCAATATAAATTCTATATTAGTTTCTTTATCTCTAATTAAATAATTTTTTTTCTTTATCAATAGAATAATTTTAATCATTTAGTTTTGAAGTAATAATCCATTCACCAATATAAATTTCACTATCAACTTATTCTTCTTCGTCACCTCTTGAACATTCTTCATAAGTAGATATAATTTTATGATTTTTAAATAATAATATTCATTCCTATTCTTATAGAAGTGAATATTGGAATGATTTTTTTTATTAATAATTTCATAGGTCTTTAAAATTTTTCATTATATTCTTCAACATATGTGAGTTATGGATAGTTTTTAGAAAAATGTCCATTGTCTGATCAATTAAACCATTTAAGTCTTTATTTCTCTTTGATAATTCCCTTACCTCTCATAATTTTACTAATGATAATAGAAATTATTTTATGAAATATTATATCGATATCTAATCATAAAACTAAAAATCCAACTTCATTATATTCACGAAAAAAATTCTATCCTATCATATATTTTGAGACATTAAAAGATATCTCTTTTTCATCCATTATATTTCTAGTGATATCATTTTATTTACACATTTTCTAATAATTTATAATATAAAGAAAAAATCATGATATATTTCTAATGGATTTTTCTCTTCCTGAGTAGATAATTTTGAACCAAACTTTTTTGATATGATATGCATCAGATTATCTATAATATTTCAATTTTCTAGCTTATGACCATCATCTAAAATATTGATAACAAATTCATTTACCCTCATGAAAAAAATTCCATTTGTATCATAATCATACATCCAAATATCTTCATATTTAAATCTAATGAACTAAAAAATTTCCTTTTTCACTTTTTACTATGCATTCATATATTCTATTTAGTTTCCCCAAATTGGTTATTTACATTTTATTGACCTTAAAATTCTCTTTATAAATGTGATGATAAAATTTAATTTCTATCTTGTCCAGAATTTTCTTTTTTTCTTCTAGTGTTATACTATTATATTAGTATAATTAACACATGGGGTAAATTCATAAGTAATGGTTTCTAATGATTCATAACTAATAGAAAGAAAATATGGCGACCTTATATATTTGATAAATAGTAATTTTTCCCAAAAAATGTGAAAATTTAATTATTAGTCACTAAATATTAATTATCAATAGATTTTAATAGAAACTGGTGTCTGATTATTCTTCATATGTGTGGAATAACAAATCTAAAATGAAGAAGAAATGTTTCTATTACAAAAGGAGAATCCAACGATGAGATCTATAAGAGAGAATTGATACAAGGGAAGAATAAGTGAGCTAAATATATTTATGTTTATTTGAAAAACAATATTTTTTAAATTTAAATCTTTTGAAATATAATATATATTCACATCCAAATATACAATAACTTCAGGAAACAAATTTTATTTACAAAGACAACCTCCCAATGTTATAATGATATTCCTTTTTTGTGATATAGATTCCCCTAGGTTCAAACTACCAACTAGAATCACCATGAGTGTACAAAACAAGAGGGGTATAACGTTGAAAATCATTATTATATATATCTTGATAATGCTTTAGTGCATCCCTCTAACATTACCATCACATACAAGGAAAACATAAATGTTGGTAATGGATAAGGAGTCTTAAAAAATAGAATTTCATTAATTTATTCAGTGTATCGAGTTTGTTCAATTCCCCTTTTTTACTTTAATATCACATTAAAAAAACATCCCCTTCAAACATAATCATGGAAAAGTTGATTCTTAAATTTTTATGTACAATAAATGAATATAACATTTTCAATTTTCATCTCCACATTTCTTCTTCTACTTTTGATAATCACATTATATTATTATTTTGTAAATATGTAGATAATTTTACATTCACTTTTAATTATTCATTCAATCAATACTTATTTTCAAGAACTAGCTGTCTAATCCATATAACATTCATAATTTCTAAACATTAAAATAATAAATTTCTATTCAAATTCCAATACTATTCTTTAAACATAACCATTGGATCATCTTAAAAGTTAATTATCACCACAATGTTTGAATTTTTAGTTACAATAGGCTTAAATACCCAAAAAATATATTATATAATGATAGATCAACATATCTATTTGAAATTACTAGTTTACAAATTTCGTCGTGTAACCTCCTACTTTGTGGTATAACATAATAAGTTAAAATAGTGATTTTTAACTGCCTAAACACATTGTGGTGTAATTCTCACAATGTGGAATATAGATCTTATTATTTATTGGTGAATCAAAATAAATTCCCATGTTCCATCATAGCATGGAAGCCTCTTCTAGAGTCTGAACCACCCCCCTTTTTTCTGGATGGGATGTAGTACATCAGTTATATGCATGTTTATTTATATTTGTTTGGATTCAAAAAATATCCATTTAATAAAATTTATATAATGGTTCTACAATAATATAATTACCACCTCATTATAACAACATTGAAACATAGTTATATAATTTTAGTTTAGTGGACCTTAATATTATAGAGACCCAAAAGATATGCTTAAAATTCTATGGTGTAGCCATCTTCTTATGATTTACTGTCCTTAAAATAGGTCGATAAACACAAAAAGGCTTATGATTCTTTTTATAGTTGAATATATTTTATGGTGATAATTTTATTCTTCAATCAAATTATATGGTGAAATAACAAGTTATAAAACATGAGACTAATTTCTTCAACAACTCTCATTATAAAATCCTTTAATGATATATAATCACTATATTCCAACTTAATAATCATAATAATTAATATCTAAAAATATCCTACACATATAAAAGTTATTTTTTAAAATGATTTATTCATTAATATTAAACCCAATATAATGAATCACTTCTATTCCAACCCCTCCTTCTATAAACATCTCAAAAATAATCTTAACACCGTAAGGGTACAACAAATTGACACAAATTCACAACCAAACCCAAGAAATACACATGGGTACCCAACTACAATATCTATCCTAAATATCATCTATATCATTTGTAATATTATCCCATAATCCACCTCAAAACCCCCCTGTGTTGGAAGTGAGTATAGGGGTGAACCCCAAAGCCTACCTCCCATAATCCATGAGTTGGAGACTATACTCAGTTTATAAATCACAGAATATTTCAAATTGATTATATATATTTTTGGATAATAAATAAACACACCAATTAACTCCATAATATAAAAAAACACAAACAAAAAATCTTGTAAATGTAATATCTAGACAATGTGACAAAAAATTGAAAACACAAAATCCTATTGAAAAATAATCTAACTAGAACACCAAGAGTTGAGCTAGTAATGTTTATATCGATCATTGAGTCCCTATAAAATCCTATGGATGAACTTATATATATGTAGGTGTGATCATTATTGAATACATAGTAAGATCTAACTCATTAGTTTTCATTCAATTCAGTAGGAAGCAAACTAAGGACTTAATAAATAAACACTAAAACTAACTAGCACATATATCGGATCTAATATCTTATAACCCAAACAAGGTGCAATATTAAAATAACACAATTAAATATAATAACATAGTATCAAATTAATATATCATTTAGTTACCAGATAACCACTTCCCCACTGGATTGTCTATATTATGCCATAGTGGTATATTTTTGCTCTTCATCACCTTTTATATCAACACAAGCATATGTATAAATCCCAAAAAATATCTCATATTATCATTATAGTAGGATATCCCTAACATTAATGAAAAACAAGCTTTTTCCCAGCTACTATAATGCTTGACCCCACCATATAACTATTCCAAAACACCCTTTATTTTATGGAATCATTAACATGAAACAAATCAATATCATTCCCTCCTACCATGAATAACCACCATCATGTGACCATATAAAAACTACATAATAGGGTATCCAATATATTATATAAAATAAAATTAATTCATAGTATCCAATATATATAAAATTATTTAGAGGCATCACATGTTGTAATATTTTTATTGGGATAACGGGAATATAGATTTGTTATCCCTCTATTACAATACCAACATAGATGTTGTGGAATCTCTAAGAGAATTTTTTTTTGAAATTCAGAAAGGTTAACCAAATTTGGGATGATATCATATAAATTATATGGAAGAAGAACATATATTTCAAATTGACACATAACATCAACCCCATGATTCATAAAAATTCATCACTTCTAATATCCATCATAATTACTATGCTGCCATAACCATGATTTGTAACCAATTCCAACCCTATACTATAAAACAACAACGCATTTTTTAGAAAAAACCAGAAACATCATTATTAAATTTCCATTTAAGAATATCAACATTAAAATATAAAAAATAATCATTTAACAACATCATTATATTTGTTATTCTATTCATTTAAACATATTTAGCGAATATTCATTCAGTAAACTAATTTCTTCTTCACTTTATTAATTTTATACTATTTACCATTTATCGCATTTGTTACCATTTTTAATAACAATAATTACTTCCAATGATCATTTTTTAGTCAATTATTTATTGATATAATCATATTACCAATTACTGATTTCATTTATTCCAACCATATTCCAGGATATTGTGTGACTATAAGGAAACCACATAACAACCACAAAACCATTACATTTAAAAAAACTATCAATGACACCACTTCCATAACTATACCATAGACTTTCCATCACTACCATGATCATAACACTACACATTCTTCAAACTACACCTAATTTCATATAAAGAAACCAATAATAATAGAAAGACTCCACAATAAACAATGAAAAAATAAGTAATAGAAAAAATTTATTTCAAATTTATTTTTAGCAACCATTTATTCATATCATATTAGAATTTCATGTTTGAACAACATCACCACAAATTAAAGATTTCCAAAAAAAAAATTTATTAATAGAACTTTGTTAGTTATCCATTTATATAAGTAAAAACATTATCAATTTTATCCAATAATGTTATCATAACATCAATTATTAATCAAAAATATTTTAATTATAAAATAAATACTAAAAGAACATTGAACTACATAAAATTGGAAGAAAATCACAATATGAAATCACTTTTTAAGCATAAGTTTTCATAATAATTTACTCTGAATAGCATGAAACTTATTTCCACGATTCTAGATTTCCATGATACTATTTTAGTTCTATTTTTGAATTATTAACTCTTTATGAGAGGGGAGTTTATCCCATTAATAGTAGAAATCAAGGCTTACACACTATGTCCAAAAAATACAAAAGGTTTAAATAAATTATACTAAAAATAATTAACATATATCTTATAAGACCCATATTCCCCCCTTCAATATTATTAGTATTTTTATTATATTTATATAATTAACTTATAATATCCGCCTCATGGAAATATTTCGATGATAGTTCAAAAATTACATATAAATAAAATAAGGAGATTTTTCAAATAACTTAATTGAATTGAAGATTTAGAGTCACTTCATGTAATTAATAAAAATCATTAATAAAATATCTCCTAATAGATAATAATAATAAACTTTGGGGACAATTAATTAACATAATCTAGTGTATCAATAATATAAAAACATGAATCATGATATGGACTACTATGTCACCCTCTATGAGTCAGATTTATAGAATGAAAAACATTAATAAGAAAAGGAAAATCATATTGAATAATTAATTAGTTGATATTTTGATGTCGGGGAAAAATCAAACAAATAGTGATAAGAGGTCTTTAAAAATGAACAATGGACATCCTAGGGTTTGTGGAAAGATAAAAAATAAAAAAAAATTGATATAAATATTAAATTATTATAGAAACATAAAATTTAACGAGTCAAGTCATATAGGTCATGAAAATACTACAAAGTGGAAAAAGTGAACACCCCTTCAAAAATCACATCTTAATATCCCTTATCACCATGAATCTCATGGTCAAACCTATTTATCTCCAATCATCCAACTATGTATATGATACTTCCATAGTTTTCTCTTTATGTTATATGCTCCTCTAAAAATTGTGGTACTACCCAGAACAATTATGTGGTACAACAAGACCACTATGACACATCGATACCCAAAATCAAAAACCATGAATTATACCAACCATGGATTCAAGATAAAATAGTTGTGACCACACTACTATGTCCACTCACATAAGATTAGAAAAACATCTAAAGACTTTTCAAGATATGAATCAAAATCCTCGCACTACAAGTAGATTTAATTTTTGGGCGAACTAAACCTAACTGCCCCAATATACCATCATTCCCTCTTATGTAATAAAATAATACATAATGGTTTCCCTCAGAGTAACCGTTAAAAAATTTCTCATAAAAAATATATAATAATGGAATTCAAAAATCCATTATATGACCACCAAACCTAACATAAAAATAATTATTTCAACTCCATACATTGTGGTACAAAATTCTAATAACTCACACACTATGATACAAAATAAGAACATGTTGTGACTAAAAAATTGTTGAGAAATATGAAAGATTGAAAAAAATTATTCTACGTCCTAGTCAAATCCTCATGATAAAACATTTATGGATACACTATGATGATTCTCCTAAATATGAAATCTCATCTTTATAAACTCCTAATATTATCTAACGTTCTCCTCAAACATCAAATACACAAAAGACACAATGTAACTATCCAGGATGGTCAATGAAGTTATATAAATAGGTATGAAATTGTTCTTAGTAAATTAAAAAATTAACAGAATTTTTATATTCATTGTGTTAAAGTATATACGAAGTGATTCGAGACTTTAGGTAAGGATTTATTTTTAGATTTGTATTTATTCATGTATTTTTCCCTAATTCACTTTCTTTTGTTATATATATATATATATATTAAAAATTGCGTTAAATTTAAGCACATTTATTTTAGTTTCATATATGATTATCTGATATTCACATTTCCTCTCTTATATATTTTTTGATTAAACCTTATGTTCTTCATTAGGGGTTATTATTTTTATTTTCCATGATTAATGATTTTCAAATATCACATTATATCACTGTCACATCTAATTTATCTCTTTTTAATGTTTCTCATTTATGTTAATTATGCTTACTTCTCCATATTTATTATATGAATAAGCATTTATAATTTTTTATTATTTATTATTACCTTAATTCGAACCCTTAAAAATTTATTTCGTTACCTTTATACATTTATATATTCTTATACATGATTATTGAATTTTCAATCATTTTTCATGGTTACATTTTTTTGAAATTTTTTAATAAAATATTATATGAAATGTTTTTTTGAAAAATATTTTAAAATTATATAATGATATATAATCATTTCATTGTTTTAATAAATTTGTCACAAAATAAGTGAAAACTCCTTTTATAATTTCTCATCAATTTTTCACTGCATTCTTATCTGAATTATTTTAAAAACCATTTTATTTTATGTTAGCAAAACATTTATTTCCAAATATCATTTTCATACATTAATTTCCCCTTTTAAATTTTTTTCCTTTTTTATATAATCATATAAAAAACTATGTAATTATATAAAAAAACATTTAATTTATAATCTAGATCTAAAGGGGTTTCATCTAAGAAAATTATCATTCATATTACACTATTTTTTATTTTCATATTTTTTAAACCTGTAAATGGTTTTATTTTTAAAGTAATTCGATAATTCGTCATATAAGTCTGTGTATATGACATGATGTTGAAATTTTACCCCTATGAGTGTATTAATCCAACACTTCCTTTCAATTTAATTATCAACAAGATAACAATTATTCCAATGCCTTTTTTTTGTCATAACTCTTTACCTTATTCTTCTCATTGTGGGTTATTCACCAAATTAACATATATTTTATTGATTTGGGATATTATTGACAATACTATAGACCCTTTATACATGAAAATTTTAACATGAAAATATTTAATATTATAATATCAAATAAATTATTATAAAAATAAGCTTATTATATTATTAGGGAAAATTCTGAGAGATAGAACTAATAATAGACGGTAGGAAGAAATAAATAATTTGGGTATAATATAAATGTATCCAGACTTATATAATCCAAAAAATATCACCATTATAATAAGAAAAGTACAAAATAAAAATAATACAATCCATAGAAACGAAATATTGAATGGAAATAAATTAAAATTATTATTTAGGGTATGATGTATTTAGAGGAAGTAAAATTAAATATGGTTTTTACTTGTTCCATGGGAATTATGATCATTGGGTGTTATAAAAAATTGTAATATAGCCACTCTAATGTGACCAATTGAATTGGTTTATATAAATGGTGAAAATGAGAGTTCATTGAATCCAAATAAAGAAAATAAGGCATCAACTAGTTAGAATATACCTTAAAAATAAAATATATTAGTGTGAGGGAAATAGGTAACATCACTGGGGTACACTTAGGAACAAGACCCAAGACAGACTTCAATTACTAATGTTCATGTTGAATCATCTATGGGTGAAGTTCAAGTTAGTTAAAATCACTACCATATAAATGTATCTCAAATTTCCCCCTAATAATATCACTATTTCACACCATAAACTTATGGATTATACTAGTGTGATAAAGGATTACATAAATTTTAGATAAGTGGTATTAAAATGTAAATACTTTTATAAATGATATTGTGTTTAAATTGAAACCATATTTGTATTAAACAAATCACACACATTTAAAAGAAAAAATGTACAATATTAGATGATTAATTTTTTAAAATGGAATACATATTTGGAACCACACCATAAAAATGATATAATGGTTAAAATTAGTTATATTTTAAAAAATAGTAAAAAGTGGTATAAAAATAGGGAAACATGGAAAACATGATATCATATATGTATAATGATGACTTAAATTAGCCATAATAGTGTATTTTGTTTAATTTTTAAATTACCAATTATATTTGACCATTATGTCATAAAATGGGCACAATGGGTGGGTAGTGAAGCACATAAGATAAAGGAAAAAATAATGAATTTAAAACATCATTATATGAAATAATGCTTAACACCCCTATTGATACCCACCCCAATTTTCAATTATCCTATAGAAAATTTTAAGTTTTAACATTATATCTCTATCAAGGTGTATCTCCCCTTTTTCATAATGTAGAAGAAGAATCCCTATGAATTGGGGAAAAATAATGAAATAAATTTATATAATATTTATTAAGAGGGAACCCATTACAAAACAATTGGAAATCCTAAAAGGAAACAAGACCCAAAGAATCAAGGGATGAACAAATCAATGGGAAAAAACATCAAAGAAAACCTTAGGAGAAGAATCATCCCTCCCCTGCTATATGATACAATAGTGAATTTAGTTATGAATAATCATTTCCCCACTGCCAATAATATGTATCTTGTAAATCACACATGAGAAGCCAAAGCGCATCATGAAGCAAAACACACCAGAGAAGATGAAAAGAACATCATACTGTCATTCTCACCAAAGTATCGGAGAGGGGACTCACAAAGAAAATTCACATCAATGTAGCTGAAAAGTGCATCATGTGGTCAATTAATGATGGAGTATCCATGAAGAACATCATGAATCTAATTCACATCGGAGCATCCAAGAGCGCATTATAGTTCCAATTTCTAACAGAATAACTGGGAAGCGTATCATTATTCTATAAGTTGACACAACATGTTGAATAACACCCACATAAACAAAATTGAAATGAGGAGGGATGATGGGATGATAGATTTGAGAATATGAATAACTCTTTCAAACCTCCCACCCAACAAAGCAGAATTGATATCCACATTTAAACATGATGCATCCCCAAATTAGAAACCAAAACCATGTAAGATGTTGATGTAAGGGTGTCAATACGTCCATAAAAGGATAGAAGGTAGAATGAAATATGTTAGAACTCCCATCTCCTAATTAGGATTTACAAACAAGTGGCACATACAAGGAGAAGCTCCATAAGCAATAGGAAAAACACCAATGCTAGTAGAGACACACTACTACCCATCCCAAGAAATTCCAATCTGAAACATGAATACCTAAAACATCTTCTAAATGCTTCTCCTTTCATCTAACAAACTACAATCATTCATGGGGATAAAAAACCCTTTCAATTGACAATAAAAATCAACATATTCCCAAGCTAATAGAAACCAAGAACACTGATAACACAATAATCCGAAGACCACATCACCATCTATCCTCAAGAAACCACCGCTCCAAGAAACCATACATATGGTATATTAATCGCTAAAATGTATAATAAGAAGACTGGAAATAACATCCACAATTAGAAAAATTAACCACTAGTGAAAAATAAATGATGATCCATTCCAGTGGTGACCAGATATGAAAGCAAATATTAGGGTGGGGGAAGCATAACCAGTCTGTTGCTCGATCGCCAGGCCTTTATCCCATACATGGAAACAGAATAGAAGAGACTATGATGCAATCCTCATGTCACGAGTAAATCCCATATTTGAAAATATCTATGAATAAATCTAACAACCCCACCTTTATGTACATGAAAATTATATTTCTTTTGAGTAAAACATAATACATGACACAAACAGACACCAAAAGACTGTATTTTTTTAATGTATTTGGAAACTCATAACATCATCTTATAACATGGTGAAATATCTTTAAACTATCCCATAAAGATATTCCCATTTTTTTTCCTACGAAAAACCATTATTTATATCCCAGGTAAAATAAGAAATAAAAAGGGTGAGCTCAAATGCTCAGTAAGGGTAAAAATGGATAACATAAATCAAACAATAAACAATTGAAAGTAAAAACATGAACATAATGTTTGAAAATTAAAATCTAGAGTCATGAAACAAATCTTGTCAGTACATAAGGCATAGATCATAGAGGAACATTAACCATGATTGACTAACATTGGCATAAAACATATAATTTTGGAAAACTATAAAGAACATAATTTTATATCAATAGTAGCAAATGTATTTTTCATAGAACATTATAGTGGATAAATTCCATTACTGAACCAAGTTTTCTTATCCTTCCAGTAATGTATTACTAAACCAGATTTACATGCGTTAAATCCCAATATTACTGAACTAAAATTAATTACCATTTTAGTCATGTCTATTTCAAAAGATATAAATAATTACCAAATAAATTGGATGGAGATTTAGGTTCCACCCATCTAATAGTTAAATCATTCTTATATGTTCAACAAAAACACAAACCACTCATCATAACATAACCCATGAAATAAACTAGGATTCTTAAACTTGATTACATCATAATATGTATAAAATAAATATATTTCCGAAAAATAAGTCAATCATAAACACATTAAATTCACTGTAATAATAGGTAAAAAACATAACCCTATGTCATCTTAGATGGAAAATAATTTTGATAAAACACATGAACTGAATTTATGGGAAAAAATATCCCTTTTTCTACAAAAAAAATTTCTTTTCACAAAAATCCATGAAATGTTAAAATAAATATATTTAGTTGAAAATAAACATGAAATAATATAGAGTAGGCTTCATGTAAATAAGGCATTATAAATATGTAAAAATCCATTCTTGTTGTATATGTTAAAAAAAATTCTTCTCATATTTTTTTCCAGAAAAGTAAAAAAGTACCTCATATTGTAAATAAAAGAAATATTCCTTCCAAACCATGTAGGAAAATTAAAAATGTGTAAAAATGACTTTAAATATATATAGATTAATAGTAAAAATTTTATGGGAATATTTTTAGAAAAATATGGACATGGATGATAAATATATCTCTAGTAAACAGTTACGTATAAACAATCTAAGATAAAAAAGAGATTGAAAAATTATCCCATATTAATTTATAAACAGTCAAATTGTATGCCTCATAAAATAATATTCATATTTAAATAATATAACCTACATAATAAAAATAATAAAAACATTAATGGGTAATATAAACTTCACAAAAAATAATTAGATGGTTTATAAGGTATATGTCCCATATAAATAAAAAGGAAAAAATAATCCCTTACATAGGTACGATTTCTTCCACATGTGTATAAAAATGTTGAATCTTGGGCTTAAACATTTGATTAACTAGTAAAAGAAACCCAATTATAATTATTATATCATATATGATTCACTTATGACATTATATTACCAATTCATTTGTCAATTCCATATTAAAGAAATGTTTTGGGTAATAATTGTTTTATTTATCGTATGTGTTTAGACTTATTATTGTTGATATAATTTTATGAATCATGATTTATGTACTTAATTAATGTAAAAAAATTATTTCATTATCATATATATTAAATATATAAATATAAATGATATATAGATAAATTAAATGGAATACACCGTTCATGGAGACGGTAGACCGTACGTACGCATGGACGTTGTTTCCATTTCCTTATTGAATTGAATGGATATAAGTAAATGAAATATATATATAAATAAATCCACTAGAATTATTTTGTAAAATATTTAATTATAATTTATTATATACACTTTACAATCATTCTTGAAGGTTTAATGTGGGGAATTAATCTCATCGCGTCGTAGAGACTGTAAGTCATACGTACACACAAGCAACGATATCATTCCCATAATTTTCGAATGGAATTAAAGTGTATGATGTATAATATCTAAAAATTTGTATAATGTTACATTAATAATATATAGTTATTTTTTCAACCATTATACCACTCCAAGAAAGGTGGTTGTGAAAAACAGATTACACCACGGTGTGGAGACGGTAAGCCGTACGTACACACGCGTGGTAATTTCATTATTTGTAGGATTGATAGAAGGTGAAATACAGATGTTTAATATTTATAATAAAATATAATCATTCAATTTATAATTATATTATTAATTTATAATGAGAGAACTAATAAATATGAATCAGAATAAGAAAGAAATTCGAAAGAATCGGTAGAAGAGATTACCTCTTCCACCACGTGCCTCCTTTAAATTTCTTCTTAGGGAACTAGAGTTAGTCTTTTGAGAAGACCAGAACCTATATAATGTGTCTAGGGATGATTAGAGTAGAAAGGGTGCGATTTTATATGATCATGGAGACTCAAAAATGGAGTGAATAGGAGAGGGATGAGGAGCCCATTTATAAGAGAGGATATAGAAACATTAGTAAACTCTCAAAATATTAATTTATTATAAATTAAATTTTGATTAAAAATGGGAAAAAATTATTTAATTCATTTATAGGATGATTATTTTTCTAGTATATATCATCCAATAATTTTTATACAAGTTTTCAACATGTTTTTAACCTTATTTTTTGGTTTAACCCTTATTTTACCTTTTTTAATCTTTCAGTGATATCATGTTATTTACAAATTGTGGGTTAATGTAATTAAGATATCATGTCAAATGGCACAAAAAAAGTTATTTATGGTATATTTGGACTTATATTATATATTTGACTGAATCTTATATTTTTTATTATTTAATATTATTTTATAAACTACTTTATGTTTTAAGATATAAGTTATGTCAATTTTTTACACTATTCAGACTTGACATTTTTAAAACATCATAACAACCTCATTACATTAAACCAAAGGCATTCACTCAAATATAATATGTCAATATCATCCAAAAAATTCATGAATGAAATCCAAATAACCAAATTAAATATATTTTAACATTTATAATATAATTTATTTGAATCCTTTATTAATTAAGAAATCACTACATCATCATTGTGTCATTATTTCATTTATTAATTTAATGTTCAAAAATTATAAATAAAATTTACCAATTTAGGAAATATTTTTTATATTTTTAATTAAAATTTATAGTTTATGATAGTAGTTATATATCCCCACCATAATTTTTTTTTAGTAAATGATATATGTTTATGTTATATTTCTATTTATATTAAATTAATTCTTATAAAATGACATTTTAACACCCTTGTGGATCCATGGGGTCCCAAAATTGACCCAATTATTCACATGGTCTGAATATCTAATAAAATATGATTTTTATATGTGTTATGGTAGTTTAATGTTCTTATAATATTATTTTTACCATTATTTACCTGATTTACCCTTTAATCATGATAAAAAATATTTTTTCTTAATTTAATATTCATAATGTCTAAAATATAAAAGGTACATATTCAAAAAATTTAGAAATTATGATTAAAAATTTGGAATCCATTTTCCAAAATTCAAAACACATTAGTTTCTGTAAATAATTTAAAATTAATTACCCTTGTCAAAACCAAAATGCTGGATTTTTATAAAGTAATAACTATCAAAATATTGACAAGTGTTTATGTCCAATTTAAAAATAAAATTACATTAAATGAGCAAAATTGGGTTAAATGATAAAAATATAATCCAATTACACTTTAAAACTAATTAAAAAGAGAATATAACTATATAAATAAATTATATTAAAAATAATTATCAAATTAAAATGCAGTATTTTCACTATTCATTAAAATTTGAATTTTATCAGAAAAATACCAAAATTTCAAAAAATATAATTTTTTTTGTGACTATTCCAAATAAGAAGTTTATTTGGTCAAATTTAACTTATAAAAGTGTAAAAACTAGATTTAATAGGGGTGAACCATCAAAAGGCTGTAAAACAACAGATTTTAAGAAATACTTCCTTTATCTGAAAAATTGATTTTGTTCTCATATCATTTTCTAAAAAATTTGTTAGATTTATGCTAATGTTATATAAAATTAAAAATATGGTTAATAATATTCATAACGGCTAGTTTATATCCCATTAAATAAAAATATATAGTCGTTTACCAAAACTCGGTATCACATACAACACAAGCTATTGAGGAAGGTCGCTATACCAGGAAAAGAAATCGAAATCAGAATTGTGTGTACTTAAATATTCTATTGGTGTTGCGTAAAAAATAATCCAAAATTTGTTAACTTATAAATTGAACAAAATATATAATCAATGTTTCATGAAATTAATTCTATCAAAAGAACATGAAATTGTGGCAACACATGCCAAGAATATTGTTGCATATACTACAGGATAATACGTTGTTGCATATAGCACAAGATAATATTGGCGTAGAATGAAAAAAAAATCATCAACAAAAATAAAATGTATCTATCCCAAAGAATCCCCTGGTTCTACATTCTACCCCCCCTTAAAATGAATTTTTCCCTCGAAATTCATCGGGGTTATAAATGGTTTTCTACTTGAATGTTTCATTCATGGAAACCCACCATGTAAAAAGGGTATACTAAAACATAATTTTAAAAATGAATTTTAGAAACATAATTTTTACCAAAATAAAATCATCATTGGGTTTCTACAGAGGATAACATTGGCAGGATGTAAAAACATGGATATGGAAGCGAAATCTAACCATAAGGTTCTGATGAATAGTGATAGAGAATAAGGTATGAAAAAATTTAACTACCAGAAATCCATAATTTTGTTATGATTTTAGGGACTATCTGATTCATTGGATAAGAAGGTACTAGAATTACATTTCTGATTTGATGAACCTTTTCCTAATATTGATGAATTTTTTCATGGGGAGAATTATTTACATGATTTCAGTACAATCTCGGCGTTGTTCATTCTCAGAATAATTTCCATTTCATTTATTATTTAATGAAATGAATTTTAATTTTTCATTAATTAAGTGTTCACATATCATGAATTAGAATGATAGGACATTCCATCTGGCTCAAAAAATGTTAAAATATGTTATCAAATATGTATAAGGCCACCTATAGTGATATAATACATTAATTTATCAAACATCAACAAGAATATAAATTACACTATCCATTAATGGATAACATTAAAATCCTTAAAAAAACTAAAAATATAAAACTTTTTAATGAGGTGAACTAAATCAAATTAACATTTGTCTCCCATATATCATTTTGAAGGTCTTGGTTGTCACATTTAAAACATCTGAATTCCTTATACATTAATTCTCTTAAAACATGATAATAAAATGAATTATGGTAGAAAATTAGTGAAAATAAGAATTCATTACAAATTATCTCTTTCTACACACCATAAATTATTTATACTCAAACCCTGATATCACTTTTTCCTTATATCAGTCCTGATTTCATTAATACTATCAAACAACTCATTATATCCTTATTCCATAATTACCCACATATAATGTGTTTTACAAAAAATATATGGATAATTTTTTTGGTTTACTGGTACCATTGAACATATAAATTCAAATACTTAAAGAAAAAAATAGTGTAAAAATCCCCAGATGTTTCTTTATTCTAGAGTACCATACATTATTCTTGATAAACATGCAATCAATCCACTATCTTCTTAAACAATTGACCAAGCTTCATCGTTTTATTCCTCAACAATTCTTTCATATCATATATAATTTGTAGTTTCTTCATCATCATCAACATATATACTACCTATACGACCATTCTTATTCTCTTCATGAGATTATCCCTTACGACATAGATTTTTATAATTCCTTTACATTCCACATTTTAAACATTTAACTATTGTGGATGTCTTAGAATTACCATTATCCTTGTCCATTGTGTTAACCTATCCTTTTCCTTTGTAATTACTGGAATTGTGCCCTTATTCTACACACCCAAAGCCTCTTCTAGTTCTTTAGAAATAGTCTCCATTGATTCCTCTTCCCACATGATTTACATGAGGAATATTGAACTTTATTTCCTCTATAATCACAATGAAACTCCATCCTTCTCTTATTAGTTGGTTCAGTAAACTCACCAAAGTTAATATTATTGATCATATTATAAGATTACATATTTGGAATAATAATGAATCTTTACCTTCCAACTACCATTTAATTTGGGTTCTAATGAAGAATATCATTCCATTGTCCATCATATTCACTGTTAACAAGAATCTTCCTATTTCTAGCCATTTTCCGAAACCCAAAAATAATAGTGTGAGAGGCCAAAATCATAATATGAAAACAACATAACCAAGGGCAAGTACTTTCAATCTCTAGCATCATTGGTTTAATCATAGGTTATTCACTGTTGTTTAAAAAATTTAGGACTATAATATATAGATATACTTAAACTTAGTGACATCCCTAGACATACCTTCAAAATATTTCTAGGTATCTCACAAAATTATCTGCCTCCTAGATTCCAAAGGTTAACTAAACCTTCTATCTAATACCAACTCTAACTACCCCTATTTGACGTACATGGGAATTACATTTATTTCTCGAAACACTGAATACATGACACAAACAGATAGATAAAGACCCTATTAGTTTGGTGTCTTTGTAAACATAAAACATCATCTTTTTTACATGGTGAATGATTTTAAACATCCACCATAAAGATCTTCCCCTTTTGTTTTCCTACCTAAAACCATTCTTTATATCCTAGGGAAAAGAAAAAATAAAAAGTGTGAGCTCAAATTATCAGAAAGGGTAAACATGAATAAAAAACAAACCATAAAAATTTGATCATAAAAAAATTAATAAAGAGTTTAAACATTAAAAAAATCTATGAAATAAATCTTGGTAGTACGTTAGGTATAGATCCTAAAAGAACATTAAACATGAATGAATAGAATTGGCATAAAACATGTAATTTTATCAAACTAATAATCACATAATATTATTTCTATAGTATCCAAGGTATTGTTTCCAAGACCATTGTAGTAGACAATTTCCATTACTGAACCAGTTTTACGTCCCGTTACAGCCTTGTATTACTGAACAAGATTTACAAGTCGTTCCTACCCTGTATTATAGAACCATATTTACTTGCAGTTCCAATCTTGTATATATAATGATATATAAATATTTATCTAATTAATTTTAGGGATATATATGTCCAATCAATCTCATAGATAAATCATTCTTACATGTCCATAAAAATATAAATCATTCATCATAACATAATACATGAAATAATAAGGATTTTTTAAACAAAATTCCATCATAATCCATAAAAAATAAATTGATTTCATAAAAATAAATCCATCATAATCAAAATAAAGTCAATTTAATAACAGGTATAGAAACCAACCACTATGTCATATTAGATAGAATAAAATTTTTATAAAACACTTGAACATAATTCTTGAGGAAAATATTCTTTCTTCTTCAAAAACATTGTCTTTTCTCAAAATTCCATGAAATTTTAATATAAAAGTTTATAGTTGAAAATAAACATGAAATAAATTATAGAAAGATTCATGGAAATAATTTACAATGAATATGTAAAAATCGGTTCTTGTTGTATAAGTTAAAAAATATTATTCTCATACTTTTGTCAAAAAAGTCAAAAAGTACCTTGTATGGTAAATTAAAGAAATATTCCTTCCAAGCCATGTGATAAAAGAAAAAATTGGTAAAAATAAATTTTAGAATAGTAAATATTTTATGTGATTTTTTTAAAAAAACATGGACATGGATGATAAATATACCCATAGTATATACTTACGTATAAACAATCTCAGATCAAAATGAGATTGAAAAATTATCCCTTACAAATTTATAATCTGCCAAATTATATGCCTCATAAAATAATGTAAATTTTATACATATGTAAATATAAAAAACATCATATTGAAATTAATAAAAAAATTCATAGGTAACATATACACGACTCAAAAGAATTTGATGATGTATAAGACATATATCCCACAGAACTAATAGTGAGACAAAATAATCTCTTACCTTAGGACTGATTTCTTCTATATGTGTCTGAAACTCTAGTATCATGGGTTTACACATATTATTTATGTAACACCCCAAGCTTCTACAGTACACTTCTCTTTGAATAATACAATAGCGTGTGTTGTACGCAACTTTGAGTTCTAACACACCACAACCAATCAAACTAGCCATTATGAATAGTAATACCCACTTTTTGAAATTTTATAAATTTTATCTTTCAAAATAGAATTAAATTTTTGATTCAGAATATAGCAATTATCTTAGGGTGAATTTTTGGTATTTTTCTAAAAGCATTCATTTTTTGATGAAGAGTGAAAAAATAATGAGTTATACTTTAAAACAAAATTTTTAAAATTATTTATTTTATTTAAAAAAATTTAGGTCAAAATAGACACATAATACCTATATAAGTTCAATGTAATTCATTTTAGTCAGTCTATAATATTTTTAGATATATAAAAATTTTATTGAACTTTTTACCGTCTTTTACCAACCTCCTAGGAGCATTTGAAAATTTACATAAAAGTTAATTTTACTGCTTCTGTGAGTATAATTTCAAAAATCCAAGATACACAGTGGATATCAGTAAGTAAAATTTGGTTTAATAAGATGAAAATAATTTTTGGTGAATATTAACTTTTTACTTTTATTTACCACGGTTAAAAGTAAATAGGGAAATTAAGGGTAAAAATTATATTATTATTACCCTTACACATGTCCTAATTCTATTGGATAAGTGTAATTCAACCAAAAGCAACCTTAGGAATAAAATATAATCCTTTAGGTCCACTTGGATTAGATTAGGACATTTATTATTATTTACTTTAAAGAAGAGTTAAAAGTGTTAAATTCAATGTTTAATAACTTACACATTTTTAATATAGGGTTACACATAAGATAAATTTGACTATAAATATTCATTTGAAAGATAAAATGATTTCCCAGATAATGATATTTTATTTATACTTTTAGACATTAAATAATTAAATTTATTTATGACACAATAATGATGCAGTAATTACTGTATTAGTGAAAGATAAAAATAATTGATATTACAAATATCCAAATAAAAGTAATTTTATACTTTTTATAAATTCCACTAATTTCTAGGTTACTATGACATATAATGGTTGGTTAGATGAATATTTTTCAGGGTAATAATGCTGTAAAGAATTTAGAAAAACCAAAATACCAAATAGTGCCAAAATTGACATAAAAGAGTTTCTAAAACAAATATTATATTATTAATTGATATTCAATTCCTAAAAATATAAGGTTGTCCAAAATACTTATGTAATGATAGGTGTATCATTAATGATTCACTAGGGGTTTTCTTGGAAGTATATAGTATGTTTATTAACTATATAATATAGAAATACAAAGAGACATGGAAAATGTCAAACTATTTAACTAAGAGTTAAATGTAAAGTATAAGGTTAATATAGTGAACCAAACATGTCTAAAACCTATTTGTTGAGTGTAAATAGACCCATCCCCATTTTATCATTTAAATAATTCATTTTGGATACATTATAAAACAAAAATAATTTTATTATAAAATAACATTTCTAGCTTTTCCTAATGTTCCCCTCACCCCTCTTATAGAATGGCACTCCACCTTCTCTCTAATTCACACCATCAAAGCCATTTGGCTCGGGAAAACTCTGCCAAAATACCCTATCAACTTTTCTCCCTTCATCCTAGTGTCCTTTCTTTAGTCATAAAGCCTACCTAAGGAGCTATTTTGATCAAATCAATAGGAAGAACCCGAAAAGATGTAAAATATTTCATCACATTTTTCAAGTTCCTTTCTTCTTCCACATCCTCTTTTTTTGTTGTTTGAATTCTAAAATAATAAATCCAGTATCTTCTATATATTGTGATTTTATTATAAATATGGTACAACCATATTCATTATTCTGTGAATCATTTTAATTACATGTCCCATACATGCGTATGTACGGCTTACCGTCTCCACGTCATGGTGTAATTGTTATTCAATACATTATTATTTGGATGGGTATAATAATGATGTGTAATTGATGTAAATAATAAATATAACAGGATAATTATTCTTTATATATGATATACCATCCAATTATATATTATTTTGGTAACAGAATAATGATATTTTCTCTCGTGCGTACGTACGGATTACCATCTCCACGAGCGTGATAAGATTCATTCCCCATCGTAATCCATTCAAGACTAATTTTTATTAGATGATTAATGAAAATGTTTCAATACATAATGTAATTATTAATATGAATAAGATACATCCTATCTATAACAAACTTTAATTATGTAACAAATCATATAAAGGAAAATGAATCAATTAACACCCGAAACGATGATAATACTAAGTTATTATTAAGAAAGCAATGTTAAAAGATCATATATGATATCATGTTAATGTATATTATTCTTGTATAATTTAATAACAATTTTTTCACCATTATAAAAGAGTTTAACCAACCCTTGATCAATTAAAATTACAAGGTAAGGGTTAATGTCATAATCTCTCCATTAGCTAAGGTTGTTTATATGTAATTATCTACTGGGTCCTCTTTATCATCCACATCCATGCTTCTTAAAAAATTATTTCAAAAAACTTTTACTATAAAATGGGGTAAAGTAATTTATACCCTTATTTGACCTTATATGTCATGAAAGGAATCTTTTCTTCGTTCTTCCAAATATGGTACTTTGTGACCTTTTCGACAAAATTAAGGTAAGAATGTTTTTTTAAACTTATACGGCAGGTGCGGGTATTTTCTGCCGTTATAACATAGTTGAAGATTCCCTTACAAGCTTATAATAATATTTTCCAAATAAATGTTTTCTTTATAATTATGTGAATCTTAAATGATAACAATATAGAAAGAGATATTTCTCTAAAAAAAGGTTTTGATTACATCTATGTCAACATCCTTTGATGGATTTTAAGTTTATTTGAAGTTGATTTATTATGATTCCAGACATCCATATTGTATTGAAGGTTTTGTGATATGTTTTACTATGGATGTTCTATTTTTATACAATTCATTATTTATGGTTAAAGTATTGACATTACATATACTAGTTTTAATACGAATGTTTATGTTATATTTCAACCTTTTTATGTGAGAAATGTATTAGACTTAGTAAGTGATAGGTGAAGCCCACTATATCTCCTCGATGCATCAGTAGGTATCATGAGACAACTAGACATGGAATTGGCCGAGGCCTTTCCCAATTTGATATATGGTTTTGGCTGAGGCCTTAATCATTTTTAGACGTCTTTACTGAGGCCTTGAAAAAATGTTTCCAAATGTCTGATATTATACATTCCTTCATTATGAGAGTAATAGTGATGGTTCATGTGGTCATTAAACCAGTAGAATAACTATGATTATGTTTTAATATGGCATTATTTACTCAGCTCATATTCCTGCAATAAAAGTATTCATGTTTATTATTGGATGTGGTTTCAATTATTCACCATGATTAATATTTATGTTATCTTCTATTGTATTCCTTAACCTTTCTCAGCATTTGATCTCAACCCTTTCTTATGTTTCCTTTTCTCAGGATATGAAAAAGTTAGTTATGAGTGACTTGCAGGAATAATCTAGGAGGCTAGGATTTTTCTAATGGAATAAATTCATGTTGTATTTATTTTCAAGTTGTAAAGTTGAACTTTTGTATGAATCTTGTTTACAATAATACTAAAATCGGTCTTTTGAGACATGATTTACTTGTGTTCATGCCAATGTCATATAATATTGCATAGTCTCTAGGTAACTAGGGTTGGTGCATTATAGTTGGTATCAGAGAAAGTTTAGTACAATCCTTGGAAACTAGATTTAGATAAACTCTGATTAGAGAACATAGAACTAAAATAGACTTTGAAGATTAGTATAGAAGAACTTCCTAGAATTTTGGTATTGTAGAGATTTTGTGAGTTTTCCAAGAAATACATCCCTTTCTAGATACGAGCATGTAGAGGTGGATCTAGCACATATTTACCTAGGGGTAAAACCCAAAAAACACCGCTTTGAGCTAGACTCGAACAGGAACTGGTGCACGACAACATGCCTTCCTGCACTCTTGGATACGACACTCCCGGGGGATATGGTTAGGATAATTATTATTTTCTTTACAAACTATTATTAAGGGTTTATAATTATATAATTTCTCAAAGAATTTATTATTATTATTATGGATTATATCCATAAACTATTCAGTTTATCTTAAGTGTTTTACATGTTTATATTTCTGTATTTTGATTCATAAACTAATCTAGTTTATTCCACTATTTAAAAATGGCTCCTATTAGAAGGAATGGAAACTATATCATTGAACGCACTTAGTGTAGGGATTTTCATCCTGATCAAGATAATTATATTTGAGCTAGTGATACAGCTGGTGCTGATCAGCTTATCACCATACTGGGACAACTCACATAGGTTATGAATAATAAACGTACCCATATAGAGCACCCTGATCCACAACATGGAGGATCAATTTTAGATTGCTTGATGATGAAATAACCACCAACATTCAATGGTGGTACAAATCCATTAGTAGCTAAGCAATAGATAAATTCCTTAGAGAAAATATTTCACGCCTTGGGGAGTAGTGAAAGGTAAAAATTTGTCTTGGCAGTTTACCACCTCACTGGAGATGTCAATCAATGGTGGTCATTTATTCGAAACAAAAAGGAAGACGATGAAGTATCAAATATATAATAGAGGGAGTTTAAAGATCTTTTCCTAGAAAAATAATTTTCTAATTACCATCGAGTGGATATGGAAAGACAATTTTCAGTCTGATGTAAAAGGAGGATAAGAATGTCACAAAGTATGAGACTAACCTTACAAGGGTAGCGAGGCATGCTACAGATTATATACACAACCCAATAAGTAATATTGATCGTTTCTTTGATGTGTTAAAACCATTTCTCCATTGAGCAATAGCATCCCAATCCTTATCATCATACGATGATATTGTCTCGTGTGCTATCAAGTTAGAAAATGAATTCTCTATGTCTTATGACATTAAAGAAAATAAAGAGAAGAAGAGATATGCTAAACACTCTAGGAAAGGAAATAAGGAAACAGGGAAGAACGGAAGAATTGAATTTCCACCCTGTTATAATTGGGGAAGGAAGCACCGTAATGCCTGTCTAAAAGGAGGAGTATGTTAAAAATGTGGATAGAAAGGCCATCTTGCTGGTGATTGTAAGGGAAAGAAAGATGCTACCAATGTTCAATGATACAATTGTAGGGAGATGGGACATTATTCAAATGAATGTTCTAAGAGTCAGGGAAACATACCTCAGAAATGGCCAAGGGATCAAGGTCAAGCTTACACTATCACTACTGCTAAGGTTGAGGCTCTAAAAGACGTTGTGGAAGGTAATTTAATGGTCTCCTCAAGTTTATAAAATTGTTTATTTGATTCTAAATCATCTCATTGTTTCATATCTTCCTAGTTTTCTAAGAAAATTAGATATTTCCAATTTCATTTATCAAGGGAGTTTTCAGTCAAAAATCCTAAGGGAAGTATAATTGCAATAATGTTTTGTGAATCAGTCCCCATTAGATCATATGAATGCTATTTATCTACTGATCTCATCGTCATAACAATGATTGAATTTAATATAATCCTCAGTATGGATTGGATTTAGGACCATGATGCAAAAATTTATTGTAAGAAGAAGGATGTTACTATTTTTTATGATGATGATAAAGAACACTTTATCTTTAGAGCAGAAATGCCACCACCTGATTGTTATCTAGATCCACCCATAGTAGCTTATCTAAAATCAATTACTCAGGAGGAAGAGAATGAAATAATTATGGTTGAGGAAAGGAATGTTCAAATAGAGGATGTGCCTATTGTGAAAGAATATGTTGATGTGTTTCTATAATATTTACATGGACAACCTCTAGAATGAGAAATTGAGTTTTCCATTGATTTAATTCCTGGTTCAAGGCCCATATCAAAGACCCCTTATATAATGGACATTGTGGATTTAGTGGAACTAAATAAATAACTAGAGTAGTTGAGTAAAAATGGATTTATTCACCCTAGTGTTTCACCATGGGGAGCCCATGTCCTTTTTGTTTAGAAGAATGATGGATCTATGAGGTTGTGCATTGACTACATAAAGATAAATGCTATAACAATAAATAAAAAGTATCCCCAACCTCGCATTGATGACTTATTCAACCAAATACATGGAGCTCAATAATTTTCAAATTTTAAAATTCGATCTGGATGTCATTAGTTGTGTGTGATGAAGGAGGACTTTTCGAAGACAACATTTCAAACCAGGTATGTGCATTACGAGTTTACAGTAATGCATTTTGGATTGACTAATGCACCCTCTGTTTTCATGGAACTAATGAACAGAGTTTTCAAGGAATATATTGATGACTTTGTAGTAGAATTTATTGATGATATCTTGGTATACTCCAAAAGATACGAAGATCATGAAAATCACTTGTGCATTATCCTGAAGACTCTTAGAAGGCATGAATTATATGGAAAGTTTAGCAAGTGTGAATTCTGGATTTTGGAGATTTATTTTCATGGACATATTGTCTCTATGGATGTAATATCTGTTGATCCTTTTAAGACAATAGTGATCCATGAATGGCCATCACCGACAAGTATAACTAAGATACACAATTTTATTGGTTTAGCATGTTATTATCGGCGTTTCATCCAGAATTTTTCCCAGTTGGCTAACCCATTAACAAAGATCAAATGAAAAGGGGTTAAATTTGTTTGAAAAAAGAGTGTGAAGGATGTTTTGAATAATTGGAGAGAATATTAGTCAGTGCTTCTATATTGACTCTACCATCGGGGAATGATTGGTTTGTTATTTATAGTGATGCTTCAAAGAAAGGATTTGGTTGTGTCCTTATGCAGAATGATAGGGTTATTTCCTATGAATCACAACAACATAAAATTAATGAGAAAAACTATCATACTCGTGATCTTGAGTTAGTAGCTATAATCCATTCTTTAAAGATATGGAGACATTATCTCTATGGTGAAAATTGTGAGATATATACTAATCAGAAGAGTTTGAAGTATATTTTCTAATAGAAATAACTCAACACGAGGAAAAGGAGATGGATTGAACGACTCAAGGTTTATGATTGTACTATAAAATACCACCCAGGGAAGAAAAATAAGGTGGATGATGCTTTGGGTGGAAAATATAATGGAGTTCTGAACAAGATGATAGTTGAAAAGGATCCAAAATACATGGATCTAGTAAAGATGGATATGGGAATCACCATGGAAGGTGAAACATCAATACATTTTCAAATGGTTGCCAAACCATCTTGAATAGAAAGGATTAAGAGTTCTCAGAACAGTGATGAAGATTTTCAAAAGAAGATTAATGCTGTAAATGATAGGAGATTGAGTGACTTTGTGTATGAAGATGGAATTTTGAAAATTTTTAAGTGACTTTGTGTTCCTGATAAATCTAATCTAAAAATTTAATTGTTGGATGATGATCATAGTTCCAATTTCTCTATACATTTTGGTAGCACAAATATGTATATAGATTTTAAGGAACATTTTTTGTGGGACAAAATGAAGAGAAAGATTGCTAATTTTGGGTCAAGATGTATGGTTTGTCAATAAGTGAAAGTTGGAAGGAAAAAACCTGGAGGAGTCATGCAACCTCATCCAATACCTAAGTGGAAATGAGATAAAATTACAATGGACTTCATCATTGGACTACCAAAGACTCCTAGAAATAATGATGTAATATGGGTCATTGTTGACCACCTTACCAAGTCATCACATTTTCTTTCTATAAGAGAAGATTTACCACTTGAACGATTGGAAATAGTATATATAAATAAAGTTGTAAGCCTACATGGAGTACCCCAATAGATTGTTTCTGATCGTGATCCATGTTTCACATCAAGATTCTAGAAAAGTATTCAGAAATCCCTGGATACTAAACTTCATTTCAGCACTGCCTACCACCCCCAAACTGATGGAAAATCAGAATGGACTATTCAAACCATATAATACATGTTGAGATCATTCTCACTTGACTTTCATGGTATGTGGGATCAATATTCACCTCTGGTATAATTTTACAATAACAATAGCTTCCATTCGAGTATTCAGATGGCACCATATGAAGCATTATATGGAAAGAGATGTCGCCCACCAACCTGTTGGGATGATGTTGGTGAAAGAAAACCCATAGGCCAAGAACTTGTAGAGGAAACTATGGAAAAGGTGAAGGTAATCCAAACCAAATCAAAGCATCCCAAAGTAGGCAGAAGAGCTATTCTGATAATCGAAGGAAGGATTTGGAATTTCAGGTAGGAGACCATGTTTTCTTGAAGTTATCTATATGGAAGGGTGTTATACGTTTCTGTAAGAAGTAAAAATTAAGTCCCATGTACATCAGATCTTTCAAAATTCTAGAACGAATGGGGGCTGTAGCTTACCAGTCGGCAATGACGCCTAGTCTCTTTAAAGTTCACGATGTGTTCCACGTATCACTGTTGAGAAAATACATGCCAGACCCAATGCATGTACTCAACTATGAGGAATTAGTTCTGGAACTCGATCTGTCTTATTGCGAAGATCCTGTCAAGATTCTTGATATAAGAGAACAAGTGCTGAGAAATAGGACGACTCGTCTGGTAAAAGTTCAATGGAGAAACCATAGGATAGAAGAGGCACCGTGGGAACCCAAGGGACTTATGATGAAGAACCACCCGAGTATTTTTATGCAGTAATATTCGAGAAATTTCTAGGACGAAATTATTTTATGGGGGGGAGAATGTAACACCCAAGCTTCCATGGTAGGCTTCTCTTTGAATAGTATAATAGTATGTGTGGTACACAACTTCGAGTTCTAACACACCACAACCGATCTAACTAGCTGTTATGAATAGTAATGCCCAATTTTTAAAATTTTATAAATTTTAACTTTTAAAATGGACTTCATTTTTGGATTCGGGGTATCAAAATTAGCTTAGGGTGAAATTTTTTTGTTTTTCTGAAAACATTAAATTTTTGATGAATAGTGAAAACACTGACTTATAGTTTAAAACAGAATTTTTAATTAAATATTTATTTATTTTATTTAAATTTATTTTAAGTCAAAATTGATACACAATACCTATATACGTTCAATTTAATTCATTGGAGTCAGTTTATAATAATTTTATATATATAAAAATTTTATAGAACTTTTTTCCGTCTTTTACCCACCTCTTAGGAGCATTTGCAAGTTTACATAAAACATTATTTTACCACTTCTGTGAGTTGAATTTCAAAAATTCAAGAGACACGGTTGATACTAGTAAGTAAAATGTGGATCAATAAGATGAAAATAATTTTTTGGTGAATAGTAACTTTTTACTTTTATTTAATACGGTTAAAAGTAAATATGGTAATTAAGGGTAAAAATGATTTTATTATTACCCTAACACATGTCCTAATTCTATTTGTTAAGTGTAATTCGACCAAAAACCACCTTAGGAATAAAATATGATCCTTTAGGTCCATTGGTATTATATTAGGACATTTATTATTATTTAATTCAAAAAAGAGTTAAAAGTGTTAAATTCAATGTTTAATAAATAAACCATTTTTAATATAGGGTTACACATTAGATAAATTCGACTATAAATATTCATTAGAAAGATAATAATATTTTATTCATAATTATATTTTATTTATATTTTTTATACATTAAATAATTAAATTTATTTATGACACAATGATGATGCAGTAATTACCATATTAATGAAAGATTAAAATAATTGATATTATAAATTTTTAAATAATTGTAATTTGAGAATTTTTATGAATTTCAATAATTTTATAGGTTATGGTGACAAATTATGGTTGGTTAGATTAATTGTTTTCGAAGTAATAATGCTGTTATGAATTTAGAAAAAACAAAATACCAAATAGTGTCAAAATTGACATAAAAGAGTTTTTAAAACAAATATTAAATTATTAGTTGATATTCTATTCCTAAAAATCAATGGTTCGTCCAAAAGACTTATGTAATGATATGTGTATCATTAATGAACCACGTGGGGTTCTCTTGTAAGTATATAGTATGTTTATTAACTATATAATATAAAAATACAAATAGGCATGGTAAATGTCAAACTATTTAACTAAGTGTTAAATCTAAAAGATATGGTTAATATTGTGACCCTAACCTATCTAAAACCTATTGGTTGAGTTGTTTTTGACCCATCCCCACCATATCCTATAAATAATTCATTTTTGGGACATTTAAAACTGAATTTTTTTTTTTATTAAATAATATTTCTTTCTTTTCCTACGATGCCCCACACCCCTCTTATAAAAGGTCACCCCCCTTCCCTCTAATTCACAGCTTCAATGCCATTTTGCTCAGCCAAAATCTGCCCAAAAACCCTATGAACAATACTCCCTTAATCCTAGAGGCCTTAATTTAGTCATAAAGCAAACCTAAGGATTCATTTTGATCTAATCAAAAGGAAGAACCCGAAGAAGAGGTAAAATATTTCACCATCTCTTTCAAGTTCCTTTCTTCTTCCACTTCCTCTTTCTTTGTTGTTTCCATTATAAAATAATACCTCTAGTATCTTATATATACTGTGATGTTATTATAAATATGGTACAACCATATTCATTATTCTATCCATCCTTTTAATGACATGTCACTATACGCGCGTACGTACGACTTAGCATCTCCACATCACGGTGTAATTGTTATTCAATACATTATTATTTGGATTGGTATAATAATGATTTGTAATTGATGTAAATAATAAATATATAATGATAATGATTCTGTATATATTATATAACATCCAATTATATATTATTTTAATATCAAAAGAATGATATTGTCGCTCGTGCGTACGTACGGATTACCGTCTCAACGAACGCGATGAGGTTCATTCACCATCGTAATCCATTCAAGACTAATTTTCATTTGATGATTAAAAATAATTCGTAAATACATAATATCATTATGAATATGAATAATATACATGCTATCCATAACAAACATTACTTACGTAACAAAGCATATAAAGGAAAATGAATCAGTTAACACCCAAAATGACGATAATACTAAGATATTATTGACAAAGTAATGTTAAAAGATCATATATGATATTATATTAATTTATATGATTATTTTATAATTTCATAACAATTATTTTACCATTATAAAATATTTTAACCAATCCTAGGCCATAGAAAAGTACAAGGAAAGGGTTAATTTCACAATCTCTTCATTATCCGAGATTGGTTATATGTAATTCTCTACTGGGATCTCTTTATCATCCACATCAATGTTTCTTTAAAAATTATTTCAAAATATATTTACTAGAAAATGGGTTAATGTAATTTATACCCATATTTGGCCATATATGTTTTGAAAATAATCTTTCCATCATTTTCCAAACAAGGTAATTTCTAACCTTTTCGACAAAATTATGGTAAGGATGCTTTTTAAATTTCTACGGCAGGTGCGGTTATTTTCCACCATTATAACATCGTCAAATATTCCCTTACAATCTTATAATAATATTTTCAAAATAAATGTTTTATTTATAATTATTTGACTCTTAAATGATTTCAAATTAGAAAGAGATATTTCTCTAAAAAAAGGTTTTGATTACATCTATGTAAACATCCCTTGATGGATTTTAAAATTATTTGAAGTTGATTTATCATGATACAAATTTTCTATATTTTATTGATGGTTTTGTGATATGTTTTATTTTGGATGTGCTATTTTTATACCATTCATGGTTTATGGTTAATGTATTGACATTTCGTATTCTTGTTTTAATACGAATTTTTATGTTATATTTCAAACTTTTCATATGTGGAATGTATTGGACTTAGTAAGTGATGGGTGGAGCCCGCTATAGCTCCTCGATGCATCGGTAGGTCTCATGAGACAACTAGATGTGGAATTGGCTGAGGACTTTCCCAATTTGATATATGATTTTGGTTGTGGCCTTAATGATTTTTAGACTTCTTGGTCATGGCCTTGACAAAATGTTTCAGAATGTACGACATTATACATTCCCTCATTATGAAAATAATATTGATGGTTCATGTGGTCATTCAACTAGTAGAAAGCCATGATTATGTTTTATTATGGCATTATTTACTCAGATCATATTAATTCCATAAATGTATTCATGATTGTTATTGGTAAAGGCAGGTGTTTCCAATTATTCCCCATGCTTAATATTTATTTTATCTTCTGTTGTATTGCTTACCCTTACAGAGCATTTGAGATCACCCATTTCTTATGTTTCATTTTCCCTTGATACGAAAAAGTTAGTTATGACTGACTTATAGGCATAATATATGAGTCTTTTATGTTTTTAATGGAATAAATTCATGTTATACTTCTTTTCAAGTTGTAAAGTTGAACTTATGCATGAATATTTTTTCCAATAATACTAAACTGATCGGTCTTTCGAGACATGATTTCCTTGTGATCATGCCAATGTCATGTAATAAAGCACCAACTATAGGTATCTAGGGTCAGGGAATTACAATTTAATTGTTATAGAATCATAATAATATTTACTATAACATATATTATTTACTTATGACTTTTTATTATCCACTACAATGTAAATTCCATGTTAAAGCAACATTTTGGGTAAAAATATTTTTATTTATCATACGTGTTTGGACTTTTTATTCATGAAATTATTAGTAATATAATTATTTAAGTAAGCCATAATTTAAAAAAATTATTTATATATCATATATATTCATTATATAGTAATATATATCATAGATATATAAATAAAATGGAATACACCATTCAAGGAGACAGTATGTTGTACGTATGCATGAACGCCATTTTTTATTCCATATTGAAGTGAATGGAGGTAAGTTAGTAGAATATATATATATAAATATATCAATAATAAATATTATTTCATATATTTCATAGTTATTTATTATATAAACTTTATAATAATTCTTGATTGGTTAACATGGTGAAATAATCTCATCGCGTCGTGGAGACGGTAAGCCGTACGTATTCACGAGCGACAATATCGTTCCCATAATTGTTGAATAATATTGAAGTAGATGGTGTATAATATCTAAAAATTAGTATAATTTATAATAATCATATATGGTTAATATTTTCACTATTATAACCATCCAAGTATGGTGGTGGTGGAAAACAGATTACACTACGACGTAGAGACAGTAATTCGTACGTACGCACACACGGTAATTTCATTTTTCATAGGATGTATTGAAGGTGAACTAGGGTTTTTTCATATTTATAATAACATTTAATTTTATTAATGATACATATTTTATTACTTTATAATGAATGAATTATTGAAGAGTAATTATAGTAAGAAATAAATTTGAATGAATCAGTAGAAGAGATTACCTCTTCCTCAATGAGCCTCCTATAAATTTCCTCTTACGGACTTGGAGTAGGAATTTTCAGAATACAAGAACCTCTAGAATGAAAATAGGGAAGTTCAGAAGTGAAATTGGTAGGGGTTGGATGAGATTGAAGGCTAAAAAATGGAGTGAATAGGGGAGGGTGGAGGTTCCCTTTTATAAGAAAGGTTTTGGGTCCTTTAGAAAACTCTGCAAAAATAAATTTAATATAAATACAATTTTGATTAAAGGTAGTCAAAAAATCATTTAAATAAATGATAGGATGATATTGGTTCTAATACCAATCACATAATAGTTTTTATAATAGTTTTGAAAATTTTGTTATCCTTATCATTTTGTTTTAGCCTTAATTTTACCCTTTGTAATATTATAGTGATATCACGTTATCTACACATTGTGGGTTAATTTAATTAACATATGTAGTCAAAAAAACCCCAAAAATTATTTATGAAATAATTGTAGTTATATTAACCATTTTTCGGAATCTTATATTTTTAAGAATTTAATATCATCTAATAAAATATTTTATGTTTTAAGTTATGAATTATGTTAATTATGGACACTATTCATAGTTGACTTTATGAAAAATATCTAACAACATGATTCCTTTGAACATAAGACATTAAATCAAAGATAATATGTCAATATTATCCATAAAATCCATGTATTAAATCCAAATAACCAAATAAAATCTATTTTAACCTTTATAAAATCATTTATTTGAATCCTTTATTAATGGTTAAATCAATTCATCATCATTGTGTCACTATTAAATGTATTAATTTAAAGTATAAAAATTATAAATAAAATATCATGACGTAGAAAATATTTTTTTATTTCTAATGTATATTTTTAGTGAAAGATAATAGTCATATAACCTCACCGTAAAATGGTATTCGTAAAATATATATGTTTATGGTTTACTACACTTTCTCCATGGCGCGCGCATCCATCTTTGGAGGGAACACAACTGTTTCCCTACACTCCCACATTCCAAAGGAGGGAAACATCTATTTCTTATTCAGGGATGTTTGCTCCTTGATCTAAATGTGATTATGGGATGTAGGTTCTTCCTTATGTGGCTTCCTCCTCGAAACATGTTACTTAGTCAGGATCTCTGTAATAGATTAAGTCATTGTTCATGAATCCCTATATAGTTCCATATCATCATGGATGGTGGTTAAATACAATTCTTATTTCGGGATATTCCAAGAAGTCCAGTCAGGGCAGAAACCTTCAGTCGGGGGAGTAGTCACGTTGGATATCACTGGCGTGTCTAGACTCTAGAACACTAGCACATCTGGGTTTCTTCTACTTATTATTGGGCTAATGGAGGACACATAATCCCGATGAATCCCATGTAAAATGTGGGTAATTACATGCCATAGGCATTTATCTTATGTTTTATTTAGCTGCATATGTTTAACACAGGGAATACTATAGGTTTAACATCTAGAGAAAACTGATTAGACCGACCAGAACACTAACAAGAGTGGATCAGATGGGTATGAACCCTGAAGGAGACACTGATGCTAGGAGGGAAACTATCATGATCCCACTAGGATGTGGTGGCCCTAGTAAGAATCATGAAGGATGATGGATGATTAAATGGAGTGGATGTATAATGAGATGGAGTCGACTTGAGAACGATAGTGATATTGGGCTTGAGCTTCGAAGAGACCTCTTATGTATCCCTGTGGTAGGGAATCGAATTTTTCACAGTTCGTGAAGCGATGAGATATATAAGGAGGCAACCCATATGGATGTGACCTGAAGGATGTGGAACCTCTAGGTTGGGGAATGAAATTAGGGTGTGTGTGAAGGAAAACGACCTGATGACATGGTGGGGCTTACGTGTGATTAGCGACCCGAGAGTTGGTCTGATGCCACTGGGACAAACCAGTGATATGGGTACCAATAGAAGGGAAAATAGTGGCTTACCACCAGGATCAGATTGACAACAACTTACCAGTGACATGGAATCACAATGGCTTACCGATGGATGGGGTCACAACAGCTGACCACTGGTTGGGTCACTACAGCTTACTGATGGATGGGGTTACAATGGATTACCGCTAGATGCAGTCACAATGGCTTACCACTGAATGGGGTCACAACGAATTACTGTTGGATGGGGTCACAACGGCTTACCGCTAGATTGGGGGATAGCAGCTTACCACTGGATGGGGTCACAATGACTTCTGCTGGATGGGGTCAAAACGACTTACCGCTAGATGGGGTTTAACATCATGGAGGCTTCATACATACCCTGTCTTGACAAGGATCATAACCCACGTAGTTTTGGATGGTGGATGTAGTTTAACATCATGTATGAAAAAAAGGGGGCATGAAGTTATATTTCATGATGGCGTAGGTTGTCCGACATGAAGGGGGGTCAGAACCAACTGGGTGTTGGGCTTGAACCTGAGTGAGGTTTCCTATGTGCCTTGCCTTGACAAGGATCAAAGTCCACGTATTTATGAGTGGGAACCGACTTAAATGGGGGTCAGAACCGATGGTAGTTGATTATGAACCTCAGGGAGGCTTCTTACATACCTTTCCATAGAAAGGTTCAAAGTTCACGTAGTTCATTATGGTGTTGTGAACAGATGTGAAGGTTGTCAGAACCAATGGTTTTTGGGCTTGAACCACTGGTAGGCTTCCTATGTACCTTTCCATGGAAAGGATCAAAGTCCACATAGTTCGGGATTGAGTTTGTGTATTACACTCTGGGCTACCCAGAGAGGATTTCATGGTCTATTCTTACTCTAAGCCCACGTGAGTTATGCTTAGTGTGAAAAACAAGGGGGAGAAAGGAACTGATGATAACGTCACGAAAGGTGTGTCAGTGGGAAGTGGAGTAGGGTTTGTATGTATTTAGTGGCCCAAAGAGGAAATAGGGGCTTACGCATGGTCTGTGACCCGAAGTGATGGAGATTGAGACTTACTCTATGGTGGAGGCTCGGGTAGTGAAAAATCCCATAGAGAGAGGGATTTGGAACTATGTAAGAGAGGATGAGAAGGGGTTCCACCTCCTACAAGAAAATCTAGGGGCTTACACCATGGTGGTATCCCTTTCCCCATGGATAGACATTGCTCTAATAAGGACGATATCATTCCATGTGAGGAATGATTTCACTCTTGTAGAGACCAGTGGGTGTGAAAATTGTCCAAGGTGGGGGAACCATGCATATAGTGCATAGGGAGAGTTCACAGTTTAACATCATGTGCTGAGGACGAAGGGGTTGGGTAGTTTAACGTCGTACATCTTGGATGAGAGGGATGTACTCCTCGCCCCTAGGACTTATATAACTGATACCTCCCACCCCATAAGGAAGGAAAGAAATTAGCAATGCCATAAAAAGTGGTTTTATGGAGCGATCCATTGAGGGGTCCAAATTAGCGTGGCAATTCGATGATGAAATAGTCATTAGCATGTTTGGGTGCCACAAAGGAGTAGCAATGGTGAATGGGGTTTATGCATGGAAGCTTCCTGGGTGTCTTCCTCATGTCTGTCCATGTGGGCATCCCAACTCACTGGTGGGTTGAGGTATATAATTGGGTCGAACACCTATGCGAAAGTACACTAGGAGGATAACACCTAGGGCATTGGAACAGTCTGAAAAAAAGAGAGATTAGAAGTGTGAATCACATTCCCAACATTCAGAACACAGTGAGGGTGGAATGACGATAGAGGATAACTATTGACAGTGTTCGAAACACAATATCCATATCGTGTTAGCCTGAAATGGGGAAAAATGAGGGTAGATTGTTGTCTGTGTTCGAAACAAATGACCTGACTCAAAGTTTCATCCAATGTCTTCAGGGGAAGTTGTCACGACCCAACCCATATCAGGGCTCGAGCCGCAACTACCCCAAGCCCGCCTCCATATGCCAGGGATGACGACTAGCGCCGAAGGCACAACAAGCCAGGGGAGGCCTTTTCCTAAGAAACAGTACACACACACGCCGCAAACTCAATGCAAAAGTACAGAGAAAAGAATGCAAGATACAACCCTACTACAAAAAGGGGAACCATCAAACATGCATCAACCTCTAACCAGTACAAGAAAAGTGTTAAAAAGTACTGACAAGTAAAATGAATTGTAAAATGGGAAAAACACATTCCCAACCTGAAAGGTGCCACAACATGGAAACTGGTAAAACAAAGGTAAACCACTGATGAGTCTCACACCCAGAAAGTCCTGCTACGACCACTAAATGCAGCCCAAGCTTCAGTGTCCTCTACGCTCCTCCGTAGTCTCGACCGATCTGTCCGTCGTCTGCAAGGGAACACCAAGTGTGGGCAAAGCCCAAGCAGGGGTGAGTATAAAAATACTCAGTTGGATGACCCAAAATCTCGAGGGAGAAACAAGGGAGGTACGAAATTGGTGAGCAGTAGACAGAGCAAAGAACAGTGTAAGAGTGTTAAAGAGAGAGAGATAGTGCAGCTCAACCCAACAAGATAATGGAAGCAGACTAGTCTAGAGGCAAGGAGCTAGAGACGGTGAGAAGGCAATCTTCTTGTCGAGTCTTTGTTGCCTATAGCAGGAGAGTAGAGTCATCCAACCAAGAGGATCTAGACAAGGAAATCATGTGGCATACCCCGCACATCTTTGCCCCTCCTAGAAGGAGAGTAACCGAACCGAAGGAGTGGGAAAAACAATAAGATGTGAATATATATGCTCAACAAGAAACCCAAATGAGTATGTAAGGGGATCTATATCTCCAAGCTCAGCCCAAGAAGAGTCACCAAAAGTTCAAAGGACATCCAACACTGAACCCAAACATCCTGCACGTCAACCTAAGAGGTACATGTCAAAGGGGTATAATCACCGCACCTCTATACTATCCGCTTTGGGCAGCATTGACTCGCCCGAACAACTTTTAGGTCATGTCACAAGGACTCGTCTCGGTGGGAAAAGCGCCCCTCGTCCTCGTATGTCCTAAGGTCACGTCAAAGCTATCACATCACTGACCTGTACAACCAAGGGTCCGGCTCCTTTAGTCATGGAGAAAAGTCACTGACTAGCCTCATAAGAAGGCCAGAGACTGAAATTCCAATGGGTGAGCCACTTCCCAGCCTAGCTAGTGGGTAAACACTAATACATTATCAGGCGACCAACTGCCCAACCCTGCATAGACCCGGAATACATCGATAGGAGACCAAATTTCCCGCCCTACTGAAGGGTAGACCCAGAATACATCGACAAGTGACCCACTGCCTAGACTTGCTGGAAGGTAGACCCTCAATACATTGAAAAGTGGCCCACTACCCAGCCTTGCTAGATGGTAGAACCTAAATACGTTGGCAGGCGACCCACTACCCAGCCTTTACTTGAGGGTAGACTCTAAATACATCGACAAGTGACCAACTGCCCAGACTTGTTGGAGGGTAGACCCTAAATACATCGACAAGTGACCCCCTACCCAACCTTCCTAGAAGGTATACACTAAATATGTCGACAGACGACCAACTTCCCAGCCCTACTGGAGGGTAGACCTGGAAAACGTCGACATGCGACCCACTGCCCAGCCCTGCTGGAGGGTAAACCCGGAACTGCTATGGCCATCCCTACTGGATGGTACAACCCTTGGAAATAGAACATGGAGTGGGTATCACGCAACCACCCAACTCAAGAACAAATCACAAAGAAGAGGTTCAGCGCTTGTGTCATCACTGGGTGTCACTAGCACCCCTATCGTGTATAGGTTCAGAGTGCATCAAAGGGACCTCCGGCCATCACCCTTCCATGTTTCCACATTAAATACGATCATGTAAGAGGCTCTGCTCTCCTGAACAGATTACACCATTGTAATCCTCATGGAAAAACACGCGATATAGACTACTTAATAGTTGAAAATGGGGTCCCGGTGGAAAAGGTAATATACACCATAGCCAGCCCGAGTGGGGCCTACCCCACAATCCTGAAAAATGTCTGGTGAACTGTACCATCATGATGCTCTCGGAAAACTACATCAACTTGACAATTCATACGCCCAAACCAGACTCTTGATGAAAAGTTGAAGTACGCTGCACCCAGCTCAAAAGATGGCATGTGGGGCCCACAAATCAACTCCGACTTCATCCCATGAAACCACCCTGGTCAACCTTGTCTTGATGCCAGGGTCACAACTCCACTGACGGTTCCTAAAACAGACTCCGGATGCAGAAGCATCAATTCCCCGCGTTATACGCAAATGGGGCCCCATGGGGCCCACACATCAGGCCCGAATTTTGGCGGGCAGATTCCACCATTGCAATCCCCTTGGAGGAACACTCAGAAATGAGTACTCAAACACCGTAAATGGGTGTCAGGTGAAAAGTGGTGTTTCACTGTAAAACGTGCGAACTAGGCCTTGTGGGTCCCACACCTTGTCTCCAACCTGACCGCTTTGAAAAGCATCTCAAAAATTCTTCACAAGGACTGGGGTCGTGTTGTCGCTGATGGTGCGTCAATCGGACATCCCAAGCAGGAGTTAGGTCTGATGCAAAAATTAATTAATTAATTTACTAATTAATTAATTATTCACGTTAAGCGTTTCATGCGTCCGAGCAATGAAACCAAACCAAAAAGGTTATGAACGAACCATGGAAGGTCCGTCTCAACTCCAAGGCCACAGTGCCTCTGATGACACGTCAAACGGACGTCTGTCTCGTGAAGTGAGTCCATCACGGGCATTATTTAATAATTTATTATTATTAAATTAAAGCTCTTCAAGCCACCAGTCATTGGGCACGGAATCCAAAAACCCCAAAACCTAATTTAAAAATCCCGCCTCACCGTCACGATCTCACAGCCGTAGGTGGCGTGTCAGACGGACATGCTGTTTAGAAGTTACAGCCCCCCGAACGCAAGAGGGGGCATAACCGGGCCGGTTCACCCCGGCCGGCCCGGTCCACCCCGGCCGGACTGGTCCGAACCGCCAACCCACGACCCAGCCACGGGTCTAGGCTGAACCACCCTTACTCGCTGGCCCTGGGCCACCCAGCAGCATCGAACCCGAGCGGGTCCGGTTTTCCCCAGAAGACCACCCAAAAGGCCGGTCTTCGTCACGTTCCGCAGGACCTGCGTTTGGCGGGTCCTTGTCCACGCCGCACACCTGGGGCAGTTAGCGCCTCGGGTTCCTCCGCTGAGCGCAACAGCCGCCCATGCCGCCTAGCTCCACGCTCTGTCACACCGACAACCGCCTGGTGACCCTGGTCTGCCACTCCGCTGCGGCACGCCGAAAGCCCCTTCAGCCTCACCTTCTCGCTGAGCCGCACGCCCAGCCGCCGCCTTGCCTGAGCTCGCCGCACAGGCTAAAGATGACTTCTCTTCTCAACCACACCCTGAAAACACCTTCCACCGACACCTCTAAAGCCCAGCGTCGCCCCTACTACACCACGCCAAAGCCCCGAACCACTCCTTGCTTAAGCACCGCACTTCCGGCCGTGACCGCTACCACATGCCCGGACCCCCGCTGCGCCACCCCGAGCTCCGGCCACCGCCCTCACCGGAGTCTGGACTTCCGATGGTCATTGTCACCACTCTGGTGGCCCGATTTCAAAACTGAATGTGGGTTCGGGGTCCTCAGGATGTGGCCTTCACAACGCTTGCCTCCGTTCGTCTATCCGACGAGATTTGGCATGTCCGATGTTTTGGACGAAGAACGCTCAAGAATGGGTTTTAGAACGAGGCTCAAATGATGGTCGTGTTTATTCATCCATCGTCCCAATTTAATAATTGGAGAGAATAAACCATGAAATTTAAAGAAACACCAGAAATTGATGAGGGTGTTGATATTTAGCAAAAATCCTACCTCGGATCGCTCGTTCGTTAATGGCAACGCGTCCACGACACTCCCGCTCCGATCCGCCAAGGCTCCGGTGGAGATCACTCTTAGATTCGTCGAAGAACGGCAAAGAACACCAAAGATCATTAGAGATAGAGAGATAAAGAGAGATAGAGAGAGAGAGAGAGAGATAAAGGGGTTGTATCCTCTCAAGTGAATTTATAGAAATTCACTGAAACTCTTTCAATGGGCGCAGATTCTGCAACCTCTTCGCCCTCCTATTTTATATCACGGCTAGGAAAAATATCCCATTTCATACTCAATGGAAGTCTCAAATTTTCATTTCGAGACTTCTTTTAGAAGATATTTGAAAGGAACTCCAGTGATAAAAATCACTAAGTGGTCATTTCGAAATGAGCATTTTTCCCCTAGGTGACATCTCTCACAATAGGACCACGCTCGAAACTTTTACACTCCTCTTAGGGTAAAATGCACGCTCCGGACTCAAGGTTGCCCTCGGTTTTCCCATCATATCAACCATTTAGGAGTTACTAGGGTTAGAGCTATTTGATTAATAATTTAATTATTTAATCCATTTAATAAACTTCAATCGATCGAGGGGTCCGAACGTCCTGAGCCAACTCATTTTATATCACACCTATGGTAAACACCATGTTCGAGACCCAACTGTGGTCTCTAATTTCCGATATGATCAACCGTCTAAGAGATATCACATTTTATTTAGTTAACCACACGTGTGTAATATAAAAACACTTAACATTTTAATATAATTAATTCTAGGCACACCAGGCCCCGGAATTGCACGCCTTCGGAACGCCCTGCTCTGAAATGACATTAAATTTTTTTTTTCAAAGTCTTAGAGTCCCAGAACCTGGGTTCTTACATCATTCCCTCCTTTATGTTTTTTGTCCCCAAAAATCAAAACTAAGAAAAACAACTCTGGATACAGAGCTCACACATAGCTCTCCTGCGCCCAAGAAAATATACACATCACCATGCTAACAAAACACACAAACAAAAGGGATGGTTATTATAAGGTTTGCTACTCTCGAGGACATGTGTAGGAATACACACACACCTCATCAGTTGCAACATGTTGAAGACATCAGGCACCGACCACTACTATTGGAAGGATAGGGCAAGATTGTAGGATACCTCTCAACCATTTTCAAGATTCCCGAACGGCCCAAAGAAACTATGGGGTTTTTCCCGGCCACACCTCTACTTTCCACGTCATGACTAAAATCACTATTTGTTCCCGGAACATGGTCTCGTGATTCCCTCCTTCAGAATACCCATCTGGTGAAACACCCAAGGATATCTGATCACACACTTTTTCATAGTTGGTGCATCACAACCGAGACTCTCCTACACACTCCACCAGCAAAGGAGTCGGCTTCATCAACAACAGACAAGCCGTACCCTCATGCAGAAACTCTAGCCAGCACCATCATCGCCAGTTCAAGTCTCTCTATTTGGGGACGCACCTGAGAAATTAGTTGTATGAGTAAACAAAAAATCACTCTTCCTGAAGATAGTGTCTCAACATTCTTAAGAAAAAACTACCACCACCAGCACCAACAAAGGGTATCCCAATGCCCCGCCTCACCCTCAGTAACCCCTCGAGCAAGGAGTTAGATGAAAGAGTACCTCACGCAGTGTCTAACAAGTTCTACTAAGAAAAGTAGAAAAAGACACAGAGAGTATCTCTTATCCTGTCTTGCACTGCAGGATTGTAAACAACCACAACACACAGCCGCCCGTAGCCCCATCCGTCATATCCCTGAGCCTGACATGGGCCGCCTAGTGGTGGTGAAAGGACCTTGAAATGTCATCCTCCAACCACAGTTCTTCCTTCTTTCTACCAACACCGCCTCCCTGGGGTCCACCCTATCCTCATATGAGAGTTTTCTTATCACGACACTGCCTCTGTCGTGGTGGTGCATCTACCAATTATCTGGAAGACACATCACATTTGGTTGATTAGTCTCACACCACATGATCTCGCACATCACAAACATAGAACTAGTCCTCCCTGGGCTATCTTGGTGCTCTACACTGTCCCCAACCATGTTCCTGAGTCTCATCAAGGTGAAACCTCCAGTGTCGAGGCCCCGCTAATCGACATCCCTCTACCAGAAATTTTCCCCATCACCAGTGCCTGCTCCAGCACCCTGAGATGGGTGAGGATGCACAAGGGCACTACACTGGTCATGAATCTCCTCTACAGAGATCTTGTTCAAACTTCTTTTCTTGGAAGTTTCCATCATGGACCACGTCTAAAGATTACCGAGTAAGGTCTGCGAACCCAATCGCGTACCCAGCCACTGCCATCACTCCCCACTGAATCTCCCGCAGCTCCCGAAACCAAAAAAGCGTATGTAGGAGGTGTATTACTCCTCAAAAAATATCTACTAGAAGAAATCCCACGAGAGTACCAACTCATCGTGTATCTGAGTAACCCTGGCTCTGCTACGCCAAACTTCGTGGTGGGAAAAGACTGGCTGTCAAAGCCACCATCTAACCTGTCAGTGTCCGAACAAGCCTAAAAAGGTGGACCACCAACTCTAGCCAACCCTTCACTGTCTGAGGGTATTGCTCACCATGGAACCTCAATGGTATTTGACACTGGAACTCACGTAGCGCGCGCAGCCTGCACTCGTCATCCGCCCTCACTGCCGGTATTATCCGCTACTCCACAGGTGGAGGTGCTACTCCCTGTCCTCCTGGAGAAAGGGTAATCGTATGATGGATCTTGAACTGAGGCCTCTTCACTAACGAAATCATCATCATGAACAAAATATAGTATCTTGGATGGATATCATTATAGACACATCCTAAACCCAATCAAGGAGCACCGTAGTCAAATGAACATATATATATATATCAACAACAATGGGGAGCTGACTCAAGAAGGACAGTCGAGGACTCAATCCTATATGATGCATGAATCAAATTCCCTGCAACAAGTGTCTCAATGTGCCGAGTCGACAAGCGGGTGATCAGGGTCCTCGTGAATGGATTCTTCGGATGCCGCACTATCACTGGACTCCGTAGCCTGAAATCCGCTCTCGAGACACGTTGACACTATTCCCCCAAAACTCAACCAATTCCTTTTTAGGGATGTCTGAACATTTCCCCAAGCAACAAACCACCTCTGATACCACTTTTTCACGACCCGACCCATACCAGGGCTCGAGCCCCAAGCCCGTCTCCATAGGCCAGGGGCTGGCGATTAGCACCGAAGGCACAACAATCTAGGGGAGGCCTTTGCCTAAGAAACTGTACACACACATGAAACCAACTCAATGCAAAAGTGTAGAGAAAATAAAGCAAGATACAACACTACTACAAAAATGGGAACCAACATACATTCATCGACCTCTAACCAATACAAGAAAAGTGCTGAAAATTAGTGATAAGTAAACTGAATATAAAAAGGGTAAAAACATGCACCCAACCAGAAAGGTTCCATAAATCGGCAACAGGTAAAACAATGGTAAACCGCTGGTGAGTCTCACAACGATAAAGTACTGCTATGGCCACTAAACGCAGCCCAAGCTCCTATGTGCTCCATGCTCTTCTGTAGTCTCGACCGACCTGTCTGTCATCTGCAAGGGCACACCAAGTGCGAGCAAAACCTAAGAAGGGGTGGGTATAAAAATACTCAGTAGGATGAACCGAAATCTCGAGGGAGCAACAATGGAGGTACTAAAATGGTGAGTAGTAGACAGAGCAAAGAACAGTGTAAGAGTGCAAAAGAGAGAGAGTTCAGCTCAACCCAACAAGAGAAAGGAAGAAGACTCGTCCAGATGCAAGGAGCTAGAGATGGTAAGAAGACGAACTTCTTGTCGAGTCTTCACTGCCTAGAGAAGGAGAGTAGACTCATGCAACCAAGAGTAGGTAGACACAGAAAGCATGTGGAATACCTCTCACGTCTTCGCCCCTCCTAGAAGGACAGTAACCTAACCCAAGGAGTGGGAACAACAATAGGATATTTATATATATGCTCAATGAGAAACACAAATGAGTATGTAAGGGGATCTCTATCTCCAACCTCAGCTCAAGAAGAGTCACCAATAGTTCAAAGGACATCCAAAACGGAACCCAAACGTCCTGCATGTCAACCGAGGAGGTACAAGTCAAAGGGGATCAATCACTGCACCTCGATACAATCTTCTTTGGGTAGCACTGACTCGCTCACACGACATTTAGGTCGCATCACAAGGACGCATCTCGGTGGGAAAAGTGCTCCTCGTCTTCATATGTCATATGGTCACGTCAAAGATGTCACATCACTAACCCGTACAACCAAGGGTCCCGCTCCGGTAGTCATGGATAAAAGTCACCGACTAGCCTCATCAGAAGGCCTGAGACTGAAATGCCAACTGGTGACCCACTGCCCAACCCAGCTAGAGGGTAAACCATAATACATCATCAGGCGACCCACTGCCCAGCCCTGTAGGAGGGTAACCTAAAATACGTCGACAGGCGACCCACTACCCTGCCCTACTAGAGGGTAGACCCAGAATACGTCAACAGACGACCCACTGCTCAGCCTTACTAGAGGGTAGACCCTAAATACGTCGACAGTGGACCCAATTCCCAGCCTTGCTGGAGGGTAGACCCTAAATACGTTGACAGGCAACCCACTTCCTAGCCTTGATGGTGGGTTGACCCCAAATACGTTGACAGGCGACCCACTACCCAGCCTTGCTGGAGGGTAGACCCGAAATACGTCGACAGGCGACCCACTACCCAGCCTTGTTGGAGGGTAGACCCTAAATACATCGACAGGTGACCAACTGCCTAGCCTTGCTGGAGGGTAGACCCTAAATACATTGACATGCGACCCACTGCCCAGCCCTGCTGGAGGGTAGACCTGGAATACGTCGACATGCGACCAACTGCCCAGCCCTGCTGGAGGGTAAACCCAGAACTACTCTAGCCATCCCTACTGGATGGTACAACCCTAGGAAACAGAACATAGAGTGGGTATCGCACGACCACCCAACTCGAGAACAAATCACAAAGTAGACGTTCAGCACCCATGCCATCATTGGGTATCACTAGCACCCCTACCATGCGTAGGTTAAGAGTGCATCAAAGGAACCTCCGGCCATTGCCCTTCCATGTTTCCACAATTAATACAATCATGTAAGAGTCTCTTCCCGCCTGAACAGATTACACCGTTCTAATCCTCATGGGAAAAAACGCGAGATAGACTACTTACTCACTAAAAATGGGATCTTGGTAGAAAAGGTAATATACACCAGAGCCAGCCCGATTAGGGCCCACACAACGATCCCAAAAATGGTCAGGCGAGCTGCACCATCGTGATGCTCTCAGAAAACCACGTCAAATTGTCTATTCATACGCCCGAAGAAGACTCCTAATGAAAAGTTTTTGTACGCTGCACCCAGATCAAAAGACGGCCCGTGGGGCCCATGCCTCAACTCCGGCATCATCGCATGATACCACCCTGGTCAACCTCGTCTCGATTCCAGGGTCACAACAGCACTGACGGCTCCTAAAACAGACTCCGGACGCAGAAGCTACAATTACCCTTGTTATACGCATATGGGGCCCGGTGGGGCCCACACATCGGGCCCGAATTTAGGCAGGCAGATTCCACCATTGCAATCCCCTCCGAGAAACACTCTGAAATGAGTACTCAAACACCCCAAACGGGTGTCAGGTGAAAAAGTGGCGTTTCACCGTAAAACGAGCAAACTAGGCCATGTGGGGCCCACACCTTGTCTCCAACCAGAGCGCATTGAAAAGCATTTCAAAAATTCTGCCCTAGGACTGGGGTCACGCTGTAGCTGATGGTGCATCAGTTGGACATCCGAAGCAGGAGTTAGGTCCGACACAACAATTAATTTATTAATTTACTAATAATTAATTATTCGCGTTAACCGTTTCGTGCCTCTGAGCAATGAAACCGAACCACAAAGGTTCCGAACGAACTTCAGAAGGTCCGTTTCAACTCCAAGGCCACAGTGCCTCTGACAGCATGTCAAACAGACGTTTGGCTCGTGAAGTGCGTCCATCCCATGCTTTATTTAATAATTTATTATTATTAAATTAAATCTCTTAAAGCCACCAGTCATTGGGAATGGAATCCAAAAACCCCAAAACTACTTTAAAAATCCCGCCTCGCCGACACGATCTCGCAACTATAGACAGTGCGTGAAACGGACGCACCGTTTAGAAGTTACGGCCCCCTGAACGCATGGGGGGGGGATAACCGGGCTGATTCACCCCAGCCGGCCCGGTCCGAACCGTCGTCCCTCGGCCTAGCAGTGGGTCCGGCCCGAACCGCCGTGGCCCACTGACCACAGCCCACCCAGCTCCTCCGGATCTGAGCAGGTCCATGTCTCCCCTGCAGATCGGCCAAAAGGACGGTCTTCGTCGCATTCCACAGGACCCGCGTTCGGCGGGTCCCTGTCCACGCCGCACACCCGAGGCGGTCAGCGCCTCGGGTTCCTCTTCCGAGCGCGACAACCGCCCATGCCACCAGGATCTACGCTCCACCGCACTAACAGCTACCTGGTGACCCTGGTCCGCTGCTCCACTACGGCCTGCCGAATGCCCCTCCGACCTCGCCTTCCCGCTGAGCCGCACGCCAAGCCACATCCTCTTCTAAGCTCACTGCACCGGCGGAAGCCGACTCCTCTACCCGACCACACCCCATCGACACCTGCCGTCTCCACCTCTAAAGCTTAGTGTCGCCCCTACTACACCACGACGAATCCCAGAACCACTCCTCGCCTGAGCACCGCGCTTTCGGCCGCAACCGCTGCCTCACGCTCGGACCCCCGCTACACCACCCCGAGCTTCGGCCACCGCCCTCATCGGAGTTGGGACTTCTGATGGTCATTGCCACCGCTCTGATGGCCATATTTTAAAACCAATTGCGGGTTCGGGTTCCTTGGGACGAGGCCTTCGTAGCGCTTTTCACCGTTCGTCGATCCGATGAGATTTGGCACATCAGATGTTTTGGACGAAGAATGGACAAGAAAGGGTTTTAGAACGGTGCTCGGACGATGGCCATGTTCGTTCAGCCATCGCCCCAATTCAATAATTGCAGAGAATAAACAATGAAATTGAAAGAAAAACCAGAAATTAATGAGGTTACATAAATTTAGAAGAAATCCTACCTCGGATCGCTCATTCTTCGTTGGTGACGCGTCCACGACACTCCCGCACCGATCCGCTAAGGCTCTGGTGGAGATCGCTCCTCGATCTGTCGAAGAACGGTGAAGAATGCCGAAGAACCTGAGAGAGAGAGAGATAGAGATAGAGATAGAGAAATAGGTTGTCTCCTCTCAATTGAATTTATTAAAATTCACTGAAACTCTCTCAACGGGTGCGGATTCCGCAACCTCTGCACTCACCTATTTTATATCACGCCTAGGAAAAATACCACATTTCGAACTCAACGAAAGTCTCAAATTTCCATTTCAAGACTCCGTTTAGAAGTTATTTGAAAGGAACTTGAGTGATAAAAATCACTAAGTGGTCATTTTGAAATGACCATTTTGCCCCTAGGTGACATCTCTCACAACAGGCCCACGATCGACACTTTTACACCCCTCTTAAGGTAAACTACATGCTCTAGACTCGACAGTACCCTTAGTTTTAACATCCGAGCAACCATTTAGGAGTTACTCGGTTTTGAGCTATTAGATGAATAATTTAATATAATTTATCAATTTAATATACTGCTAACGAGCAAGGGGTCCGAACGTCCCGCGCTGATTCATTTTATGTCGTACCTAGGGTAAACACCACGTTCCGGACCCAACCATTATCTCTGATTTCTGATCCGATCAACCTTCTAATATATATCACATTTTCTGTATTAAACCACCTGTGCGTAATATAAAAATACTTAACATTTTTATATAATTAATTCCGGGCACATCGGGCCTCAGAATTGCACGCCGTCTAATGCCCTACTCTGGAATGACATCCTGAAATATTTCAAAATCTCAGAGTCCCAGAACCTGTGTTTTTATATCATTGGCCTAGAATGGTAGGTGAGATGAGGCGTCATGGGACCCAGATGTTAGGGGGTCCCTTCAGACATGGAAGAGGATGAATTTCCGAAAGAAGGACAACAAAGCGTGAGGTAGTGTGATGAAATGTTTGAACAGATTTCAATGGTCTTGAAATTATGCCACTTTATTCATGGAATGAGTTATCTTAAACTATTTATATAAGCCATCACTTATTTATAACAAGAGGAATTCTGTTATTGAATGATAGAGAATGGTATAGTTTAAAGTCATGTAGAGAGAATTGCTGGAATCTTATGCTAGGATCCCAAGTCATCAATTTTTTAGACAAAGAGGCATCATATATTTTTTAAATTGGAAATACTACTGTTTATAGTCATGTAGAGGGGACTGTGGTATATTATGCTTGGAGCACAAGGTATCACTTATGTTGAGTAAGAGGCATTCTATGTTTTTCATATAAGGTATTAATATAGTTTAATGTCATATAGATAGAACTATTCGGCATAAGGCCTCTATAAATGGTTGGTGTTGGGACTTACACAAGGGCTTCCCTTTCTGATTCAACCTGGTATTGAACCCAAGTGATGTGGTGTTGATGAGTTACATGAGAATTGGTTCAACTCATGGTACTTAGGGGGATTGGTGATGAGAATCTCAACTCACGACTTGAGAAATGGACAAAGAGAAATATACAGACTCATGGTGTTCCATGGTGTGAGGAGTATCTCAAATCATGGTAGCCCATAAGTGGAAGGTGGTTGCGCATAAGGGTGCAATGGAAATTGATGATCGCCCAACTCGAAAGTTTCGCGGTGTGACTGTCCATTTTTTATGGGGGTCAGTGATAGTACCGAAGGGACTGGTACGAAGGGCTGGAATCACAATCGCCACTGAACCCAAGTGGGGGTGCAGGGCGGAGGCCAGGGCACTGTTGTTCATAATATTGGCTACACGTAGAATGGTATGCATTCAATAAGGAACGATTTCATGCAATAGGGAAGCCCTGCCCACAATACGGCATGAGTGCACGCAATATGGGAGATGTGCGTTCAATAGGGGGCTGTGTGCGCAATAGGGAAGGTATTGCATTCAATAGGGGAGGCTGGCATGCAAAAGGTGATCATTGCACACAATAGGTAATGTGCACAAAATAGTGGAGCCATGAACCCAATACAGAATGAATTTCATGCAATATGGGTGGTTTGCGCGCAATAGAGAAGGTGTGTGTGAAATTTGGTAGATGAAACACTGGTGCACGAAAAATTGGGCACAATGGCACTGTTGCATGAAAAAATAATAATTTTCTTGAAAAATTGGGCATGTTGGCCCTTTTACGCTAAAAAGTGATGTTTTGTGCACAAGATTGGGGTTTTGCACGCGGGCATAGAAAATGCTGACTTATGCGCATTAGAGTGGCGGCCAACCTCTGGGAGCCACCCAGGAAGAAGGGGGGTGCACTTGTATTTAGAGGTGAAGCCTTAAATGTCGGTGCACATAAAATTCCTTTCCAATTTTCCACAAAAATCCATTTTACACAGAAGATTAATTTTTATGTGCTAGATTCTCCTTTTCACATGCTAGATTCCATTTTTAAGCATTAGATTCCTTTTTTATGTGCAAATCCATACTTTTCCCCAAAACCATCTTAGATGGCCATTTCTAGTATCCTAACATCATATAGTCATAACATCTGATCTATAACTCTATTTGGGATCTACGACCAATCAAATTGAAGCCTACGGAATGATCTTTTCGCTGAGATCTTTTATCAAAGAATTTGTTGAATTAAATTGATGCATTTTCCAGTGCCAACAAATACCCCCTAAGATTGGGGTCCAACGAGGATGAGGAGTGTGAGTTAGACCAAAATATAAGGAAAAATCTGAGGAAAATGCATGCCATGGGGTCCATTGTATCTTGATTGTATTGTGGAAATAGCCAACTAATTCTCTAATCCCGCTTGAGCCATGCTTGGTTCAAGAAATAGATAATAGAAGGTAATTCACCTATACAAGAGTGCTAAAAATGGAAGGTGTGAGGGGATCAGAATGGGACATCGATCACCATTGGGAGCATCCTAAAAGAGGGATTGATGTTGGATAATGTGGTTCTCTGAACAACCGATCGGGATTTTCTGTGTGAAATAGGGAGACCTGACTAGAGATGAAGCTCTCAGAACAATCAAATTACCAACTTCCTAGTGTGCTCTCGCACACAAGTAGGGTAATGCAAGGGGCATTGGAATTAATCCGAACACATGGGAGAGAAAAATGTGAATCATGATACCTATAATTCGGATCATTTTAGTGATGGGGTGACAATGAAGGATAACTATTTAAGGTTTTTGAAACACAGTATCCTTATTATGTTATCTAGGATTGGGAATAAAAAATGAGGGATGACCACTGACCACGTTCGAAACACAGGGCCTGACTTTAAATATCATCCATCAGTATTCTGGAATATTAGCCCGGGATAGTAGAAAATCCATAGGCCGAGCATCCATACTTTTAGTGGGTTCTCTTAGACATAAAATAAGATGAGGGTCCAAATAATGGGTACTCAAAGCATGGGGTATGGAGTGATACATTGTTCAAATGGAGTCCAACACTCTGAAAATTATGCCACCACGAAGAAAACATGTTAGGTGGTCACATAGGTATGATCAGGGATTATACCTATTTCTAAAAATGACCTATCTGGTAAGGACTTGGAATGGGATGTAGTTTTACATCATAATGTGAGGACAATGCACATAGTTTAAAGGTCACACTTTCTGGACCAATATCAAGGCCGAGGGGCCAGAAGGGTTAATGACCCTAGGGCTGGGCCCAAAGAGAAATGTCTGGGTGTCTTTATGTATCCCATAAGGATGAGAATCAATCCAGACATAGTTCTTGAAGCATGGTGTGGTCAGAGACCAATGCTGGTTGGGAGAACCCTCTCTAGAGAGGAAACTGATGCATCCCATGATTAACATAGGGCATCTAGAACTTTTTTAGGGAAGAATCACATTTAAATGTTATACATTGAGGACATGTGGGCTTGTTCAATTTACATCATTAAATAGGAAAAAGAGTGGAAAGGAAGATCCTAGGAGGGGAGTATGTGGTGTAGTAGTTGAAAACCTAATGTGAATGGGGACATAAGGATTCCTTACCACACCACATATCCTCAGAAGAAGTTCTTTAGGTAAATGGAGAAATAGTTAAAGTTATGCTGGGCCCGAGGCAAAGTTCTCGAGCATTCCTACGTACCACATGAAAATGGTAATCAATCCATTTATAGTTTTGAAGGTGCGGTTTAAAGTTATGCAGTGAGGACGTAGAGAGAGATCTTAGTTTAAGGTTTTAGAGCTCAGACCATGGATAAGTAAGACTCTTCCAAATGGGTGAAAACCTCATCCAAATACCTAAGCTCGTTTGATCTATGATCTATGTGGGAAACAAATGAATATAATGTATTTGCAACTTGTGGAATACCCATGAAGGGGAAATCGGTGTGGAGCCCCAAATGACGCCTTTCCCCGACTCTATGCTCCTAACGTGAAGATGCGTCTTGAGGGATAGTATGAAGAGGGTTCGAATTCCACATGGACATGATGGAGTGTAAAATGATGTGTATCATGAAACTAATTTTTAGGTCTTTATGGCTTTGGTGTGACGATGGAGGATAATTTTTTACCATGTTTGAAACATAACATCCTTATCGTGTGACCTGAAATGCGAACAACAAATGGGCATCAACCACTGACCATATTTGTAATGCGGGACTTGTATCAGTTTTTTGCTCTAAATCCTTAATGTTTTTGTCCAATGATGATAGGAGAGCCATTAGGCTGATTATCCATAACATTCGGGGGCCCTTTTGGATGTGAAAGATGATAGAAACCCAAATAAAGGGGAGCATGAAGCCTGAGGATGGGTGGTAACATGTCCATGAAAGATTCAATACCTTAAGTGCCGAACTAGAGTGTTTCTATGCACATTGTTGAACTTTCAATGATGGTTGAGGGGCTCAGCTTAAGAGAATCTGACTCGAGAAGACGAGTATAGAACATGGGGATGAAGTTCTCTCAGAAGAAAGAGGTTTGTGGCATGGTTGTTACAAACCTGATGTAAATGAGGACATAATCCCATGCCACACTGCATACAATTCCATATGGAGGACTCTGGCCAGAAGGATAAGAAGATAGAAAGGTTTCCAAGAAACATGGATGGACCCGAAGCCAAAATGTTCGAGTAGTCGTACATAACCCATGAAGATGGGTATTAAGCCAAACGTATTTCTAGAAGATGTTGTGTAGTTTTAAGTCATTCAACAAGCATGTAGTAGATCTTAGTTTATGGTCATAGAGCTCAGACCAGGTTGGGAAAAGACATGGTAGGCACATGGTGCAGCTGTTTCAAAACCCGACATGGATGAGGATGAGGTCCTTGAGACACCCCATGGTATCAAAAGTATTTGGGAATAGGGGTCGAAAGAGATAGGACAAGATTTTAGATTCATGGGACTGGACCGAGAGACAATGTGTCTGTGCATTCCTTTGTATCCCATGTAGATGGGAATCAAGCCGTATGTAGTTCTGGAAGATGTCATGCAGCTTAACATCCTGCGGCAAAAATGTAGAGTGGTCTTAGTTTATTGTCATATAGCTTGGTCCATATATGGTATGGAATTTGGGAGACACATGGTGAAGGAGGACCTGGAGTCCTGATCACCATGTGTTCCTTGGGGAGGTTTTAGGTCGAGAGACTGAAAATAAATGGTAGGCTGGGCCCAATGAAAAGTGCTTGGGCGTTCTAACGTATCCCATGAGAATGAGAATCAAGCCACACACAGTTCTAGGGATGGCACGGTAAGATACCCATGCCAGAGATAACAAGGTTGTGCAGGTCTAGCCCTTGCACCAAAAGAAGCGACATTTGATAGATTGTGGTTTTTCTTTAGGATGGGTGAATGTATTTTTTGTGAAGTGATGGACCTAGGATAGAATGTCCAAGCATTGCCACATGAATAAAGCAATGTGCACACATTGAAAAATGGTATAGTTTGTGAATGATACCAAACATGATGTCCCCACAAATGAGGTCAACACGATGCAGTTCTGTTTTTACATCATGCGGCCAGGATGATAATGTCACGGATTAGGGTCATGTGATGGGACAAACCATGCATTTTAACGTCATGTAGTATAGACACAATGGTTTAATGTAATGAGGGATAATGAGGAATAGTTTAAAGTCATATGAATCAGACATATACAAGAAATATAAGGTTTAAAATGGAATGAGAATGGTGTAATAAGGCATACTTGACGTGAATGACAATGAGGTTGACATCTAAAATGCATGGTCGATTGTCTCCTATCGACCGGTCAATGTTCTTGTGCTCTGCTAAAGTGTATACCAGCACTCGGGTCAAATCCTAGGTGATGATACTATGTAATAGTCATTTGTTTTTAGTATATTGTATTTTGATTAGGGGGTTTGTTTGCATAGATTAATTGAAATGATTGATTGACTATAATTGATTTAAAAAATTGATAAATATTGGGATGAGTTCATTATTAGAGAGTTAAGCTTGTGATATCCTTGAGATTTTCTTTATATTGCATATAATTAACACCCACTTCACAAGTTGACGTCGATTAGAATTTCTAAGTGTTAAAGATTTTATCCAAGCCTTAAATTAACTAGGATTATAATATCAATCAGAACATGTTTATGGTAGTGTATTTATGATTCCAATAATCCATGGAAATCAAAAGTTAAAAAAAATATGTCATTAATCCATGACATATTAAGTCCAACATACACAATGTTAAATTAATGAATACTCAGCGAGAAAATACTCTCGATCACTTAACATCCCTAAATTTTGACTCACCCAAATGAGATATTTACTTAGACATTTGGGTGTTTAATATTCTGGTTATAATAATTATGATGATAAATTAAGAATAGAAGAAAAAGAAAGGGATTAGAAAAGAGTGGTACGTCGAACACACACACAAGAACAATGATGATAATTAAAAATGGATTTTCGATTGAATGAGGAAGAAAAATAAATAAGGGGATTAAACTATATTTAAACTATTTTAAGATCATTAACATTAAACTACAGAAGGTGGATTAGAATAAGATAAATTGAATAAGAAACTTGCCTTAAAACCAAATTACAAACAAAAAGACATACATGATTACAAAAACGAAGAACACGAAAGTAAGTGAAAACAATGAGAGGAGGAAAGGTCTCTAAAATAAAAACATGTGTATGTCAGATCCTCCCAAGACTTTGTAAAGGCTTTGGTCATGCCAATATGATCTTCTATCTTCTGAAATTCCAACCCCATTGATAGAGAGGAGGGGGTTTCATGTATAGCCTAGAGAAGTAGACTGTTTTCATTCCCAATCTGTCCCTCCACTTGTATCACCATGTTGGCTCTTCAAACAGCCAAATCTCAAGAAATATCCTTCTTTAAGGTTGTCGATAATAATGTTTTCTGACCTCTCTCAAAATTTGGAGGAATTTGAACCTGTTTATCCAATGTTATGGCCGGATGATTAATCAATTTTAATCTGTCCATTTCAATCCAGTATTTTTGATATCAAAAACGTGAAAGGGTTTTTGAATAAGAATATTCCCTCCAAGTCGAATGATTTTTTAAACAAAGTAGGCCACCTATATCTCATATTTCACACTGAAAAATATTATCTCTATGTGATTCTTACATCATGAGATATGTCATGAATACTATACTAATTTTAATTCTCCTCCAGAATAGTGGGCTAGACTTCAATGATTCATTTGGGCCCCTTGTTATTAGAGTTGGGAAATGAAATTTTTATCCATGCTTATTTTGAATAATAAAGAACATATGTTAGAGTTTCATGAAATTTTGGTTTCGGGATTTAGACCATGAACTCAATCATCATGGCTGGTCCAGTTTCTTCTCAAATTCTATAGGTCACCTTATGTGGTAAATGTGATCTATCAAATGGAAAAACTGGCCCATGATCCATTCTAATGAAATGTTTTATATTGAATTAGGAATCCTAAAAAACAATAAATACACAATTTTGATTAGTTAGGAGAGAGTTATAAAAAAATAGTAAACTGACTCAATTGGACTACTTCTAAAAATGCTCGAAGATTATACTTAGTATTAAAATATTAATATTTTACACAAATTATGCACATTTCATATAAAATAAGTAAAGGGAGTATATAATAAGTCAAGAAAATATTAATAACATCAACTCTACCACAATTAGTTTTGTGCATGTCCTCATGTGAAACAAATATAAAAACATGACAAAATCATTTTCACTCACCAACAAATATTAAAATTTTGTTTTCTCCAATCAGGGGAGGTTTAGACTATTTCACTCATCCATTTTGAATTCCACCACAAGTTGTTACAGAAACAATTATCCAAAACCAATTGATTTTTTCATGCTCAAATTTAGAAATGGAAAATGTGGACACTCAAAACTCACACCTCTCAAGATGATAAAATTTATTTGTGGAGGTTCACTCTTTCACCAACCAAAAGTGAAAATCTAAGAGTTTTAAAAGTGCTCTCAGCATCCAATCCCTATCCAAAGTGAACAAGAATAAAGAAGTCTTTTTAGGGGTTTTTCTGTGGCTCTAGGATGGTAGGAATATAATGTCTAAGAGAGAGAATAATATGGTTAAAACACTAACATAGAAAAAGAAATGCACATTTTTTTTTGAAATAAAACATGGAAGGAAATGAAAACATATATTTACAAGGGAATGGTTGTGTGAAGAAAGTCACAATAGAGGAAGAAAATATTAAGGTAATGAGAAGATGGAATATTTACAAAACACAAAACTCTTCCCAATAAGAATATAATGAAAGTATTCTTTTTTTCCTTTTTTTATTTGTATTTTCGAAATTCGATCTTGAAATAGATCTCACACTCATATCCCAACCCATGTTTGATCTCCTCATGACACTAATTGTAATAGTTATAATAAGATCAAATGCAGAGAAATAGTGATTTTTGACCTACCCAAGACACAACCCATTCTTATTTTCATTTTGTTTGATTTTGTTTGAATTTTTTGAATTTTTTGGTTTTTTTTGAACACTTTGCCAAAATATTAGTACAAGATTTCATAAACATACATAAATTCCCAAAAATCACTGAATAAAAACCTCTCCCCCACACTGAAATGGAAGCTTTCCCTCAAGAAGATGATAACTAGTTGAAAATCAATAATAGGGTGCCCAAACAATGAAATCCATTCCCCCACACTTAAATTGGAAAAAATTATGCAATGAAAATCCATGTTCATATTGGGTGGGAAAAGGTATTGGGATTGTAATGTGGCTATCAAGGAAAAGGTTTTCATAGGCTCGAAGGAGCTTTCAAAAGGAGGATTAATGTAAGGTAAATGAGAGGATATTTGGCTATTGTGATTCTCATGTGGTTCAGAAAATGCCTCTATCATATTAATGCACACTAAGGTAGGAAATTCGGCTCGAAGGTCCACAAACTCAAGACTCACAAATGGGGGTGAAAACACAAATTTTGAAAAGATGGTCATAGGTGTCCTTGGAATTAAAGCTAATATTGATTCCCCATGGTTTGGGAAAAGCATTTTCCAAATCAAAAATTGAGCATTCAAAATTTATTGGTTTTGACACACTATTTGTTATCCAAAGTCACGATGAAAAAAAAAATTAGATGAAAACATTTATGGTGACCCCCCAAAATGGTTGGAAAAATTTTCAAAACTCGATGGTGAGTAAGCATGACTCTTTATTTTTTTTGTATTTTCTTTAAGTGACTGTTTTTTTTGGTTTTTTTAGTTTTTTAGGTTTTTATATTTATTTTCTTTTTTATAAATATACACCCAGAAAAAAGAGAAATTGGAAAAGAAAGGTTTTGATATGAAAGTGGTAAAAAAAATGAAAGAGAGAGGAAGAAGAAGAAAGATGTAGAGGTAAGAAGATAGAGAGAGAGATAGTTAAAGGGAAAGAGGTGCCCCCTGGTTTGGATTTGGTGGGTTTCCATCTCCATCCAGTGGTGGGTCAACATCATAAGTTAGGGATCTGATGGAAGTCGATGTAGTTCTAGGATTGTGGGATGTTACCAGAAAAAGAAAAATCTTTATTCATATAATGAAAAAATAAAAGGAAATTTAAATTTCACAAAAGTAAAAGAAAACATGGGTTGCCTCCCCAGAAGCACTGCATTTATTTTTCTATAGCTAGATAGTTGCAGTGAACTACCCATAGTCTAACGGTGGCCATCATATTTTCTCAACTATAGTGTGCTTCTAGAAAAACGTCTCCTCTGGGTTTCCTGATTGGTCATTGTATAATTTTTCCCCTTCCTTGATGGGGTGCTTGCAATTAAATGGAGGTGGAAAGAGAACACAACTATCATCCCTTAGGTATTCAACATGAGTAATGATTTTATCCACAAAGTGATGGTTTTCAATGCTTGGAAATTCATGAAGATGTCTCAATTCTGATGGTTCATTTATGTAAGGTTCAGATAACACAAAACCACAGTATGAGATCCAAATTGTTTTGGAATCATTTATTTAATAACTTACTAATGTAGAGTAATGAGGATCAGTAGAGTCATAAGACTTAATAAAATTTTCAATATCCTTTATATCAATTTTGTTCTCCAAATAATTGTCAATTTCAACCTCACTAGTGATCAATTTTTTAATTAGGGAACAAATGTCACAACCTTCACTCCCATCCGGACAATATAAACAAATTGGTTTGGGGTTCACCTCACATATAACAGGATTTTCAGAATCATTTATAGGAAATGATGAATGTGGAATAATCATATTTGAATCAACAAATGATAATTCTAGTTTATTTTATTTATTACCATCTATGTTGGAGAATTGGAGGTCAGAGGTGAGTTGAGATTCCAAAGAGTTTTCAAGATCCTTTAGATCAATAGAGTTTTCATATGTAATGTCAATATCAAAATCTCCATTAATCACTTGGTTAATGAGGATGCAATATTCACAAACTCCCCTATCAGTAGAACAAGAAGAACACGATGGATTGGGATTCAACACACTCTCAAAGAGACTTTCAGACGAATGGATCGATAATGAAGATTCATTCTCTGATGGGTATCGCATGGATTGAAAAATATTTAATTTGGCCAGTTGGTCACCAAATTCCATGGATAATATGACTGAATGGACATCAATCTTAGTTTTAGCAGTCATGAGGAATGGTCTTCCTAAAATTAGGGGAGATCGAGAAGAGTTCGTCTCACCTTCCATTTCAAGGACATAGAAATCAGCAGGGAAGATAAGATCATTGGCTCAGACAAGGACATCCTCAATTATTCCCTCAGGACTGGTTGTGCTTCGATTGGCTAACTGAATGAAAACATCTGTCTGATATAAGGGAGCTAGACCAAGGTTGGAGAAGATGGATTAGGGAATGACATTAATTGAGGTTCCTAGGTCTATGAGTGCATCATCAAAATTGGAACTTCCAATTTGGCATGGAACTGTAAAGTTTTCTGGATCTTTTAACTTTATAAGAATAGACTACTGGGTGGAAACATTTTCAAAGGCCCTAAGTTTCCTCTTGTGGGTGCACAATTACTTAAGAAACATAGAATACATAAGAAATTTTTTGATGGCGTCTAAGAGAGGAATGATGACTTCAACATGTCTAAACATGTCAAGCATTTCAGGACCAGGTTCAAAGGATATCCTTGGTTTAGAAATAGCTTGCGGAAAAGGAATTAGATTCCTTAGTGGAATGGAAGGAGGTCAGGGAATGGATTCGGGTTCCTTTTCATGTTTCTTTTTCTTTTCATTTTCTAGTTCAACATTCAAAGGAGGTTTGTAGGACTTATGTTGAGGCATAACGATTTTATTTCTAGATGTAAGTGAAATTGCACTTACATTACCCTTGGGGTTGGGTAATGGTTAAGATGAGATTTGGGAAGAATTGGATGGTTGTTGCTGACTAAGGTGGGATGTAAGTTGACCGATTTGGGTTTCAATGTTCTTGAGGCTTGAACGGGGGAAGGAAGCAAGTTTTTCCAATGCACTTTCCCATGGTTTCTTGTAAGAAGAGGCTTGTCCCGGATTGGGACTACCAGGATTTTGGTTCTTGGGAAAGCGATTGTATTGGTTTTGGAATTGGGAAGGCTCACTAGGATAATGGAATCTAGGAGGATGATTGTTCCTTTTGAGGCTGAGGTATAAAAGGATAAGGTTGTTGGAAGTTACCAACACCTTGACCATATTGAAACTGGTTTGGGGTTTGAGGAGGGAATTGCGGAGGATGAGATATGGTATTACCATACCTATGGCCTTGGTTATAGGATGAATAGAAGGGAACAAAGTGTGGTTGGTTGAAGTTTATAACAAACTGACCTAATAGTTGAGGATTGATGTTCCGCTAAGCATATGCTGCATTGAGCTCCATTGGTCCAGATGAATCAGATTGATCCTCTTGAAGTTGTGGAAATGTGTCAGTAGTATGAGATGGAGATTTGCAGATTCCACAGTTTTTGACAGGTCCAGGAAACATTGATTGTGGAGAAGATGAGGTTGGGGATTTTGTAGCCACAACGAGTTGTCGCAGAAGACCTTTAAGTTCACTCATCCACTCGGTCATCTTGTTCAGCTCAATTGATTGATTATCTTGGGATTGTTTTACTTGAGAATGTGTTTGAGTATGGAATTGTTGTTTATTTTTAGCCATGTTACTTATGAGATCTCTTGCAGCTGCAAGAGTTTTATCAACAAGAGCACCGCCACTTGCGGCATCTATGAGAGTTCTCTCCATTGCCAATAATCCCTCATAGAAGTATTGGATAAAGAGTTGGTTAGGGATTTGGTGGTCTGTACAGGTTGAAACATGCTTTTTGAACCTCTCCCAGTATTCCTGGAGTGATTCACATAGGAACTGACTGATACCAGTTATTTCATTTCGAATAGAAGCAGTACGAGAAGCATGGAAGAATTTCTCAAAGAAGAGTCGCTTCATGTCATTCCATGTGGTTATAGAACTAGGAGGAAGGTAGTAGAGCCATTACATAGCAGTGTCAGCTAGGGAGAAAGGGAATTCTCGAAGTTTTATTTTTTCTTCAGAAACCCCTTGAGGCTTCATGGTAGAGCACACTACTTGGAACTCTTTAAGGTGGAGATGTGGATCCTCACCGACTAGCCCGTGGAAATGAGGAAGAAGATGAATCAAACATGATTTGAGTTAGAAATCATCCTCTATGTTTGGATATTGAATACCAAAAGGTTGGTACTTCATATCAGTGGAAGTGAGTTATTTAAGTGGTTGTTCCCTAGGATTGGCCATATCTAATTCAATTGGATGGTCAAGGGCTGGTTCTTGAATTATTTGATTATCTCTTATGTTCCTCCTATGTTGGTAAAGTGTTCGCTCAATTTCAGGGTCAAACAAATCTGAGGGATTGTTTTGGAGGATACGGGGAATTCAGAGAGATTTTGCAATAAAGAGGAAGATGGTTTTTTCTTTATATGTTTTTCTTTTATGATTTTTATGAGAAGACGAGTTTTTCATTGTTTTTTTTCATTTTTTTAAACATTGTTTTTTTGGTTTTTTTACAATAACCAGTAACTAATGACTATATAAAGCACCATCCCCGGCAATGATGCTATTTTAAATTCACGGACGATTGTCGCCTATCGACCGATCAAAGTTCTGGTGCTTTGATAATGTGTATAGCAGCACTCGGGTCGATTTCTCGACGATGATACTTTGTAATAGTCGTTTGTTTTTAGTTGATTATATTTTGATTAGGGGGGTTTGTTTTCAGATCTTAATTGAAATGATTGATTGACCATAATTGATTTAAAAAATTTATAAATATTGTGGTGAGTTCATTATTAAGGAGTTAAACTTGTGATATCCTAGAGCTTTGATTTATATTGCATATAATTAACACCCACTTCACAAGTTGATGTCGATTAGAATTACTAAGTGTTAAAGCTTTAATCCAAGCCTTAACATAACTAGGATTATAATATCAATTAGAACTTGTTTATGGTAGTGTATTTAGGGTTCTAATAATCCATGTAAATCACATGTTATAAAAAATATGTCATTAATACATGACATATTAAGTCCAACATACACAATGTTAAATTGACAAATACTCATCGAGAAAATACTCTCAATCACATAACATCCCTAAATTTTTACTCACCCCAATGAGATATTTACTCATCCATTTGGGTGTTTAATATTCTGGTTATAATAATTATGATGATAAATTAATAATAAAAGAAAAATAAAGAGATTAGAAAAGAGTGGTACATCGAACACACACACACACGAACAATGATGATAATTAAAAATGGATTTTTGATTGAATGAGGAAGAAAAATAAAGGAAGGGGATTCAACTGTATTTAAACTATTTTAAGAAAATTAACATTAATCTATATAAGGTGGATGAGAATAATAGAAATTGGAGAAGAAACATCCATTAAAACCGAATTACAAACAAAGAGACTTACAAGATTACAAAAACGAAGAACACGAAAGTACGTGAAAACAATGAGAGGAGGAAAGGTATCTCAAGTAAAAACGTGAGTATTTTAGAACCTCCCAAGCCTTTGGAAAGGCTTTTGTCATGCCAATATGATCTCCTATCTTCTGAAATGTCAAACCCTTTAAAGGAGAGGAGGGGGATGCATTTATATCCCAAAGAAGTGGACTGTTTTCATTCCCAATCTGTCCCTCTAATTACATCGCCATGTTGGATATTCAAAAAGAACAATCTCAAGAAATATCCTTATCCAACATTGTATATAATAAAGTTGGACGACCTCTCTAAAATTTTGGGGGAATTTAGACCTATGTAGACAAAGTTATGGCCAGATGATTAAACAATTTTAATCTGTCCATTTCAATCCAGTATTTTTGATATCCAAAATGTGAAATGGTTTTTGAATAGGAAAATGCCCTCAAATCCTAATGATTTCTTCAACAATGTCTTCCGTCTATATCTCCTTTTTTACACTACAAAATATCAGCTCGATTTGATGCTTACATCATGATATATGTCATGAATACTATACTGATTTTATTTCTCCGCTAAAATGGTGGGTTGGACTTCAATGCTTTATTTGGGCCATGAAATTGTTATCAGTGATTATTTTTGATAATCAAGAACATATGATAGAGTTTCATGAAATTTGGGATTCTGGAATTAGACCATGAACTCAATCTTCATGGCTGGACTAGTTTGTTCACAAATTCTGTAGGTCATCTTGTGTGGTAAATGTGATCCTTCAAATGGAAGGATTGGCCCATGATTCATTCTAATAAAATGTTTTATATTGAATTAGTTATCCTAAAAAAAATAACCACACAATTTGGATTAGTAGGTATAGAGTTATAAATAAAATAGTAAACTGACTCAATTGGACTACTTCTAAAAATTCTCAAAAAATATACTTAGTATTAATATATTAATATTTCACATAAATTATTCGCATTTCACATAAAATAAGTAAAGGGAGTATATAATAAATCATGAAAATATTAATAACATAAAAATCACACCACACACAATTAGAAGAGATAATCCTCAGGCTGATGGTGCTGGAAAAGGTTAGAGAATACAGGGCAAGAGGTAAGAGGTACTAGATCGTTGAAGGGAAGTACATGATGCAGAAATTGTTAATATGGCATGAACTAAGGAATAATCCCAAACATTACACATCATGTGGTCCTATAAGAGCTAGGGAATATAAGGTAGAACAAAAGATATAAATTAGTGGAACTTGAGCTAGACTCAAAGATGAGATGTCTGGGTGTTCCTGCATATCCCTTGGGAATGGGAATCAAGCTGTACGTAGTTCTAAAAGGGATCTTAGTTTAAGGTCTTAGATCTCAGACCATAGAAAGGAAAAATCATTCCATGTAATCACAAACCTCAATTGAATTACTAGGATCATGTGAGTCAAACTTGGTGTGATTATCAAGGGTGGAAGAGGTTTTCAAAATACCTATAATGCACACCAAAGGGAAGCTAGTGCAGAGCCCCGAATAATGCCTTACCATTTCTTTGTCCCCCTAACGTGAATATTCACACTTAGGGATAGTGCCAGGAGTGTCAAAATTCCATTTCGACATGATGGGGTGGAAAATAATTTGAATCATGTTTCCAAAATTCAAGGCATGAAAGGGTTGGCATGATGATGGATGAATACTATTGACCGTGTTCGAAACCCAACATCTATATCCTATGGCCTCAAATGGGAATGAAAAATGAGCGTCAACCACTGACCATATTTTCAACACAGAACTTGTTTCTATTTTTTGTCTAAAACCTTCGAGGATGTTGGCCCATAATGGTAGGAGAGCCCTTATTCCTAGCATCCACGCCATTTGGTGTTTCCTTCAGATGTGAAAGATAATGGAAGCCTAAATGAAAGGTAACACGAAGCCTGAAAAATGGGTGAATGCATGTCCAGGTAGAATCTAACACTCCACGTTCTAGACTAGAGTACTCATTGGCTAATTGGTGAATCACTAAAGATGTATGAGGTACCCAACATAAGGGAAGCCAATTCAAGGAGATGAGAGGAGGGAAAGGGAGTAAAGTCCACTCATGAGAGAGAGGTATGCAACGTGGTTGTTATAAACCCAACGTGAATGTGGACATAATCCCATAACACACCATATACCCCTCTTCGAGAAAACATGGGCCAGGGGGCCCAAATGATACAGAGGTCTCTAAGATATCGGGATGGACCAGAAGACTAAAAGTTCTAGTGATCATACATATCCCATGAAGATGGGAATCAATCCACACATTGTTCTAGAAATGAGGATGACACAAATAAGGGAATGATATCCAATGGGGGATGTGTACGACACGTCTTGCAACCCGACATGAATGAGGACATAATCCTACACCACACCATACTATCCTAAGTGAGAACTCGGGCTATGATCCAAAGAAGGATGAGGGACACGAGGCACAACCACTGGAATAATGTCATAGACATCATTTAGATTAACATCTAACAGTAAGGATGATGGTGATCTTAGATTAAGGTCTTAGAGCTTGGACCGAGATGCCTAGTTTAATGTCATTTGCATGGGACATAGAGGACGAATCTTTGTACCTATGAAAGACCACAAATTGGAAACCATGATTGAGGAAAACTATTTAGCAGGTTCAAAACATAGTACCCACCCTTGTGTGACCGAATTTCGGGGAAAACAATTGATCATCAACCGCAGACCATATTTTCAACATGAGACTTGTATCAATTCGCCGCTCGAAATCCTTGAGGACAGTTTCCCACAATGGAAGGGGAGCCCTTAGGCCGAGCATCCATGGAATCCAGGGGTCCTTCTGGATATAGGAAGTGATGTAATCATAGATGATGGCGCTCGTGAGGAATGGTAGGGATGGTGCTCGTGGGACAGATGATAAAAGAAGAGAGCGGTATCTCAAGGGGATATGTGTGGCATGGTGAAATAGCCTTACATGAATAAGGACGTGCGTCCATACCACACTGTACAATCTCAAATGAGAACTCGAGCCAGGGGGCTGAAGGAGTGGAAGGACCTGAGGCTGGGTGTCCCGGCCAACTGTAGCCACATGACCTCTTATATGGAAATTTCTTCATAATTTCTCCTAAGACCATGTGACAAATGCATAGTGTGGGAAACAAGGAGTAGGACTAGGCTCTCCACATCACATAAGGGTCCGAAAGCTTGAATGAAACTCCTTCTCAAGGAAGACAGAGGTTTGGAGAGACGGCGAGGCCGAATAAACCACTACACTATATGTTTGGGACATATGGGGGTGTGACAATGACAAAGGATGGTTGTTGACCAAATTATAAACACAACAACTATATCATGTGACATGAAATGGGAGAAAAAAATGAACGTTTACTACTGAACTTATTCAAAACGTGGGGCTTATATCAATTTATCATTCGAAATCCTCGAGGGCATTGGCCTGAACCAATAGGAGAGCCCTTAGTCTAAGTATCCATATCATATGGGGGGACATTTTGGATGTGAAAGTTAATTGAAACCCAAAGATGGAAGGGATGGATAGAGAGATAATATGCCTATGTGGGATGAGACTCAAGGGGAGATCTCAGAGTTTAGGGATGGGCCTATAGATGAAATGTCCAGGTGGTCCTATGTAACCCATGAGGTTGAGAATCAAGCCATATGTAATTCTAAAAGGGCCATCCAGTTAAACATCATGCGGTAAGGACGTGGGTGAAGAGAAGAATAAGGGGGGGGGGGTAAATCATCATAACCCTAATATGAGTGGGACCAAATAAGCCTATACAATTCCATGTGGGATCCTCTAAAATAACTATGCCCAGGAGGGGATAGTCAAAGAGGCAACTGGGGACTGGACTCAAGACGAGGTGTCTGAGTGTTCTTATGTATCCCATGAGGGTGGGAATCAAGCCATACATAGTTCAGGAGATTCATTTTAACATCTTTAAAGATGGAATGAACTTTAAAGTCACGTAGGACCGGGAAGTTTAAGGATTTGGAGGACCCTACAGTTTAGGGTCATGCGGGACCAGACAATTTGAGGTTAGGTAGGACCGTACAGTTTATGGTCTTCCCGAAACAAATAGTTAAAGGTCATGCTAGACCATACAATTTAAGGTAATATAGGACCATACATCTCAAGCAATGTATTTTTTCAAGAACATGGCCTTTGTGGGAGGTGTTATACACTTACCATCCATGATAACTAGAGAGTACGCTCCATTAGAGTAAACCATGTGAACAATGTAAGGTCCTTTCCATTTGGGCTTTATCTTGGGTGGTTTCATACTGAGCATCATTGGTGTTTTTCAGAACAAAACAAAGTAACCTTACAATAAATAATAGAGGCAATTTTTTTTTTGAAAACTCTAGCTATCTTGTTCTGATGCATTTTCAAATTGTGTTGGGAATGAAGCCTGTTCTCGTTGAGCACTTCCAACTCAGCCTGATGAATTTCAACTACTTTATCTAGAACTTGATGATCATAGGAAACTCTGCACAATTAGGAAAATTGAATCCTAATTGGTAGGACAGCCTCTATCCCATATACTATAGAATATTGGGTCACATGGGTGGAATTACGAGTCATCATCCAATAAGCCCAGAGGGAATTGAGGAGCTTTTACGGCCAACTCTTCTTATTTTGGCCAACCATATTTTTCCAAATGTTAGAGAGTGTTTTGTTGAATGCCTTGATCTACCCATTTACATGCACATGATAGCTGGAGGTATGGTTAGAATGGATATTGTACTTAGCGTACAATTTCTTTAGCTTAGCTACTCGGAAGTTTATACCGTTATCAGTGAGAACAACATGAGGGACTCCAAATTGATAGATGATGTTGGAGATCACAAAGTCAATGATGGAAAAGGCCTTGACCTCCTTGAGGTGGACTGCCGCTTCGCACTTGGAGATGAAATATGTAGCATTCATGATGAATCTACACTGGCGAGTTTTCGCCAGTGGATATGGTCCTATGACATCGAGTCCCCATACCACAAATAGCCAAGGGTACTTGGTGGAATGGAGAGGATATGGAAGTCGATGCATGAAGTTAGCATGAATCTGGCATGCATGACACCTTTTGGCGAACTAGAGGCAGTCATGGATAATAGAGAGCCAAAAGTACCCCAGTCTCGAGATTGGGGGAGATAGTTTTGGCCTGGTTGGATTAGCCTCTAAAGAACTGTCATGAACCTCCGACTTGACTTGGGAAATCTCTACTCCTTGAATAAAACGAATGAGAACCCCCTCAAAACCACGCTTGCAGAGGATTTTTTAACGACTAGGACCATCCAAGAGGGTAAACTGTAATGCGCGGTGTCCGATTCACTCGCACTCGGCCCGATCTACTAGGAGATTACCATTCTAGAGGTACTAAACAAAGGGGGATCTCCAGTCAGGAGTCACTTCAATCACTGCATCCAAGGGACCTGGGGGTCCTGACGTTGAGGCATCAGTGGTATGGTTACCAACCTACGGGCCTTCATATCCATGTGGAGTGACATGACCAATGATTCCCTATTGTGCCATGTGGATAATCTGGTCATCCTGCTTGGGCTCCACAAGTGATGTAGCTTGGCCAGACGGGTTATCATCTCAACCATTCTGAGATCGATGGACATGAGTAACATCAAGCTGATATTGGAAATGGGAATTAGCTGTAGGGTGTGCTCCATCAATGATACAATATCTGGATTTCTGATTATATAGTCACCATTGATCTACTTGATGACTAGTTCAAAGTCCACTTTCACAAGAAAATGGGGCACATCAATCTCAAGGGACAGCTCGAGGCTAGGGATGAGAGCCTGATATTCTGCCTAATTATTGGTGCAGCCTTTTGATAAAAAGAATGAGTATCAAAGAATGGATTGTGTTGGGGTAATGAAGATGATACCCAAGCCAACTATGTTGAGTCTGGGGTCATTGCGACTTCTATCGGTGGGGCTCCAGGATGTGCAATCAAAGTGCATTTTCCAACATGGAATGGATTGGTCTATTGAGAGAATCGCTTCGTTGGGAAGACCATGGTCCATGGACTAGTTTTGCGGAGCTGGATGGAAATCTAGGAAGTCTGCCAATGCTTGCCCTTTGAAAGCCTTCTGAGGGACAAACCTGATATCGAATTGTTGGAGGATTACTGCCCACCGAGCTAGTCAGCCTGTCAGCATGGGGCACTTCTGGATGTACATCATGGGATCTAATCGGGATACCAGTTTTACCTCATTATTCGGTAAGTAATGCTACAACTTTTGTATAGCGAATAAGACCACAAGAAATCTCTTCTCTATAGGGTATTATCTACTCTCTGTATCGAGGATCATGTCTCAGAGTTAGTAGAGACAATTCTCTATTCCCTTGTTGTTATTCTGGGGGAGAAGGCTGCTGAAAGATCATTCCATGGCGGTCACATAAAAGACCACCAGCTATCAGGATATGGGTGGTATTAAGGCTGGACGCTGGAGTAGATACTCCTTGATTTATTCAAAATAAATTGCATCTTGGGCTACCCTTCAAAGAGTGTAGTGACTTATCCATGACATCATGGTAAGACGGGATGAAGACCGTAGCTTCCGATATAGGGACCACGATTACTAGCCGTGGACCATGCTGTTGTTCGTCCACCCTTGGTCCCCAGAATAGCTCACTGTGATCTGTAGTCGAGGTAGAGAGTGCTTCTGGTGAGAATGGTTGTGATTGCATGACCGTAACATTTGGAGTTTCCAAATGTTTTTCTTCTTCGATATACCTGCGGAGGGAGGTGGTAATTTGATGGACCTCAAATTCTAGAAGTATTAGGTTGACGCTCCTTGTTCCTGCCTCGACCCTTGACATAGGGGATCTAGGCAAGGGTTCCATCGCTGAGTTGTATTCTGCCTTAGAATCTAAGATGCAGACTGGATTGATATCGGTTTGAATCTTCTCAGTATTATTTTTATAGTGGGGATGACCATACCTCATTCCCTGGATTTTTTCTTCATGATAGGGGAGATTTTTGGAATGAGGAGGACCTTCTACCGTACTGGTACTGGGTCAGAGGGGATTCCCACCTGAGTGAGGCGGGGTGCGAGGAGCACCAGGATAGATATCAAAGGGGACACAGAGAGGATCTCCATGAGAAGAGTTGGACTAGGTAGGACCTATTTTTGATCCAATAAGAGCATGGATGGGACCCCCCATTCTTGATTCCCCTGGTAGGGAATGTTTGAGGAGGGTCTGTGTACTAGTTAAGTCAAACACGGGTTGGACCTCCATGTTGGGTGCTGGTGAAGCGAAGTTGGCCTTCACCCCTCTGATTGCTGAGGCGAGGAGGATCTTCGCCAGCTGTTTTGAGGACATGGTAAGTCCCACCCATGCTAAATACTGACCCGATGTGTGACGTCCCCACCCCAGTGGTCTGTGACAGGAGGAATGACTTCATACCCGATGTAATAGCACAAGAGAGGTTTCTTTTCAGAGTGTCACCATCATGTGGAGGTCCCTCATTTGAACTGATGGTAAAACAAGGTGGACCTCCATGAAGGGATTTGATGCAGGGAAGACCAGCGTTCTCATTGGTGGCATTATGGAGAGTTCCTTCGTACTGGTGGTGGCCATTACCAGCATTGGTGGCTGAGAGAGTCAACCCAGCCTGCCCATGGTGGGGTTAGGGCCTAGATCTGAGCCGGGTATATATGTTCCTCTACTAAGCATACATAAGAGGCTGATGATACAAGTCAGCGGTGGCACAAGCCATAATAGTTGATATAGACACCCCATGGAGGGCGTCATCCTAGGCCTGTTCCTAGCACTGGCGTCGGGTCAACCTGACTATGGCTAGTAGTGAAATAATAAGGCTTACCTACTCCTCGACTATTGGGACTAAAAAGGTAGTGCCAGTGCGACCTAGTGGGAGCCCTCCATTGGAGCCCCGAAAATGGGATCCCGGCTGAATAGGCCAAGATATCTCCTACCTCATTTCCATAGGGGATAGATTCATCAAGGTGTTCCTAGGAAAGGATCCTAAAATGATTGGATGTGGGAGTGGGGAGCAGTGGCTCCCTATGCGGCCCTCAGGGGTGGTGGAGGTGGAAAGTCATAGACGCCTCTAGATCCTGGCGAGCCATATCCTTAGTTGGAATAATTACATTCTCCTCGTATCAATGTACGAGGTCGTTGATCACCCTACACTGAATGAATTCAGATGGGGAGGTGGGGCGTGGGTTCCCAACATCTGTGGTTGTGGAGATTTCCATTGAAGATGTCAAGCCACACGGGTTTGCCGCATTGGCAATTCCACTACCCCAACGTCGGTGGGTGGGTGGCGATTGGGATACTAGTGCAGTAGCTTGGTTCCTAAAAAGTAGGGAGATTAATCCATTAGTGATGAAACAAAGAAATTGACGTCCAGTGCCCTGGCACCATTCCATATCCCGTGGCTGGTAAGAAGGATCTATGCTGACAATGTTGCAGACCGTGACATCCAATATTTTGACTGCCCCAAATTCTGGTGAGTTTCATGCCAGGCCCATTATTTTTTTAGAAGGACCCGACACTAGATAACTAGATTGGGTGACACACTAATCCACTAATTTCTAAAACGATACTATTCCTCACAACGAATAGAATAAATTCACGTCAGGTTCACCATTTCAGTTTCCGAAACTTTCACCGGGGCTCACACAGCCATCCATAGTGGGTACGCATCTGTTGCCCTGCATTCTTGATTTCTAAAGGTAGGAAGAATTCATTACTTATTATGGGAAGTTTTCTTCTTGATCGAAGCCAACGAGCCCGTACCCGAGTCGTAAGGGCTCCTTCTTGGCATCCAAGAGACCCAGTATTAAAACCGGGTGGATGAAAATTTCCGGGTTACTGTAGCTATACTGTAGCAGTTAGTGTTTGGTATTGCTGTAGCAAGAACTATTCACTTGATTTGGGCCTTCAAGACACCGGTTTGGGCCTACGGGTCTCTAGGGCCTTCGGGTCAACAAAGGCCTTCAGGCCACAGGGTCTTCGGGTCACGTAGACCATAGAGTAGGCCAGTTCACACAGAACATGCTCTAGAAGAAGATCAGAGCAATAGGAGTAGCAGCCACGAGATTTAGAGCTAACCGGATTGGAAGAATGAGAGGGTATGGAAGCCACCATTAGGACCAGGCACCGTGCAACTTTGTACAGGGAAATGCTAGCCGATCAACAATGAATGGTGGGGAGCTAAGGAGATAAATTATTCAAGATTCTAGGGAGGGGCAGTTCTAGTGGGATGGGCCTACGGGTCATGTAATGGGCATGGTATGCCTCTAGGCCTTCGGGTCATGTATTATGGGTCATGTCGGGCTTTGTTCCTTGGGCCTACGGGTCATGTACGAGTTCCCCTTCAACCCTTAAAAGGGGGATTATCAATAATAAAATAAAAAGAAGGCCTTCGGGCCATTCAGGCTACTTGATCGAAACAAGATAATGGGATGTCAGTAATTCCTTCCATGGATTCCTCCTCAGAACTCGTTACCTAGTCCGGGTCTCCCTCATAGATTAAGGCACTGTTAATTAATCTCTTCAAAGTTCCATGTCTTCATGGACACCGGTTAATTAATCTAATTCGGTAGGGACATTCCAAGGGGTCCGATCAAGGTAGAAACCTTCAGTCAGGGGAGTAGTCACGTTGGACATCACTGGAATGTGTGGTCACTGGAACACTAGCACGTCTGGGTATCCCCCTTATTATAGGGATGATCGAGGGCACGGAAGCCTGAGGCATCCCATGTCATATGTGTGGAATTACATGACATAAGCATGTATATGATATTTTCCTAAAAATGATATGATTAACACAGTGTATGCCAATGGTTTAACATCTAGTGGAGATAGATTAGATTGACTGGAACACTGACTAGAGTGGATTAGCTAGGTATAAACCCTGGAGGAAACACTAATGCCTGAAAGTGATTTTTCATGATCTCACCAGGAAGTGGTAGCCCGGGTAAGAATCATGATAGATGGTGGATTGTTAAATAGAGTAGATGGAGAATGATATGGAGTCGAATTGAGGGCGACGATGATGTTGGTCTTGAGCCTCAAAGAGACCTCCCGCGTATCCCTGTGGCAGAGAATCAGTGTCTGTGTAGTTCGTGATGCGATGGAACACCTAACTAGGTGACCCGTATCGATGGGACCTGAAGGAAGTGGAACCTCCAGGTTGGGGAATGAAATTGGAATGCGTTCAAATGATAATGATCTGATGACTTTCTGAGACATACATGTGATTAGTGCCCCAAGAGTTGGTATGATGCCACGGGACGAACCAAAAATATAGGTCCCAATAGAAGGGATAACAGTGGATTACTGCCATGCTCGGATTGAAAATGGATTACTATAACGACCCAAAGTTTTTCCATGGAAATTACCTTCTTATAAATATGTCATAAATTAACATGAAATCACAACATAATGACCTAATAAAAGACAAGTGACCATTAAATATAAGTTGGTCACTTCTGTGTTAGGAATGTTGATAATTCGACATACACAGTTCTGTTCAAGATGATTTTTGGAGTCTAATGAAACAAAAATAATTTATGGTGACTAGTGACCTACCCTTATGAATAGTAACATACCCTTATGAATAGTAATATGACCTTTATGAATAGTAAATAATCCAACATAAGAGTAACATTACCTATGAATAATTAAATAAAATTTAGACATCTTTGAAAGTGACAATTTGACCTCAGTAAACGTTTTGGTAATTTGTAAGTCATAAATAAATAATTATAATTAATTAATTAATTTAAAAGAATATTTATTCCCTAAAATGTATTCATAAATTATTGAATCAATTTTTTATTGTTTTAGATAATTTTATATGACCCTACATAATTTTTGAAAGCGCTATAAAATCATTTTTTAACTTTTAAAAACTGTTTTTTTAAGTAAATTATGATTTTAATTAAATATTAAATTAATAATATTTAGAAAATTATTTTTGAAAAATGGACTTCATTTTTGGATTCTAAATGTCGAAAAATGGTAGGGGTAGATTTTTGGGTTTTTTCTAAAATACTTCAATTTTCGGGTGAATAGTAAAAATTACAGTTTTTCGCATAATCGGTGTATACTAAATTGCATCATTAATGATGTAATGATGACATAAACATTCTAGAACCTTAGTTTCGGCCAAATTATAATAAATTTCATAAATGGTTTCTTAAAATACAATAAATCCAATTCTCAAACCTAAAAAGAACTTTCCAAAGCCTAAAGTCAAAAGGTGATTTATTAAAGTGTTTTTTCTCTTTCTTTCACTTTCCTTTTAATAAATTAATGAATTCAAATTATAAAGAATAATTAAAGCCTAAAAAGAATTATATTATATTAATATATGATTTTGGATGTCAAAAAAACTACTATTACAAGTCTAACTCTTGATATATTATTTTATTTAATATTTTACACCAAAAACACCTCCCTCCTCATGTATAAATAAGCCCTCCCCTCCTCTTGCCAAAACACACCTCTCAAGCTTCAATAATTGTCTAATCTCTACCCAATAATCTCCCCTAGACCCTCATACACGTCTAAGAACTGGTGGTCTCATCAAAAGCCCAAGCCTAGCTTCCTTAAGGGGGATCTCAAGAGGAAGATTTAAGAGGTAATTTCTCTCCCTCTTCTCCTTTAATTTCCTTTCAAGTTCAAGTTCCTTTCTTGATCTCTCCCCACCTATATTCATCCAAATTGTTTTTTAACTCTAGTATTATACATATAATGTGATTTTATGATTCTAATGGGATATTATATCACCCCACACCCTTTCCCTCTTCCTTTTATTTTATTAAAAAGAACGTTGTTCATGAGGTGTTAATTTATCACTTTCAAAAATGACATGCTCTCTTCATCCATTTCTCCCTTCAGATCTGGTCATGAAACCATTTTTATGGTTGAAACATAATATTTGATATGTATTATGTTCTATTTTAAGTTCTATAAATAGCCTATGTCTATATTACTAAGTGAAAAGTTAAAATAAGTTCGTTGTGATCCAAAAACCGCTCAAATTAACCCAAATAATCATCATTTAATTATTGTCTAATGATTAACCCACATGTATCTAATATAATTCATTATAAAATCATTGAATATCCTATAATATCACTAATAACATGTAATATCAGTTCTAGATGTTTACCCATGTTCTACCCAAACTTCAATTTAAGAATACAAGTGAACCACTCAAGAAAACCATGAAAACGAACATCCCCGAACAATGTTTTTAAACTCTATAAGTCATCCAAAGGAACATTATAAGAAATAATGAAATCATAATGAACCCTATAAATGTATAAAAGGTTCTTTAATTTCTAATTCATGAATATAATGTCATTATACAGGACATTAAAGAGAAGGAGGCATTCGAGTACAAGGTAAGGGGAAATTCTCGAACCCAACTGTCATCCTTCGGGTTCTACCTCTTTCACTCCATTTTTGATATGGTAACTTCTTTAAGATAATTTTATCATCATTTTATTTCCTTTTATGGGATATAAGTGTTTTCTAATGATGTTTATATCAATCCAAATGTTTTCTGAAAGAACTGTTCTCTTAAGAACTCAACTTTTACCTCTCATTCACGGTTGATGGTTGTTATATCAAGAATGTTGTTCCCTATTTATTTTGGGAACCCAAGGTTTATGAATTTGTTCTTATGAGATGAAACCCATTCCTTTTCATGGTTTAGTTATGTTCATTTATGTTATATGTTCATTGTGGCATGCATGATAAATGGTAATGTTATGATGTGACGACTATGCCCAGAATTATATAGCGCAATAAGAATGTTTAAATGTGACGGGTGTGCCCGGAATTATATAGAGCTCCAATGCATTGGGTAAAGTGATGAATCTCATGAGTAAATGTGAAATGATGTGTGGACAAGATGCTATCTTGGTTCACAATTATGTGTGGTAGTTAACCACTAAGACATGATGTTTCATTTTTATGCATTGCCACATTTTAAGTCCATTATTTATGATCCTCTCATGTTCATGATCTTTTGCCTATGTTATGATAATGGTCACCCCATGATATATTGTTATTATTTATCCTCTTACTAGGATTTTATATCACCCCTTTTGATGTATATTCTCAGGAGGGTACATGTACTAAGGAGAGGACAAGTGCCAATAAGAAGCTATAGAAAAAGAAATTAAATGACTGTTTATGCTCGATGCTGTATTTGTTATGTGTGGTCCTATTTTTCCCAAGACACTAAACCATTGGATACTATATGTGTAATACTATCATGTTGTTTATATTTTAAATGATGTAATAGTAATGTAAGAAATGGCTGGGTCACTATAGTTGGTATCATAGGAAAGGTTTAGTTAATTTTGGAATTAGGATTAGTAAACCCTAGAGAAAACCTCTAGTATGAGAATAAGTACAAATATGCACATAAGAATATTTACCTAGGGATCCCATATGTTATATTTTTGTTATAATTGTTTAAATTAATAAGTTATTTTTGATTTTTTTAGTTATGTTTTTTTGTATCCTTTTCTATTTTAGAAAATGGTTGGAACCAGGAGAAATCAGGCCAACAACTCATGCGAGGGCCAATGCATCGATTTCCCGAATGACATCCCTAGTGATTTGGGAGGTTGAGTTCAAAACTTCATTGCAATGCTTACCTAATTATCTCAGGTTGTGAATAATAACCATAAGAATGGGGAACGTCCTCCTTCACCAAAGAGGGAGAAACTGGCTATCGAATGTTTTATGTGGCAACGTCCACCGACGTTTGGTGGATCTTCTGATCCACTAGTTGTGGAACAGTGGGTCAACTCAATAGAGAAGATCTTTTCTATTCTTCACTGTTCTAAGACTGAGAAGGTGACTCTAGCCATTTATCTTCTAGATGGAGAAGCTGATCGATGGTGGGCTTTGATTAAGAACACCAAGCCAAAGGAGGAAATTGAAGATATGGAATGGGAATACTTTAAGATAATGTTTCTTAATAAGTATTTACCACGAACTCTTCACATGAAGATGGAGAGAGAATTCATATATCTCAAACAAAAAGATGGAGAATCTGTCACAACCTATGAAGCGAATTTCACAAGGCTCGCAAGGTATGCTTCGGGTTTTGTTATCAATAATGATAACAAAAATAATAGATTATTTAGTGGTTTAAAACCACACCATCGAAAGGATCTTTCAATTTGAGACTTCGGGAGTTATGAAGAAGTTTTTCGGTGTGCTCTCAAAGTGGAGATGGAGTTTGGATAATGGTCCCATGGCTATGGTGATATGAAAAGAAAGATGGAGTTTTAGGCCAGTGGATCTAGCGACAAAGGTGGGAAAAAAATCAACGACCCACGTGCCAAAAATGTGAGAATTTGCACCATGGGAACGGCCTAAAAGGGATGGGGAAATTATTTATGTGTGGGAAGGAAGGACACCAAGATCAAGAGTGTCAAAAAGACATGAAAAGGAAGGAGAATGTATCCGATTAAAGGAGATAACCATTCATGGTTCAATGCTACAACTACAAGAAGCTAGGGCACTATGCAAACCAGGGCACTAAACCTCGAGCTCTCGAGGGTAATCAGCATCAGTAGCCACCAAAGCCAAAGGAACAAGGGAAGGATTATTCCATCACTACTATGGTGGTGAAGCATGATAATGAAGTCGTAAAAGGTACACTTTCGATTCACTCAAGAATGGAAAAAGTCTTTTTTGATTATGGTTCTACGCATTCTTTTATATCTTGCAGGTTTTCTAGAACTATATAATTGAAGCCCCAAAACCTTGAAGTAGAGATATATGTAAAAACACCAAGTGTTGCAATCATTGCAACCAAAGTGTTTGAATCTTCTCCTATTGACGTATGTGGGACGATTCTTCTGGAAAACCTCATAATACCTCCCTTGGTGGAATTCGACACTATAATGGGAATGGATTGGATCTCGTTATATAGAACACATATCAACTGTCGGTAAGAGGAAATATATTTCCATATTCTGAACCATCCCATGCTCCTCTACAAATGCAAGGAAGATCATGGATCTCCTTTGAGAAATACTTCAATGGTGTGGGTGTTGATTCCCTATGAAGAAGCATACATGGCCCAAATGGTTGAGTCAAAGGAAAGTTCCAACCTTGAGGAAGTGCCCATCATGAGGGAATATGTCGATGTATTTCCCAAAGAGTTACCTGGAATTCCCCCAGATCGTGAGGTATAGTTCTCAGTTGAACTCATACCTGGAGCTACTCTTATCTCAAAGTGACCCTATAGGATGGCTCCTATCGAACTGGAAGAGTTAAAGAAGAAGATGCAAGAGCATCTAGACAAAGGGTTCATACTCCCTAGTGCATCACCTTGGGGTGCGCCAGTGCTCTTTGTAAAGAAGAAGGATGGAACAATGCGGTTGTGTATAGATTATCAGGAACTGAACAGGATCACCATAAAGAACAAGTATCCTCTCTATAGGACTGATGAATTGTTTGATCAGTTAAGAGGAGCTCAATACTTCTCAAAGGTGGATCTTCATTCTGGATATCATCACGTAAAGGTGAAGAAGGAAGATATTCAGAAGACTGCCTTCTGTACACGGTATGGGCACAATGAGTTTTTGGTGATGCCCTTTGGACTTACTAATTACTCTGCAATCTTCATGGATTTGATGAATAGAGTCTTTAGAAATTACCTTGATAAATTTTTGGTAGTTTTTATCGATGGTATTCTCATCTACTTCAAGATCAAGGATGAACATGAAGAACATCTAAGAATTGTGTTGGCGATATTGAGAAAGAAGAAATTGTACGCCAAGTTCCGCAAGTGTGACTTTTAGATGAATCATGTCACGTTCTTGGGAAATGTGATCAGAAGTGAGGGAATTTCTGTGGATCCTTCAAAGACAAAGGTGATTGAGGAATGGCCCAGGCCCTCTAGTGTCATAGAAATCCCTAGTTTTCTTGGATTTGCTGGGTACTACCGATGTTTTGTGAGAAATTTCTCACGATTGTCAATCCCTCTAACTAAGTTAACAAGGAAAGGGGTAATGTATGTCTGGATGGAAGAATGTGAGGGAAGCTTCAAAGAGCTAAAGAGAAGACTGATCACTGCACCTGTACTCACACTACCGAAAATTGGAGAATTTTTTGTGATATACAGTTATTCTTGAAAGAAAAGCTTGGGTTGTGTACTCATGAAAAATGATAATTTGATACACTACGCCTCACGAAAATTGAAGATCCATGAGCAGAACTTCCCCGAAACATTATCTAGAGCTGGTGGTCATGATTTTTTCCTTGAAAATCTGGAGGCACTACCATTATGGCGAGAAGTGTGACATATACACCGACCACATGAGCCTAAAATATATATTCACACAAAAGGAGCTCAACATGCATAAAAGGAGATCATGAGAGCTAATCAAGGATTATGATTTCTCTATTCACTATCATCCTGGAAAGGCAAACAAGGTAGCTGATGCTCTAAGCAGAAAAGAACCTAGTACTCTATCCATGTTTTGGATTGAGAAAGACCATATCTTCTTGGATATGCAAAGAATGGATTTGGAAATCATCAGGGTAGGGGATACATCCTACCTTGCACAAATGATTTCACAACCATCCATCCAAGAGAATATTAAGGAAGCACAAAGGGATGATGTGGAGATACAATAGAGGGTGAATTCAGTAATGGAAGGGAAGCTGCAAGAGTTCCATATCGATGATGATGGTGTGATTCGGTTTGGAACGCGGCTTTGTGTGCCTTCATCACCCGGGATTAAGAAGGAGCTATTGGATAATGCACATAGCTCAACTTTCTCTATCCATCCTAGGAGTACCAAGATATACCGTGATCTCCGAGAACACTTCTGGTGGGATAACATGAAGAAGGAGAGTGTGGAATATATATCAAGGTGCTTGGTATGTCAGAAAGTTAAATCTAAGCGACAAAAGTCCAAGGGTATGATGTACCCATTACCTATAGCCATGTGGAAATTGGAAAATGTTACAATGGACTTTGTCATAGGTCTCCCAAAGACGTCAAAGGGAAATAATGCAATATGGGTTGTGGTTGACCAACTCACCAAGACTGCCATTTTATCGCTATTTGGGAAGACTTATCGCTTGAACAACTTGCAACGATATATGTGAAAGAAGTGGTGAGACTGCATGGTGTTCCACTCTCAATTGTCTCTGACTGTGATCCAAGGTTCACATCTAAATTCTGGAGGAGCCTTCAACATGCTTTGAGTACTGAATTAAAATTCAGCACGACCTATCTCCCCCAAACTGATGGCCAGTCTAAAAGGACTATTCAGACACTTGAAGATATGCTAAGAGCCTGCTCTCTATAATTCAAAGTTGGATGGGATCAGCATCTCCCATTGGTTGAGTTCTCATACAACAATAGCTTCCACTCGAGTATTCAGATGGCTCCGTACGAAGATCTGTATGGAAAGCGATGTAGAACTCCAACCTGTTGGGATCAAGTTGGAGAAAAGAAGCTACTTGGGCCAGATCTTGTTCAAGAGATGACCGAGATGGTTCAAGTCATCGAAAAACACATCAAATATGCTCAAAGTCGTCAAAATAGCTATGTTGACAACTGTCGAAGGGACTTGGAGTTCGACGTTGGAGATAAAGTCTTCCTTCGTATATCCCCATGGAAGAGAGTCATGCGATTCGGGAAGAAAGGGAAGCTAAGACCAAGGTATATTGGCCCCTTTGAGATCCTTGACCGCATAAGAGATGTGGCCTATCATCTAGCACTTCCACCATATATGGCTCAGGTTCATGATGTTTTTCATGTATCACTATTGAGTAAGTACATACCAGACCCCACACATGTACTAAACACAGAGGTGGTGTAGCTAGAAGATGATATCTCCTATGAGGAGCAGCCAATAAAGATTCTGGATTAGAGAGATAAGGTTCTACAAAACATGATAACCCATCTTGTCAAAGTGTTGTGGAGGAACCATAAGTTTGAGGAAGCAACTTGGGAATCAGAAGAGGCAATGAAGGAGAAGTACCCTCACCTATTTGTGTAAAGTGAAATTTCGGGGGTGAAATTTCTTAAGGGGGGAGAATGTAACGACCGAAAGATTTTCAATGGAAATTCCCTTCTTATAAATATGTCATAAATTAACATGAAATCAAAACATAATGAACTACTAAGTGACAAGTGACCATTAAATATAAGTTGGTCACTTCTGTGTTAGGAATTTTGAAAATTCGACATATACAGTTCTGTTCAGGATGATTTTTGGAGTCTAATGAAAGAAAAATAATTTTTAGTGAATAGTGACCTACCCTTATGAATAGTAACATACCCTTATGAATAGTAATATGACCTTTTTGAATATTAAATCATCCTACATAAGAGTAACATTACCTATGAATAATTAGATAAAATTTAGACATCTTTGAAAGTGACAATTTGACCTTAGTAAATGTTTTGGTAATTTGTAAGTCATAAATAATTAGTTATAATTAATTAATTAATTTAAAATAATATTTATTCCCTAAAATGTATTCATAAATTATTGAATCAATTTCTTATTGTTTTAGACAATTTTATAATACCCTACGTAATTTTTGAAAGCACTATAAAATCATTTTTTAACTTTTAAAAACTGTTTTTAAGTAAATTATGGTTTTAAATAAATATTAAATGAATAATATTTTGAAAATTATTTTTGAAAAATTTACATTATTTTTGGATTCTACACATCGAAAAATGGTAGAGGTAAGGTTTTGGGTTTTTTCTGAAATACTTCAATTTTCGGGTGAATAGTAAAAAATACAGTTTTTCGCATAATCGATGTATACTGAATTGCATCATTAATGATGTAATGATGACATAAACATTCTAGAACCTTAGTTTCGGCCAAATTATATTAAATTTCATTAATGGTTTCTTAAAATACAATAAATCCAATTCTCAAACCTAAAAAGAACTTTCCAAAGCCTAAAGTCAAAAGGTGATTTATTAAAGTGTTTTTTTCTCTTTCTTTCACATTCCTTTTAATAAATTAATGAATTCGAATTATAAAGGATAATTAAAGACTAAAAATAATTATATTATATTAATATATGATTTAGGATGTCAAAAAACTACTATTACATGTCTAAATCTTGATATATTTTTTTATTTAATATTTTATACCAAAAACACCTCCCTCCTCATGTATAAATAAGCCCTTCCCCTCCTCTTGCCAAACAACACCTCTCAAGCTTCAAGAATTGTCTAAGATCTGCCCAATCATCTCCCCTAGCCCCTCCCCCACGTACAAAAGTTTCTAGTCTCATCAAAAGTCCAATCCTAGCTTTCTTAAGGGGGATCTCAAGAGGAAGATTTAAAAGGTAATTTCTCTCCCTCTTCTCCTTTAATTTCCTTTCATGTTCAAGTTCTTTTCTTGATCTCTTCCCACCTATATTCATCCAAATTGTTTTTTAAGTCCAGTATTATAAATATAATGTAATTTTATGATTCTAATGGGATAATATATCACCCCACAACCTTTCCCTCTTCCTTTTATTTTATTAAAGAGAATGTTTTTCATGAGGTGTTAATTTATCACCTTGAAAAACGACATGCTCTATTCATCCATTTCTAACTTCAGATCTGGACATGAAACCATTTTTACTTTTGAAACATAATATTTTATATGTATTATGTTATATTTTATGTTATGTAAATAACCTATGACCATATTACTAAGTGAAAATTTAAAACAAGTTGGTTGTGATCCAAAAACCGCTCAAATTAACCCAAATAATCATCATTTAATTATTACTAATGATTAACCCAAATGGATCTAATATAATTAATTGTAAATTAATTCAAGATCTTGTAATATCATTAATAACATGTAATATCAGTTCTGGATGTTTACCCATGTTCTACCCAAACTTCAATTTAAGAATACAAGTGAACCACTCAAGAAAACCATGAAAACGAACATCCCCAAACAATGTTTTTAAACTCTACAGGTCATAAAAAGGAACATAATATGAAATAATTAAATGATAATGAACCCTATTAATGTATAAAATGTTTTGTAATTTCTAATTAATGAATATAATGTCATTATACAGGACATTAAAGAGAAGGAGGCATTCGAGTACAAGGTAAGGGGAAATTCTCGAACCCAACATTCATCTTTCAGGTTCTACCTCTTTCACTCCATTTTTGATATGTTCACTTCTTAAAGATCATTTTTTCATCATTGTCTTTCCTTTTCTGGGATATAAATGTTTTTTAATGAAGTTTATATCAATCCAAATGTTTTTCGAAAGAACTCTTCTCTTAAGAACTCAACTTTTACCTCTCATTCAATGTTGATGGTTCTTATATCAAGAATGTTGTTCCCTCTTTATTTTGGGAACCCAAAGTTTATGAATGTGTTCTTATTAGATGAAACCCATTCCATTTAATGGGTTAGTTATGTTCATTTATGTTATATGTTCATTGTGGCATGCATTATAAATGATAATGTTATGATGTGACGGGTGCACCCGGAATTATATAGCACAATATGAATGTTTAAATGTGACCGGTGCACCCGGAATTATATAGTTCTCCAATGAATTGGGTAAAGAGATGAATATCATGAGTAAATGTGAAATGATGTGTGAACAAGATGCTAGATTGGTTCACAAGTATGTGTGGTAGTTAACCACTAGGACATGATGTTTCTTTTTTATGCATTTCCACATTTCAAGTCTATTATTTATGCTCCTATCAAGTTCATGATCTTTTGCCTATGTTATGATTATACTCACCCCATGATATATTGTTCTTATTTATCCTATTACTGGGATTTTAGATCACCCCTTTTGATGTATATCCTCAGGTGGCTACATGTACTAAGGAGAGGACAAGTTCCAATAAGAATCTATAAAAGAAGAAATTAAATGAATGTTTATGCTCGATGTTGTATTTCTTAGGTGTGGTCATAGTTTTCCCAGGACACTAAACCTTTGGATCCTATATGTGAAATACTATTATGTTTTTTATCTTTGAAATGATGTAATAGTAATGTAAGAAAAGTCTGGGTCACTATAATTATCGTTGGCATGGACTCACAATGGCTTACCACTGGATGGGGTCACAATGACTTGCCGCAGGATGGGGTGACAAAGGATTACCACTGGATGGGGTCACAACGGCTTACTGCTAGATGGGGTCACAATGGCTTACCGCTGGATGGGGTCACAACGACTTACCGCTGGATGGGGTCACAATAGTTTATAGCTGGATGGGGTCACAATAGCTTACTATAGGATGGGTTCAAAACAACTTACTTCTAGATGGGGTCACAACGACTTACAACTGGATGGGGTCACACCGGCTTCCGCTTGATGGGGTCACAACGGCCTACCGCTGGACGGGGTATAACCACATGGAGGCTTCCTACGCACCCTATCTTGACAACGATCAAATCCCATGTAGTTCTAAGATGGTGGATGCGATTTAACATCAGGCATGATGAAAAGGGGGCATGCCGTTTAACATCATGCAGGATAGAGGTGGTCCATCGTGAAGGGGGGTCGGAACCAAAAGGGTGTTGGACATGAACCTCAGGGAGGCTACACACATTCCTAGCCTTTACAAGGATCAGTGTCTGCGTAGTTCATGATGAGTGGGAACCGACATGAAGGGTGGTCAGAACTAATGGTTGTCGGGCTTGAACCTTAGAGAGGCTTTCTACATACCTTTCCTTGGCATGTATCAATGTTTATGTAATTCGTGATGGTGGTGTGAACCAATGTGAAGGGGTTCAAAACTAATGGTTGTTGGGATTGAACCTCAATAAGTATTCCTACATTCCTATAATTGGCAAGGATCAATTTCCATGTAGTTCGGGATGGTGTTTGGGGCTTACACTCTGGGATTCACAGAGAGGATGTCATGGTTGATGCTTAATCTAAGCCCACATGATTCATTCTTGGTGTGAGAAACAAGAGGGAGCAAGGACCTGATGATCACATCATGAAAGGAGAATCTGCGGGATGGGGAGTGGGTCTTTCACATATTTAGTATCCCAAAAAGGAAATTAGGTCTTATGCGTGGTCTGCAGCCCGAAGGAATGAATATTGGATCTTACTCCAGGGGGAGTCCCGGGTAGTGACAATGCCCAAAGAGAGAGGGATTTGGAACCGAGGAGGAGATATGAATTAGGGTTGCTATCTCCTACAAGAAAAATCTGGTGGATTACAGTAAAGTGGTTTCCCTTTCCCTGTAGATGGATGCCACACGAATAAGAAGGATCTCAATCCATGTGAGGAATTATTTCTCTCCCGTAGAGGAATTGGGCATGAAAAATGTTCAAGGTGGGGGAACCCCACATACGGCACACGGGGAAAGGTCATAGATTAACATCATGTACTAAGGATGAAGGCTCTTGGTAGTTTAACGACCTGTAGCTCGGATGAGAGGGATGCACTGCACACCCCTACGACTTACATAACTGATACCTCCCTCCACTTGGGGAAGGGAATGAATAAAATATGTTGTAAAAATGGGTGTTATAGAGTGATCCATTGAGGGGTCCATGTTAGGATGGATATTCAAAAAATCAATAGCCATTAGCATGACTGGGTGCCACTAAGGAGTGACAATGGTGAATGGGGATTACGCATGGAAGCTAACTAGGTGTCTTCCTCATGTCTGGACATGAGGGCATCCCAAATCACTGGTGGGTTGAGGCATATAATTGGGGGAAACACTTATACACAAGTGCACATGTAGGATAATGCCGAGGGAGTCAGAATCAGTCCATACAAAGGGAGATGAAAAGGTGTGAATCACATTCCTGACTTTCAAAACATGGTGAGGGTGGAAGGACGACAAAGGATAACTGTTTTACATGTTCGAAACACAGCATCCATATTGTGTTAGCCTGAAATATGGACAAACAAATGAGGGTTTACTGTTGATAGTGTTCAAGAAAAAGGAACAAACTCAATGTGTCATCCAAAGTCTTCCGGCGCATTGGCCCAGAGCAGTAGGTGAGCTGAGGCCGCATGGGTTAACACTGTTAGGGGGTCCCTTCAGACATGGAATAGGATGAATATCTGAATGAAGGACCCTCAATGCTTGAGGTGGTGTGATAAAATGTTTGAGAATATTCCAATTCTATTGAAATTATGCCACTTTAATCATGGAATGAGGTGTCTTATGATTTTCACATAAGCCATCTCTTATTTGGAACAAGAGGCATCCTTTTATTAAATGATAGGGAATGCTACAGTTTAATGTCATGTTGAGAGGACTGTTTACCTATTATTCTTGGAGAATATGACATTTCTTGTTTGGAGAAAGAGGTATCTTATATTTGACACATAGGGAATAATATAGTTTAGAGTCATATAGAGGGGATTATTGGCATCTTATTCTTGGCGCACAAGGCATCTCTTATATTGAGTAATAGGGATCATATGTTTTTCATATAGGGGTTTACTATAGTTTAAAGTCATGTAGATAAGAATATTAGGCATAAGGAACCTAGTAATGGTTGTTGTTGGGACCTACGCATGGGCGGCCCTTTCTAGTTTAACCAAGTATTGAAGCCAAGTGATGGGGTGTGGATGTGTTACTTGAGAAATGGTTCAACTCAAGGTAATCGGGGGGATTGATGATGAGAATCTCAACTCACGACATGTGAAACAAACCTAGAGAAGTATGCTGACTCAAGGTGTTCCATGGTGTGTGGAGGAGTATCTCAAATCATGGTATCCCATAGGTGGAAGGCGGCTATGCATAGGGACACAATGGAAATTGCCGATGTCCCTTCCCAAAACATTCACTATGTGACTCTACATTTTTTCATGGGGGTCAATGATGGTAGTGAAGGTACCAACCTAGAGGGCTAGGAGCGTAGCCCGACACTAAACTCGAGCAGGGGTGTGGGGGCGTAAGCCTAGGCACTGTTGCGCATAAGATAGGCCACACGCAAGATGGGTTGCACACAAGAAGGAAGGATTTCATGCAATAGGGAGGACCTGTGCGCAATAGGGAATGAGTGTGTGAAATATGGGAGATGTACATGCAATAGGAGTTCATGCGTGAAATAATGAATGAATTTCATGCAATAGGGGAAGTTAGTGCACAAAATGGGATCTTTGCGCGCAATAGGGAATCTGCCCGCAATAGGGGAGCCATCCACCAAATAGGGAATGAATTGTGTGCAATATGCGGGGTTTTCATGAAATAGGGAAGGTGTGCATGCAATTAGATAGGTGCAACACTACTGCATAAAAAATTGGGCCCAATGGCACTATTGCACACAAACATTATGCTTTGCACGAAAAATTGGGCATGTTAGGCCCTTTACGGGCAAAATTGATGTTTTGAAAGCAAGATGGGGGGGGGGGTTTGCATGCGGGTGTGAAAAATGAGGAAATACATGCATTAGAGCGGCGAACGACCTCCATGGGCCTCCTAGGAAGAATTGGGAGTGCACTTGTATTTATAGGCGAATCCTTGAATGTCAGAGCGTGTAAAATTCCATTCCAATTTTACACTCAAAACCATTTTACGTGCAAGATTCCTTTTTACACACAAGATTCCCCTTTTTACGAAAAAGATTACAATTTAACGTGAAAGATTCTATGTTTACATGCAAGATTCCATTTTTATGCACAAATCCATACTTTTCCCCAAAACCGTCCTGGAAGGCCATTTCCAGCAGCCCAACTTCGAAAAACCATAACTTCTGATCTGTAACTCTATTTGGGATTTTCAACCAATCAAATTGAAGCTTGTGGAATGATATTTTCTCTAATATCATGTGTATTAGCATTGAGTGAATTATTTATTAGTAAAAGATACATGTTTATGTTAAATTTCTCTTTAATTTACATTAATTCTTATAAAATTTCATTTTCACACCCTAGTGCCTCCATGGGGTCCCAAAATCGACTCAAGAGTGAAAATTGTTGGAAATATCTCATATAATAGGATTTTGACATGTGTTAGGGTCATTTAACATTATTATAATATTATTTTTTATCCTTATTTATCGAATTCACCATTTAACGATGGTAAATAAAATAATTACTGAAGTTACTATACATAATGTGTAAAACATAAAATGTACCTATTTACACATTTTATAAATTATTATTCCAAATATAGAATAAATTTTTCCAAATTCAAAACATAGCAGTTTTAGTAATTAATTTAATATTAATTCTCTTTGTCAAAACCGAAAAGCAGGTCTTTCAAGAAGTAATAACTATCAAAAGATTGGCATGCGTTTATGTCCAATTTAACAGTTAAATTAATTATAATTACCAAAATTGGATTAAATGAAAAATATGTAAATCAATACACTTTAAAACCCATTAAAAAGATAATGTAATTAAAAAATATAATTGATAAAAAGGCATTTTTGAATTAAAATCTAATATTTTTCACTATTCATTAAAATTTTAATATTTTGAGAAAAATTCCAAAAAATAAAAAAAATAAACTTTTTATGTTAAAATTCCAAAGAATAAGTTTATTATTTTGAATTTAACTGATAAAAGTGTAAAAACTAGATTTAAAATCGGCGTTCCATTAAATGGCCGTAAAAAATACATTTTTTGGGAAATACATCTTTTATCCAAAAAATTGATTATTTTCTCATATCATCTTCTAGTCAACGTGTAATATGGAATATAATGTTATATAAAATTCAAAATATGGATAATACTACTAATAATGGATAGTTTATATCCCATTAAATAATAATATATCAATTTTTAGCGAAACATGGTATCACATACAACACAGGCTATCAAGGAAGGTCGCTCTTACGTGTAATTCATGCCAAATAATTGTTGCCTGTAGTGAATGATTCCTTTGGTGTTTAGTGTAACTTAATACAAACTTAATTCATTTATAAATTGAAAAAATCTATACTCAGTTTTGTGTGAAATGAATTCTATAAAAAGAACTTGAAATTGGGTGCAACAGAATCCATGAATACTATTGCATATAATATAAGATAATATGATGTTACGTACAATGCAAGATAATCTTGGTGTAGAGTACACCAAAATACACCATAGAAAATAAAAATAATACAACCCATAAAATATTGGGGTGTTACAGTAAATACAACAATGGTTTTAAATATCACGCCATGTCAGATGAAAGAGATTAAAGAGGAGACCTATACTAAAGAATTCGTAGTATGAAAGATGCGAAGAAATCCCTGAAACTACCTTAATTAAAATAACTTTTAGAGGCTAAAAAAATGAATGATACTAGAGGAGAGTGCTGGAAATCGTGAAATCATTCACACATCCCCTTTTATATGAGGTTTACAATTAGAGGTAATGTCTTAAGATGCATTATGGGGAGGCTATTCTCTTAGTATAGAAAATTAATAGAGGAAACAATTGAAGAAAAAAATAACAATAATAAGAGGAATAAATAATTTTTTAGAAAAAATTATATAGGATATTATTTGATAACCCTTATTTTTACAATATGTCATTACCGTCACAAAATCATTAAAAATATAATGGATCCCCATATGTGAAAGATCAATATACTAGAGAAGGAGAAAACAACTGTGTAATATTTGGTAGAAAGTCTAAGACCCATATTCTATATTGGAATCACCTCACACCATCCGATTACTCCTGCTCAGTTGTTTACCAAAATTATCCTTCCTTTTGTAGGATCCCATTTCATAAAAGCAACATGTGTACCACGATTCCCTTTTAGGGGTGAACATAAAACCCAATATAACCCCACCAACAGGTCCTTAAAATATTTGAACAATATATACAAGTGTATCCCAAGACAATAATCAATGAATAAGTAAATAATAAGTAATCAAACATGTGCAAACATATGTTCGTACAATGAAACCTATCACTACATATATTGACTCCATATTGGATGGAAATTAATTTTGGGCCTAAAAAACTCATCAAACTGATCAGTAGTAAACATTCCCCTTAATGGGATATTCATTCCAATATTTAAGTAAAATTATCAAGTCATCCTAATTCATATCACTAATACAGGCCACATACCACAAGTTGACCTCTTTATTTAGCTCGAGGGGTAAGATATCACACCTTAGTTCAATTTAATACCAAATCCATAAGGATATCCATCACCATGAATTAACACAATTTCACATCTCTAGGGAAATCCATCACATCATCCATTCTTCCAATTTAAGGGAGAGACTATCCCTAACATCAAAACCAGGTCACTAAATTAAAGAGACAAAGAAAAAATATTTGTAACACAAAATGGTACAATAAATTTTTTCATAATCATGTTAGGACCAAAACAATTCATAGATCTAGAAAAAACATACATTAAAATCATATAAATTAGAGGTATCATAGAGCTACACATTAACAACAAAGAACTAGGATAATATTTTTTACATATTCCATATATGGTAAGCACTCCCTACCTCAGACAATGATTTATTAATTATTGTGAAATAAGAAGAAGATATGAATGATCCCATGAAAACTGACCATATAGAGTAATCTATAGATATCTAGAACAACTGATATCATAACCCTTGTATTAAAGGATGAACACTGATGACCATGAGATATCAGGTATCCCAAAATCACATTGAGGATATTAAATTATTGGGAGAAAGAAAGAAGAACTAGTGTTATTGGAGGGAGTATGAGATTTTATTGATAAACGGGAAGAGAACCCATGCATGTCATGAATTGGTGTTTTATTCCATGAGCATTACATTGAACACCTATTCTTAAAAATTAGGCACTTGATCTTATAAGATTCGTAGGTAATTTATGTCTTCAATGGAACCTTTATTTCATTGAATCATTAATGAAATAACCACTAAACAATTTTCCATGAAAATTCCTGGAGTGAATAAATATTCACCCCTTTAATCTAATTAGAACATATTTCCTTTTTATTTGTTAAGAAATAATTCACCCCATCAAATATATAGTCACATGGTAAAAAATTCCTATATTTGTAAAATTTAAAACTCCTATAGTGAGTTCACAAACTATGGATTCACAAACACCTCTAAAATGCAGAAACACATTAATTTAAATTTTACATATATGTAAAATCTTAATAAGAGTTGTAATTGATGATTTTGAATTTTATAAATCTCTCGTCTAAGGAAATATCATCCTCAAAAAGTACCTCTAGATTCTTATTCAAAAAACTCAATACATTAAAAATATATATCCAATTTCCACTCCTATATATCTTATCTGATACTTCCATATCTCCAAAGAACAAAAATAGAGGAAATATATTTCCTAACAACTCATTTTCATTTCATTTGACCATTCAAATATGTTTCTCCATATATGAAGGATCATGTTCAGACTCAGCATCCTCTTAGTAAATTAAATGTGTCAGATCAAGATCAGACTTCTAAATAATTGACCCATGGAACCAATTATTAATATGTTGATATTGTGAATGTTGGTAAAATTGATAGTTCCACATCCGATTGAATTTGATAATCCTGAATTGTTAAAAAAATTAAAGTTCCAATTTTTCCTGAAACCATAATAACTGATGTCATAAATGATTAGACCTCTAAAAGAAGACGCTATCATCCACAGTGGAATCCAAATTCTATATACTCTAGTTGTAATATGATCACTATCTATTAAACCAAAACATCCAATTCCACTACATTCATTTTATTTCCTATGATACTATAGATGGACCAATAGTTCAAGATTCACATTCCTCATCCCTACATAGAAATGAACAAAATAGTTGGTCATAAAAGACTTCAAATGTATCCATTTAAATTGTTTACTGGGAACTAATATTTTTGTTCAATTATTTCAACAATAATTTATCATCCAATTCCCCATGAAAATCCATAATACAAGACAAAATCATATCATTATATTTTGGATCATTCACTCAAACTACCTAGAGTATTTTTTATGATCAGACACACTGAGCTTCAATAGACCCCCCATCACCTTTTACAAAACCTTCCAAAATATTAAGGTAAAATGATCTTATATTGACGACACTGTAACAACCCAGGTAAATAAAGAATATGACATCTTTATATTTATCCATATTTGTGAATCAAATATTAATATTAATTTAAAGGGGAAGCTATGCTCAATGGCGTACCCAATACGCAACAACGAGTTTCTTAGGAATCTTACGTTGCACTCTAATAGTAAAATAATATTATTTTAAATTGTAGTTAACGCCTAGCCGTTGTAATGGCAGGAATGAACAGAACTAACTAAAAAATGATTATATATGTTTGTCAAATATTTTTACTTTTTACAATAAATGTTAGAGGATTAAAAATGCGAATGAATCCAATTTTAAACGTAAACATTCAAATATTCTTTAAAAGGTCGATTAACTGTCTTTTGATGGAAAACCTATTTTAAATCCACTTTTTGACAATTTTATGTGTTATATTTGACAAAATAATATTCTTCTATAGAATCGGGACATCAAAATTTACTTTGTGTAAATTTTTGGTATTTTTCCGAAAAAGATCAATTTTTAATGAATAGTGAAAAATGTTTTATTTTAATTAAAAACCTCTTTTTAATCTAATTTATTTATATGATTAGATTATCTTTTGAATTGGTTTTAAAGTGAAACTAGAATATATTTTTACCATTTAATCCAATAGTGGTCGTTGGAATTAATTTCACTTTGAAATCGGACTTAAACTAGTGTTAATCTTTTGATACTTTTTGTTTCATAAAAACACGCTTTTTGTTTTGACAGTGAGAATTAATTATTAAATTAATTAATACAACTTATATGTTTTGAATTTTTTAAAATGGAAATCATTTTTGAATTTGGAATATCAAATATAGCTTAGGGTGAATTTTTGGTAATTTTCGGAAATACTTCAATTTTTGATGAATAGTGAAAACACTAAGTGGTACTTTTAAAAACTAATTTTCCGTTTAGATGAAATCTTTCCACCTTTGTGATTTGAATTTCAAAAATCCAACATAAATGGTTGTCATTAAGAAGTAAAATGTGGTTCAATGGGAATAAAATAATTTTTTGGTGAATAGTAACTTATTATGTTTTTAATCGTGATTAAAGGTAATTAGTGTAGTTTAAGGTAAGAATAATGTTTTAATAAAATTAAATGACCTATACACATGTACTACCCTCATTGGATGTCTCATGGAAGACAAATACAATCCATGGGTCAACTTGGGGACCCCATGGAGCCACTTTGGTAGGAAAATGACATAAATACCGTTTTATTTAATGATAAAGTAAAAATGACACAAACATGAGATGTTTTACTAAGAAATTTTTTACATGGGGTTATTAAAGTCATATTTTTGACTATAAATAATATTTAGAAATATAAAAAGATTTCCTACATCATAGTAATTTTTTTATAATTTTTAGACATTAAAAAAATTAATGTATTTATGACATCATGATGATGCAGCGATGACCTCATTATTTAACAATTTAAATAAAATGGAAAGATAATGTAATATCTAAGACCTACACATGTACAAAACCTATTTTATGGGTGTATTTATATCCCTTATCACCTTATACACGAATTATATCAATTCAGGACCTTTAAAATCCGAAACGCATTTTCAAATAAAGTAACATTTGCTTACTTTCAAAAAGTGCCCCACCTCTCCTCTTATAAAATCCCCCCACCTCTACCTCCTTACCCACACCTATCAAGCCTTTGTCTCAGCCAAACTCTGCCCATTTCATCTCTCCACATTCCTATATAACTCCTTGAATCCTCACTTTGGACAGAATCATTTCCAAGGAAGCCTTGAGCTCAAATCAAAGGAAGTTACCCGATTTAAAGGTAATGTCTTCACTTGTGTTCTTTTGTTTTATTTTGCTTCTCCAACCCCCTAAAATCTTTTTATTAATTTATTTTGTAACAAATACAGTATCTTAAATATACTAGGATGTTGTTATAAGAAGGATTCGAGCTACACTTACACACACCTACATATAATGGTTAAAGAACATACTGTTTCCGTGGATGGCGAATTTCTGCCTCCCGAAACGATGATTGTTCAACATTCTTCTAACACCTTCAAATGTGGCCATTAAGATGACACTATATTTATATATGATATCTAATATGTTTATGTTTTACTTAATCTTCCTTATTTTTCATTTATGGAATACCTTTATGGTTTCCATTATGGGTAAATGTGATATCTTCATTTAAGGAAGTGCGGACTACCGCCCCCTCAAAGTGATTTGATTCGTTAATACCATATGTGGTACATATAAAAGATATATTTAATGATATTATATATGATACCATACTGGAATTAAAATACTATTATGTATCATTATGTTTTAATTCCATTAAATATGAAATAGAAATGGAAGTAGCGTTCATGCGTACGTACATCTTACAATCTCCATGAACGGTGCATTTCATTTCTTAACTCTAAATGTTATGTAATATTATAAATGCATGAATATAATGGATATATATGATATATATGATATATAAATCATGAATAAAAATCTGGATATAATGAACATTTGACCACACGAACAACATGTAATTGTAAGAAGTCCACTTTCTACTTAAGAACCAAGTATCGACAGAACAAACACTATTAACTTAAATGATTAAATAATTTCTATGACATGGTAATAAGTGATATAATAGGAATAATGAACTTGAGAAAGGTTCTTAAGGACGTATAATTTAAGTCATGTTTATTATTCAGGAGATTAATGAACGATCGAGTCAAGTCGGACCCGAGGTAAGGGATCTTACTCCTCTCTTTCTTTTTAAGTACACTCTTTTATGTCATTAATTCTAAAGATCATATTTCTTGTTATTGGGATGTTATTTTATATTAGTATTACTGTAATTTTTATTTTCATATGATGAGAGACCCTATTCTCTCTCATCAATCCTTTTTGGAAGTATTGAGTGGCGCTGTTAGGCTGCCGAATTTTCGTAAGAGATCTATCCTCTCTCTTTATTTTAAAGCACTCTCCTTTATGTCACTTCTTTTAAGCTCCTCTTTTTTATGTTAGTGGATGTTCTTTTATATTCCTATTTCTATAAACATTATGTTAATATGATGAGAGACCCTATTTGATCTCATCAATCCTTTTTTGTAAGTTTTACGTGGCATCGTTAGGCTGCCGAGTTTTCGTAAGGGATTTTTCATCTCACTTTTATTCCCGTGAGATTTATGCTAAATTTGCCACAATTTCCCTTGAGTGGTGTATGTACTGCCCATTATTTTACTCATTGTGTAATATACTTTCATTTATGAGTATTTACATCAATGTTGTATTGTCCTTCTTTCACGGGGTGCATGTCTCGAAAGATACCCATGTCGGTAAGGGAACCTTTCACCCTCCTCTTTTTAAAAGACTTCTTTTGTTATGTCTTTTAATTTACATCTTATTATGTTGGGAAATGTTCTTCTATATCCTTATTGATGTAAAGTTTATGTCCATGTTATGAGATACATTCACTCTCTCATCGACTAATTTTCTGAATTTTGAAGTGACGCCGTTAGGCTGTCGAATTTTTACAAATGAACGTCTTAACCCAATTTCGATTTCTTTGGGTTCAACTAGTAGTTCTTGAACATGTCATCCTATGAGTATGTGTGAATGACCGCTGATTGTTTCACAGTTAATTTCCACTTATATTGGGTGTATTTATATTTCTCACACATAATTATTCGATAGATTTATCCTTAATATAAGGATACCATCTTTATAATGGATTTCATATCAATTTACATTTCCATTGAGTCTTCATTGTTGTTATGCACCAATTCAATCATATATGGTGTGTATACTATCCTTTGACATATTATATCATGAATCGATTTATTCTCATGATATTATAAAGTTCGGATTAAATGTTATTCCGCAATTATTTGTATTCAAGAGTCTATCATTTTGTTAAAAACTCTTTAACAAAAATATCATTTTAAAGGTTTTAAAGATTTATTATTCTAAACCCTTATCTTTAATGTCCATGTTTTCAAAGTGGGTTTCAGTATTTATTTATATGGACATTAATGTTTTAAAATTATAATTCCAATAAAAGCTTCAAAGTGGCATGGGACGCTTTGATTCAAAAATCCCTTTTAAATATTTTTTGAAAATGGAATGATTAATTCAATATCTTGGAATTACTTATTTTGATTGAAAATGAAATGTTGTTATTGAAATGTTTATATGTAATGACGGTACTTGGACATTTTACGGGTGGTTATGTGACAAACCATATGACGGGTGGTGCCGTGAATACCAGGACGGGTGGTTACGTTATAACCTCTAATGCATTGGGTATGGAAGTCGGCCGTATGTCTATTCCATTAAGTATGTATGGAAGTTGGCCGAATGGATATTCCATTAAGTGATATGTGTGGAAGTCGACCTTATGGTTATTCCACTTAAGTATGTTTATGTCCCAAGTTACTTTTATATGTTATGTGATCTTTATATGGGTTTTATGGCAATCTTTTGGTTACAGAAGGGTAAGTAATGAACTTTTATTCAGTGAAGAGTTTTTACTACTTCGAAAAGGTGAAAAAGTATTAATTTGATAAAGTATACATGGTTTACTTGTTGTTTTGAAAAACTAACAGTTTTCATTCTTTGTGTATCCCTTACTGAGCTTTTTATCCTCATCCCATGTATTTGAAATGTTTTTCACAGGACTTAACGTGGAATAGGGTCAAGGATGGGATTAGGGGAAAGTCATGCTACCTAAAACATGGAACTAGACATGTTTCTTTTTAAGAGTTTTTATTTTATGGAAACTTAGTAGAAGTTTCTACTTTGTAATCTTTTGAGATGTAATAGTTATGTCCTAATTCTATAAAACTCTAAACCTGAAAAGATCCTCAATGTGAATTATTCATTTAATTCAATATTAAGCATGATTTAGGGCTGGGGCCTTATAGTTGGTATCAGAGGTTGGTTTAGATGACTTTAGAGGTTAGGGTATTCTTTAAGAATAAGTTACATTACCATATTGGCTAGGATTTTAGAAAGTGTCATAGTTTTTAGATAATGTGAATGAGTAAGTATATCTTAGTGTTTATCTCACTCATTAGTACATGACGGTTATGTTGATATACTCACAAAGACCTTTCTGTTTTTAGTGAATGGATTGATCTAGCAGGCACCAAAGAGACAACAGGTTTGAAGGAAACTGTGGTGGTTCTCTATTTAAGATACTTGATAAAATGGGGGATTCAATGAGGAAACTCATGGTTGTTTTAAACAAACTATCAAGGAGTCATGATCAACCACTTGAACCTTGGTATGTTCTGTAATGCATCGTGTACGAGATGACCAATCGATGTGGAAGTTCAGGTAATAATTATAAAGGTAACCATTAGAGTTTATATGATCCTTACTTTTTAGTTAATTATGGGTTACTATATGTTATGATGGAAGTGAAAGGCATGAGATAAAATTGAGGTTAGATTATGTTATGGTTATTTTTGATGATTTTATCTATTTTTGGGGAATGATTTGAGAATTATATAGTTTTGGATAAAGGACAACACACAGACCGTGTGACAACCCGTCGCGTCGGACAAAGCTGCGGGAATCGATCCCACAACCAAAGTGCAACTGGTATTTATCGCCTACCACTGGACTACGTGAAGTCCCTGGTTAGTTTGACTAATTCTTTTTAGTTAGATGATTTTATGAATTAAGAGTAGGTTGATTTTGGGTTATCTATGGATATTTATTAACCTCTCATGGAGGATATGTGATTAGGTTAATTACTTTTCAATACGAGACAATAAGAGCAACTGATGTTGTTAGGAGATAAATGTTACTATTTAACTTGGTAGAATATGTGACTAAATCCCTCAAATATTTGGGTTTCAATCTTCTTTTGGTTTACTTTGAAGAATTTTATGGAAAAAATGATTATCGAATGGTCCTCGTTGAACTTTGGGTTTTGTTGACAAATTTTTGAGATTAAGAACAGATTTCCTTTTTATAAGGGGTTATCTTTTTCTGGATTATCTGATCTTGTACTAGCCTTTTTGGTTTTGGTTTTGGTCTAAAGACATGGGAAGTATATAGTTCTCTTTTTTGGATTAGGTGATTATCTAGAAGTTTATTATAGTAATCTTAATGTGAACAAGTCTTCCTAAATACTCGTCTTTTAGAGAAAAAGTTGAAAGTCAACATGATAAGTGATTATGTTTCCTTATGAATAAATTCCTCAATAAAAAGTAACTTAAAACAAAAATTTTGTCTATTAACTTTTCCTACTGAGGAATCAAATACTATTTAACCCATCACAAGTTTGTTATTTTCTTATGGTTAACTTTCTCGTAAACACGTTTTCTATCACTCTCCATCAGAACATGACCCTTTGTTTTTTCCTCCATGTCCATATTTTCGTACTTGGAATCCTAGTATGGGTTAACTCGGGTGACCTTTGTACTTATCTTTCTTTATTTTAAAGTGATTGTTTTACCGAGTCTTGTTCTGATGTGGGACTTTCAAGGATGTTTCCAAGCCCAATTTTAAAATTGCGAGGACGCAATTCCCAAAAGGGTGGAAGGATGTAACACCCCAGGTAAATAAAGAATGTGACATCTTTATATTTATCCATATTTGTGAATCAAATATTAATATTACTTTAAAGGGGATGCTATGCTCGATGGCGTACCCAATACGCAACAACGAGTTTCTTAGGAATCTTACGTTGCACTCTAATAGTAAAATAATATTATTTTAAATTGTAGTTAACGCCTAGCCGTTGTAATGGCGGGAATGAACATAACTAACTACAAAATTATTATATATGTTTGTCAAATATTTTTACTTTTTACAATAAATTTTAGAGGATTAAAAATGCGAATGAATCCAATTTTAAATGTAAACATTCTAATATTCTTTAAAAGGTCGATTAACCGCCTTTTGATGGAGAACCTCTTTTAAATCCACTTTTTGAAAATTTTATGTGTTATATTTGACAGAATAATATTCTTCTTTAGAATTGGGATATCAAAATTTAATTTGTGTAAATTTTTGGTATTTTTCCGAAAAAGTTCAAATTTTTAATAAATAGTGAAAAATGTTGTATTTTAATTCAAAATATCTTTTTAATCTAATTTATTTATATGATTAGATTATATTTTGAATTGGTTTTAACGTGAAACTAGAATATATTTTTACCATTTAATCCAGTAGTGGTCATTGGAATTAATTTCACTTTGAAATTGGACTTAAACTAGTGTCAATCTTTTGATACTTTTTGTTTCATAAAAACACACTATTTATTTTGACAGCTGGAATTAATTATTAAATTAATTAATGCAACTTATATGTTTTGAATTTCGTAAAATGGACATCATTTTTGAATTCAGAATATCAAATATAGCTTAGGGTGAATTTTTGGTAATTTTCTGAAAAACTTCAATTTTTGATGAATAGTGAAACCACTAAGTGGTACTTATAAAAACTGATTTTCCGTTTAAATGAAAATTTTCCACCTTTGTGTTTTGAATTTGAAAAATACTACATACGTGGTTTTCATTAAGAAGTAAAATGTGGTTCAATGTGATTAAAATAATTTTTTTGGTGAATAGTAACTTATTAAGTTATTAATCGCGATTAGAGGTAATTAGTGTAGTTTAAGGTATGATTAATGTTTTAATAAAATGAAATGACCAAGAAACATGTCCTACCCTCATTGGATGTGTCATGGCCGACCCAAAAAATCCATGGGTCAACTTGGGGACACCATGGAGCCACTTTGGTTGGAAAATGGCATAAATACCTTTTTATTTAATGATAAAGTAAAAATGACACAAACATGAGATGTTTTACTAAAACAATTTTTACATGGGGTTATACAAGTCATATTTTTTACTATAAATAGTCATTGGAAAGATAAAAATATTTCCTACATCATAGTATTTTTTTTATAATTTTTAGACATTATATATATTAATGTATTTATGACATCATGAGGATGCAACGATGACCTCATTATTTAACGATTTAAATAAAATGGAAATAGAATGTAATATCTAAGACCTACACATGTCCAAAACATATTTTATGGGTGGATTTAGAACCCTTATCATCTTATCCACGAATTATATCAATTAGGTACCTTTTAAATCCGAAAATAATTTTCAAATAAAGTAACATTTTCTTACTTTCCAAGAGTGCCCCTCCTCTCCTCTTATAAAAGGCCCCCACCTCTACCTCCTTACCCACACCTCTCAAGCCTTTGGCTCGGCCAACCTCTACCCATTTCATCTCTCCACATCACTATCTAACTCCTTGAAGCCTCACTTTGGGAATAATCATTTCCAAGGAATCCTTTGAGCTCAAATCAAAGGAAGTTACCCGATTTAAAGGTAATGTATTCACTTGTGTTCTTTTGTTTTATTTTGCTTCTCCAACCCCCTAAACTCTTTTTATTCATTTATTTTGTAAAAAATCCAGTATCTTCAATATACTAGGATTTTTTCATATGATGTATTAGAGCTACACTTACACACACCTACATGTAATGGTTAAAGAACATATTGTTTCCGTGGATGGTGAATTTCTGCCTCCCGAAATGACGATTATTCAACATTCTTCTAACACCTTCAAAGGTGGCCATTAAGATGAAACTATATTTATATATGATATATAATATGTTTATGGTTTACTTAAGCTTCTGTATTTTTCATTTATGTCATACCTTTATGGTTTCCATTATGGGTAAACGCGATATCTTCATTTAAGGAAGTGCGGACTACCGCCCCCTCAAAGTGATTTGATTCGTTAATACCATATGTGGTACGTATAAAGGATATATTTAATGATATTATATATGATACGATACTGTAATTAAAATACTATTATGTATCATTATGTTTTAATTCCATTAAATAAGAAATAGAAATGGAAGTAGCGTTCATGTGTACGTACGGCTTAACGTCTCCATGAACGGTGCATTTCATTTCTTAACTCTAAATGTTATGTAATATTATAAATGCATGAATATAATGGATATATATGATATATATGATATATAAATCATGAATACAATTCTGGAAATAATAAACCTTTGACCACACGAACAACATGTAATTGTAAGAAGTCCACTTTCGACTTAAGAACCAAGTATCGACAAAACAAACATTATTAACTTAAATGATTACATAATGTCTACGACATTGTAATAAGTGATATAAAAGGAATAATGAACTTTATAAAGGTTCCTAAGGGGGTATAAATTATCTTAAGTTTATTATTCAGGAGATTAAAGAACGATCGAGTCAAGTTGGACCTGAGGTAAGGGATCTTACTCCTCTCTTTCTTTTTAAGTACAGTCTTTTATGTCATTCATTCTAAAGCTCATCTTTCTTGTTACTGGGATGTCCTTTTATATTACTCTTACTGTAATTTTTATGTTAATATGATGAGAGACCCTATTCTCTCTCATCAATCCATTTTGGAAGTTTTCAGTGGCGCCGTTAGGCTGCCGAATTTTCGTAAGAGATCTAACCTCTCTCTTTCTTTTAAAGTACTCTCCATTATGTCACTTCTTTTAGGCTCCTCTTTTTTATGTTGGGGGATGTTCAATTATATTCCTCTTTCTATAAACATTCTGTTAATATTATGAGAGACCCTATTTGATCTCATCAATCCATTTTTTTAAGTTTTATGTGGGGTCGTTAGGCTGCCGAGTTTTCGTAAGGGATTTTTCATCTCACTTTTATTCCCATGATATTTATGCTACATTTGCCACAATTTCCATTGAGTGGTGTATGTACTGCCTATTATTTTACTAATTGTGTAATATACTTTCATTTATGAGTATTTACATCAATGTTTTATTGTCCTTCTTTCACGGGGTGCATGTCTCGAAAGATACCCATGTCGGTAAGGGAACCTTTCACCCTCCTCATTATAAAAGAATTCTTTTGTTATGTCTTTTAATTTACATCTTATTATGTTGAGATAAGTTATTCTATATCCTTATTGATGTATAGTTTATGTACATGTGATGAGATACCATTCACTCTCTCATCGACTAATTTTCTGAATTTTGAAGTGACGCCGTTAGGCTGTCGAATTTTTACAAATGAACGTCTTAACCCAATTTCGATTTCTTTGCGTTCAACTTGTACTTCTTGAATATGTCATCCTATGAGTATGTGTGAATGACCTCTGATTGTTTCACACTTAATATCCACTTATATTGGGTGTATTTATATTTCTCACACGTAATTATTTGATATATTTATCCTTAATTTAAGGATACCATCTTTATAATGGATTTCATCTCAATTTACAGTTCCATTGAGACTTCATTGTTGTTATGCACCAATTCACTCTTATATGGTGTGTATACTGTCCTTTGACATATTATATCATGAATCCAATTATTCTAATTATATTATAAAGTTCGGATTAAATGTTATTCCGTAATTATTTGTATTCAAGAGTCTCTTATTTTGTTAAAAACTCTTTAACAAAAATCTCATTTTAAATGTTTTAAAGATTTATTATTCTAAACCCTTATATTTAATGTCCATGTTTTCAAAGTGGTTCTCAGTATTTATTTATATGGACATTAATGTTTTAAAATTATAATTCCAATAAAATCTTCAAAGTGGTATGGGACACTTTGATTCAAAAATATCTTTTAAATTTTTTTGAAAATGGATTGATTAATTCAATATCTTGGAATTACTTATTTTGGTTGAAAATGAAATGTTGTTATTGAAATGTTTATATTTAATGATGGTAATTGGACACTTTACGGGTGGTTAGGTGATAAACCATATGACGGGTGGTTACGTTATAACCTCCAATGCATTGGGTTTGGAAGTCGGCCGTATGGCTATTCCATTAAGTATATATGGAAGTTGGCCGAATGGCTATTCCATTAAGTGATATGTGTGGAAGTCAACCTTATGGTTATTCCACTTAAGTATGTTTATGTCCCAAGTTACCTTTATATGTTATGTGATCTTTATATGGGTTTTATGGTAATCGTTTGGTTACAGAAGGGTAAGTAATGAACTTTTATTCAGTGAAGAGTTTTTACTACTTCAAAAAGGTGAAAAAGTATTACATTGATAAAGTATACATAGTTTACTTGTTGTTTTGATAAACTAACAGTTTTCATTCTTTGTGTATCCCTTACTGAGATTATTATGCTCATCCCAAGTTTTTGAAATGTTTTTCATAGGACTTAACGTGGAATAGGGTCAAGCATGGGATCAAGGGAAAGTCATGCTACCTAAAACATGGAACTAGACATGTTTCTTTTTAAGAGTTTTTATTTTATGGAAACATAGTAGAAGTTTCTACTTTGTAATCTTTTGAGATGTAATAGTTATGTCCTAATTCTCTAAAACTCTTAACCTAAAAAGATCCTCAATGTGAATTATTCATTTAATTCAATATTAAGTAAGGTTTATGTCTGGGGCCTTATAGACACTATGAATTATGTAACTCCATAAATCAAAATAATCCCACAAAAAAAAATATTTCGTAGATCATTTAACAAAAGAGACTTCTGAATTAGTAGTAAATGAGTTACTTGGTTAGATTATCATCTATATCCAATAAAACACCACAATATATCATGGTCCTAGAAAATAATTTTATGAATTTTATCATCACCTAATACCACATCCAAATATGTTCTGCAAGCGTATTAACCCCCCAACGATGTTTTTATTTCATGAATCTGATCCTCTCATAGGTTAGACACTATTACACAAAGATTACAATTTTTATCATTATGATCAGCCACCAAAATCATCATCTAATATTATGATAATTTTATTTATCATTGGTGAATTTTAAAATGTGAATAATGAAAACCCCTCTTCAAATACTCTATCAATGAATAAGGAACCCCTAATCTTTCATGAAAATATGACACATCACTTTTATCTATGGGCCATCCATGAATTGAGTTATCTACCACAAATCATTTTATAATTAGGAGAAGTCCAATATCAAACTCTTTAATGAACCTTATTTATTCTACTAATTAGGATGTTATGACTAATGATGAAGAATACACTAATCTCTGATCCTCAGTCTTTCCCATTATAGTTTGTCCACAAGTCCATCATCTTCAACTCTGTTTTTTATATCCTCTCTATATATTAGTACATATTCTCACTAATGGAATCTATGATTTAATTCTCTTTCATGGGATGATACACAATATTTATGTTAAATATTTTTATGTACTCTACCCAATGGATCTGATGGATATTCATGTTCTAATTAGAGGACACATACCAAAAGTATTTACAGTCTGTTATATTGAAATTATCTCACGTTAGAGGTAATGTCTTTTAAGAAATTTATGTACCATGAAATTTAACTCCATGTCTTGAGTAGAGATGTTCCACTCATTATTCCGCCCCTATTGAGACATGAAATCAACTATCCTATATTTCTTCTTTAATATAGCTCCCAAGAGAACCCTAGAAGCAACAAAATAAAATATGTACCCGATTATGGGTTAAGATAAAATCCAAATCTGAGATGATGTCAATATTTACATATTCTATATGAAGACTTAATTAAACTAACCCATATGATCATACATTTCCTATTACTAAGTAAACATAGTCATTAGATCAAATAAATATGAAAATTTATAAATGAACTGCTCATAGTAAATTAAAAGTATATTGGGCAATGGAATCTCAAACAAATTACCATGAATTATAAATGATAAAATATACTGTAAAACATTGGGTCAATAGAAATTCATACATTAAAAATCACATGCTCAAGGAAATGCACATACTATATTGAAAAGTTTTATTTCAATATCTTGGTATAAAGCCTCTTTACTCATGGAATACTTAATACAATATCAATGTGACTAGCATGTGATTATATGGTCTTTGAATTTATTAATATATCATCATTAATCACAATGAAAAAAGAATTAAAATTTGGGTGAGAGATCTTATTCATGATATCCATACATAATTTTGGATCATTATTTATCCCGAATGGAATAAAATGATACTCAAATAACCCATATTTTCTCCCAAACAAAATCATTGGAATGTCCTCCTCCATAAAAAGAATTTGATAATATGCAGATCAAAGATTAACATTTATGAACTCTTAAGAACATATTCAATAATAAAATAATTTATCATTAATTATCAATTGGTACATGTTCTTTAAAATAATTCAATTTAACATCCTATAGTCACCACACAAGAAAGTACTATAGTATGGCTCCTTAGTGAATAACACCAAAGTACATAGAGAGAATTTCATATCCTAATAAAGCCCTTAATTTCAATATCCTCATGTTTTTAATTATGTAATTTAGGAATAGAGGGTTACTTGTGGTATGTATTAATAAATATATGTTGCATACCAATCATGAGTTTAGTTTCAACTCAATACCACTATCTAGAGGGAACCCTAAAAAATATTGATGAATTACATATCAGTACACTTCTACAATAATAGAAAAATATGATGTTGTCATTGTAAAATAAATATAAAGGATCATTCCATCCACTTGTGCAATATGGATTTAATTTTAATTGGGTGTTCCCCCCTTTATATGGTTCAATATCCCATTCCCTGGTTAGAAAAACTTATTTTCCTTAGTTGTAGTGAAGGATAATAATATCTAATAATTTTAAACATATTGATGCTAAATAGTAACTATTCTAATCGAAGTTTTGCATTGAAGTTATAAATAAACTAATTTTGAAATCCCACACCCTTATATAGCATAAAATCACTCTGGAATATTATTATAAAATCGGGAGATGAATAACTATCATTCATAATGGTGTATCAATATTAATAAATTCAAAAGATTATTTATTTGTCAATTCTATTACAAAAAATACATAATTAAATATAAATGAATCTTAATTTCTTGTATCTAAAGAAGAAATAGAAAGTGTATATATAATCACGACTATAACTGAAACCATTAATGACCCCACATTGACTTATGATAAAATGGGTTAGTCACAAAAACATTATCCTATATTAGATCCACATTATTACCCTTAAGGATAATGAATCAACTGATTCTTTTCCCCATGTAGTGTTTACACCAACTATTATAAAAATTATCCTACATATTGGAATTACCTCATGGATCCCATTATATAATCCTTCAGAAAAAATGCTTATGGTGTCTCATATTTCCACGTGAGTGATAATTCATGGGTTATTGAGGATAATATTTATGATAGTTTCCCTTACATAATGAACTTTCAAACAAGAAAAAACCGTCTTTTATTGAAAGAGATGAATAAACCTTAATATACTCTTACTATCGTAAATCACACTAGAATATTTTATATGGTTTCCTCTTCCTATTATAGTAATATCTAGTTGATAATACACTTAAAAATACACTACTCAGTTAACTAATTGTTGAAAGAGGACAAATATCATCATTTTACCCTATTAAATTATCTATAGTATGTAATTTTCAAAGATCTAGTATCTTTCCCAACTGAATATTCACGAGCTCTTGTGAATGATATAGCTTTTTGTGTAAGGTAAAAATTCATCAAAAAATAAAACCTTCATGGTTTCCTAAATTATCCCATCACATATTTCAACCTGATTAATTATTCCCCACCACCTTATATATAGTTCTGAAAACATAAAAAAATAAAGTATCATCGTTGGATCTTCTATAATCATTAACACGTTAAAAATTATCTTAGTGATGTTTATCTGGTATTCAGAATCATGGGGGTCTCTAGTTTCTTAGACATTAGGGGTGGGTTGAAGTAGAATGTAATAATCATATTATACCATTGGAATTTAAGATATTCCTCCTTGATTATGAACTTGCTTAATGATTTCAGGTTGGATTAGTTATATGACATGAACATATGGGATAACAAGATGATAATTCCCTGTTAGCCCCTTCTATAAAGATAATGGTGAAAATGTGAAATCCACCATCATGGTAACAATCTTATTATCTTACATTACTGGTTCAATAATATGTTTCTATGGCAGAGTTTTCTAAAATGATTAAACAAACTCTTATTAATGCTCAATTTAAATTTCTATGAAGACCATTTAATAGTATATAAGAACACTTAAGGAAAATAAAACAAGATACTCATTCTAAAAGGATAAACAAAAATCCAAAGGTTTGTCCAATTAGAAGTTCCCTAAAAAAAATCAATTATTATGTTCTAGTATTTTAGTCACAACTATATATACAAAAGAACATAGTATTCTCTTGTGTACATAATTAATTATACTAAATTATAAACCTTTAAGGTAAAAACCATAACATACAATTATAATTTATTTAATGAAATAGAATTAAATTAAAGAAAAATTCATGAGATTTTATACATATATGCACGATCATGATATATAAACATACACGAAATATTATAAATTAAAGCCCAACTTAAATTGTTTCACCCATGGTGAAATAGATACATGGTAATAATGAACCACAATAACATGAATCTCATAATCTTAGAAACTTATCACTCTATAATAATGAGTTATCCACGAACTAACATAGTTCTTATTCCCATGTCTTGGACAACCTATCTTTTATTTCCCATATTCCAAGTCATAGAAAAGGCAAGGAAATTGGTTCCTCTTATACCATTTTGAACACCACTACCCAAATCAATAGTTGTGGTACATAGTGATTCATGACCACAAGAATACATACCCCAATTCAAGAGGATGCCAAAAAGTGAGAGGGTCTTGAGAGGCCCCATGGGTAGACGATGACCAATGTATCTGACATCCAATATATGATACAAAATAATTAATAATAATTAATAATAATAGTATTATTATTATTAATAATAAAAATTATAATATGGTAAAATAGTAATCTATTAGACCATTGTATAATGGATAATAGTATCAAACCCATGATATAAAAATATAGAATATCGGCTACACAGTCATGAAAAAATGGACTTCTACATGTGATGGTAAAATGTACTAAATCTTAAAAAAATAACTTACTAATGTGTGGTAAAAGGTTTAAGTCCTAGTGTCTATCCTAGAATAACCTTACACCACCCAACGTCTCCTCCACAATTCACTGCATGGGCCTTTCCCTTTATGATATCCCAGATCATGAAATCTACATGTATACTAAGATTACCCTGTAGGGTGTGAGTATAAAACCTTGTAGAGCCCCAAAAATGGGTCCTTAAAATATGTTCACCAAATGAATAGGTGTATTCCTTGAAAATAATCACTTCACTTGTAAATTTTAAAAAATCTTACATCTTCACAAAAATATTGGGTCCATGAAATCCGACTCTAACTATGTCAAATCAATTCTTGAGAAAATTTCGCATGATAACTCAATATTATTATCTAACTAATAATATTTCTAAATACCCCTTTAAGGGATACACATTCCCTCCTTTAAAGGAAATACTCATGTTGATCCAATTTAGAGATCTAGGTAAATCCACATACCACACATCAAATGTATCTCTTTGCTACAGGGAAATACATCACAAAACATATAGACACAATATAAATGATCTAGTGTATCCATTGACATATTTCATCAAAAATTAATTTATCCAGGGAAATCCATCACATCATCCACATTTCCCCTTTAAGAGAGCCAAAATCCTATACAACACAACCTAATAACTCAATTGTAGAGATTGATTAATTGCATATGAAACACATAATGATATATTAAGGAAATTAATAATCATGTCATGTTCGTAAAGAGTCACATACCCAACAAACATACTAATGCAGATAATATCATGAATTTTTCTCATTGGGCCACACACACTACAAAACAATTCGAGCACCATTAAAGTATTACCTATATTATAGATACTCTCAACCTCACACCAATATTTTCAAATTGTTCTTCTATTAAATGATGAGAAGAATTATTGTGAAACCACTTATACAAAGAGGAACCAAAAACAATTTGAATCCACCAATATCAAAACACAGTAGTCCAAGGATAAATCATAATGTAAAGAAGTTATTAGAGCTCCCAAGATCATATATTGGATGTCATATGATTGAGATAAAATATGAGAGAATGATGTTACTCTATGGATGGAAGGAATTTAACATACAAACAAGAAAATTACCTATTAATGGATTGATGGTTTTATTTATTCTTTTAACATGAAATGGTTCACCTCCTCTCAAAACAAGGTTCATATTATGCTATGCTCGGGAGTCATTTCACATGATGAAAAAAACCTTCACAGTGTCAAATAATTGAAGACAAAACCCCTAAATTTTTTAATGTGATAATTAAGCCCATGAATACTTATTTATATTATAAATCTCATTAGTCTATATTTCCAATAGTTCTTTCCAGAAACCATTCATTCTATAACGAATACATTCATGTTTTGAAACCCTCATACAACCAACAAATTTGACACACCTATATTGAATTCTTAAACACCATATTCTCAAACACCCTTAACATGCACCAATCATTTAATTACAATTTACAGGAATACAAAAACAATAATATGAAGTGTAACATGTGATTAAGGGTATTAAATATAACCCTATCTAATTTATTTTTATCATCAAGGTGTTTCTCTAGATACTTGTTTGAAAAAGTGAGGTTATTGAACACAAATGTATGATTCCCACAGACTAGTCTCATCATGGATATGACAATAAAAACATAGAACCCAAGAAATAGAAACTCTATTTCTTCACAACATTTTATCACTTAAATAAATAACTACAATCAATCACTCCACATAACATTCATTTTATTCTAATGGAAAATCCTCACAATCGATCACTTGTAGAGTTTTAGGCACATATTTCGAAAGATGTTACACATGGAACACATTAAACATTCCTTGATATAATGGCGGTTATATTAATAGATATTCCACTAATCAATGGGTTTTATGATCTCATATGGTCTAAAAATCCTTAAAAAGAAATTTCTATTACTCTATAATCACCAATGGTCTAATCGATAGGAGAACTGCATGAGGACATATTTTCTCACTACAAGCACTGAAGGATACCACCTCTAGTAAGAATAGGAAAACCATATTAATTTTTTGGTAAAAATCCACTTCTAATACACATAAAATCCCACATGAAAAATTTCCAAATACCATAATATACATGAAGTACATAAAGTCCAGTATTTCCAACATCATTCTCAAAAAATATACCTTTTAACCCATAATAAAACATTTTTTTGATATTGATATATCCCTTTCTTAAAACCCATTGAGAAAACATAAATACACAGAAAAATGAGAATAAGGGTATATATATGAAAATACACAGAATATTTTATGGTAAGAAAAATATAAAATAATTATTGTGAAGGAGATATTTTTTCCATCGTATATATTAAAAAACACCCTTTTACTTTGTAATGAAAGTAAAACATTCTATATGAAATATGAAAAGAGAATTATTTTAAAAAACCATTTTAATAATTCCACATGATAGGGAAAATATTATTTTCAAATAATTAATTCAATTATTTACATATACATATAGAAATATAAACCTGAAGAAAAAATTATTAGATAGAAATATTCAAAACATCTTAAAATATGGTTTTATGATTTAATATCCCGGATGAATTGAAAATGTTTGAAATAATAAATCAATGACAGAAATAACATTAAAGGTGGTTTTAAGCACCATTATTATTAGGTAAAAAAGATAAAATTAATATATAAAGATTTTTATATACCACACAAAAAAACATGTTGAAAACAACTTACGTCTCAAAGTAAGGGAATAGATATTAGAAAAACCATACCTTGAGTTTTACTTGTCACATAAATTCTTCAACAAAAATATAGAAAAATTATCACAATTATATAATATATTATGATTCTTTTTTATTTTTAGAAACCTATCATTAGTCAATATATTACATTTATTTCAATAACACATTTAATTACATAATTGGTATTTGTTATTAGGATGTTTGGTTATTAATTTAAAAATAACTTCATTATGTTAATAGTGGTCAAATATTTCATTGTGAAATCTCATATAGAATTATAACAGTGAAATAATTAACCTTTTATGCACTATTTATAATTTTATAAACCTATTTTTTAGGTTTTTAAGGGAATATAAATTAGGTTACAGTAGGTATATGGTAGTTTATATGCATGAATAAGTAATAATTACATTTTTCATGCAAACATGAGTCAATTTAGAAAATTATTATTTTATCATTAAAAAATATTTCTCCTATAATAAAATTAAAATTGATTTATTAAATCCATCCTCTTGACCATCCATGAGATATAGTAGTTGATATGTATCCACATGTGATGATTCCATTTTTAAAAATATGAATAGACTGATGATAGATGATATATTACATTTCTTAAATCATAATTATGTCATGAATAAAATATATATACATTAAATACCTAACGAAAACATTTCATGGAAGGAATTTATGGGAAATTAAATACATCATCTTCTTTATTTGATAATCCATTTATCTAAACAAATGACGATTTGATTTCCCATTTGATTTAAAATAAAATAAATAAATATTTTAAATTAATATGATAACATATCTATAGAGATGATATAATGAAATGATAGGTATATATGATTACCTACTCTTTGAAGAATCTTCTTTAGATTTCTCAACAAGGACACAAAAGATGGTATTTTGAGAACTCCATAATCTTTGGATTTTATCTATGTAAGTTAAGAGTAGGTTTTTTCTTAGTTTGGTTGAGAGAGGTAGATCATAAACTGAAAGGAACACTAGTTGGGTGGTTTTATTATATAAGAGAGGATATGGGAACCATTGGATGTAATTACAGTAAAAATAGCATAAATTAATTTTAATCATCCAGTGGAAACAAAATGATAAATTTTCACTATAGTATAATTAAATTGATAAATACACTCATCTAATAAAATTTATTTATGATTATCATATTTTTCATCCTTATCTCTTAGTTTTAACTACCCATTAACCTTTTTAATCATTACAATGATAATAATATTTTTATAGTTATAGGACATGAAATTTTCTATAAAAGGACAAGTGATCCACAAATGGACAATGAATGATATCCTCAACCATATCCCAACAAATTGTTTAATGATACGATCTTAAAGGATATTAATACACTTAATAAAATATTATTTAACATCAAATACCATTAAATTCAATTATTGACTATATATATTATTTTATTTTTGAACATTTTATGCCAATAATTTAGTTCGAATATAATATTTAAACAAACTAATAATAGATTATAATTTTCTAAAAAATTCATGGAACATCATGAATCACCCAAAAAATATTATATTATAAATTGTTAAAATAATTTACTTTCTTTTTCTAATGTTTTCAAATGAATAGTGTTGGTGTTTCATAAGAATTTAATGTAATTATATCGAAAATAAAAAAAATAAATATCCATCACAAAAAATGTCTATAATATTTCAAATAAAAATTTATAACTATGCATGAGTTTTTATTATAATTGTGAAAAATTATTATAAATTTAAAAATTTAGAATTTCACATTTTGGAATATTTATTTAGATAAAAATATAAAGTTATTTATCAATGAAAAATGTAAATAAAATAGAAATATTTTATAATAAATTAAATGGATATTATAATTACCCTTATAAAATGATATATATGAATGTTTATGGTTGATTTTTAAGCATTATATTATAGTTTTATCCTTTTTATTATATTTAACCATTTACCGTGTGATAAAATTTTATGAAGGTTACTATCCATAGTGGCCAGAAAACAGAAAGAACATATTTATAATATTTAAAACTCATGATTCAGAAATGGAATCAATTTTATCAAATTCAATCCTTATTTGTGGGTGAAATTACTCTAAAAATAAACTGAAAAAACATAATAAAAATGAGTTTTCCTAAAAAATATATTTTTTTTTGTATCAAAATTTTTTTATATAAAAAATAAACATATGTAGATTATAGTGAAATTAATTTGTCTTATTTTTAATGAAAATATACTAATTTATTTTTTAGAAAATTTTAATCAAAATGGTTTAAAGTTGTTAAATAATATGAAAAGGCTATTTTCTACAAAATAATTATATATTTACTATTTATTAAAAAATTAATATTTCCAAAAAAATTCAAAACAAATCATCCTAAGATAAATTTTATAAAATTATATAAAATAAATATTTTTTTATAAATTATAATTTATATATTTTGAGAAATTAATTATAATATGTACTCGTAAAAATCAATAAAAATCATTTTAGATAAAATGTTTTTCAAAGCTTAAAATGGATTTACTAAAAGTTGGGTTCTAATTTTTAGAGCAATAATTAATACATTTTCATTAAGATAGAATTTTTTATATATATTTAATAATATTTTTACCACTATTAATGTATTAAAATACATTTTCAATATTGTGATGGTTATTTTTAAAAAATAATATTTCATAGTAGTGGAAGATATGTATTGAATGTAGGATATGCTATCAGACATAGTGTTGTTTTAATATCTCAAGGAACTAAATTATACCCCCCCAAAAATTTTATCATCAAAATTTTAACTCAATCCTAAAAAAATTATTTTTAAAATTTTTTATTCTAGGGAATTGAAGTAAAAATATATGATCATGAAAGTAAAAAAATATTTTATATATTTTTAAAATACATTTTTGATATCCCTCTTCTAAAAAAAGGACAATAAAAATTCATATTTTAAAGAGGAAAAAGGAAAATATTATGGTCATCTTGAACAACACAAAATTATTATTCCAAAAAGAAAAAAATAGCAGGATGTAAAAATATGGACCAAAAAAAGAAAATTAGTGCTCGAATAAAGATAAAGAGAGATAAAAATGTTATCATGAAAAAGATAATAACCAAAAAACATTAAATTATTAGTGGATAAATAAGACCATAATTTCCACAAAATAGATGGAAAAAGAATAAAAACTTTATATAAAGACCATTTTCCCTTGATTTAAAGAAATATTTTATAATCAAGATAGAGTACATTAGAAAATATACTTACTTTATATCATTCAATTTCATAATAACTAGTTAATCCATTTGTTATTATTCAATCAATTTTTTACTTCTATATCATTTATTATACCATGATATTAATACAAAAATTATTTTTTCATGAATGATGCACTAAAATAAAGTTCTAATAGATTAGAAGATCCACAAAAGGATGATAAGATATTACTCATATATTTAGAAAATAACCAAAACCAATTTGTTAACACAAGTTTAGATAATATTAAGTATGAGTAATCCAACATATGAGTTAACAAAAAATTAATATTAAAGTCAAAATAATTACATCCAATATTCAAAAAGATTTATCTAAAAAAATCAATCCTTAATTTTATTCAATATATTCCAGGCAATGTTCAAAACCAAAAAATCAAGAATATTTATGGACATATTCTTCTAATAAAAATATAAAACTTATTGGGAAATAACATTAATCACTCTTAATGTCAGATACCAAAAATGTATAGTACCATATAATATTATTTCTAAAATATAGTAATATTTTCTATAAATAACATTAACGACAAAAAAATCACATATACTTCCAAAAGATAATTCAACCATTAACCCTAAAATAAAAACCCATCTCTGTCAAAATTATTTATATTAATCTAAATCATTTACATCTCTTAAAATATGAAAATTATTCAAAATTAACATCAATCACAAAGTTACCAAATAACGTCTCTATACAATTATGGTCTATATATAATTCAAATTCTCCGAACATGTAAAAAACCATTTACCCAAGTAACCATAAAAAATTTAATAGAAAATTAAATCCTAACCATAATGGTTATCAATACCTTTAAATTTATCTCTATGAAATATAATAACATTATTCCTCAAAAAAACTTTTAACAAAAAAACCCATACTAAACACAATGGTTCTATGACTATTAATGTATCATGTAAGGACCTGTATTTTCATGAAGGTATAGATGGGTTTGTTTTGGTTTACATTCACAAATAAGGGCCATGTAATGTTTCATAATGCAGTCATGGAGGTCATGAGGGTGTTTAGGGCTTGTTAGGATTCCAGAGCCCCATGAATTAGGGAAAAAAGACTTGGCCACATGGTTAGGAGAAACCGTCCATCCTAGACTACACTATTTTCCAGAATGTGCAGGGAATTTTAGTGGCTTATAGTAGGCCACACGATTTAATAAAAAATGTGTGTTACTAGGAGCACACCCATGTAGGTTAGAGAGGGTCATGGGATAGTGGATCACACAAATATTTTTCACAGTTTTCTAAACCATGCACCTAACATGTGCAAGGTCCCTCCTTGGATAGTGAGGTGCCCACCGTTGGTGTAATATTTGGCCAACTATGCAGCCAAACCATGTGGCCACGTCTAGGAAGGTTTATTTCCCCATATTTACCTTAATGGTCCTTTAACCCATTTTTTCTTCTTCCGCCTTTCATTTCTAGAGGATTTCCCTCCCATCTCTACTTGTGAGTTCCCCAAAAGCCTAACCTAGGATTATTTTTATCTCAACTATCTGAAATCCTAATCAATTTTTATTAGATGCAATGGATTGCTATTGGTATGATATCCAGTCCTCCTTCCAATATTAGTTATTCTTATTTACATGTATTGTGCTATTTTGGGGTGAGATTATTCTCCCTATTATCTAGGCATTAGGTTGTTCTTCATTTTTCATCCAATATAATTCGATAATGAGGCCTATATTGGATGGGGAGCCATTAATGAACCTAAGGTAGGAGGTATAGTTGTTTTCTATAAAAGTTTAGTTATTTCCATAACTCCACCATTGTTTCAAATTCCTGAAATTCCTATTCATTTTTTAAAAATGTGTTCTCTAATTGTAAAATGATATAAATATTTTTTTATAATATTTTTGAGAATTTCTATGTAATTAGAGGTTGTAATCCTCCTTTATGGATTCCCCTTTATTGTTCTGGTTTAAATTTCCCCTTAGTAATTAGATGATTAAATGTATAGAACACAATCTATGTTTATATCATATATTGTAATTGAAATTTACCACTTCATTGTAAATGTTTTTTGAACCAACGAACCTCCTAAGTTCTTGGCCTGACATTTAAATGGAATTTCCCATATAGGTAATTTCTTATTGATAGTGGAAACTTCTAATTTATTCTTTGAGACTTCAAATTGAATTTCATTACCTTGAATGATTGAATTGATTTTATAAATTGAATAGTTTTCTTCATGATGGGTTTCCTTGGTTAAACGAAATAAATGGATTAATTGAATAAATGATAATGGGTGGAAAGGAAATCATGATAGATTCATTGGTAATATACTGATTAGATGAATAGATAAAACAACTTATAAAATATGAATAGGAAATTATAATGCTTATGAGGTGATACCTTCAATTATTATTATTATGATTACACTACTAAGGTTGGCTTTCAAATGATGGTTAAGGGAATTATTGAGCATATCAGTTCAATATCTATTACATCGAGGTCTGAGAATGATTTCTCTCACCATTATAATATTTTCTATGTGATGGGAATGAAATTCCATCATCCACTATTTAGAGTGTTTTCATGACATATCACCAAACCTATATAGAGTATTGAGCATAACAAATCATATTCATTATGAGATTTAGGGCATATACCCATTTTCTTGAACTTATAGCCTAGTTTAGACTTGTTATGGGTGTGTTACTAATTCCCCAGTCTAGCCAACACCTATTATCCCAATATATACTTAATTATATATATACAAACTTTTTTTATATGTTGATAATATATTTTATATTTTAAACTTTTTCTTACATAGTTTTTAATCTAATGATAAAAAACATAGGATATCTTCATCATTAGAATCTTATAAATAAGGTATATAATACATAAAACCCTAAAAAATTATTCCATATCAACATTAATGACATCATCAAATGTTCACAGTATGTTATATATTCTACATATCATAACATAGGGATATACATCAACGTAAAGGGTTGATCATGAATCCTATTAAGGGAAAAAAGGAAGAGAGATGTATAACTTGTTATCTTGAGACATATCATCAAGAAAAAAATGAATAATAATAATTTATGAGAATGTGAAATATAATAATTAAAATAAAATAAATAATTATATAGAAAATTTTCAAAAAAATTAAAATAATACATTCAAAATAATATCAAAATGGTTTATCACCATGGTGTTGTAAATAAAAATTACCAAGGATATTAACCATGGTAACGTATAAAATGTAATATATAGAGATTAAATTCATACCCAATATATTGGAGCACTATCAAGGTGACACCATGATATGTAATAATTTCATGAGAGATACATTGATCATAATAAATCATTTCCTTAATAACCTGTGGAGAATAAAGAAAAAGTTTATTATAAAAAAAATTACCTAAAATGTAACATCCCAAGTAAGTAATGAATAATAGATATTTTTATCTATGTCTATTAATGAATTATATAGTGTTTTAGAGGCTTAAAATGAAAATAAATCCAATCTTAAGCATGGAATACACTAATATTTTTAAAAGATTGTTTTACTGCCTTTTGATGGAAAACCATTTTTAAATATATCTTTTGACAATTTTATAAGCTATGTTTGTCAAAATAAACTTATTCTTTATGATTGGGACATCATAATTTACTTTGTGTGAATTTTTGGTATTTTTCTGACAATGTTCATTTTTTAATGAATAGTGAAAAATACTGCATTTTACGTCAAAACTTCTTTTTAATCTAATTTATTTATATGATTAGATTATCTTTTGAATTTTTTTTTAAAGTGAAATTAGAATATATTTTTACCATTTAATCCAATGGTGGTCATTGGAATTAATTTCACTTTGAAATTGGACTTAAACTAGTGTCAATCTTTTGATACTTATTGTTTCATAAAAACACGCTATTTGTCATGACATCAAGAATTAATTATTAAATTAATTAATGTAACTTATATGATTTGAATTTTTCAAAATAGACATCATTTTTGAATTCGGAATATCAAATATAGCTTAGGGTGATGTTTTGGTATTTTTCTAAAAAACTTCAATTTTTGATGAATAGTGAAACCACTAAGGGGTAATTAAAGAAACTGATTTTTCATTTAAATGAAACTTTGCCACTTCTATGATTTGATTGTAAAAAATCCAACATACATGGTTTTCATTAATAAGTAAAATGTGGTTCAATGAGATTAAAATAATTTTTTGGTGAATAGTAACTTTTAAGTTCATAATCGCGATTAGAGGTAATTAGTGTAATTTAAGGTAAGAATAATGTTTTAATAATATAAAATGACCTAGACACATTTCCTACCCTTATTGGATGTGTCATGGCCGACCAAGAAAATCCATGGGTCAAATGGGGGACCCATTGAGCCACTTTGGTAGGAAAATGACATTAATATCTTTTTATTTAATGTTAAATTAAAAATGACACAAACATGAGTTATTTTACTAAAACAATTGTTACATGGGGTTATACAAGTCATATGTTTGATTATAAATATTCATTTAAAAGATAAAAATATTTCCTACATCATAGTATTTTTTTTAATTTTTAGAATTTAAATAAATTAAATTATTTATGACATCATGATGATGCAGCGATTACCTCATTAATAAAGGATTTAAATAAAATAAATTGATAATGTAAAATCTATGACCTACACATGTCCAAAACCTATTAGATGGGTGTATTTCGAACCCTTATCACCTTACCCTCGAATTATATCAATGTGGGACCTTTTGAATCCGAAACTCATTTTAAAATAAAGTAACATTTCTTTACATTCCAAGAGTGCCCCTCCTCTCCTCTTATAAAAGGCCCCCACCTCTACCTCCTTAACCACACTTCAAAAGACTTTGGCTCGGCCAAACCCTGCCCATTTTGTCTCTCCCCATCCCTATCTTACTACTTGAAGACTCACTTTGGGCAGAAGTCTTCCCAAGGAAGCCTTTGAGCTCAAACCAAAGGGAGTTACTCGATTTTAAGGTAATGTCTTCACTTGAGTCCTTTTGTTTTATTTTACTTCTCCAATCCCATAAAAATATTTTTATTCATTTATTTTCTAAAAACTACAGTATATTAAATATACTAGGATGTTTTTATAAGAATGATTCGAGCTACACTTACACACACCTACATATAATGGTTAAAGAACACACTGTTTCCGTGGATGGCGAATTTTGGCCTCCCGAAAAGATGATTGTTCTACATTCTTTTAACACCTTCAAAGGTGGAAATTAAGATGAAAATATATTTATATATGATATATAATATGTTTATCTTTTCATTAAGCTTCTGTATTTTTCATTTTGGGCATACCTTTATGGTTTCCATTTTGGGTAAACACGATATCTTCATTTAAGGAAGTGTGGACTACCGCCCCCTCAAAGTGATTTGATTCGTTAATACCATATGTGGGATTTATAAAGGATGAAGTTATGATATTATATATGATATTAAACTGGAATTATAATATACCTTTATATCATTATGATTCCATTCTATAAAATACGAAATAGAAATGAAAGTAGCGTTCATGCGTACGTACGGCTTACCGTCTCCATGAACGGTGCATTTCATTTCTTATCTCTAAATGATTATGTAATATTATAAATGCATGTATATACTGGATATATATGATATATATGATATATAAATCAAGATTATAATTCTTAATATAATGGATACATGAACAACTTGTAATTATAAATGGGTTATTTTTTACAAAAGTACCAATGATCGTTAAAACGACCGTTATTAACTTAAATAATTACATAGTGTTCATGACCTGACAATAAGTGATATAAAAGGAATAATTAACTTGAAAAATGTTCTTAAACAAATATAAATTAACTCATGTTTATTATTTATGAGATTAAAGAAAGACTGAGTCAAGTTGGACCCGAGGTATGGGACTTCGTCTCAATCTCCTTTCATTGATGCATATTTTGTTATATACAAAACCTTCTTTTATACAGTGTATAAACCCCTTTGACTTTTAAATTTATCAAAAAGGAATATTTTTTATACGAAACATTTTACTAAACGACAAAAGGGAATGTTTTTGTCGTACACATGCGGTGACAATGACTTCTCCGCCGCCGTGACCATTATTTGAGTTTCGCCTTCCTCTACAATCCATACATTTTTTTAAAAGAAAATTAAATACCATGTTTTACTTTTTTTTGGTATTGAAAATGCTTTTCATAATGTTTTTATATCAATGTGTTGTATTGATATCTTGTGATTGAAAGGTGGAAATGTTATGTTTCCTACATGCATGTTTTATGTGATACGATTATGTTGAGGTTCTTGGGAATTATTATGAAGACAGGTGGTTCTGTGATAAACTAAGGCCGGGTGAGTCTGATACAGCTCTCCAATGCATTGGGTAACGCGAAGGAGTGAAATGTTAAGGTTACTCTGAAGAGATTTAAGGAATAAACTGTGTTGGGTATTCCAAACGTAACCAAGAGGGTTACTACCTATGTAAGAATGTTATGAATGCCTCAGGTTACCTTTATGTCTTATGATATCTATGATTTATTCATGATTTGATGAGGTATGTTAAAGTGCTTATGTTTTATGGTTAAAGTATGTTTTCATTCTTATGTATATATGTACCCATGTTTCCTTTCTATATTTTTATAACCCATTCTGAGCTTTTTATGATCATCCCATGTTTTTTTGAAATGTTTTTCACAGGAAAAGGGAAAGGTAGAAGATATGATGATATTGTCAAGGATGTGTCAATAATGAATCCATGTTTTATTTTAAATATGTTTCCATTGATGGGAAAAATTAATATTATCTTTATGTAACCACTTTGTTTATATATGGAATGTAATGCATGTTTTATGATGTAATTCTCTAAAACTCTAAACCTGAAAAGATCCTCAAGGTGTAATCTTGTAATAACTCAAGATTATGTAATGTTTAAGGCCAGGGCCTTATAGTTGGTATCAGAGGTCGGTTTAGATAACTTTAGGAGTTAGAATTCTATTAAATGATTATCCAAAAATATTTTTTATGGTCAAATTGAAATGATATAGCATTTCAGGATTACCATGTTGCTTCATCTAAGACATGTTTGTTCAGAATGGTTTTCCGCAGAGGAAACAGGGAAGCAGTGCTAGGAAGGAATACAGAAGGAAATAACCTTCCGAATCAGCATCCTGAGATGGTCGGAATTGGAACTGAATATTTTGTTACAGTAATGGTGTAATTGAATCAAGCGATAAATGGTGGTGGTATACATGCACAAGATTAGCCAGATTAACCGCAGAGGAACATGTCAGTGGTGGAACATTTCATGAGGAAACATCCTCCATCATTCAGAGGATCATCTGATCCTATGCTAGCTGAAGGGTGGATTAAAGCACTAGAGAAGATTTTCGATGTCATGGGGTGTTCAGAAAATTAAAAGGTTAGTCTTGCTATTTACCATTTGGAGGGTGAAGCAGATCAGTGGTGGTCGATGGTTAAAAATATCAGGGACGCTGATGAGATTGATGCTCTCAACTGGGATGAATTCAAAGGTATGTTTCTTGAAAATTATTTTCCTAAGGCTGTTCGACTTAGGATGGAAAACAAATTCTTGGAATTTAGGCAAGAGGAAAACTCAGTGGCTACCTATGAAGAAAGGTTCACTCGATTGGCAAGGTATGCTGCAAATTTTATCCGAGACCTTGATAGTAAAATCAATCGTTTTTACTTAGGATTAAAGCCAAAATATCGAAGGGAATTAGCTTCCCGTGAGTTTAAAAGTTATGAAAAGCTTGTTCGATGTGATGAGAAGGTGGAAATGGAGTTTGCCGATGATCAAGTGTTCTAATACAACCAACAGAAGAAGAGACCGAGGTGGCAGGAGAAAGGTAAGAATTCTTCAAAAAAGTCTGATGGTAAGAAATCTATGTTTCCAGTTTGTGATAAATGTGGAAAAAGGCATGCTGGGGAATGTCTTCTGAATTCTAGAAAGTGCTACCGATGTGGTAAGATGGGACATAATGCTCGTGATTGCACTGAAAAAGATCATGGTGATGGTAAGTTCAAATTTTATTTATAGTAAGTGAAATGTTTTTAAGAGCAATGTGATGGGTCACTATGCAAATGACTGTCCGACAAAGAGCTCGAGTGATGGGAAGCAGTTAGACTACAAGCAGAAAGGGGTGGTGAAATCCTTTGCAACTACTTCAGTAGATGTTGGGCCATCAAATGAAGTTGTATCAGGTACTTTGTATGTTTTTTCAGATTATGCAAGTGTGTTGTTTGATTCAGGGTCTACACATTCTTTCATCTATGAAAACCTTTCTAGTAAAATGGGAATACCATCTCTAGAAATGACTCATGAACTTGTGGTAAAAAACACCTGGGGGAAATGTTGAGGCAAAAAGAATTTATAATAATCTTCCTATCCTTATCCGTGGAAATAACCTACTTGCAAACCTTATTGTTTTACCTCTAGTAGAGTTTGATGTTATCTTGGGTACGTATTGGCTCTCTATTTACCATGCTAAGATTGACTATAGAGCTATAGAAGTTTATTTTCAGAAATACTTTCAGTTTGTGTACAAGAATTAACCCTTACTGTTGATAACATATCAAGAGGACGAGAAACTTGTAAAAGATGGAAAATTAATGTTACCTTTCACACATCATTGAAAATAAAGGAACTGTTCAGATTAATGATGTGCCAGTGGTAAGTGAGTATCCTGATGTTTTTCCTGATGAGTTTCCTGGAATAATACCAGATTGGGAAGTTTAGTTTACTGTTGACTTAGTTCCTGATGCTAAGCCAATTTCAAAACCCCCTTATCAAATGGCACAAATTGAACTTTTAGAGTTGAAGGAGCAATTGCAAGATTTATTAGAGAAAGGTTTCATTCGACCTAGCACATCACCATGGGGTGATCCTGTTTTATTTGTTAAAAAGAAAGATGGTTCTATGAGACATTTCATTGATTATAGAGCCTTGAATAACATCACAGTTAAGAACAAATATCCTTTTCCTCATATCGATGATTTGTTTGATCAGCTCCAGGGAGCTCAGTTTTTTCAAAGCTTGACCTGAGATCAGGGTACCATCAGTTGAAGGTAAAGGAAGCAGATGTTCCGAAGACTGCGTTTTGTACAAGATATGGCCATTATGAATTTTTAGTAATGCCTTTTGGGATAACCAATGCACCTGCTGTATTTATGGACATAATGAATAGAATTTTCCATGAGTTCTTGGATAAGATTGTGGTGGTTTTCATTGATGATATTTTGGTGTTTTCTAAAAGTAAAGAGGAGCATGAAAGACATTTAAGGGTTATTTTTCAAACCTTAAAAGAAAAGAAATTGTATGGGAAATTCAGAAAGTGTGAGTTTTGGTTGCAAAAAATTTCTTTCCTTGGTCACATTGTTTCTAAAGATGGGATAACTATTAATCCTGCAAAAACAAAGGTTGTTGAAGAATGGCCATGACTCACAAATGTAACTGAGATTCGTAGCTTCCTTGGTTTGGCAGGATGTTACCGAAGATTTGTTAGAAATTTTTCACGGTTATCTATTCCAATGACTAAGCTAACTCGGAAGGGTGTTATGTTTTTCTGGACAAAACAATGTGATGATTGTTTTCAGGAGGTGAAAAGAAGATTGGTGAATGCTACAGTTTTGGAACTACCTTCCAAGAATGGTGAGTTTGTTATCTACAGTGATGCTTCATTGAAAGGACTTGGTTTTGTTCTAATGCAGAATGATCAGGTAATTGCTTATGCTTCACGAAAGTTGAAAACTCATGAGGTAAATTACCCTACACATGATTTGGAATTAGCTACGGTTGTTTTCGCTTAAAAAATATGGAGGCATCATTTTTATGGAGTAATGTGTGAAATATATACCGATCCCCAAAGTTTAAAGTATATATTCACTCAGAAATAATTGAACATGAGAAAAAGGAGATGGATAGAATTAATCAAGGATTATTATTGTACAACTCATTACCATCCGGGTAAAGCAAATAAAGTGGTCGATGCTTTAAGTCAAAAAAGTAATGCTTCATTAGCAATGTTGCGTTTGGAACGTGATCCTTTGGTTAAGGATTTGATGTAATTTGACATAGAAGTTGTTGGTGCAGGACGTTCTTCAATTTTGTTTCAGGTATCAGTGAGATCATCTCTATCAGACAGAATCAAGAAAGCACAGAAGCAAGACAGTGAGTTGCAGAAAAAGGTAGAGCTGGTTCAGAAGGGTAAGTTGCCTGAATTCAACATTGATAATGATTGTGTTATGAGATTTGGGAATATATTGTGTGTGCCTTGTGATTCATAGTTGAAGAGAGATTTGTTATGTGAAGCTCATAGTTCTCCGTTTTCAGTTCATCCAGGCAGTACTAAGATGTATAGAGATCTGCGGGAGTATTACTGGTGGGATGGAATGAAAAGAGATATTGCTGATTTTACTGTGAAGTGTTTGACATGTCAGCAGGTTAAAGAAGAGCGGCAGTTATCGAAAGGGATGCTTCAGCCTCTACCAGTGCCAGAGTGGAAATGGGAGAATATATCCATGGACTTTGTTGTGGGATTCCCAAAGACATCTCGAGGTAATAATGCAATCTGGGTTATTGTTGATCGCTTGACTAAATCTGCTCATTTCCTTGCTATATGAGATACTTTTTCCCTAGATCAACTTTCCCGTTTGTATCTTAAAGAGATAGTCAGGTTACATGGAGTTCCTCTCTCCATTGTATCTGATCGTGATCCCAGGTTTACTTCTAACTTTTGGAAGGTCCTTCAGAAGTCATTGGGTACTGAATTAAATTTTAGTACAGCTTTTCATCCGCAATCAGATGGGCAGTCAGAACGAACAATTCGGACTTTGGAGGATATGCTACAAGCTTGTTCGATGGATTATCAGGGAAGTTGGGACTAACATCTTTCTTTGGTTGAGTTTTCATATAATAACAGTTTTCATTCCAGTATACAGATGGCACCATTTGAGGCGTTATATGGGAAGCGGTGTCGAACTCCAGCATTTTGGGATGAAGTGGGTGAAAGGAAGTTGATGGGACCAGATTTGGTAGAAGAGTTAGCAGAAAAAGTTCAGCTGATACAGAAACACATGAGAACAACTCAGAGCAGGCAGAAGAGTTTTGCAGACAACAGGAGGAAGGATCTATCTTTTGAGGTAAGTGATCATGTTTTTCTCAAAGTCTCACCATGGAAAAGTGTGATGGTATTTGGTAAGAAAGGAAAGCCGAGTGCAAGGTTCATTAGACCATATGAAATTCTGGAGAGAGTTAGATCAGTTTCTTACCGAGTGTCTTTAACTCCGAGTTTATCTCAGGTACAAATTTGTTTTCATGTTTCGATGTTGAGAAAGTATACGCCAGATCCATCTCATGTTTTGAGTCCAGAGGTAGTCCAGCTGGAAGAGAACCTATCTTATGAGGAACAACCAGTCTAGATTCTTGACCACAGGGAGAAAGTGTTACGGAATAAGGTGATTCATCAGGTAATGGTTTTGTGGAAAAACCACATAATTGAAGAGGCAACTTGGGAATCTGAAAATGTGATGAGGGATAAATACCCCCACTTATTCGATAAGTAAATAAATTACGGAGACACAATTTTCTAAAGGGGGGAAGGATGTAACATCCCAAGTAAGTAATGTAAAATAGATATGTTTATCTATGTCTATTAATGTATCAGATAGTGTTTTAGAGGCTTAAAATGAAAATAAATCCAATCTTAAGCATGGAATACATTAATATTTTTAAAAGATTGTTTTACTGCCTTTTGATGGAGAAACATTTTTAAATCTATATTTTGACAATTTTATAAGCTATGTTTGTGAAAATAAACTTATTCTTTATTATTGGGACATCAAAATTTTCTTTGTGTGAATTTTTGGTATTTTTATGACAATGTTCATTTTTTAATGAATAGTGAAAAATACAGCATTTTACATCAAAACTGCTTTTTAATCTAATTTATTTATATGATTAGATTATCTTTTTAATTGGGTTTAATGTGAAATTAGAATATATTTTTACCATTTAATCCAATGGTGTTCATTGGAATTAATTTTGACTTTGAAATTGGACTTAAAGTAGTGTCAATCTTTTGATACTTATTATTTCATAAAAACATGCTATTTGTCATGACAGCGGGAATTAATTATTAAATTAATTAATTTAACTTATATGATTTGAATTTTTCAAAATAGAAATCAATTTTGAATTCGGAATATCAAATATAGCTTAGGGTGAAGTTTTGGTATTTTTCTGAAAAACTTCAATTTTTGATGAATAGTGAAACCACTAAGTGGTAGTTAAAGAAACTGATTTTTTGTTTAAATGAAACATTGCCACTTCTGTAATTTGATTTTCAAAAATCCAACATACATGGTTTTTATTAAGAAGTAAAATGTGGTTCAATGCGATTAAAATAAATTTTTAGTGAATAGTAACTTTTAAGTTCTTAATCGCGATTAGAGGTAATTAGTGTAATTTAAGGTAAGAATAATGTTTTAATAATATAAAATGACCTAGACTCATTTCATACCCTTATTGGATGTGTCATAGCCGACCCAGACAATCCATGGGTCAACTTGGGGACCCCAAGGAGCCACTTTGGTAGGAAAATGACATTAATATCGTTTTATTTAATGTTAAAGTAAAAATGACACAAACATGAGTTATTTTACTAAAAAAAATTTTACATGGGGTTATACAAGTCATATTTTTTATTATAAATAGTCATTGTAAATAAAAAACATTTCCTACATCATAGTATTTTTTTTATAATTTTTAGACTTTAAATAAATTAAATTATTTATGACATCATGATGATGCAGCGATTACCTCATTAATAAAGGATTTAAATGAAATGAAATGATAATGTAAAATCTATGACCTACACATGTCCAAAACCTATTGTATGGGTGGATTTCGAACCCTTATCACCTTACCCTCGAATTATATCAATGTGGGACCTTTTCAATCCGAAAATCATTTTAAAATAAAGTAACATTTCTTTACTTTCAAAGAGTGCCCCTCCTCTCCTCTTATAAAAGGCCCCCACCTCTACCTCCTTACCCACACTTCCAAAGCCTTTGGCTCGGAAAACCCCTGCCCATTTGGTCTCTCCCAATCCCTCTCTTACTCCTTGAATCCTCACTTTGGGCAGAAGTCATCCCAAGGATGCCTTTGAGCTCAAACCAAAGGGAGTTACCCGATTTTAAGGTAATGTCTTCACTTGAGTCCTTTTGTTTTATTTTACTTATCCAACCCCCTAAAATCTTTTTATTCATTTATTTTGTTACAACTCTAGTATCTTCAATATACTAGGATGTTGTTATAAGAAGGATTCGAGCTACAGTTACACACACCTACATATAATGGTTAAAGAACATACTGTTTCCGTGGATGGCGAATTTCGGCCTCCCGAAATGATGATTGTTCAACATTCTTTTAACACCTTAAAAGTTGACCATTAAGATGAAACTATATTTATATATGATATATAATATTTTTATGTTTTCCTTATGCTTCTGTATTTTTCATTTTGGGCTTACCTTTATGGTTTACATTATGGGTAAACACGATATCTTCATTTAAGGAAGTGCGGACTACTGCCCCCTCAAAGTGATTTGATTCGTTAATACCAAATGTGGGACGTATAAAGGATGAAGTTATGATATTATATATGATATTACACTGGAATTATAATATACCTTTATATAATTATGATTCCATTCTATAATATACGAAATAGAAATGAATGTAGCGTTCATGCGTACGTACGGCTTACTGTCTCCATGAACGGTGCATTTCATTTCGTACCTCTAAATGATTATGTAATATTATAAATTCATATATATAATGGATATATATGATATATATGATATATACATCATGATTATAATTCTGGATATAATGGATATATGAACAACTTGTAATTATAAAGGGTTTATTTTTGACTCAAGTACCAATGATCGTTAAAACGACCGTTATTAACTTAAATAATTACATAGTGTTCATGACATGGAAATAAGTGATATAAAATGAATAATGAACTTGAAAAAGGTTCTTAAACAAGTATAAATTAACTCAAGTTTATTATTCAGGAGATTAAAGAACGACCGAGTCAAGTCAGACCCGAGGTATGGGACTTCGTCTCAATCTCCTTTCATTGAGGCATATTTTTTTATACAAAACCTTCTTTTATACGGTGTATAAACCGCTTTTACTTTTACGTTTATCCAAAAGGAATCATTTTTATACGAAGCGTTTTACTAAACGACAAAAGGGAATGTTTTTGTCGTATGTATGCGGCGACAACGACTTCTCCCCCGCCGTGACCATTATTTGAGTTTCGGCTTCGTCTACACGCCATACCTTTTTTTAAAAGAAAAATAAATACCATGTTTTACTTTTCTTTTGTTTTGGTATTGAAAATGGTTTTCATAATTTTTTTATATCAATGTGTTGTATTGATATCTTGTGATTGAAAGGTGTAAATGTTATGTTTCCTACATGCAATTTTTATGTGATACGATTATGTTGAGGTTCTTGGGCATTATTATAAAGACGGGTGGTTCCGTGATAAACTAAGGGCGGGTGAGTCCGATATAGCTCTCCAATGCATTGGGTAACGCGAAGGAGTGAAAGGTTAAGGTTTATTCGAAGAGATTTAGGGAATATACTGTGATGGGTATTCCAAACGTATACATGAGGGTTACTCCCTATGTAAGAATGTTATGAATGCCTCATGTTACCTTTATGTCTTATGATATATATGATTTATTCATGATTTGATGAGGTATGTTAAAGTGCTTATGTTTTATGGGTAATGTATGATTTCATTCTTATGTATATATGTACCCATGTTTCCTTTACCTATTTTTATAACCCATACTGAGATTTTTTTGCTCATCCCAAGTTTTTTTGAAATGTTTTTCACAGGTCAAGGGAAAGGTACATGATATGATGATAGTGTCAAGGAAGTGTCAAGAATGAATCCATGTTTTACTTTAAATATGTTTCCATTGATGGGAAAAATTAATACTATCTTTATGTAACCACTTTGTTTATATGTGGAATGTAATGCATCATTTATGATCTAATTCTCTAAAACTCTAAACCTGAAAAGATCCTCAAGGTGTAATCTTGTAATAACTCAAGATTAAGTAATGTTTAAGGCCGGAGCCTTATATACAAAATTGATTAATAACATGATAATTACTTAATTTTAAACCTAGAAATGGACATGTGAGTTTCATATTTATAAATCCAAGAATAAAAAATGTACCTTTTAAATCCTGTCGAATTACCACTAAAAATAAATATGTTTTGGTATTTAAGGAAAATGTAAAAAGGAATTACACTTTTAAATGAGGAAATTTCTAGAAGAACATTCCGTAGCATGATGGGTATAAAACATTATTTTAGAAAATTGTTAAATGAGAGGGGAAATGGGTATCCCAATAATAAAAGAATATTCATACCATAGTGGTATAAGTGAAGGTGAAAAAAAGTAATCTTCCTTTCAATTGGAATACATACAACAAAATGTAATCTTGAATGAAAAAGAGAAGTGAAGATTTCCCTTACCAAGAAGAGTTGTTCCCAACGCTTTATTATGGGACCTTGGGGGCTTGAAGATACATTTGGGGGAATCCTTAGGGGGGAAACGCCATAAATTCATTGAGGATGGATTAGGAGTGAATATAAATGGACAAATGGGATGGAATTTGTAGGAAAAGTGGGGTAATTGTTTAATATTAAACAAATATAGGTATTATAAAACTAGGTAGTGGAAAATGAAAACCACTAGATTAACCATGTGGTTTTCTCATGGTATCTGAAATGTGGGTTAAATTTAATGTTATTTAAAATCACCAAAACTAAAAATCAATTTGAAATACTTCTCTTGGAATATAAAATTAACAATTCCACAAAGTAATGTTTTGAAAATAAAATATTTATTTTTATACTATTAGAAAGAAACTTATAGTTTAAAAAATGAAGAAAAAAATTTAAATACTTAATATTAATAAAATAACTTATTATTGGTCTTGGATTGTGTTTAATTAATTAGTATATCATTATGACTCTGATACGATTTAATTAAATATAACGAAACCCAAAAACTCTATTTTTTAATATTAATGAAAAAACTATTTTACAAAATTATAAAAAATTCAACCAAACCTAATTTCAATGTGATGATTTCTGAAATAATTTTTATTTTATCATAAAATTTTTTAAATATAAACATTTATGTTTTAAATTTAAATAAATCCTTATGTTTTAAAAATAACTCTTTTAAGGAATAATCACATTACCGAAAATTTATAAAAAATGTCCCAATTGATTAATAATTTTTTTTAAATAAATTTGATTTAAATGAATATTTAATTAAAAAATATTATTCATTATGTCTTGGTTAATTATAAATATTATACGTATTTTCTATAAAAATACAATGGTGTTTATTTTATTTCCAAAACTAAAATCATCAAATTCATCTTAATAATATATATATATTTTTTATTCAGAAAACCATTCTTAATAAAAAAATTTGAATAATAGTTTTATTTATATGAAGGATATTACACTTCATGTAATGAAGGTGTTGACACATGACACATTATTACACCCACATACTCCCTAAGAGTATATCTTACGATAATGGTAGTTTAATGGGATGCCTCAGCTAACATCGACTAAGTGGTAAACTAAACTACAATGAAATTATCCCAAAAGAAATTTCATTAAAGATTATATTGTTTAAGTTAGACTTGGGACTGGTGATGGGAGAACCCCAGTTATGATACCACTATCCCATGTTCTGACAAATGGGCATCAAATGGCATGACTTTACCCGTAGAGGCCATCGATTATCCTTTCTGTCTTAATTATATTATGTCATTACTACATATATACACTATTTATAAATGTTTAATTATCAACCAAGGGTGTATTTTTCAATGGTCATATTGACTAATAGTCATATAATAGTTGAATACAAATAATCACATTTCCCTTTATAACCTATAAATACCACATCATTTTTTATTGATAATTCACTAAAATTTCTATTAAGCTTGTATTTTATTTAATAATATATTAATTAGATTACTGATATTTTTTATATATAATTTCTAGTGGGGGTAATAATTCTAGTATATTGGGGTCATCCATAATTTCCATTTTATATATTCTATTTTTTATTTTTTATCCACTTGCATTGTTTGGAATTTTAATTGGTTTCATATCCAAAAAATATAAATATCATTATCATGGAGATAAAATTTTTTTGGTTTCTATTTATGATGTATAATATTATAAAAAAACACATTTATTTAGGAGAAAAAGTATCATTTAAAATTTTTGGTTGTTATATTTACCCCCTTAAGAAATTTCATCCCAAAAATTTCAACTTATTGATAAAAGGTGAGGGTACTTCTGTCTCATTTGTTTCTATGGTTCCCACATCACTTATTCAAATTTATTGGTTCCTCCACAACCACTTAACGACATGGGTTGCATTTTTTCAAGGATACTTGTCTCTATATTCCAAGATCTTCACTAAATGCTCCAAATAAGAGAGGTCATGTTCTAGTTGTACCAACTATTTGATTAGTACATCTGATGGATCAGGTTAATACTTCCTTAAGTGATATATGTTGAATATATAATTAACTTGATAAAGATTTTTTGGAAGTTCAATCTGAAAAGGAACTTCTCGTAGGTGATCAAAGATTTCATAGGGACATGTTTACCATGGTCTGAGCATCCCTTTCATTAAAAATATCATGACTCCCTTCCATGGTGATATCTAGAGAAATACTTTGTCAACAACATAAAACTCCAAGTCCCTTAAATGATTTTTAGCATTGTAATTTTTCCTAATATGAGAATCCTTTAATTTTTTTTGGATGTAATGAAACTTTTTTGTCATATCTTATCAAATATTGAGCCCAAACAACTTTATCTCACAATATTCAACCCAAAAAGTTGGAGTTATACATCACATTCCATATATATCTTCATATGGTTTCATTTCAATACTTGAGTAGAAAATGTTATTGTATGAGAACCCAACCAATGGGTTTTTTTGATCTTATCCACATTTACATTCTATTGATCATATTTTCAAAATTTTCTAATTTGTCTAAATGGTCTTTTCATATTGGAAATTTGTTGGGGGGGGGGTGATAGTCCATACTGAAAATCAATTTATTATTTTGATATTACAGGATCAATACATTTAATTTATATTTGAATCTTATGTCATGATAAAAAAATTATAGAAATTAGTAACTCATATAAGCTCACCATTTCCTTTATGTATATCTTGGATAGTTGGTTAAGAGGTAAATTTTCCCAAATAGTGATGAAATGGGTAATCCATGTGAGATGATACATTATAACCCATATCAAATTGTTTTCATTGGATGTTATTAAGAGTTGAGTGACAAATCCAATAGCGATATTTTTCCACTACCATGTTGGAACGGGTAGTGCTTTCAATACCCCTTTTAGAATTTGTCACTTTGAATTCACTTTCTGACATACCATGACCCTTATAGTATAGTAAGAAATCTCTCTTTTTAAATTATCCCACAAATAATGATAAAAAAGGTCCCTATACATTTTTATCTGGAGGTATATATAATGTAGTGTTGTGAGATTGTTTACCAACTCCATTATTTTTAGGATAGATGGAACACATAGAATTCTATCAAATTTTAATACACATTCTTAATCAATATTGAACTCATGTTACTACCAATTCATTAAAGCCTCCATCTTCCTTTGTAATAAAGGATCTAATCATTGATATTTATTGATATTCTATAGTATTTAGGATTGATAAATAATTTATAATAGTTTTAATGATGTCCATTCCCTTAAAATTCCCATTCCAAAATTTTCTAGGTCCGGGATCTACGAATCCCCATGAATCTTCATCATTTTTAACCCAATATGGTATTACCGAATTAATAAAATAGATAACTTTTTCCTCCCACATTGTGATAATGAATTGAATATTCTTAGTCTTTATGATGTTTGAAATATCTCTTTTTTTCTCATGTTCAAATATTTTTTTTTGAAAATATACTTCCAAAATTAGTTTTCTGTGTGTATATCACATTTCCCTCTATAAATATAGTGTCTTTGTAATTTTACAGAAAGAATAAGTACATATAGCTCTATGAAATGTGTAGGATAATTCTACTCACGAGATATTAACTATCAAGATGGAAAATAAATCACCTTTTCATTCTGCATGAGGATGAACCCAATCCCTTTCAGAGAAGCATCACTATAAATAATGAACCATTCTCTAAAAAAGGGTTATGTTAACATAGAAGCACAAATCTATCTCTTATTTAGAACTATGAAACATTATTTACACTCCCTTTTTTCCGATGAACTTATCACCTTATAAATTTAACATTTTTAATGGATTATAATGTCATGATTTTTTTCAAACAACTCATATAATATACTGCTAAAACATGGGAAATGTGAATCTCAGTTACTATTGTAGGATGAGGCCACTCCTCTATAGCCTTTTCTTTCACAAGGATAACTGAGATTCCTTTATTGGTTACAATGTTCCCCATTAATGCAACTTTTTTAACCAAAATCTACATTCATAGAACATTAAAAAATATTCTACTTTCTTATAGTTTTTAGGATCTCCCATATATTATCCTCTTTGTCCTCAAGACTTTTCGAGTATATCATAATATCATTGATAAAAACTACTACAATGATTTCAATGTAGTCCTCAAAGAATATTTTCATTGAACCCGTAAATTTTGTAATATCATTTGAAAACCGAAATGTAATAACAAAAACTCCTAATTCCCCCATCCTGTTGAGAAGACAATATTTGTAATATTTTCCCTTTTTGACCCTCAATTGATGATACCCAGTTCCAAGGTCAATCATGGGTAATAATTGAGCCCATGAAGATGGTAAAATAAAGCATGAATCCTTTGAGAGGGTAATTTTTCTTTACTATGATCTCGTTATGTTATTTATAATTAATTCATAGCCACATTGATCCATCCTTCTTCTTTACAAAGAGAAAAAGTGCATCACAAGGGGACACTCTTGGATAGATAAATCCATTTTCCATAATATCATGATGTTGTTTCTTTAATTACTCTAACTCCATATTTTCCATTCTATATGGGTTCATTAATACTAGGATGGATCCATGTATGAGTTCAATGGATAAATCCACCTCTCTTTCTAGGGGAGGTCTAGATAGCTCTTCAGGAATTATTTCAATGTATTCTGGAATGATAAGGATATTACCTATCATTATAATTTAATTTCATTATCCCTCTTATCTGATCATCTCCATAAATAAGTCTCTAGGTTGTGCTACATGGAAAATATTAGGTCATAATATATATCTTTCGAAAATGATTGTCTGTTAGGAATTAAGGACTACTAAAATTTCCTTTTTATAAAGTTGATCATAACATTATTATTTGGGAGATTGTCCATCTCTAGAATAGTGTCGAACTCCTACATGGGAATGACTATTAGATTATCGATGACATAGAACTCACTAATGTTAGTTGTTGATTTTCTATAAATGGTTGATGATAAGATAATAACTCAACGATTCCTGACTAAAAACTCTACTTATATATGTTTTGGGATTGATTATATATTTGCTGAAAACATGGTTGAAATAATGAAATGCATACACAAGAATAAATCTCTGTACTTTCTACTTTTGAAAGAACATTGATTTTCCCTTCCAAAACATTATTAAGAGACTCAACTATACCGATTGTGATATCAAATGACTAACCCTCATCTCAAGTCATAATCCTAGGTTGATGGTGGCTCTACTCCATTTTTTTCTAGATTTGGTCATTCATTGGAAACATTCCCCATCTATCCACACCAAAAGCATTGAAGTTCCAGTTGGGATTGCACCATTTTCCATTCGTCATTAGTGTTGATAATTTGAGGGTTCACCCCAACATGATATTTTAAAACTAAATGTTCATATCTTCCACACATGTAGCACATTACACTCCTAATAACGTTATTCCATAAATGCTTATTCCCACATTTCATACATGTGGGAAGTTTCAATTTCTCCCCCCCTCATCCATGATCAACGTTCCTCCCTGATTTTGGATCCATTGATCTCATTTTTCAATTTATCTATTTGTCCATATAATCTCTCCAAACTCTAGTTGAACCTCTATTGCACTCCGTACTATGTACTCATAGGATTAAAAGAAATTATTTTTACATTTCCTCTATATATTGTGTATTTTTCCACTAAGGAATATATAAACCGTTCAATTAGGATCCATAATGAAGCTAGAAGTGTGTCATGAAATCATTGTAAATTTCATGTCATAGATTATCATTGATTGATTTTCCTTCTAATTCAGTTCAAGGAATTTCATATCTATTTTCATCCACAACAAGTAGAGGAAATATTTATTCAAAAATATTCCCTTAATATCTTTTCACTATATATCATTAATCAAACTTCTTGGTTTAGTGTTTTAAATATTTTTCCACCAATGATCAGCTTCTACTTCTAATACTTATACTACAAATGTGACTTTCTGTTACATTAAATGAAAATATACAGAAAAGATATTTTCTATATATCTTACCTATTGGTATATAATTTATGAGTTGGTATATTCACTTAAAAAAGGTTTTTGTTGATGTATAAAGGAATAAATAAAAATTTGTTCCCTTCATGGTGAGTCATATATATCAACATGATTCAAATTATTGGTCATAACTCGAGTTTGTTGATTCATCATAATCATGAGTTTTTCCACTATAGATTCCATTAGAATGCTATTAGTGAAATTCTTGTTGAACTCATAATTTATCTAGTTCATGTTATATATTACCATTTTTCTAAAAGAATAAAAAATTATTGAGAAATATGATTCTCTTACAAATTTTATAATTTGGAAGGATTTTTATGTCTTAAAACATCATTATTAAATATTATATTAATATCCCTTTACGAAAATATATTCTCTATATATCCTTCATAATGGATTATGAAATAATGTGGTTAACCAAACATACCCCCAAATAGTTTCAAACTGAAAGTGTAGAATGGACCATCGTGGTGAAATTACTCTCATTTGTGTCTAGTTCAATGTGGTGTTTTTGGGGGTAACCCCGAGTTACATATGTGCTGGAGCCAAATCAACTTTTTTCTATCAAAAAATGTATTTCATTTCTCAAATACTATTTTATTATACTTCACCAAAATACTATGATGTTTTCCTACACTTATAATTGTTGCTAGGGTTCTTTATAATTTTTTCAATACATAATTTCCACAAATAACCTAACTGTACTTTGATAGCAGCTATGGAATCCTTCCTTTTTATTATATGTATTTTTATTACATTAAAAAAATGACGAACCATTTCATGTTTAGTTTCTTATAAATATGGTATCTAATATATTAAAAAAAATATTCCTCTAAATTAACATGAAAAACATCGTCATGTGTTCTCACTATGTTATTTTTACTGTATCTCATAACCTATAGATATATATAAAAGGAAAGGGGTGAGCATGAGTCCTAATAATGGAAATAAGAAAGAGAGACGTATAATATTTGATCATGAGACATATGAATAAAAACAAAAGGCATAACTATAGGGTATGTGATAAATACCTATCACACTAAAAATAACTTGAATCATAACATCGAAAAGTTACTATAACATTAAAATGAGAAATTCATAATCATATCACTAAGGTTAGTCGCCATAGTGTATTAAATAAAAACTACCAAGGTTATTCACCATGGTATCATATAATATGTCATTTCTAGAGATTAAATTTTTTTCACCCAATGCATTGAAGTGCTATTAAGACACACCCTTTATATGTATTGATTTCATGAGATCTAAAAAGATCATAATAAACCATTTCATTAATAACCTATAGATAATAAATATTGGTTTTTAATAATAATAAAGACTTAAAAAATATCATTAGGACATGATCATTTAATCATTTTAAACACATTAAAGGATATGAAAGTTTTTAACATTCTACAGGATTGAATAAAAACTGAGGGGGGGGGGGGGGCGTTGAATCAGTTGATCACTTGTTATAAGTTTTAATAAATTTAAAGACATAACCCCTAAAACCTATTGATATTTATTTTCTTTTCAACTACTAGTAAATAATATTTCATGAAAAAGTAAAAAATAATGTAAATAACAAAATATTTACCAGGTTTGACCTTAGTGTGAGAACTTAAATCCTTTCTATAACAACTCATGTGGGTCTATGGAAGTCCACTGTTATGAATAAGTGAATAAATATTATTCCAAATAATGATAGAAACCTTCTATAACTTTATGAGAATGATTATATCAACTCCCATAAATTTACAATTTCCTCATATGAAATTTATATTCCAAAAATATAATAAAGAATTTTTTGAAACTGATCCAAAATTTCTCAGTACAAATTCCCAGTCTGATTTAAATTTATCTGATTTTCTCAATGCAATGGGTCTGGATTTTATTCCCTAAATACTAGGAGTTTGGATTTCATTCTATAGATATGAGGATTCAAGTTATGATTATATATATATTATGGTCTCAATATGACAGACCCATTAACAATATACAAAAATAAAACTCTACTTAAATTCTCAATATGATATTCTTTAGTCCAGTTGACTCAATTTGATTAATTGAATAAGATTTTCTCAATATGATCTTTTTTAATCTAGTAAATATACATCTACATGTCTAATCCTTTTATGGACATATCTAGCTGAAAATGATTTTCACTTTATTTTGTAAGTGTTTTACATTTTTTATTCAAAAATAAAAACCCCAAAAATGTACAAACTAGTTGAGAAAGTATTTATAGGTGACTCAAAAAACAAAAGTGGGAAACTTAAAAACATTATAGACTTCCTAAAATTTAAAAATCTATGAATATATCTCACATTTAAACATAAAAATTCACTTCTCAATTCATCATTTTATTTCTATTATATTTAAAAAAAAGGAAATTCATGGTTTACCAATTAAACTATTCATAAAACTTATGAAATTTTTTTGATTCTTCTTTATAATCATATCAATATGATATGTTTCTTCCTTAGCACATTACAATTTTTTTCCTTCTAATCTCATTATAATATGTTTGTTTCTTATCTCAGTTGGATGGAATCACCATAGCAATTGAGTGCTCATTATGATAGAATTATTATTGTGATATAACTTCGATTTCGATATAATCTACATATTTAAAATTTAAAATTCATAAAAATCATCAGCTTCACCCAATCTCACTTATGGATATGATATAGACTTTTTCTTAACTTCTAGAATCCATGAAATATTTAAAATTATTATAAATTTCCTCAAAAGATTCTATAATAATATAATCATGTTTTTTTGAGAATGTTTGGATCAGAAAACTATCATCAGATTTAGTTTAGAAAGTTTAAAAATGTTCTAACCCATGACATCACAATATAATTTCAAAATACTTTTTCAATAATATGATTTCTTTAAACATAAAAATTTGAATTTATAAGTATCATTGAGTTTTATGAATACCCATTATGATGGGTCTAAACCCAATTAATATGGATCCTATTCTTTCAAAAAATTTAGAATTTATTACAAAATTTCATTATGATGAACTGGGTCTAATTTATGAATAATAAACACATTATTATATAAAAAGTATAGTTATTAACAAATAAAAAAACATTGTTAATTTTTTTAACACAAATGTTATTTTGTTTCATATATATAAATCCCAAAATAAAATATATAATTTCAAATTTAGTTTAATACCCACTAAAAACAAATGAGGTTTGGGTATTCAAATAAAATGTAAAATATAATTACTCATGTAAAATAAAAACATTTGAGAAGAAACTTCGGTAGCATGATGGGTATAAAACAAGGTTATAGAAAATTGTAATGTTGTAGGGGAAAGGGTATCCTTATCATAAAATACAATTAATATACTGGTGGGATAATTAAAGGTAAAGAAAATGTATTTTCTTATCAATTGGAAGACATACTACTAAAGCAATCTTGAATGGAAAAGTGTAGTAATGATTTCCCTTACCTTGAGGAGTTGTACCTAAAACACAATGATCAATCCATAGGTACATAAGGATACATTGGGTAGAATCCTTATGAGGGAAAAATAAAACATAATGGATTATTTATTGGGAGTGAATGAATATGGGTAAATGGGTGGTTATTTATAGGAGATGTGAAGAAATTGGCTAGTAATTTTTAGATATAGTTGTAGGAAAACTAGGTTGTGTTAAATTAAAAATAGTTGGCTTACCCATGGGGTTTTCTCATGGTACTGGAAATTTGTGTCAAATTTTAATTTGTATTAATCTACTAGAATCAAAATTAATTTTTAAATATATATATTTTCTTGTAAAATTATATATTCTACAAAATATTGTTTTAAAAATGAAAATTTCCATTTTAGACTTTTGAAAACTGAATTATAGTTTTAAAAATTAAATAAATTTTTTAATACATAATGTTAATAAAATAAAATATTCACTGTTGATTATTATGGTTAATTAATTACTGCATAATTATGAATAAAAATGTGTTGTCATTAAATATATCAAAACCCTAAAACAGTATTGTTTACTGTTCAGGAAAAAATAACGTAGTTTAGAAAATTCTCATAAATTCACATTAATCAAATTTTAGCGTACTAATTTTAAAAATTATATTTATTTTATCTGAAAATTTCTCTAAATATGAGAATTTTATTTTTTAATTACTTATTTACTAAAATTACTATTTTTTAAGGCATAATCAAATTTCTAACAATCATAAAAAATTTAGTAGGCCTTTATAAAATTATTTAATCATTTATTATTTTAAAAATACTCTTCCAAATAAGTTGATTTATAATTAAAATTTTACATATTTTCAATAAAATTACAAAAACAAAATTATTTTCATTGATAAATGAATGTATAAAATTCATCTCAAGTAAAAATATTATATAATATTAAAACAATTATTAAGAGGAATTGATGGAATACAATTTTTTTTTATAAAAATGGTATTAAATATTATGTAACTAGTTTCTAGACATGTAACCCCTTGATACACTCACATACACTCTAAGAGTAAGGTGATTGATGGTGGTAGTTTGATTGGGTACCTTGACTAACTTCAAAATTGTGGTAATATCTAGTTACTTGAACTTCTCCTATAAGATATTTTAATCAAGTATAACATAATAATGCTCATATTGAGATTGGTCATGGAAGAACCAAAGTGATGATACCTCCTTCTCATGTTTTGACAAATAGGCTTCAAACAACACACCCTTACTAGTTGGGCCCATTAATTCACTTTTATGAGTCAATTTTATTATATCATTACTAATTATATACAAAAATATAATTTTATACTTATCAACCATGGGTATAGTTTTCAATGGTCATATTGACCAAATTTCATATAATGGTTGAATTCAAATAGTGACATTTCCCTTTATAACCTATAAATGCCACTTCATTCATTTACTCAATATTCACTACAATTTCCCTTAACATTATATTTTTTTCCATAATAAGTTGATTGGTTTACTAAAATCTGGTTTTAATCCTCTCGAATTTTTAGTGGGGGTGATTATTCTAGTAGATTGGGGAAATTCATACTATCCCATTTTTGATTTTAGATTTTATTTTTTATATCCAGTTTCAATGTTTTGAATTTTAATTGGTTTCATAACATAATAATATAAACATCAATATTATGGAGATAAAATTTTGATGGTTTTCCTTTATTTTGTATTATATTATATAAAACACAAATTTTTAAGAAAAAATATCATGACAAATGTTTTAGTTATTAAAAATATATAACTATATAATTTATATTATTAGTATATATACCTATGTTTACTAATGAGACATTCATTCTGGCATATATCAAAGTAGGTAGAGCCTCCATTTGTCTTATAAGAACAAAAACCAACATGTATTTAATTATTTTGTATTATTTAATTTTCTTATTACCTACACTCTTCTATTGATATGTTCTCTTATTAGATTACTTATAGACACCATTGGTGGTGGCCTACCATGATTTTATGTCACACTACAGTCAGGTTACCTTTGGGAACATAGTAGATTACATGTCTAGAGGCATGGATAAGGAAAAACACCATACTATAAATACATGATTTTTTAAAGAATGGATCATGGGATAAGAGGACCAATTATATTCTCATGATTCAAGTGGAGCAGTATTTGGTCTTTTTGGTATTTTTGTATAGCATACTATATGTTCATGTATGTTCGTTTCCCTATTTTTTATACCTACATGGTATGATGTCATTGTATATGAATCTGCCTTTCAGATTGTGAAATTATTAGAGTTTTTGGTTATTTATGCTTTGAAAATTATTTATTATATATGTTATATTAAACTTCGACAACACCAAGTAACCTTTCCAATCATTATTGTGTCTATTTATATATTATTATTCTATTGAATTTTTATTTTTCATATAATTTTTACCACTCTGATATGGGGGTATAGTCACCCCACCAAACCACTTATAGTCCCCAAAAACTTATCAGTAACATTTAGAGTATAGGGAGGTGTTCTTGAGGCCCTGTGACCCATTGGCTCTAGGAACCGGTAATTGGATCATGGGTCGGAATGATAAAAAGTTGTATGAAAGGAGTTTTTTTCTTGGTTTTATTGTTTGGTTATAATACCTTAGACTATGAGTTAATAAAATTTCATAATAATCTTGTGCGACGGAATAACTAACCCATGTACAAGGAAAATCCAAATTACCTTGGATGGGTTATTTCACTTCTCGAATATTCTTATTATGGTTGATATGATTTAACCATTGGGTGAAACACATGTATTGTGGAGTTAAAATTGTTGGTATTATTGAAATTTTATTTCATTATCTATTGATTGTTGAAATGAGGGGTTTGCATTGCATACATCATTATAGGCACAATAGTATTGTTATTCAATGAATTTTCAATGCCATATTTATATTTCAGCATGTTTTTTCATGTTGCATATTATTAGAGATTTATTATTGTTTCTTGAAATGTGCTGAATATTTCTTGGGGGATTTGAGAAAAACATGCTTGGTACTTAGAGTGTCTTGTGTAACCTAATAGTCTTTTCATGTATAGTCAATAATTGAAACCCCATGAATCAAATTATATAACATTGAGTCATTAACCATAAGTCATATGCACTGAAATATATTATGGTATGAATTATGTGGGTTCCATATATTGGTTCATGAGGTGTATGGGACCTTATGAATCATATGTAGTAAACCATTTGTTTTGACTATTTAATGGAAAATTGTGAAAAATGTGTATAATAGAGAAATTAAAATGTCAAATAGAGTACATAACATTGACATGGACATAATAGTGGGTAGTTGTGTGTCTTTATGTTCTTATGGCATGTTATGGAAATTTCCTACCTCCGTGACATTGATTTATGAGAAAGAAGGAATGTGTGATCTATTCATATGAAGAATATTTACCAGTCCATGTAATCTATCTGTGATCCCTTAACTATAAAATCATATTTTGAGGCATGTGTTTGGAATTATATAATCATGCCACCATGACCTCATATTATACACCGTGAAAGAGGTTGAGATCGTGCACTTTAGTTGGTGGGCCTTGAGATGATGGGGATGCTTCTATTATTGAGCACCTAGAGATGCCTCTAGAGTGGAATTTCAAGATCGATGTTTATATGATATAGAATTATGCCATGAAATAGTGAGACTCCATTACCTTGGAAGACTAGAATTGAGATATCGAATGGAAAAACTTATAGATGTTATTTTACTACTATTTCTTCCCACATACTCTGAGCGATGACCAAGATATAGAGTTTATTAAGATTCAAGAGGTATAAATTTCTATCCTAGAGTATTCTTCTCACTTTACTAAGTTACATTAGTTTGCAATGACTTTATCCGTTGTAGATATTATGACCATGAGGCTATTCGAGGATGGGTTGGTATACGCCATTCGATCATTGGTCAATGTTTTTCAGGAGGACTGGTATTTTTGATATTATCAAAAAATCCATTATTATATAGAGAACTATAAGGGAAATGGATGGTTCAAGTTAGATTGGTTCAACAAAAATAAATTTTAGTGATTCTTATAGCTGACAAAAGCATCAATTTGAGGTTTCTATTAGGGGTATCAGTAGTTGGACCCCTCATATAAACAACTTTATGACAAGTCCACTTTATAGAACGTTAAGACATTTGAAGACACAATTTACGCATGATCCATTGGAATACATAGGCTAAGTGAGAATATGGAATATCCTGTGCTTCTGTGAGACCATTATATTAGTTCCTAGTGAGTGGTAATCTACACAAACTCCACAATCTTGAGTAGGGATAGTAGTATCATGCTAAGATGGTAGCTGGAATACCAGCATCCACTATGTTGGAGGTGGTGGTGGAGGTAGAGGTAGTTAGACACATGATTCTCAGTGCTAGTTGTGTATTTTATATCATGTAAGATAGGATAAAAATCAAGGACACAATATTGGTGAGTTACGTGTAGTAAAACCTATGCTAGAGGATAATATTTCAAAAAGATCTACAATATGAGGAAATATTATTGTAGCATCCAATTTCTTATCTACCTTATTTGACATAGTCTTGTATAACTCTATTTTATCTTAGGGTATCATGGAGAGTCTAGGCCATGAGATAAAAATATTATGTGGAGTTATGATGCATGAAAAATCATTAATTATCTGATATAATAACATTCATCATTACAAGGATTGTCCCCTTGAGATATGTGGATCTCACATGGTATGGAATCCATTCCTCCCTGAAATTAAGTTATTTAATATAATTATAATATTCAGATTGTTAGTTAATTATTAACCCAATATTAAATAAATTTATTATAGGGTTAAGTTTACCTCACCATAGGGTTGTAGGAACATTCATAAGGGAGAATTGTACCACCAAGGGTCTCTATCTGAACATGAGAAGTAGAGTTCAGGTAGAGTGACAACCTTAGTTACCAATATCATTATTAATGAGTAGTGGTTATGACCCATTGTTTTTCCTCTCAGGGTAGATCATTTTAGGGATGTATTCCCTAATAAATTTTCAAGTCAACCTCATGTAAGAGAGGTATAATTTACCACTAATCAAGTTCTAGGAGCATCACTACTATCCACCCCCCTTACAGGACAAAACATATGAAGATTCTGGGGATCATGGAATAGTTAGAGGATTTGGAGACTAAAGGATTTATGCACCCAAACTCTTCCCCATGGGGTTCACCGATCCTTTTTCTTTTCAAGAAGGAAGATGGTATCCTAAGGTTTTATGTGTATTACCATCAATTTAACAATATTATGATAATGAATCGGTATCCTCATTCTAGAATAGATGACCTCTCTGATCAACTATGAGCAGTGAATGTGTTTTAGAGACTTATTTGTGGTCAGGCTATCATCAGGTTCATGTTTGGTCATCAAACATGCCGCACACAACATTCATAGCAGTTATGCTCTTTATGGTTACCTAGTTATTCTGTTTAGTATAATGACTGCTCCTACAATTTTTATAGGTATAATGGAAGAGGTTTACATCCACATCTGGATACAGTCATTGTAGTATTTGTTGATGAAATCTTACTAAATTATGTTTTTTACCTGACCATTCCATCCATTAGGATATCATTCTAAATACATCCATATATCACCAAAAAGATTATACAATCACAAAATGCCACTTTTGGATTGACATTGACATCTTCTTCGGTCCTGTAATTTGTATGTGATGAGATTTTGTAGACCTTGATAAATTTAGAGCTGTAGTTTCATTGAAGAACCTAAGAAATCCTTTGAAACCTAGAGTGTCATGAGACTATCTAAATATTATAGATGATTCATCCAATATTTATCATTCCTTGAAGAACCACATATAGGCTTGGCCTTGAAAGTTGTGAAATTTGTATGTTTAGAATAGTGTAAAAAATACTTCAAGAGTTGAAGGGGTATTTGAGTTTTGAATCAATATTGATTATACTAGATCTAGGAAGAAGACATATTATTTACTATGATACATTTGGTATCTCTCTAAGATCTATTTTGAGTTAGGATGAGTGAGTAATAGTGTACAAGTCTCTTCAGTTGATTACTCATAAAAACAATTACCCAATACATCATATCAAGTTAGCAGCTACTGTACATTGTCTATGTGATTGGATACATTATAAAATTAGAGAGTATTTTTCTTGTTATCAATAATAAAAAAATCCTCAAGTATATATTTACATAGTGAGTTCTAAATATATGGTAGCATTGATGGGTGGAATACCAATAATTGATTGATTTCTAGATTTCCTATATGTTAGTGAAAGGTAATGCAGTTGCTAATGCACGGAGTTTGAAGACTCAAATACAGGTTTTTCAGGAGGCCAGTGGTGAGTGGAAGCTCATTGCCTTATTTTTGAAAATAAACATCGAGGTTCCAGAGGATCACAAATAGACATTACCCAAAGCATTAGAAGTGACCCCTACCATTCTAGAATGGGCGATAATGATGATACTTTTGATCCCATGTTCATAGTACAAAGAGAAGGTGTTTCATATGAGAATACATATTCTAGTAGGACTTTGGATGGGGATGAGAACATATAATATCATGGGCATGTTTGGGTTTTGGCAGACATCAAAGAAGAGATAATGTGGTAATTTCATGCCTCAGTTTGGTATGTACATCCCGATGTCACCAAGATGTATTGGGAATTACATTTCTAGAATTGGATTTCTTCTATAAAGTGGGAATATGATAGTTTTATCATTTTGTGTTCCACTTGTTAGTAGGTGAAGGAATAACATCATTTGTTCACTAGGATTATATAGATATTTTCCATTCCTGAGTGGAAATGGGATGATTATTATATGGAATTTATGATAGGTATTCCCAGATCACATCATGGTAATGATATAGTATGTGTAGTTATTGATCGTTTGATTAAGTTCTCACATTTCATACCAGCACAAGATAACATCTAAGTAGACCTGCTATAGAGACTATAAGTTGGGAGGTCATATATCTATATTGAGCTCCAAAAAATATCATATGTAATAAAGATTCTCACCTGACATCAGAGTTATATCATGTGTTGAAAAGATCATTAGGTATAATAGTGCTTATGATCATGACCTATTACCCTCAAACCGATAAACATACATAGCGTATGATTTAGGTGTCCGAGCATATAATCTGTACATGTGTCTTTGATTCATGGGTTCATAAGAGAATCACATAACTTCTTTTGAGTTTTATTATAATAATAGATTTCAGGGTACCATTCAAATGTATCCTTATAATGGATTATGTGGTAGGCCTTTCTACTCACCTCTATTCTTGTTAGAGGTATGGGAGGTATCTTTTCATGGACAACATCTCATCCAGGAAACATTAGAGCAGGTCCTGTTGATCAGAGAGAGCATATAGACAGAGCAATATTGAAGAAATCATATTCAAAATGATGTTTATGACCTTCTAAAGTTGAGGTTGGATATTGGGTATTAATTATATTTTTTCCTTGATTTGTGCATCGACATGTTCATAGGGCACGTAAGCTTTCACCTCGATTCATTAGACCCTTTTTCTTTCTAAAATGAATCAGACTAGATGATTAATGTATATCACTTCTATAGAGATACCAAACTACAATAGATGTATTCCAGGTATCTCAGATTCATCGATATTATTTGGACTCATTACTTGTATTCAACCTGATGATTTTGAGTAATAGATGCTAGATTTTTTTGAAGAGTACTATGTGTGTATTATGGACCATATTGTAAAGAAACTGTAAAGAAGCTCTGTTCCATTATTACAAGGGTTATGGATACAAGAACTATAAAATGATAATACCTATGAGTGAGATATGATATATGAGTTTAGTGGAAAAACTATTTTATTACAATACCTATTTTCCTCAAAAGGCCATCTCAAGGATGAGTTGATTTGGGCTCGGGAGGTTATACTGACCCATATATTCATATTGGTACATATAATTTGTTTAGTTTTAAATTCATCAATACAACCCTCATAATGTTGTCTAGTTGATTCCTGAAAGGTCGCAAGGGTTTCTGAGGCTTGTTCGGAACCTGGATCCCCAAGAATATGGAAATCATACTAGTACACATGGTAATGGAAAACCATGCCGCAAAACCCAAATAGTTTCCCATACCTGGTGGGATGATTATGCAGCCTATGATATCCCTTATAGTTTTTCTAAAATAATGTGATCCCAGTCACATACTAGTGCATGTTCTAAAGGATTTGGGTATAATGGCCCGTGAACAACATGAATAGTTTATCCGAACTATGCTCCTTGACCATGGGGGGGGGGGTCCTACAAGGACAATGAGGTAAAAATGGTTGGTGCACAGTTTGGACAACCATGCATCCAAACTCTGCAACCCTTTCTAGGAAGGGTGATTTTAGCCTTTCCTCTTAATGATATGATAACCAAAATTTTCTACTCTTCCCTTTCATTTACAACGGATGGATCTCCCTCTCATACCATGAGTTCACCCAAATCCTAATCAAGGGTTTTAGTTATCTTCTCCATCCAGATTCCAAATCCATCATTGTTGGAAGAATTGGATAGCTCACAGTATGACCAAGAATCATCTTACTTTCATTCTTTGTTCTTCTTTCCATCTCTTGTGATATTTTAGTGCAAGGTACATCACCTTATTTTTAGGGTGTTGGACCACTATTCATTTTTCTTCCAATATATTTCAAAAATGTCTCTTCTATTAGATGATTACTCATCAATGAACTTAAGGTAGGTTGTTTTGTTGTTTTGTATAAAATTTGATTGTTTTACATAGCCAAAACATTATTCAACAAGTTATACATCACCACACATTCCCTAAAAATAGATCAATTCATTCAAAAATGATATAAACCTGATGTTATACTCTCGTTGAGCCTTTACTTGTGATTATATGGTGTATAAATCATCTATAGACACCCCTAGGGTGTTCCATATTAAAATCACGATTTTTAATTAATTTATTACATGAATAGAACAAGTTCTACGTTTTGGGATTGTAATATAATTGAAATTAACAACTTCTATGTAAATTTTTTTTGAACCAAAGATCATGCTAAGTGCTTGGATTGACATATAATTGGAATTTACCTTGTTGGTAATTTTCTAGTCATTAATGGAAACTTCTAACTACATCTTTGAACCTTGAAATTGAATTAACATGAATTATTAAATGTATTGTATAAATATATTGGTTTTCCTCATTATGGGTTACCTTTTTTAAAATAAATAAATGGGATAATTTATTAAATCATAATGGGTGGTAAGGGTACAATGATAGATTCATAGATAATTTATTAACTGTATGAATTGATACACACACCTATATATTGGATTTGAAAACTTATAAATACTATTAGGTGATCCATAAATTTATTATTATTATTGTGATCATGCCATTGTTTTTTGTATGTGGAACGATGGTTAAGGTAATTTTTGAGTAAGAAGTTTCACATTCCCTTACATCGGGTGTTGACAGTGATGGCTTTCACCGTTATATCTTTATCTCAGTTATTGTCATGAAATTATGCATTCCTTTGTATTGGGTGTCAGGTATGAAGTCTCACCCAAAATATACTTTTTTTGAGAATGAAGACTCACTTTCATTATGAGATTCAGAGCATGTATCATTTTTCTTGATCTTATAGGATCATTTAGACAGGTTATGAATTCCTGGGTTAGGGCATGGTCTAGCCAGCACCTAATATCCCAGTATTTTCCAACTTGATTCCAAACATACTTAGTGTATATAGTTTGATAAAATATATCATTTTAATATATATCTTATTACTATATATTCATATGGTTATCGATTAGACATTCATTTCAGCCTACAACAAAGTATTTAGAGCCTCCTGGTGTCTTATAGGAACCTTACCAGCTAGTATTTATTTATTATGTATTCTCTATCATTATTATTACTTAAGAACTATGGTTTCTATATAAACTTTGTGGATTACATATAGAAACTATTATTGGTGGTATACAAGGATATTATCTCACACCCTACATAGGATAATTCTGGGACCTATGTGGGTTTCTTATATGCAGGTATGGATAAGGTAAAGTTCACTATTAGAGATACTTGATTTATTGTCTATCGAGAATGGATATTGGGAGTGGAGGAATGAGAATATGCCCGAGATTATAGTGGAGAACTATTTTTTTACCTTTTTATATTTTTGTATTTCAGGTTGTATATGATTGTCACATGTTTCCGATTTTAATATATCTTTATGCCACGAAATCATTGTATATGGCAGTCCCTATGGGATTTGGATATTATTAATTTTGTATGTTATTTACTATTCCATAATTATTAATTATATATTTTATAATGTTCTTCCTCTATAGTGGTTTAATAGTATAGTCATTATAGTGTATCTTTATATATGCTTCCACTATTGATTTTTTATTTAACATATTTACTATTCCCCATTGATAAAGCAATATATTCTTCCAACTGTACCACTGATATACCTTCACTAATAGTTACAACCTATGTCATATGAGGAGGAACTATTGAGGCCATGTGACCCATCAACTCGGGGAATGGGTAAGTGGATCTCAGGTTGGAACATTATATATTCGTAAATAAAATTTATCTTCTCAAACTCGAATCACATAAAAACATAAAAGGAATATAAATTATTTTCAATATTTGGTCATAATTTGAAATATTAACAAATTAAGGAATATATAAATTTAATTTTAACCTAACATGAAAACTTCAAAATCTCCAAAGTTATGTAAATATTCCATGATGCCATATATAATTAACCCAAACTAGTACTCCCATATCTGAGGCTAAAAAAATATTTACATTTCAAACATTTATGATGATATAGTTTCCCAAGTTTATCCATCCAAAATATATATCATAAAACTAAAATATTTTTTCACCTACAAACTCAAGGTCATTTTAGGTTTGGGGCTCTAAGAAATTAAAAAAACTATTTCATAAAAATATCATCTCTTTAAGTTATCATTTTTTGACTATACCTAGTTATTCTTCTTCAATATTATGTCACAATAAATGTACTTAATCAACCTTAAACCCTATGAAAAACATTTGAAAATGTGATATAAGTAAATAAATCTATATAATAGTTTTTAAAAAATATGAAATGTATATTTTTAGTCCATTTAAAAACCCTGAGATCATATGAGAGGGGATTCAATTAAAATAAATAATATTGAGCTTGAATAATCGTTTACATAAATATTAAATTTATTGTACTGAATAATTTTTTTTTCATAAAATAATTTATATGAAAACATAAATGGAAAATCCAAATCATTATGGTTTCATCAAAAACATTAGATCCCATGTAAATCATTGTCATAAATAAACATTTTACATTTAACGGTCATAAACATTAAATTAACTAGAAAATAATTAAAACACATTATCAAATATTTTTTTTCATGAGGTTTCATTTAAAATACTAGAAAAGTCATCTAGGTTCCTTGGGACATAATCTATATAAAACTGTTATTTGAACCCTTATATGAAACCATCCAGATGGAATAACCAACTCACTTAATTCCACCACAATTATTAGGAGGACATAATTCATTACCCAATGGTTTTGAGAGTAATATTAGGCTTACTCATCAATATAATGAATGTAAAAGGACAATAAGGTACAAGAAAAACATAAAATCTAGTATTTCAATAATCAAACTTTTAAAAATACAATTTAGAACCCATAGAAAATAATTTTTAGATACTGATATATCCCGTTAATTTAAAACTCCATTTTCAAAAGAAAAATACCCAAAAAGGAAATAATCTTATTTCTTTTATAAAAAAAGGAGTCTTATAAATGAATAAAAATATATTGTAATAGTTATAGTAGAAGGAAACATTATTGATATAACATAAATTAAAAAAAATATACCATTTACATTTTAAAAAAATATCTATTCCATATAATATATAAAAAAGTATCATTTAAAATTAAATTGTGAAAATGTAAGAGGAGAAAAAATATATTCATAATTCATTTATTTTAATATGCACACATCCATCAATAAATATAATCATAGAGGAAAATTATTAGAGAAAAATTTGAAAGAAATTTTAAAAATAGGTTTTAATAAAAAATATCCTCGACATCATGATAACACACAAACCAATGAAAAATTTAAGAAAAAAATATTTCAATTTTTTTAAAAAAAAATAATTTTTATATAATAATTATACAATTCATCCGTAAGATAGTTTACAAACCACAATAAAGAAAACATGGTGTGAAAATTTATTAATTCTAAAAGAAAGGGAATTGAGTCTAGAAGCCCCTTACCATGAGCCTAACATTCCATGTTGATTCTTTATCTAAAATATAATAAACTGATAGTAATTATTGAAATTCGTAAAAAAAATTCTAAATTAACACATTATCATTAGATCATTTATTTTATTTATTTTATAAAAAATTAAATTACATAATTAGTGAAGTCCAAATTGGTTGTGTTTATGATGTTTAGTTTATAATTTCAAAACCACATCAGTATGTTGAACATGTGCAATGATTTTATTAATACATCGTTGCTAAAATAATAATCTGGAAATAATAATACTTTATTAAATTTTTTATATTTTTATAACCATCTATGTATGGAGGTTATGAAATAAGAGTTATGTTACATTATATTGATGATATTCAATACATACACATGAGTAATATATAAATTTTTCAAAAAATCAACAGAGAAATAATTCAAGTATTATTTAAGACTTAACAAATAATTATGATGTTATAAAATTATATAAAATTTGAAAATCGATTCCATTCACCATCATTGATGGGTGGTTTTAGAAAACAAAGTACACCGTAATGTGCAGATGGTAGTACATATTTTATAAAGTTAGATAACATATTAACATTACAAAATATTAATTATTAAATGAATATCAAATATATATATATATATATAATCAATCATAATATCTATCCATGAAATGAAGTTAATAAAAATAGAATACACTAGTTATGTGAGGCGGTAATCTGTACATACATAAAAATTATGGTTTCATTTACTATTTAATGAAAAAGAAGATAAATAACGTTATTGTAAAAACATAAAAACAAATAAATATAATTAAGATATTAATATTATTATATTTATGGTTTTGATTTAGTTTATGGAGTATAGGAATAATTAAAATGAAAATTCTTAGAAGAGATGATTACCACATATTTGAAAAAAATCATTTGGATCACTCCATAAGTACCAAAAATATGGTCTTTTAAGGAGACTATAATTTTTAAATTATATCAAAGGAAGTTATTAAGATGTTTTGGAATGGATTGGATGTGGTACATGGTCATGAAGTTCGAGGAATAGAGGAGGGATGATGTCCTTATGTAATAAAGGAGAGACGTACACATGGAATTACCTAAATAATTAAATCAATACAAATTAATTTTCATGTTCATGTAGAACAAAAATGATAAATTTAAAATATAGATAATTGAGAAGTCAAAATATCCCCATATAATAAGACATATAAAATTTTATTTTATTTTTTCACCATTATATATTTGTTTTAACATTATGTTAACCTTTTTAATGAATTCCATGATAATTTTTTTACTTTTTAGGGATTTATAAAGTTACTATTAAAGTAAAAGTGACACATAAATGGATAAATTTTGAACCTACATACCATATAATATTCACTTTTATAAGGATAATATTTATATTAATTTTAAATAATTTAATTGAAAATTATTTAACCAAAAGTACCATTAAAGTCCTTTTAAGAACCATTTATATTAGCTAAAATAAAAGATATATATATTTTAATTTAATTAAAATATAATACTTTATCAAATCAATAACAATTTATATTTATCTAAACAATTTTCAGAACACTATAAACTAACTAAAAATTTCACATTATTAGTTTTTACAATCATTTACTCGATTTATTTACTTCTTGTACATGTACTATGTTTTAGTTATATAAGAATATAAAGTCATTATATCATTGGTAATAATGTAAAAAAATTAAAATAGTAGAAAAAATAATTTATATTTAATTTAACCTTTTATAAATTATCATTATTTTTTCTATCAATGTGAAAAAATATTTTAGATATTAAAATCAAGAGTGTGTCATTTTGTAATTATTCAATACATAAAAAAAATGGTATTTATAAATGAAAAATGGAACTAAAATTTGATATTAGAAAATATAAAAAATAATTGGTCAAATTATACTCATAAAATGAAATATTTTCATTTTTATAGATGATTTTGACGTTATATTCTATAGTTATAACCTTATTTATCTTATTTTACCCTTTATCAAGGTGTTCATTTTTTCAAAGTTACTATTCATAATGGAAAAATACAAGTGAACTATATAAAAAATTTGAATCGACTCATTTAGAATACAAAAACCATATTATAAAATTCATTCTATATATATAGAAGACAATAAATTTAAAATAAACCTAAAAATTGCATTGAAATGTTTTTTAGGAAATATTCTTTTTTGTATCAAAAGTGTTTTCTTCAAAAATTAAAATGATATCTATTAAAATTACATTAATTGTGTTATGGTTAATTAAAATAAAATAATTAAATTTTGAAACCAATTAAAAAATTTCATTTTATGTATATCAGTGCGAAAGGAAATTTTTTATAATAATGTATTTTTTGCCTATTAAATGAAAAATTAACATTTTTAGAAAAAGCACCAAATTTCATTAAATGATAATTTTGATATGATTATTGCAAAACTGATATCATTTTTATCAAATAAAATATCTACATGTAGACGAAACTAATGAAAATATTCTATATTAAAAGTCAATAAAACCAATTTTAGAATATAAATTTATGTTTGAAGTATAAAATAAACTTAATAAATATTGAGTGTATATTTTTTAAGAATTAATCAAAAAAAGTTTATTAGGTAAGGCCAATATATATATATATATAGTATTTAACTCATATTCTTACAAAATAATTCAATATATATGTTATAACTGCAATATTTAAATAATAATCTTTCACGGTGAGAAAATCTTGGTGTTGAGTATTTTAGTTTTTATAATACATAATTCTCTTTTAAAATAACAGGGTTATTAAAAAGACATCACCAAAGGAAACAAAATAGTCATCGAAATACTCTACATACATTCTCAAGGAAATTATCTTCCAAGATAAATGTGAAATTTCAAGAGCATAGATTATCATCAATGTTATCAAACAACACTAAATATAATATCAAGGTGCTTAAAGTGTGATTCTTAGGTCACTAAATATAGTAGAATGTCATTAATGAACACAACAACAAAATAGTATAAATTCAGGTGATGTATCCATCTTACGAGATCCATGAATTCTATTAGAGGAATCATTAACCAAAAATAAAATAGAACAATACTCATACATATTATATCGCATCCTAGTAATTTTCATCTAAATGTCCTTCACCAAGCTAAAAAAAGATGGTATAATGAATTTAGATCAATCATTGAGAATCATTGGGCTTCCCATAACATATCAAAAAAGTAATCAATCATTATAAATGTATACCTTCTATTAAAAGTAATTTGATTTAAATATATATGTAAAAACTATAGTCTAGTTTCTTAGTGAATGACACTATATTCCCATAATAATAGTATATTTGTGCATGGTAACTAGTTGACCAATCCATTACAAGGATCAAATGAAATTTATTCAATTAAATGATGGGAAATTTCATACATGTTCATATATAGAAATGAATATGGGATATTCTAGGATAATATAAAGACAACGCACTTTAACCCAGAAAGGTTTATCAATAAATAAATTTAAAATTTAATTTATCGAGAATATACAAACCAAAAATTACTTGAGAAATTGTAAATTAATGGGATGTTACAATATTAAAAATTCCTATAGAGAGCGTAGATCTAATCAAGAGTATGCCTCAACCCCTCAATGGAACATATATTCTCTCAGTTGGAAGAAAATTGCCAACTAAAAATGTTCTAATTTGGTTAACACTATGAAATTTCCTTGAGACCCACGTGATACCTCATTCACAACCCCCTATAGATTAGATACATGCTTCTAAAACACTTTTCCCATGTAATGTCACAAACTAACGATTCCCATTCAGTATGCCTTCCAAAAAAACTACCAAAGGTATCATATCCTACCACATCGATGAATATTCATGGGATGGTAGGGAATGATTTTAATCTATTACATATTTAATATATAAATTGAGAACTTTTTATATCAATCTCACTTAAAATAAGTGATGAACCCATGATTTTATCTATCTTTTATTCATTAGTCTGGATCATTTACTCCAATTTTCTATTCAAATTACTAGAATATGTACCTAGAGAAACACTATAAAATTTAAAAATTGGTATAATGAATGTTGAAAGAATACTTCATAATTATCTTACACCATTAACTTCTCAACAAACAGTAATTTGTTATATAATATCCCTATAATACATAAAATAAAAATTTGTAAAATATTGTTTCAACTCATGTAGAAGAAAAATCTCAATCTACTTGGCCTATTGTGCCTCTTTCTTTGAGAATAAATGTGAAAAATAATGTGGAATAATTAATTATCTAGAATAATAATATAAAATGATCATTCAACACTAATGCTCTATTAACTCTCATGCTCTATCCAACATTAGAATATCATAGATGATTTCTTTGAAGAAAAAATCCATATTGTTTTTTTATTAGTCCATCATATCTTTGTTCCAAATTAATAACGAACCACAACCGCATAGCTGTTATCTAATCCATAAAATTAGTAATATTCACCATCCAATACTCAATAGAATCACCCTGGGAAAATTTTCTCTTAGCAATGTCTATCCAGTTTTGAACATCTGAGGGAACACCAGTGCTCTGGAAGGAATAGGGCTACTAGGGATGAAATTTACCAATGTAGTCAACCCTTGAACATTTTCCTCCTTCAACATGATTAAAAACTATTTAAAATATTTTATATTGATCAATTAATTTGAGTGATATACTATGGTATCCATTGTAGAATACCCAACTTCCCTATCGTGTATAATAGGTGGTGAAATAAAGAAATTCTCCCTTGTAGGAGGGTTCTATTCAATTTCCCTTGGTGGTTCGGTAAGAAATTACCAAGGCATTATTTTTTTAAAATTAAAAAAAAATATTTTCAAATCTTATATAGGTAGTATAAGAATACCATTTAACATTATAGATACCCACTCAATGAAAAATACAAAAATTTGATCCTCCAAAGAGGCTCTGAACAAGCACAAGGTACAACACTATTAGCACTACCTAAGGCTAGAACCAAGTCATAGACACATCCAAATTAGTCATAGACATGTAAAAACCACATTAATATAATTTCCAAGGAAATTTAATTAAATTTATGTAATAATATACCAAAAGTGGAAAAAATAAAAAATAAAAAATAAATTAATCCAACCTTATAAAGTTAAATCAACAAGCCTATGAAATTTATTAGATTCAGTTCCCAAGAAATAAGATTTACATACATTATAATTACCTATATTAATTTTTTTGAATATAAAAAACATCACATCACATCATTATTTTTATTTTATGAGACAATATTTTTGATAATTTTCTATGAGTAACCATTGTACTATAATATCCTAGTAATTCCCTACTATAGTGATGATCCAAAATCATCATGATACTATACTTAATTATTTGATATATACCTAGAGGATATCATTTATATATAGAAAAATTATATTATATATTATGGTAGTTGACTCAGAGAAATTTGATGCACATTCTCATGGTATACACCCTTTGTAATTTCTATAGTAGAATATTATGAGTCCAGAGACCAAAAATCCCCATATATAAATATTCAATTTTTATATGTGAATGTTCATTACATAACATAACTATCCAATGTATAAAAATTTAGTGCTAATTTCTTTGGAAAATTTGAGACATAAATAATTGTTCTATAAGGGAGCTACTTCATCTCTTACTAAATTATTTATAACTTGAACTCATCTTAGACATATCATACATAATGTTATTCATTATATCTGAAGGAAAGGAATCATATGAAAGTATGGGATTAAATTCTCAATAATATAAAATAATGGAGACATCAACATAACATGAGCATATGAATATGATAAAATGATAATAATATATGAACAACATATCCTATATTTCATAGATCAAAAACATATGTCATGGAAAAAATCTAGTTATTTCATTTCGACATGAATCCTAGTAGAATCAATGAACAAGATCCATTGGAGCATAACATTGGAATAATAAATATATTCTTTCATTCACATAAGAAAATCAAATATTATGTCATGGCTATCCAACAAGACATTCGTTACATTTAGGCTTGGGATAACCATCCATGAACTAATTTCATGAGTGGGATACCCTTCCTTGTACCCTCTTTTAGGCTTTGGATAACCACCTGTGTACCATTTTTTGGGATTTGGATAACCTTATATGTATCCTTAGATCTCATATAATATTAATCATTACCCAATAAAGTTGAGGGAGATATAGGCCCCTATCACATAATCCATACATTTCTGTTTTATAATATTAAAAAACATTCATCATATCACTAGTCATGAGAAGAAATGTGTTTTAAAAAACATTTATCATATTAAAACCAATGAAAAGAATTATTTTTTTTGAAACATTTTTTCAAAATAAACTTATACCATCCAAATAATGGATAAGAATTGTATCATTAGATATTATCCCTATTGCATCAAAATTAACACCAACTAACATCATCATCATTTGAAAATGATTTTTAAAAGGCCACTAGGAACATTTTTTCAGGAAAATTGCAATTCCAAATAGAAATAAATAATTTTTAAAACATAAATCATTTTCAAAATTATTTTCTTTGAAAAAAACCTTTAAAATATAAAAACCATTGTTTCAAAATCATGTTTAGCATTTTTTGAGAAAATATACTCTCATTTAAAATAAATTTCAAAAAATTAATATTTAGAATATAATGTTGAATTATATTTAATTAACCAATAACATTTAATATGTCACAACCTGTCATCACCATGATGAGGGAAGGGGTGGCAGATTACTAGACCCTTCCTTCCTCAAGTTTAAGGAGAGATAATAATCCCCAAAACTCGCCTTCATTCGGTCCCGGAGTGGAGACTAGCACCAAGGGTATAGAATCCCACACAAAATGGATGTCATTAGCCTTTTTATTTAGTAGGATCGGGAGATAAGATTGTAAATCCAAAACAAAGAAAAACTGGGGGTAGAGATAAAGCCAAAACAATCCATTACTATATGCATGTCCAAAAGTAAATGCTACAATAGTATAAGAAAAAACCAAAGGAAAGTACCAAAGAATAGAAAAACAACAACCAAAACTATCCCAACATTAGAACTATTACATTCCTGCATGATCCACGATGTCATCTAGGAAACCTAAAATCAGTTATATATATATAGGGTTAGTATACAGGTATACAAAGTAGGGAAAACCAAAACCTCTAATGCAAAAGTGGGGAGACATTCTAATGCCTGTGAGAAAAGGAGATAACCAGAGCACCGAGAAAAGAAACTATCTACCCCATCCTCACCAAGGCACACTCCACAAATAATGCAAGTCAAGTAATGTAATAGTAATAGCCCATCGATATTTGGGTACCCCGCACCACTTTCCTACTGGTTGTTGAAGACATCCTATGTATCAGACCTCTCCCTCCATTCTGACTATAGTCCCTCTACCACACCCCGCCTGCACACACTTGGGATATCACAACCACATAACATTCCTGAAAACACCAGGGATATCAATAACACACATCCTGCTAGTAGACACCTGAGCCACAAGAACTGAACGTAACCATGCCCACACAAACCTCGTTCTGAACTACCACTACCATGCCCGGAGACACCTAGGCCTCATTCTGAAGGCACTTGGGAAACCACCTAATGACAAACTTTTGGGCCAACCACCACAGCATACCATACCCAATGAATCTAGTGATATAATGGACCTCAAACCATCATATTCTACCGGAAGTGTCTTGGGCTACTCGGGAAAGCGATCAGAAAAGGAGCTAATAACCAGCCACTCATTGGAGTGTTGGAAAAAACAGATTCCACTGTGAAATTTGGGTGTTTGGCATGATGTTCTCAAATTGGAAGGGTTTCGAATATAAAAAATAATAACTAAATTATAAATATTGTTAAAAAAGAACCCATCCCAACCTAGGGGTTCCAAAACTAGCCCAACCACAAACACCCTCATTACTATTCATCCATAAGAAGCAACACAACCATGTCGTAACTCATTCCAAAAAAACAATTACACAATGAACCCATTCTAATTTTCATATTAAAGTGATTCTATTTAAATTAATTCTTCAATATAGGTCAATTAATAGACAGAGCCACAAGACAAGGAAGGAAAAATAGCCAAGCAGTAATTTAAGCATTCACACTTAGTTCTCTTGTAAAGTCACAACAAAAAAAGGGATCCATGAGATCCATAAAAGTACTGAAACAAAACCAAGCCCCAAAATATGGGCACATGATCATAATCCAACAACTGAACCATAACAGGGGTTCCCATCCCCATCCATGTCACTTCAAAAATTCAACCGTAAACATCACTAGAACATAGAAACAGAGTTTTCAAATATGAATATGCCATTCATTTAGTCTCGTCTTTCCATTTGGTTAAATGGAGCAATCAAAAACAGATTATTATTCATTGGGAATCCATTTAATCAACTGAGTTTACTTGATTTAATAGTTTCCATGTTATATCCATTAAATCATATAATTAACCAGAAAACAGAGGTTCATTAGTGCACAATAAAAGACCACCAACGATAATGATTTTCAGTATACATAAGCCCATTCAATCAAAAAAATATAAAGATAGGTAAAAGTGTGAACTAGAAAAATCAAACACACCCCCTTCATCCCTTAAAAGACAGTTTATTATCTTCATTAAGGTCTGGTTTCATCCATCCCCATAGGAAACATTTTTATACCCACACTGCATGACACACAATAAATAGAGACTAATAAAAACCCTACATGGATGATCAAAGATAATTGTTTCTCTCCAGTCACCAAGAACTATGATGTGTGACCTGAAGGGGAGGAACTTCGAGGACTCCAAGAATGAGCATGAAAGGATACATCACAGGCACACCACTCGTCTCAGGTTTGGGACTCCAAACGCACCAATGGGGAGAATGAACCCACCCAAACAAGGAATAAAAGAATTATAATATGATATAAGGTGGTGAGATCCTAGAGTTATGGGAAAACAATTTTTAATGTCTTTAATGGTGGATTGTGGGTTCACCATGTAGTTGGGTGGTTACACACGATGGGATTAATTTTTATTTAATTTATCATTGGGGTGGTGGCCGTAATAGCTGTGTGTTAAATGATTTTATTTGAACAGAGGATATGGGTAACACTGACACACAGTATGGGTCCGTGACGGTCTCCCCACTCTTAGGGGAATTTAGATATCGTTTATGGACTTTAAAAATGGGTTTGAACCACTTTAAAAGGATTAAAAATAGTTAAAAGTCGTGTTACCAGGAAAACTAGGGACGAAAAACCCAACAAGCCCCTCGTGGCACTGATCAATGCCCCACCAATCTATGCCTCACTGATTGGTGTCACATTGATCAGTGACACACCAACCAGCGTGAAACTGATCAGTGACACACCGATCGGTGACACACGGATCAGTGTCACACTGATCGGGGACACAGCGATCGGTGTCACACCTATTGGGGATTCATCGACCAGTGTAATGATGGTTAAAACCGTGATGACATCCTTCTATAGAGATGCATCCCTTAGGATCCAGACCTAATAGGTCTAGGGCATTCCAAACACTAGAAATTTGTAAAAGGGATGGACCAGAAGGTTTTGGCCTGTTACATTGTATACCTCTTGAACTATTCTCATCCTAGAGAATCAATGCTAGACCTGGAGTGTAACATCACAGGTAAATACGAAATATTAACTTTTCATATTTATTAATATTTGTGAATAAAATATTAATATTACTTTAAAGGGAACTCTATACTCGATGGCGTGCCCAATACGTAACAACAAGTTTCTTTGAAATCTTACGCTGCACTCTAATAATAAAATAATATTATTTTAAATGGTAGTTAACGCCTAGCCGTTCCATTGGCAAGAATGGATAGAAATAACTAAAATATGATTTTATATTTTTGTTAAATGTTTTTACATTTATCCAAAAAAAGATAAAGGCTTAAAATTAGAAAATAATTCTATTTTAAGCACAAATACTCTAAAATTCACTAAAAAGTCGATTTATCGCCTTTTGATGGTGAACCCTATTTAATATAGTTTTGGTCACTATTTTACATTCTATTGGACCAAATAAAATTCTTCTTTATAATTGGGACATCAAAATTAACTTTGTGTAATTTTTTGGTATTTTTCTGCTAAAGTTCATTTTTTAATGAATAGTGAAAAATGTTGTATTTGAATTCAAAACCTCCTTTTAATCTAATTTATATATATGATTATATTATCTTTTGAATTGGTTTTAAAATCCACTTATAATATATTTTTACCATTTAATCCAATAGTAGACATTGGAATTAATTTCACTTTGAAATTGGACATAAACTTGTGTCAATCTTTTGATATATATTATTTCACAAAAACACGCTATTTGTTCTGAAAATGGGAATTAATTATTAAATTAATTAATGAAACTTATATGTTTTGAATTTTGTAAAATAGAAATCATTTTTCATTTCAGAATATCTAATATAGCATAGGGTGAATTTTTGTTATTATTCTGAAAAACTTCAATTTTTGATGAATAACAAAACCACTAAGTGGTAGTTAAAAAACTGATTTTTCATTTAAATGAAAGTTTTCCACTTCTGTGATTTGAATTTCAAAAATCCGACATACATGGTTGTCATTAGGATGTCAAATGTGGTTCAATGGGATTAAAATAATTTATTTGGTGAATAGTAACTTTTAAGTTTTATTAATCGTGATTGAAGGTAATTAGTGTAATTTAAGGTAAAGATAATGTTATAATAATATGAAATGGGCTTGAAACATTTCCTAACCTTATTGGATGAGTCATGGACGTCAAAGACAATACATGGGTCAACTTGGGGAGCCCATGGAGCCACTTTGGTAGGAAAATGACATTAATAACTTTTTATTTAATGTTAAAATTAAAATGTCACAAACATGTATTGTTTTACTAAAAAAATTTACACGGGGTTATAAAACTCATATTTTTTACTATAAATATTCATTATAAATCTATAAATATTTCCTACATCATGATATTTTATTATAATTTTTAGACATTAAAAAAATTAATTTATTTATGACACCGCGATGATGCAGTGATTACCTAATAAATGAATGATTTAAATAAAATGAGAAGATAGGGTAAAATCTAAGTCTTACACTTGTCTCAAACCTATTGGATTGGAGGATTTAAAAAACGTATCACCTTATCCTTGAAATATATCATTTTGGGACCTGTAAAATCCGAAAAGCATTTTATAATAAAGTAATATTTGATAACATTCCCAGAGTGCCCCTCCTCTTCTCTTATAAAAGGCCCCCACCTCTACCACTTTACCCACACCTCTCAAGCCTTTGGCTCGGCCAAGATCTACCCATTTGTTCTTCCCAAATCCCTCTACTAATCCTAGAATCCTTACCTTAGGCATAAAGCTCTTCAAGAAACCCTTTTGGTTCAAACTAAGGGGAGTTACCCGATTTAAAGGCAATGTTTTCACTTGTGTTCTTTTGTTTTATTTTGATTCTAAAACCCCCTAAACTCTTTTTATTCCTTTATTTTGTAACCAAAACAGTATCTTAAATATACTAGGATGGTGTCATGAGACGTATTCGAGCTACACTTACACACACCTCCGTCTAATGGTTAATGAACATACTGTTTCTGTGGATGGAAAATTTCTGCCTCACGAAATGATGATTGTTCAATCTTCTTTTAACACCATTCATGGTGGCCATTATGATGTCACTATATTTTATATATGATATATATGGTATTTATGTTTTCTATATGCTTCTGTATTTTATTTTTAAAACATACCTTTATGCTTTTCATGTTGTGCAAATGCGATAATTTCATACGAGGAAGTGTGGACTACCGCCCCCTCAAGTGATGTGACTCGTTCATAGAATACGTGGAATATATAAAGATTGAAATTAATGAACATATGTGACCTATATAAAATATATATTATACTTTAATTATAATATATATATATCTCTCATTTAGTTTTAATTCCATTAATGTGACAAAGAAATGAAAGTAGCGTTCATGCGTACGTACAGCCTACCATCTCCATGAATGATGCATTTCATTTTCTTATCTCTGAATGATATGGAATAGTATAAAATGAATATATAATGGATATATATGGTATTTAAATCATTAATACTATTCTGGAGATGGGGTAATTCTAACTACATGGGAAATTCTTTTCAAAGAAGTTCATTTTTGACTCATGTACCGAACATCGACAAAAACGTCTGATATGAACTCACATTATTAACCAATTATTATAACATTATAATATGTGATATTAACTGAATAATAATCTTTAAAAGAGTTACTTAAGAAATGACAAATTGACCAAAGTTTATTATTCAGGAATATAATGAAACGAACAAGACAAGTCAGACTTGAGGTAAGGGATCCTACATCTCTCTTTCTTTTTAAGTACTCTCTTTTATGTAATTTCCTTTAAGCTCATATTTCTTATGTTTGGGGATGTTATTTTATATTCCTAATTCTGTACTTTTTATGTTAATATTATGATAGACCCTATTTGATCTCATAAATCCATTTTTTCAAACTTTAAGTGGCGCCGTTAGGCTGCCGAGTTATCGTAAGGGATTTTCATCTCACTTTTATTCCCATGAGATTTATGATATATTTGACACCATTTCCTTTGAGTGGTGTATTTACTTCCCATTATTCTATTATTTGTGTAATATAATTTCATTTATGGGTATTTACAACTTCATTTTATGAGCCTTATTTCATGGGGTGTACGTTTCGAAAGTTACCAAAATCTGTAAGGGGACCTTTCACCCTCCACTTTTTAAAAGGCTTCTTTTTGTTAGGTCTTTTAATTTACATCTTTTTATGTTGGGATATGTTATTATATATCCTTATTGCTGTAAATGATATATCCATGTGATGAGATACCCTTTTTGTCTATCATCTACTCATTTTCAGAATTTTGAAGAGAGGCTGTTAGGCTGTCGAATTTTTGCAAGGGAACTTATTAACCCAATTTTGATTCTTTGGGTTAAACTTGTACTTCTTGAATATGTCATCCTATGAATATGTGTGAATGAACTCTGATTGTTTTACACTGAATAACCAATCATATTTACTGTATTTATATTTGTCACACAAAATTTTTTAATTTATTTATCCTTAATCTAAGGATATCGTCATTATAATGGATTTCGTCTCAATTTACTTTCCATTGAGACTTAATTGTTGTTATGCAACAATTCACTCTTATATGGTGTATATAATGTCCTTTGGATTGCTATATCATGAATACCTTTATTTTCATGATATTATAAAGTTCTGATTAAATGTTATTCCTCAATTATTTGTTTCAAGTATTTCTCATTTTGTTAAAAAAACTCTTTTCCTAAAATATCATTTTAATTGTTTTAATGATTTATTCTTCTAAATAATTATCATTAATTTCCACAATTTAAAATAGTTTTAAGGATTTATTTATATAGACATTATTGTTTTAAAATGTTAAGTTCTTTAAAAGCTTCAAAGTGTTATGGGACACTTTGATTCTAAAATCTCTTTTAATTGTATTATTTTAATATTTTCAAAGTATAAAGGAATTTTTCTCTCATAGAGTTTTAATTATTTTATTAGATGTTTTTATTTATGATAGTATCATGATGTGATCTCTTGTGATTGAAATGTTGAAATTTTTTCTTTCCTTTATAATTGTTTTTGGTATTATGATTTTGTAATGGTAATTTGACATTTGACAGGTGGTTACATGATAAACCATATGACGGGTGGTGCCGTGAATACCCGGATGGGTGGTTACGTTATAACCTCCAATGCATTGGGTATGGATGTCGGCGGTATGACTATTCCATTAAGTGATATGTGTGGAAGTCGACCGTATGGTTATTCAATTTAAGTATGTTTATGTCCCAAGATACCTTTATATGTTATGTGTTCTTTATAAGGGCTATATGGTAATCCTTTGGTTACAAAAGTGTACGTAACGATCTTTTATTTAGGGAAGAGTATTTACTGCTTCTTAAAGGTGAAAAGTTTTACTTTGAATAAGTATTCATGGTTTACTTGTTGTTTCGAAAAACTAACTGTTTTTCTTATTTGTGTATCCTTTACTGGGATTTTTATGCTCATCCCAAGTTTTTGAAATGTTTTCCACAGGACTTAAAGATGAATAGGGTCAAGGATGGGATCACGGAAAGACATTCTATCTACTACATGGATGTAGACATGTTTCTTTTTTGGAGTTTTTATTTTATGGAAACATAGTAGAAGTGTTTACTTTGTAGTCTTTTGAAATGTAATAGTTATGTCCTAATTCTCTAAAACTCTACAACTGAAAAGATCATATATGTGAATTATTCATTTAATTCAAGATTATGTAATGTTTTAAGGCTGGGTCCATATAGTTGGTATCAGAGGTCGGTTTTGATAACTTTAGAGGTTAGGGAATTCTTTAAGCATAAGTGACATTACCATAATGGTTAGGATTTCAGAAAGAGTCATAGTTTAGATAAAGTGAATTAGTAAGTATATCTTAGTGTTTATCTTCCTCTTTAGTACAAGATGATTTTGTTGATATACTCACACTGACATTTTTGGTTTTAGTAAATGGATGGATCTAGCAGGTACCAATGTGACAATGGGTTTGAAGGAAACTGTGGTGGTTCTCTGATTAAGAGATTGTATGAAATGGAAGATTCAATGAGGAATCTTGTGGTTATTTTAAACAACTATCAAGGAGTCATGATTAACCACATGAACCTTGGTTAGTTCTCTGATGCATCATGTACGATAGAACCAACTCGATGTGGAAGTTCAGGTAATAATTATAACGGTTACCATTAGGGTTTATATGATCCTTACTTTTGAGGTAATTATGGATTACTATATGTTATGATATGAACAACATGAGATAAAATTGAGGTTAAATTATGTTATGGTTATTTTTGATGATTTTATCTCTTTTTGGGGAATGTTTTGAGAATTATATAGTTTTGTAAAAATGAAAACACGTAGACCGTGTGACAACCCGTCGCGTCGGACAAAGATGTGGGAATCGAACCCACAACCAAAGTGTGAATTGTATTTACCGCCTACCACTGGACTACTTGAAGTCCCTAGTTAGTATGAATTATTATTTTTAGTTATATAATTTTATGAATCAAGAATAAGTTGATTTTGGGATATCTATGAAAATATTGACCTATCATGGAGGATATATGATTAGGTTAACTACTTTTCAATATGAGACTTTAAGAGAAACTTATGTTATTTGTAGTTAAATGTTAATTTTACCTTAGAAGACTATGTGATTAAATCCTTCAAATATTTGGGTTTCAATCTTAGTTTGGTTTACTTTGATGAATTTTATGGAAAAATTGTTTTTCCAATGGTCTTCGTTGAACTTTGGGTTTTGTTGGACAAATTTTGGAGATTAAGAATAGATTTTCTTTTTATAAAGGATTATACTTTTTGGTTATTATTTGATCTCATACAAACAATTTTGGTTTTGGTTTTTGGGAAATATATAGTTCTCTTTTGTGGATTAAGTGATTCTATAGATGTTGTTTATAGTTCTCTTAATCTGAACAAGTCATCCTAAATACTCATCATTTGGAGATAGAATTAGTTTGTGTTATAAATCTAGTAAAAGATGAAAGTCTACATGACAAGTAAGTATGTTCCCTTATGATTTATTTAAGCTTATAAATAAATTCCTCAATGAAAAGTAACTTAAAACAAAAATGTTGTCTATTACCTTTTCCTACTGTGGAATCAAATACCATTTAACCCTTCACAAGTTTGTGATTTTCTTGTGGTTAACTTTCTCCTAATCATATTTTCTATCGCTCTCCATCAGAACATGACCCTTTGTTTTCTCTTCCATGTCCATGTTTTCCTACATGGAATCCTATTATGGGTTAACTTGGGAGACCTTCGTACTTCCCTTTCTTTCTTTTAAAGTGTATAGTTTAATTTAATCCTTTTCTGATGTGGGGCTTTCAACGAAGTTTCCAAGACCAATTTTAAAATTGCGAGGACGTGATTCTCAAAAGAGGGGAAGGATTTAATATCCTAGGTAAATAAAGAATATTACTTTTTAATATTTACTAATATTTGGGAATAAAATATTAATATTACTTTAAATGGAACACTATGCTCGATGGAGTACCCAATAGGCAACAATGAGTTTCTTTGAAATCTTACGTTGCAATCTAATAATAAAATAATATTATTTTAAATGGTAGTTAACGCCTAGCCGTTGTATTGGTGGGAATGTATAGGAATAACTAAAATATGATTTTATATGTTTTTAATTTTTTTTACATTTATCCAATAAAAGATAAAGGCATAAAATAAGAAAATAATTCATTTTTAATCACAAATACTCTATAATTCACTAAAAGGTCGATTTATCACCTTTTGATTGTGAAACCTCTTTAATATAGTTTTGGTCACTCTTATACATTCTATTGGACCAAATAAAATTCTTCTTTATAATTATGACATAAAAATTTACTTTTTTGTAAATTTTTGGTATTTTTCCGATAAAGATCATTTTTTAATGAATAGTGAAAAATGTTGTATTTTAATTCAAAAAAATTTTTTAATATAGTTTATTTATATTATTATATTATCATTTGAGTTGGTTTTAAAGTCCAATTATAATATATTTTTACCATTTAATCCAATAGTGGCCATTGGAATTAATTTCACTTTGAAATTGGTCTTAAACTGGTGTCAATCTATTGATATATATTGTTTCATAAAAACACGCTATTTGTTCTGAAAATAAAAATTAATTATTAAATTAATTAATGAAATTTATATGTTTTGAATTTTTTAAATTAGACATCATTTTTGAATTTGGAATATCAAATATATCTAAGGGTGAATTTTTGGTATTTTTCTGAAAAACTTCAATTTTTGATGAATAGTGAAACCACTAAGTGGTTGTTAAAAAACTGATTTTTCGTTTCAATAAAACATTACCACTTCTGTGATTTGAATTTAAAAAATCCAACATACTTGGTAGTAATTAGGAAGTAAAATGTGGTTCAATGGGATTAAAATATTTTTTGGTGAATAGTAATTTTTATGTTTTATTAATCGCGATTAAAGGTAATTAGTGTAATTTAAGGTAATGATAGTGTTATAATAATAATTAATGACGTTGAAAAATGTCCTACCCTTATTGGATGAGTCATGGACAACCAATAAAATCCATGGTTCAACTTGGGGACCCCATGGAGCAACTTTGGTAGGAAAATGACATTAATAACTTTTTATTTAAAGTTAAAATTAAAATGTCACAAACAAGTATTTTTTTACTAAAACAATTTTGACATGGGGTTCTACAAGTTATATTTTTGACTATAAATATTTATTAGAAATATAAAAATATTTCCTACATCATGGTTTTTTTAATAATTTTTGAACATTAAATAAATTAATATATTTCTAACACCGTGATGATGCAGTGATTACCTCAGAAATGAACGATTTAAATAAAATGAGAAGATAGGGTAAAATATAAGTTTTACCCTTATCACAAAACTATTGTATGGGTGGAGTTAGAAACCTTATCACCTTATACACGAAATATATCTTTTTGGGACCTTTAAAATCCGAAAAGAATTTTAGAATAAAGTAATATTTTATAACATTCCAAGAGTGCCCCTCCTCTTCTCTTATAAAAGGCCCCTATCTCTAGCACCATACCCACACCTCTCAAGCCATTGGATCGGAGATGCTCTGCCCATTTTTCTCTCCAAATCTCTCTCCTCATCCCAGAAGCCTTCCCTTAGGCAGAATGCTCTTCAAGAAACCCTTTTGGTTTAAACCAAGGAGTGTTTCCCGATTTAAAGGTAATGTTTTCACTTGTGTTCTTTTGTTTTATTTGGCTTCTCCAACCCCCTAAACTCTTATTATTACTTTAATTTGTAAAAAAAACCAGTATCTTCAATATACTAGGATGTTTTTATGTGAATTATTCCAGCTACACATACACACACCTTTGTCTAATGGTTAAAGAATATAATATTTCTGTTGATAGCGAATGTCTGACTCACGAAACAATGATTGTTCAGTATTCTCTTAACACCTTTCATGGTGGCCATTATGGTGTCACTGTATTTTATATATGATATTTATGGTATTTAGGTTTTCTATATGCTTCTTTATTTTATATTTAAAACATTCCTTTATGCTTTGCGTGTTGTGAAAATGCGATAATTTCATACGAGGAAGTGTGGACTACCGCCCCCTCATGTGATGTGACTCGTTCATACAATACATGGAATGTATAAAGAATAAATTAATGAACATATTTGACCAATATAACATATATCTTATACTGGAAATATAATATATATATATCTCATTTAGTTTTAATTCCATTAATGTGACCAAGAAATGAAAGTAGCGTTCATGCGTACGTACGACCTACTGTCTCCATGAATGGGGAATTTCATTTTCTTATCTCTGAATTTTATTGAATTGTATAAAATGAGTATATACAGGATATATATGATATTTAAATCATCAATACTATTCTGGATATGGGGATATTATAAATACATGGGCAATTCTATTCAAACAAGTTCATTTTTGACTCATGTACCGAACATCGAAAAAAACGTCTGATATGAACTCACATTATTAAAAAATTATTTTAAAATAATAATATGTGATATAAACTGAATAATAATCTTTAAAGGAGGTCCTTATGAAATTATAAATTGACCAATTTTTATGATTCATGAATATAAAGAAATGAACAAGACAAGTCAGACTTGAGGTAAGGGATCCTACCTCTCTCTTTCTTTTTAAGTACTCTCTTTTATGTAATTTATTATAAGATCATATTTCTTATGTTTGGGGATGTTATTTTATTTTAATAATTCTGTAATTTTTATTTTCATATAATGAGAGACCCTATTTGACTTCATAAATCAATTTTTGAAAGCTTTAATTGGTACCATTAGGCTGCCGAGTTTTCGAAATGGATTTTTCATCTCACTTTTATTCCCATGAGATTTATGATACATTTTACACAATTTTCTTTGATTGGTGTATGTTATGCCCATTATTCTACTATTTGAGTAATATAATTTCATTTATGTGTATTTACAACTTCATTTTATGACCCTTATTTCATGGGGTGTACGTTTTGAAAGTTACCCAAATTGGTAAGGGGACCTTTCACCCTCCTCTTTTTAAAACACTTCTTTTTGTTAGGTATTTTAATTTACATATTATTATGTTGGGATATGTTCTTATATATTATTATTGATGTAAATGATATATCCAAGTGATGAGATACCCGTTTTATCTCTCATCGACTCATTTTCGGAATTTTGAAGTGACACCATTAGGTTGTCAAATTTTTGCAATGGAACTTCTTAACCCAATTTTGATTCATTGGGTTAAACTTGTACTTCTTGAATATGTCATCCTATGAATATGTGTTAATGAACTCTGATTGTATTACACTGAATAAACAATCATATTTAGTGTACTTATATTTGTCACATATAATTTCGTAATTTATTTATCCTTAATCTAAGGATATTGTCTTTATAATAGATTTTGTCTCAATTTACTTTCCATTGAGACTTAATTGTTGTTATGAATCAATTCACTCTTATATGTTGTATATACTGTCCTTAGGCTTGTTATATCCTGAATACCTTTATTATCATGATATTTTAATGTTCTGATTAAATGTTATTCCTCAATTATTTGTATTCAAGCGTTTCTCATTTTGTTAAAAAAAATCTTTACTAAATATATCGTTTTAATTGTTTTAAAGATTTATTCTTCTAAATAATTATCATTAATGTATATGATTTAAAATAGTTTTAAGTATTTATTTATATAGACATTATTGTTTTAAAATGATAACTTCTTTAAAAGCTTCAAAGTGGTATGGGACACTTTGATTCTAAAATCTCTTTAAAATGTATTCTTTTAATATTTTCAAAGTATAAAGGAATTTTTCTCTCATAGAGTTTTAATGATTTTATAAGATGTTTTTATTTATGATAGTATCATGATGGGATCTCTTGTGATTTAAATGTGGAAATGTTTTCTTTCCTTTATAACTGTTTTATGTATTATGATTTTGTAATGGTACTTGGACATTTGACAGGTCGTTACATGACAAACCATATGACGGGTGGTGCCGTGAATACCAGGATGGGTGGTTACGTTATAACCTCCAATGCATTGGGTATGGATGTCGTCCATATGGCTATTACATTAAGTGATATGTGTGGAAGTCAACCGTATGGTTATTCCATTTAAGTATGTTTATGACCAAAGATACCTTTATATGTTATGTGTTATTTATATGGGTTATATGGTAATCCTTTGGTTACAAAAGAGTAAGTAATGATCTTTTATTCAGTGAAGAGTATTTACTGCTTCTTAAATGTGAAAAGTTTTACTTTGAAAAAGTATTCATGGTTTACTTGTTGTTTTGAAAAACTAACTGTTTTTCTTCTTTGTGTATCCTTTACTGGGATTTTTAAGCTCATCCCTAGTTTTTGAAATGTTTTCCACAGGACATAAAGATGAATAGGGTCAAGGATGTGATCAAGGCAAGACATGCTATCTACAACATGGAAGTAGACATGTTTCTTTTGAGGAGTTTTTTATTTTATGGAAACTTAGTATAAGTGTCTACTCTTTAATCTTTTGAGATGTAATAGTTATGTCCTAATTCTCTAAAACTGTACACCTGAAAAGATCCTCTATGTGAATTATTCATTTAATTCATGATTATGTAATGTTATAAGGCCGTGTCCTTATATTTGGTACCAGAGGTCGGTTTAGATAACTTTAGAGGTTAGGGTATTCTTTAAGCATAGGTGGCATTACCATAATGGTTAGGATTTCAGAAAGAGTCATAGTTTTTGACAAAGTGAATGACTAAGTATATCTTAGTGTTTATCTTTCTCTTTAGTACATGATGATTTTGTTGATATACTCACACTGAATTTTTTTGTTTTAGTAAATGGATGGATTTAGCAGGCACCAATGTGACAATGGGTTTGAAGGAAACTGTGATGGTTCTCTGATTATAAGACTGGATGAAATGGCAGATTCAATGAGGAATCTCATGGTTATTCTAAACCAACTATCAAGGAGTCATGATTAACCACATGAACCTTGGGGAGTTCTCTAATGTATCATGTACGATATAACCAACTGGATGTGGATGTTCAGGTAATAATTATAAAGGTTACCATTAGGGTTTATATGATCCTTACTTTTGAGGTAATTATGGGTTACTATATGTTATGATATGCACAACATGAGATAAACTTGATGTTAAATTATGTTATGGTTATTTTCGATGAGTTTATCTCTTTTTGGGGAATGTTTTGAGAATTATATAGTTTTGGAAAAAGGACAACACGTAGACGGTGTGACAACCCGTCACGTCGGACAAAGCTGTGGGAATCAAACCCACAACCAAAGTGCGACTGATATTTATCGCCTAAAACTGGACTACGTGAAGTCCCTGGTTAGTATGACTTATTATTTTTAGTTATATAATTTTACGAATCAAGAATAAGTTGATTTTGGGATATCTAGGAAAATATTGACCTATCATGGAGGATATATGATTAGGTTAATTACATTCCAATATGCGACTTTAAGAGAAACTGATGTTATTTGGAGTTAAATGTTATTTTTACCTTGGAAGACTATGTGATTAAATCATTCAAATATTTGGGTTTCAACCTTAGTTTGGTTTACATTGATGAATTTTATGGACAAATTGTTTATCGAATGGTATTCGTTGAACTTTGGGTTTTGTTGGACAAATTTTGGAGATTAAGAATAGATTTTCATTTTATAAAAGATTGTCCTTTTTGGTTACTATTTGATCTCGTACTAACAATTTTGGTTTTGGTTTTTGGGAATTATATATTTCTCTTTTATGGATTAAGTGATTCTATATATGTTGTTTATAGTGCTCTTAATATGAAAAAGTCATCCTAAATACTCATCATTTGGAGAATTTATAAGTTTGTGTTAGAAATATAGTCAAAGATGAAAGTCTACATGACAAGTAAGTATGTTCCCTTATGATTTATTTAAGCATATAAATAAATTCCTCATTGAAAAGTAACTTAAAAAAAAAATTCTGTTAACTTTTCCTACTGGGGAATCAAATACCGTTTAACCCATCACAAGTTTGTGATTTTCTTGTGGTTAACTTTCTCCTAATCATATTTTCTATCACTCTCCATTAGAACATGACCCTTTATTTTCTCTTCCATGTCCATGTTTTCCTACATGGAATCCTATTATGGGTTAACTCGGGTGACCTTTGTACTTCACTTTTTTTAATTGACAGTTTAATTTAATCCTTTTCTGATGTGGGGCTTTCAACGAAGTTTCCAAGCCCAATTTTAAAATTGTGAGGATGCAATTCCCAAAAGGGGGGAAGGATTTAACATCCTTGCTAAATAAAGAATATTACTTTTTAATATTTATTAATATTTGTGATTAAAATATTAATATTACTTTTAAGGGAACGCTATGCTCGATGGAGTACCCAATAGGCAACAATGAGTTTCTTTGGAATCTTACGTTGCAATCTAATAATAAAATAATATTATTTTAAATGGTAGTTAATGCCTAGACGTTTTATTGGTGGGAATGAATAGAAGTAACTAAAATATGATTTTATATGTTTGTTAAATGTATTTACATTTATCCAATAAAATATAAAGGCTTAAAATAAGAAAATAATTCAATTTTAAGCACAAATACTCTAAAATTCACTAAAAGGTCGATTTATCGCCTTTTGATGGTGAAACCTCTTTAATATAGTTTTGGTCACTCTTATAAATTCTATTGGACCAAATAAAATTCTTCTTCATAATCAGGACATAAAATTTTACCTTTTGTCAATTTTTGGTATTTTTTCGATAAAGATCATTTTTTAATGAATAGTGATAAAGGTTGTCTTTTAATTCAAAACCACTTTTTAATATAATTTATTTATATCATTATATTATCATTTTAATTGGTTTTAAAGAACAATTATAATATATTTTTACCATTTAATCCAATAGTGGTCATTGGAATTAATTTCACATTGAAATTGGTCTTAAACTGGTGTCAATCTATTGATATATGTTGTTTCATAAAAACACGCTATATGTTCTGATAATGGGAATTAATTATTAAATTAATTAATGCAATTTATATGTTTTGAATTTTATAAAATAGACATCATTTTTTAATTCTAAATAACAAATATATCTTAGGGTGAATTTTTGGTATTTTTCTGAAAAAATTCAATTTTTGATGAATAGTGAAACCACTAAGTGGTAGTTAAAAAACTGATTTTTTCGTTTAAATAAAACTTTACCACTTCTGTGATTTGAATTTCAAAAATCCGACATACATGGTTTTTATTAAGATGTAAAATATGGTTCAATGGGATTAAAATAATTTTTTTTTGTGAATAGTAATTTTTAGGTTTTATTAATCGCGATTAACGGTAATTAGTGTAATTTAATGTAAAGATAATGTTATAATAACATTAAATGATGTTGACACATGTCCTACCCTTATTGCATGAGTCATGTCTGACCAAGACAATCCATGGGTCAACTTGGGGACCCCATGGAGCCACTTTGGTAGGAAAATGACATTACTAACTTTTAATTTAAAGTTAAAATTAAAATGTCACAAACATGTATAGTATTACTAAAAAATGTTTTACATGGGGTTATACAAGTTATATTTTTGACTATAAATATTTATTAGAAATATAAAAATATTTCCTACGTCATGGTTTTTTTATAATTTTTAAACATTAAATAAATTAATTTATTTCTGACACCGTGATGATGCAGTGATTACCTCATAAATGAACGATTTAAATAAAATGAGTAGATAGCATAAAATATAAGTATTACACTTGTCACAAACCTATTGTATGGGTGGATTTAGAAACCTTATCACCTTTTCAACTAAATATATCCTAATGGGACCTTTAAAATCCAAAAATTATTTTATAATAAAGTAATATTTTATAACATTCCACGAGTGCCCCTCCTCTTCTCTTATAAAAGGCCCCTACCTCTACCACCTTACCCACACCTCTCAAGCCATTGGATCGGTGAAGATTTGCCCATTTTTTCTCTCCACATCTCTCTCATCATCTAAGAAGCCTTCCCTTAGGAAGAAAGCTCTTCAAGAAACCCGTTTGGTTCAAACCAAGGAGAGTTACCCGATTTAAAGGTAATATTTTTACTTGTGTTCTTTTGTTTTATTTTGCTTCTCCAACCCCCTAAACTCTTTTTATTACTTTATTTTGTAACAAAAATAGTATCTTAAATTTACTATGATGTTGTTATGTGAAGGATTCTATCTACACTTACACACACCTTTGTCTAATGGTTAAGGAATATACTGTTTCTGTGGATGGCGAATTTCTGCCTCACGAAACGATGATTGTTCAATCTTCTCATAACACCTTTAATGGTGGACATTATGATGTCACTGTATTTTATATATGATATATATGATATTTATGTTTTCTATATGTTTCTGTATTTTATATTTAAAACTTTCATTTATGCTTTGAATGTTGTGCAAATGCGATAATTTCATACGAGGAAGTGTGGACTACCGCCCCCTCAAGTGATGTGACTCGTTCATACAATACATGGAATGTATAACGAATGAAATTAATTATGATATGTGACCTATATAACATATATATTATACTTTAATTATAATATATATATCTCTTATTTAGTTTTAATTCCATTAATGTGACCAACAAATGAAAGTAGTGTTAATGCGTACGTACGGCCTACCGTCTCCATGAATAGGGCATTTCATTTTCTTTTCTCGGAATTTTATGGAATTGTATAAAATGAGTATATACTAAATATATATGATATTAAAATCATTAATAATATTCTGGAGATGGGGTAATTATAACTACATGGGCAATTATTTTCAAACAAGTTCATTTTTGACTCATGTACCGAACATTGACAAAAACGTCTGATATGAACTCACATTATTAAACAATTATTATAAAATTATAATATGTGATATAAACTGAATAATAATCTTTAAATGAGGTCCTTAATAAATTATAAATTGACCAATGTTTATTATTCATTAATATAATGAAACGAACAAGACAAGTCAGACTTGAGGTAAGGGATCCTACCTCTCTCTTTCTTTTTAAGTATTCTCTTTTATGTAATTTCTTTTAAGCTCATATTTCTTATGTTTGGGGATGTTATTTTATATTCCTAATTCTGTAATTTTTATGTTCATATTATGAGAGACCGTATTTGATCTCAAAATTTAATTTTGGAAAGCTTTAAGTGCTGCCGTTAGGCTGCCGAGTTTTCGTAAGGGATTTTTCATCTCACTTTTATTCCCAAGAGATTTATGATACATCTGCCACCATTTCCATTGAGTGGTGTATGTTATGCCCATTATTCTACTATTTGTGTAATATTATTTCATTTATGGGTATTTAAAACTTCATTGTATGACCCTTATTTCATGGGGTGTACGTTTCAAAAGTTACCCAAATCGATAAAGGGACCTTTCACCCTCCTCTTTTTAAAAGACTTCTTTTTGTTAGGTCTTTCAATTTACATCTTCTTCTGTTGGGATATGTTCTTATATATCCTTAGTGCTATAAATGATATTTCCATGTGATTAGATACCCTTTTTATCTCTCATCGACTCATTTTTATAATTTTGAAGTGATGCCGTTAGGCTGTCGTATATTTTCAAGGGAACTTCTTAACCCAATTTTGATTCATTGGGTTAAACATGTACTTCTTGAATATGTCATCCTATGAATATGTGTTAATGAACTCTGATTGTTTTACACTAAATAACCAATCACATTTAGTGTATTTATATTTTTCACACATAATTTTGTAATTTATTTATCCTTAATCTAAGGATATCATCTTTATAATGGATTTCGTCTCAATTTAACTTCCATTGAGACTTAATTGTTGTTATTCACCAATTCACTCTTATATGGTGTATATACTATCCTTTGGCTTGTTATATCATGAATAAATTTATTCTCATGACATTATAAAGTTCTGATTAAATGTTATTCCTCAATTATTTGTATTCAAGTGTTTCTCATTTTGTTAAGAAAACTCTTTAACTAAAATATCGTTTTAATTATTTTAAATATTTATTCTTCTAAATCATTATCATTAATGTCCATGATTTAAAAATGGTTTTGATGATTTATTTATATGGACATTATTGTTTTAAAATGTTAATTTCTTTAAAATCTTTAAAGTGGTATGGGACACTATGATTCTAAAATCTCTTTTAAATGTCTTCTTTTAATATTTTAAAAGTTTAAAGGGATTTTTCTCTCATAGAGTTTTAATGATTTTATTAGATGTTTTTATTTATGATAGTATCATGATGTGATCTCTTGTGATGTAAATTTGTAAATGATTTCTTTCCTTTATAACTGTTTTATGTATTATGATTTTGTAATGGTACTTGGACATTTGACGGGTGGTTTTGTGATAAACCATATGACAGGTGGTGCCATGAATACCAGGATGGGTGGTCACATTATAACCTCGAATGAATTGGGTATAGATGTGGGCCATATGGCTATTCCATTAAGTGACATGTGTGGAAGTCAACCGTAAGGTTATTCCATTTAAGTATGTTTATGTCCCAAGTTACCTTTATATGTTATGTGTTCTTTATATGGGTTATATGGTAATCTTTTGGTTACAAAAGGATAAGTAATGATCTTTTATTTAGTGAAGAGTATTTACTACTTCATAAAGGTGAAAAGTTTTACATTGATAAAGTACTCATGGTTCACTTGTTGTTTTCAAAAACTAATAGTTTTCCTTCTTTGTGTATCTTTTATTGGGATTTTTATGCTCATCCCAAGTTTTTGAAATGTTTTCTATAGGACTTAAAGATGAATAGGGTCAAGTCTGGGATCAGGGAAATACATGCTATCTAAAACATGGAACTAGACATGTTTCTTTTTAAGAGTTTTTATTTTATGGAAACTTAGTAGAAGTGTCTACTTTTTAATCTTTTGAGATGTAATTGTTATGTCCTAATTCTCTAAAACTCTAATCTTGAAAAAATACTCTATGTGAATTATTCATTTAATTCATTATTATGTAATGTTATAAGGCCGGGTCCTTATATGGAGAGAAGAGAGGGATCCGAACAACCACATCGAAAGATAACTCTCGAGGACAAACTACCCCAAACAGCCATACCAATCCCAAGGATCCCATTATCCTGACACATAGATTGGGGATTTATTTACTTCATATAAAGATACTATCTAATTTGGGTGGCATTGTCTCACCCGCACAGGTTTAATCACATCCACCTTAATGTGTCATTATTAGGGATCAGTTCCTCGTTTCCCCACAAATTAGGTCTTTTCATAAACATTCACCAGGTAAAAAAACAAAACATCCCATAAACCAATAAGGTCAGTATTACATCACCATCATGTAAAAAAAATTAAACAAAACTCAAAACAACTCTGGGTACTAGGCGTGCATCTGTGCCTCCCATTCCCAAGTACTCTCTTTGAGGCTACCATGCCTCCAAAACACATGAACCAAAGGAATGGTTCATCCATGAAACACTTTCTCTATTCGATCCTCAATCCTCACTAGTCGCCGCATAATATTTCAATATCCCCTATATTCAACTATCCCCAATAAATGACATGGGAGTCATCGTGTATATATCGACTAAGATAGGATACATGGAAAACGTCATGGATCCTTTCCATCTAAGGTGGTGATGCCAGCTGATATGCCACCTCACCGACTCGCCCCAACACTTCGAAAGGCCCAATGAACCTAGGAGAGAGATTGCTCCCCTTGCCGAACCTTCACTACCCACATTGAGGGGAAACATTCAAGAATACATGGTCTCCAACCTTGAACTCCAAGGGACTTGTCATATGATCGACATATGACTTCTTCTGGTCTTGAGCTGCCTTCATCCTCTCACGCACAAGTTGAACATTATCCATTTTTCTCTACACTACCTGTGGGACAAGAACACCTACCTCTCCAACCTCAGTCCAACACATGGGTGAATGACACGACCTTCTGTACAAGGCTTAAAATAGTGCCATGAAAATAGTAGAGTGATAACTATTATTTTAGTCAAACTCTTCTAAGGGAAAATGTCATTCCCATGTTACCCCGATGTCCAAAAAACATGCCCAGAGCATATCCTCCAAGGTCAGGATGGTTCGATCTATCTATCCATCAGTCTTGGGGTGGAAAGATGTGCTAATATGTTGGTGGGTTCCAAAAACATGATTTAATCTCTTCCAGCCTTGTGAGGTAAACTGCACATCCCTATCCGAGACTATGGACCTTGGAACTCCATGAAACCTCACCACCTCATTCATGTATCTATGTGTTAAGGCATCCACTTCACTCGACTCCATGATCGCTAGGAAGTGAGCAAATTTCATCAATTTTTTACCACTACCGAGATAGCATCTCATCCCCCTGGACCCCTAGGTAGTCCTATGACAAAATCCATCGAGATGTCATCCCACTTCCACTCGGGGACATCTAAAGGCTGCAACAAACCACTGGGGAAACATTGTTCAGCCTTCACCTGCTGACACATCAGACACCATGCCACGAACTCTGCCACTGTCTATTTAAACTCGGGACATCAAAATTGTTTCCTCGGGCCTTAGTACTTCTTGGAAACTCCAGGGTGTACTGCTATGAGTGAGTTATGGAACTTATGGAGAAATACCCAGTGCATCATCTCTAGAACAAACAACTTCCCTAAAAAAGCATCTTATTCTGACCATCCTTCAACCACCCATCCAGAGCATTGCCTTTGTTAACCATATCGTGAATCACTTCACTCTCTAAGTCTCCCCACTAAGACTCCTCCACAAGCCATATAGAGGGGACACCACTATCATATGAAACAGAAAACCTCTACCACAATCAACCCATTCATCCAGGTGTAGGGAAGCCTACTCCTCCATTGCCTTCGAAGCATCCACAAATTCTTGAACAGATTCCCTACGTGACTTCCTACTCAAGGCATCGGCCAACATTCATCTTACCTTTAATGTAAGAGATCTCGAAGTTGTAGTCCTGAAGAAACTCCACCCACATTCTCTGTCACAAGATCAAGTCCCGTTGTGTAAAGATATTCCTCAAACTCATGTGATCTGTGAATACCACAAAGTGCTCCCCGATGAGGTAATGATGCAACAACATCAATGTGAACACTACCACTAGAAGCTCTAGTTTATGGGTGGCATATTTATGCTCATGAGAACATAACTACCTTGACACATAAGATATCACTCCTCGCTTCTGCATCAAAACACACCCCATGCCATGTCCAGAAGCATCAAAAAATACCTGAAACAACATCTCTTATTCTGGTAGCCTCATCACTGGGGACCTAACCATCTTCCCCTTTAGATAACTGAAGGCCTCCTGGCAGTGCTCACTCCACACGAAGGCCATGTCTTTTCTGGTCAAAGCTATCAATAGAGATGCAACTTGAGAGAAGTCAGGTACAAACCTCCGATAATAGCCTGCTGGACCCATAAAACTGTAAACCTCTATCACATTCTTGGGTTATTCCCATGAAACAACTAATTCAACCTTTGTCGGGTCAACCGCTTCCCCTTTCTGAGACACCACATGTCCAAGGAAATTCACTTCTCCTGTAATGAACTTACAGACGAAATATTTCCCATAAAGTCGCTAGTGTTGAAAGATTTCCAAGACCATCCCGAGGTGATTAGTATGATTCTCCCCTGATGTTGAGTCGATCAAAATTTCATCGATGAACACAATAATGAACCGGTCCAAAAAACTCACAGAAAAAATTGGTCATGAGCCCCATGAATACAAAAGGTGTGTTCATAACACTAAACGACATGACTACGAACTCAATGTTCCCATACCTACACCAGAAAGCAGTTTATGGAATATCACTGTCCTTCACCCATAAATGGTGATACCCAGACCTCAGATCAATCTTAGAGAACCAACATGATCCCCTCATCTAGTCAAAGCGATCATCTATTCTCCGGAGAGGGTAACGGTTCTTGACCATTACCTGATTCAGTATATGGTGGCCTATTCATAGCATGAGACCACCATCTTCCTTCATCACGAACAAGATCGGAGTACCCCTTGGTGACACGCTAGGTTAGAAGAAACCCGTCTTCATCAATTTTTCAATCTGAATCCGAAACTCCCGCAACTCAAAAGGCGCCATACGATAAGGATCCATTGAAATCCGATAGGTTCCATGTTGCAAGTCTATCCCAAATTCAACATCACGTCGGGGGGGGGGGGGGGGGTAGCATCACCAGTTCTTCAGGGAATACATCCATGAACACACTGACGATCCCCTAGAATTCCACCATCTCTGTATCTGATGACTCCACTGACAACTCAACCAACTTGGAAAGGAGAGGCTCTACTCATAGGTTGCCTTCCTAGAAACCTCGATCGCTAGAAAAAGACACCTACTGGCCATCCTCATCGGAGAACATGACTCTTCATTAGAAATAATTGATCACAGCGTGTATAGAAAACATCCAGTAGATGCCTAGGATGACATCATATGGCTGTATCTAAAACAAAAATATATCCCTGCTAGACTGATGGGGCCCTATCATCAGTCTGTACCCTCGGCTAAGTTAAAACAAGATGGTATGACCTTCGATTGGCATACTATACACTAGGAGAATTGGATTTATATCAGCATCAAAACCCAGAGCACAATTCATACCGGGTGTAACAAAGGAGTGAAAAGATCCTATGTCAAAAAGGAATATGAAAGAGTACTAAACAATCTGATCGTACCTCGAATGATGTCCAGCCCTGCTAGAACTGCTACCACTATAGTGTGTAACTACCCACGCCCAACTCCTCTTCCCCTCGACTGATGGCTGCCTCCCCGACCACACCCTAGTCGAGGTCCCTATAGAGCACCATAATGTCGACCTCTACCTATAACATCTTCTCTCAGAGGAGCGGGAGCGCACTGTCCCTACTGATGTTGCTGCTGATAGGGCCTGACAAGAAGATGCTTCTACTGAGGTGGATATAAAACAAAATAACTAAGTTATATATTTAGGTAAACAAGAACTCATCCCAACCTAGGGGTTCCAAAACCAGCCTAACCACAAACACCCTCTTTACTATTCATTCATAAGAGGTAGCATAACCATGTTGCAACCCATTCCTGGAAAACAATTCCCCATTGAACCCATTCTCGTTTTCAATTCAAGTGATTATATTTAAATTATTTTTTCTCTACTCGTAAATTCACAATCATAGAAACATGCCAAGGAATAAAAAACATCCAAGCATCAATTTAAGAATTCACACATAGTTCTCTTGTAAAGTCACAACAACAAAAAGGATCTGTGACATCCCTAAAAGTACTGGAACGAAACCATGCCCCAAAATTTGATCGTAGGATCATAATCCAACAACTGAACCACAACATAAGATCCCATCCCCATCCATATCACTTCAAAAGAATTAACCACAAACATCACCAGAACAGAGCAATGGAATTTTCAAATTTCAATATGCAATTCATTTAGTTTGGTCTTTCTGTTTGGTTAACCGAGGTAATCACACAAGGATTATTATTCATTAAGAATCCATTTAATCAACCAAGTTTATGTGATTTACTAGTTTCCATGTTACAACCACTAAATCATATAATTAACCCAAAAACAGAGGATCATTAGTGCGCAAGAAAAGACCACCAATAACAATGATTTTCAGTGGACATAATCCCATACAATTCACAACATATAAATAGGGGTAAAAGAGTACATTATAAACATCAGAAACACCACTTCATCCCTTAAAAGACAATTTATTATCTTCATTAAGGTACGATTTCATCCATCCCCATAGAAAACATTATCATACCCACCCTGCATGATACCCAGTAAAGAGAGACTAAGGAAAAACTCTTCATGGATGATCAGTGATCAATGTTTATCTCCCCACTCCAAGAAATGTGATGTGAAACTTTAAGGGGAGGAACTCAGAGGACTCCAAGAATGAGAATGAAAGGCTACATCACATGCGCACCACTCGACTCGGGGAGGGGACTCCAAACACACCAATGGGGAGAACGAATCCAACCAAGAAGTTGAAGAAATTAATTTCAGTGCGATGTAAATAAGCGAGATCCTAGAGTTACGAGATAAGAATTTTGAAAGTCTTTAAAGGCGGATCATGGATTCACCACCCAGTTGGGTGGTTACACGTGATGAGATTAATTGATATTTAATTTCTCATTTAGGAGGTGGATGTTACCGCTATGGGTTAAAATATTTTATTTAAACAGAGGGAACAGGTAACACTAACACATGGTATGGGTCTGTGAGGGTCTCCCCACTCATAGGGGACTTTAGATATCATTTATGGTCTTTAAAAACAACATTTAACCACTTTAAAAGGAATAAAATACTTAAAAGTGGTGTTATTGGGAAACCTGGGTATGAAAAACCTGACAAGCCCCCCGTGACATCGATCAGTGACACACCGATAGGTATCACACTAATCGAGACACACCAATCGGGACACACTGATCGCCGACACACCGATCAGTGACACACCGATCCGCGACACACTGACCGGAGTCACACCGATCCCCGACACACTAATCGTTGACACACCGATCGGTGTCACTGATGGTTGACACCACAATGAATTCCTTCCACCGAGATGCCACCCTTAGGATCTTGACCTGATGGGTCCAGGGCATGCCAAACACCAGAAATTTGGCAAAGGGATGGATCTGGAGTGTCTGATCCATTACATAATATTATTATGTAATTATTACGACATTGAGTTGTCAAGATTGGGAGAAATACTGTAGATGTTAAAAAATGATTCCATACACATTTTTGGTATAATCCAAATGGGCCTTGTTATGAAAATGACAACAAGATTGCAATATTTTTTTAAAAAATTAAAATAATAATACGGTAACATGAATTTCAAAATCATAATTGAACAATAATTTTCTAATGAAAATTTAGAATACATGTATAAGGCCCCAGCCGTAAGCCTTACTTAATCTTGAGTTATTACAAGATTACACATTGAGGATCTTTTCAGGTTTAGAGTGTTAGAGAATTAGATCATAAAACATGCATTACATTCCACATATAAACAAAGTGGTTACATAAAGATAGTATTCTTCATTCCCATCAATGGAAACATATTTAAAATAAAACATGGATTCATTCTTGACACTTCCTTGACACTATCATCATATCATGTACCTTTCCCCTGACCTGTGAAAAAAATTTCAAAAAAACATGGGATGAGCATAAAAAGCTCAGTAAGGGATATAAAAATATGGAAAGGAAACATGGGTACATATATACATAAGGATGAGATCATACTTTACCCATAAAACATAAGCTCTTTAACATACCTCATCAAATCATGAATAAATCATAGAAATCATAAGACATAAAGGTAACTTGAGGCATTCATAACATTCTTACGTAGGGAGTAACCCTCTAGGTTACGTTTGGAATACCCATCACAGTATATTCCCTAAATCTCTTCGGAGAAACCTTAACGTTTCACTCCTTCGCGTTACCCAATGCATTGGAGAGCTATATCGGGCTCACCCGCCCTTAGTTTATCACGGAACCATCCATTTTCATAACAATGCCCAAGAACCATAACATAAATGTATCACATAAAACATGCATAAAGGAAAAATAACATTTCCACATTTAAATCACCATATAACATTTTAGTATATTGAAATAATGAATCCATTCAAAAAGAAACCATTTCCAAAACCATTTAAAACATTTAATAAAGAGATTTTTGAATCAAACTGTCCCATACCACCTTGAAGTTTAAAATTTTAAACCATTAATATCCATATAAATAAATCCTTAAAACCATTTTTAAAACATGGATATTAATAAGAACAAATAATTAAAACATTTAAAACGATATTTTGGTTAAAGGGGTTTTACCAAAATTAGAGACACTTGAATACAATAATTGAGGAATAACATTTAGTCAGAACTCTATAATATCATGAGAATAAATGGATTCATGATATAATACTCCAAATTACAGTATATACACCATATAAGAGTGAATTGGTGCATAACAACAATGAACCCTCAATAGAAATGTCAAATGTGATGAAATCCCTTATAGAGAAGGTATCCTTAAATTAAAGACAAATCAATATCAAAAATATGTGTGACAAATATAAGTACACCCAATATAAGTGGATATTAAGTGTAAAACAATAAAAGGTCATTCACACATATTCAATGGATGACATATTCAATGACTACATGTTGACCCAATGAAATCGAAATTGGGTTAAAAAGTTCCCTTGACAGCCTAACGGCATCACATCAAAATGAGTTGATGAGAGATAAAAAGTGTATCTCATCACTTGGACATAAAATTTACATCAATAAGGATATATGAGAACATATCCCAACATAACAATATGTAAATTAAAAGACCCAACAAAATAAGTCTTTTAAAAAAGAGGGTGAAAGGTTCCCTTACCGACTTGGGTATCTTTCAAAACATACACCCTATGAAAGAAGGACAATAGATCATTGATATAAATACTCATAAACGAAAGTATATTACACAAATAGTAGAATAATGGGCAGTAAATACACCACTCAATGGAATTCGTGGAAAATGTAGCATAAATCTCACGGGAATAAAAGTGAGATGAAAAATCCCTTACAAAAACTCGGCAGCCTAACGGCGCTACATAAAACATCCGAATATGGATTGATGAGATCAAATAGGTTATCTCATAACATTAAAATAAAATTTACAGCAAGAGGAATATAAAAGAACATCCCCCAACATTACAAAGAGGATCTTAAAAGAAGTGACATAAAGGAGAGTACTTAAAAATAAAGAGAGAGGTTAGATCTCTTACGAAAGTTCGGCAGCCTAACGGCGCCACTCAAAACTTCCAAAATGGATTGATGAGAGAGAATACGGCCTCTCATCACATGAACATAAAAATTATAGTAAGTGTAATATAAAAGATCATCCCAATAACAATAATGTTGAGCTTTAAAAGTAATGACATAAAAGTGTGTACTTAAAAAGAAAGAGAGGAGTAGGATCCCTTACCTCGGGTCCGACTTGACACGATCGTTCTTTAATCTCCTGAATAATAAACTTGAGTTAATTTATACTTCCTTAAGAACCTTTTTCAAGTTCGTTATTACTTTTATATCACTTATTACCATGTCATAAACATTATGTAATCATTTAAGTTAATAATATTTTTTTTGCCGATATTTGGTTCTTAAGTCGAAAGTGGACTTCTTACAATTACATGTTGTTCGTGTGGCCAAATGTTTATTATATCCAGAATTGTATTCATGATGTAGATATCATATATGTAATATATATCCAGTAAATGCATGAATTTATAACATTTCATAATCATTTAGAGGTAATAAATGAAATGCACCGTTCATGGAGACGGTAAGCCGTACGTACGCATGAACGCTACTTTCATTTCTTTGTCATATTAGTGGAAATAAAACTAAATGAGAGGTATGTATATTTTAATTACAGAATTATATTCATCATTTAGATGTATAATTCATCATATATATCCATTATATACATGTACTTATAATAGTACATTATATTTGGGGACAAGAAATGAAATGCACCGTTCATGGAGACGGTAAGCCGTACGTACGCATGAACGCTACTTTCATTTCTATCTCATACTTTAATGGAAAGAAATAATAATGATATAGAGGTATATAATAATTCCAGTACAACATCATATATAATAAAATTAAATCCATCCTTTATACATCCCACGTATGGCATTAACGAATCACATCACTTTGAGGGGGCGGTAGTCCGCATTTCCTAAAATGAAGATATCGCGTATACCCATAATGGAATCCATAAAGGTAAGACACAAATGAAAAATACAGAAGCATAAGTAAAACATAAACATATTATATATCATATATAAAAATAGTGACATCATAATGGCCACCTTTGAAGGTGTTAAATGAGCATTGAACAATCATCGTTTCGGGAGGCAGAATTTCGCCATCCACGGAAACCGTATGTTCTTTAACCATTTGATGTAGTTGTGTGAGAGTGTAGCTCAAATAAATCTTATAAAAACATCCTAGTATATTGAATATACTGGTGTTGTTACAAAATAAATAAATAAAAAGAGTTTAGGGGGTTGGAAAGCAAAATAAAACAAATGAACATGAGAGAATGAATTACCTTTAAAAGTGTAACTCCTTTTGATTTGAGCCTAAAGGATTCCTTTGAAAGGTTTCTGCTCAAAGGGAATCCTCTAGGTTGAGGAGAGGGATGTGGAGAGAGAAAATGGGCAGGGGTTGGCCGAGCCAAAGGCTTGAGGAGTGTGTGAAATGAGGTAGAGGTGGGGGCCTTTTATAAGAGGAGAGGAGGGGCACTTTTGGAAAGTAATAAATATTACTTTATTTGAAAATGTGTTTAGGTTTTAAAAGGTCCCACATTGATATAATTCGTGGATAAGGTGATAAGGGTTCGAAATCCACACTTTCAATAAGTTTTGGACATGTGTAGTTCATAGATTTTACATTATCTTTCCATTTTATTTAAATCGTCAAATAATGATGTCATCGCTGCATCATTATTATGTCATAAATAATTTAATTTATTTGTGTCTAAAAATTATAATAAAAATACTATGATGTAGGAAATATTTTTATATTTCCAATGACTATTTATAATAAAACATATGACTTGTATAACCCCACTTAAAAATTGTTTTAGTAAAACATATCATCTTTGTGTCATTTATTCTTTTACATTATATAAAAAGTTATTTATGTCATTTCCCAACCAAAGTGGATCCATGGGGTCCCCAAGTTGACCCATGGCTTGTCTTGGTCGTCCATTACATATCCAATGTGGTTAGGACATGTGTCAAGTTCATTTCATTTTATTAAATCATTATTTTTACCTTAAACTACACTAATTACCACTAATCGCGATTAAAAACTTAATAAGTTACTATTCACCAAAACATTATTTTTATCCCATTGAACCAAATTTTACTTCTTAATGACAACCATGTATGTCGGATTTTTGAAATTCAAAACACAAAGATGGCAAAATTTCATTTAAACGGAAAAATCAGTGTTTATAAGTACCACATAGTGGTGTCACTATTCATCAAAAATTGATGTTTTTCCGAAAATTCCCAAAAATTCACCCTAAGCTATATTTGATATTCCGAATTCAAAAATGAAGTCTAGTTTACAAAATTCCAAACATATAAGTCATATTAATTAATTTAATAATTAATTCCCACTGTCAAAGAAAATAGCGTGTTTTATGAAACAATAAGTATCAAAAGATTGACACTAGTTTAAGTCTGATTTCAAAGTGAAATTAATTTCAATGACCACTATTGGATTTAATTGTAAAAATATATTCTAATTTCTCTTTAAAACAAATTCAAAAGATAATCTAATCATATAAATAAATTATATTAAAAAGATGTTTTGAATTAAAATACATCATTTTACACTATTAAAAAAAAATGAACATTATCGGAAAGATACCAAAAATTTACACAAAGTAAATTTTGATGTCCCGATTCTTAAGAAGAGTTTTATTTGGTCCAATAGAATTTATAAGAGTGAACAAAACTATATTTAATGATGGTTCAACATCAAAAGGTGATAAGTGAACCTTTAGTGAAAACTAGGGCATATACGCCTAAAATTGAATTCTTTCCGTATTTTAAGCCTCTATCTTTTATTGGATAAATGTAAAAACATTTAAAAAACATATATAATAATATTTTAGTTTTTTCTATCCATTCCCGCCAATACAACGACTATATGTTAACTACCATTTAAAATAATATTATTTTATTATTAGAGTGCAATGTAAGATTTCAATTAAACTCTTTGTTGTGTGTTGGGTACACCATCGAGCATAGCGTCCCCTTTATAGTCATATTAATATTTTATTCACAAATTTGGATATATAAGAAAATGTCATATTCTTTATTTACCTGGGGTGTCACATCCTTCCCCCCTTTTGGGAATTGCGTCCTCGCAATTTTTAAAAATTGAGCTTGGAAACATCCTTGAAAGTCCCACATCGGAACAAGAGTCGGTAAAACAATCACTTTAAAATAAAGAAAGATAAGCACAGAGGTCACCCGAGTTAACCCATACTAGGATTCCATGTAGGAAAACATGGACATAGAGGAGAAAATATAGGGTCATGTCTGATGGAGAGTGATAGAAAACATGTTTAGGAGAAAGTTAACAATAAGAAAATCACAAAATTGTGATGGGTTAAATGGTGTTGGGTTCCCCAGTAGGAAAAGTTAATAGACAAAATTTTTGTTTTAAGTTACTTTATATTGAGGAATTTATTCATAAGGAAGCATAATCACTTATCATGTTGACTTTCAACTTTTACTAGATTCCTTAATCAAAATCATTTTTTTTTCAAAAGACGTGTATTTAGGGAGACATGTTCGCATTAAGAGTACTATAATCAACTTCTAGAGAATCACCTAATCCACAAAAGAGAACTATATACTTCCCATGTCTTTAGACTTTAACCAAAACCAAAACCAAGAAGCCTAGTACAAGGTCAGATAATCCAAAAAAGGATAACCCTTTATAAAAAGAAAATCTATTCTTAATTTCAAATATTTTTCCAACAAAACCCAAAGTTCAACGAGGACAATTTTTCCATAAAATTCTTCAAAGTAAACCAAACTAAGATTGAAACCCAAATATTTGAAGGATTTAGTCACATAGTCTTCCAAGTTGAATCGTAACATTTATCTCCAAACAACATCAGTTGCTCCTAAAGTCTCGTATTGAAAAGTAATTAACCTAACCACATATACTCTATGATAGGTTAATAATTTTCATAAATAACCCAAAATCAACTTACTCTTAAAAAAAGAATCAGTCAAACTGACCAGGGAATTTACGTAGTCCAGTGGTAGGTGATAAATACCAGTTGCACTTTGATTGTGGGTTCGATTCCTGCAGCTTTGTCTGACGCGACGGGTAGTCACATGGTCTACGTGTTGTCCTTTTTCCAAAACTATATAATTCTCAAATCATTCCCCAAAAAGAGATAAAATCATAAAAATGATCATAACATATTTTAACCTCAAGTTTATCTCATGCCTTTCATTTTCCAGCATATCATATAATAACCCATAATTACCTCAAAAGTAAGGATCATATAAACTCTAATGGTTACCTTTTTAATTATTACCTGAACTTCCACATCGATTGGTCATCTCGTACATGATGCATTAAAGATCATACCAAGGTTCAAGTGGTTGATCATGACTCCTTGATATTTGGTTTAGAACAACCACAAGTTTCCTCATTGAATCCTCCATTTTATCCATTATCTTAATCAGAGAACCACCACAGATTCCTTCAAACCTGTTGTCTCTTTGGTGCCTGCTAGATCCATCCATTCACTAAAAACAGAAATGTTAGTGTGAGTATATCAACAAAACCATCATGTACTAATGAGGAAGGTAAACACTAAGATATACTTACTCATTCACATTATCTAAAACTAGGACTCTTTCTGAAATCCTATCCATTATGGTAATGTCACTTATGCTTAGAGAATACCCTAACCTCTAAAGTTTTCTAAACCGACCTCTGATACCAACTATAAGGACCCAGCCTTAAACCTTACTTAATCTTGAGTTATTACAAGATTACACAATGAGGATCTTTTCAGGTTTAGAGTTTTAGAGAATTAGATCATAAAACTTGCATTACATTCCACATATAAACAAAGTGGTTACATAAATATAGTATTCTTCATTCCCATCAATGGAAACATATTTAAAATAAAACATGGATTCATTCTTGACACTTCCTTGACACTATCATCATATCATGTACCTTTCCCTTGACCTGTGAAAAACATTTCAAAAAAACTTGGGATGACCATAAAAAGATCAGTAAGGGATATAAAAATATGGAAAGGAAACATGGGTACATATATACATAAGGATGAGATCATACTTTACCCATAAAACATAAGCACTTTAACATAACTCATCAAATCATGAATAAATCATAGAAATAATTAGACATAAAGGTAACTTGAGGCATTCATAACATTCTTATGTAGGGAGTAACCCTCTTGGTTACGTTTGGAATACCCATCACAGTATATTCCCTAAATCTCTTCGAAGAAACCTTAACGTTTCACTCCTTCGCGTTACCCAATGCATTGGAGAGCTATATCGGGCTCACCCGCCCTTAGTTTATCACGAGACCACCCGTTTTCATAACAATGCCCAAGAACCATAACATAAATGTATCACATAAAACATGCATAAAGGAAACATAACATTTCCACATTTCAATCACCATATAACATTTTAGTATATTGAAATAATGAATCCATTCGAAAAGAAACCATTTCCAAAACCATTTAAAACATTTAATAAAGAGATTTTTGAATCAAAGTGTCCCATTTCACCTTGAAAAATAAATTTTAAACCATTAATATCCATATAAATAAATCCTTAAAACCATTTTGAAAACATGGATATTAATAAGAACAAACAATTAAAACATTTAAAACGATATTTTGGTTAAAGGGGTTTTACCAAAATTAGAGACACTTGAATACAGTAATTGAGGAATAACATTTATTCAGAACATTATAATATCATGAGAATAAATGGATTCATGATATAATACTCCAAAGGACAGTATATACACCATATAAGAGTGAATTGGTGCATAAAAACAATGAACCCTTCATAGAAATGTCAAATGTGATGAAATCCCTTATAGAGAAGGTATCCTTAAATTATGGACAAATCAATCTCAAAAATAGGTGTGACAAATATAAGTACACCCAATATAAGTGGATATTAAGTGTAAAACAATAAAATGTCATTCACACATATTCAATGGATGACATATTCAATGACTACTTGTTGAACCCAAAGAAATCGAAATAGGGTTAAAAAGTTCCCTTGACAGCCTAACGACATCACATCAAAACGAGTTGATGAGGGATAAAAAGTTTATCTCATCACTTGGACATAAAATTTACATCAATAAGGATATATGAGAACATATCCCAACATAACAATATGTAAATTAAAAGACCCAACAAAAGAAGTCTTTTAAAAAAGAGGGTGAAAGGTTCCCTTACCGACTTGGGTATCTTTCAAAACATACACCCCATGAGAGAAGGACAATAGATCATTGATGTAAATACTCATAAACGAAAGTATATTACACAAAGAGTAGAATAATGGGCAGTACATACACCACTTAATGGAATTTGTGGAAAATGTAGCATAAATCTCACGGGAATAAAAGTGAGATGAAAAATCCCTTATGAAAACTCGGCAGCCTAACGACGCCACATAAAACTTCCGAATATGGATTGATGAGATCAAATAGGGTATCTCATCACATTAACATAAAATTTACAGCAAGTGGAATATAAAAGAACATCCCCCAACATTACAAAGAGGATTTTAAAAGAAGGGACATAAAGGAGATTACTTAAAAAGAAAGAGAGAGGTGAGATCTCTTACGAAAGTTCGGCAGCCTAACTGTGCCACTCAAAACTTCCAAAATGGATTGATGAGAGAGAATAGGGTCTCTCATAACATGAACATAAACATTACAGTAAGTGTAATATAAAATATCATACCAATAACAAGAATGATGAGATTTAAAAGGAATGACATAAAAGTGTGTACTTAAAAAGAAAGAGAGGAGTAGGATCCCTTACCTCGGGTCCGACTTGACTCGATCGTTCTTTAATCTCCTGAATAATAAACTTGAGTTAATTTATAATTCCATAAGAACATTTTTCAAGTTCATTATTCCTTTTATGTCACTTATTACCATGTCATAAACATTATGTAATCATTTATGTTAATAATATTTGTTTTGCCGATATTTGGTTCTTAAGTCAAAAGTGGACTTCTTACAATTACTTGTTGTTCGTGTGGCCAAATATTTATTATATCCAGAATTGTATTCATGATGTAGATATCATATATTTAATATATATCCAGTACATTCATGCATTATTAACATTACATAATCATTTAGAGGTAAGAAATGAAATGCACCGTTCATGGAGACGGTAAGCCGTACGTACGCATGAACGCTACTTTCATTTCTTTGTCATATTAATGGAATTAAAACTAAATGAGAGGTATGTATATTTTAATTACAGAATTATATTCATCATTTAGATGTATCATTCATCATATATATCCATTATATACATGTACATATAATAGTACATTACATTTGCGGATAAGAAATGAAATGCACCGTTCATGGAGACGGTAAGCCGTACGTACGCATGAACGCTACTTTCATTTCTATATAATACTTTAATGGAAAGAAATAATAATGATATAGAGTTATATAATAATTCCAGTATAACATCATATATAATAACATTAAATACATCCTTTATACATCCCACATATGGAATTAACGAATCACATCACTTTGAGGGGGCGGTAGTCCGCACTTCCTAAAATGAAGATATCGCGTATACCCATAATGGAAGCCATAAAGGTAAGACACAAATGAAAAATACAGAAGCATAAGTAAAACCTAAACGTATTATATATCATATATAAAAATAGTGACATCATAATGGCCACCTTTGAAGGTGTTAAATGAGTATTGAACAATCATCGTTTCGGGAGGCAGAATTTCACCATCCACAGAAACCGTATGTTCTTTAACCATTTGATGTAGTTTTGTGAGAGTGTAGCTCGAATAAATCATATAACAACATCCTAGTATATTGAAGATACTGGTGTTGTTACAAAAGAAATAAATAAAAAGAGTTTAGGGGGTTGGAGAAGAAAAATAAAACAAATGAACATGAGAGAATGAATTACCTTTAAAAGTGTAACTCCTTTTGATTTGAGCCTAAAGGCTTCCTTTGAAAGAATTATGCCCAAAGGGAATCCTTTAGGATGAGTATAGGGATGTGGATAGAGTAAATGGGCAGGGGTTGGCCGATCCAAAGGCTTGAGGAGTGTGTGAAATGAGGTGAGGTGGGGGCCTTTTATAAGAGGAGAGGAGGGGCACTTTTGGAAAGTAAGAAATATTACTTTATTTGAAAATGTGTTTCGGTTTTAAAAGGTCCCACATTGATATAATTAGTGGATGAGGTGATAAGGGTTCTAAATACACCCATCCAATAAGTTTTGGACATGTTTAGTACATATATTTTACATTATCTTTCCATTTTATTTAAATCGTCAAATAATGATGTCATTGCTGCATCATTATTATGTCATAAATAATTTAATTTATTTAATGTATAAAAATTATAAAAAAAATACTATGATGTAAGAAAGCTTTTTAGCTTTACAATGACTATTTATAATAAAAATGATGACTTGTATAACCCCACTTAAAAATTGTTTTAGTATAACATATCATGTTTGTATCATTTTTACTTTTACATTAAATAAAAAGTTATTTATGTCATTTCCCAACCAAAGTTGATCCATGGGGTCCCCATGTTGACCCATGGCTTTTCTCGGTCGGCCATTACACATCCAATGAGTATAGGACATGTTTCAAGTTCATTTGATTTTATTAAAGCATTATTTTTACCTTAAACTACACTAATTACCACTAATCACGATTAAAAACCTAATAAGTTACTATTTACCAAAAATTATTTTTATCCCATTGAACCACATTTTAATTCTTAATGACAACCAAGTATGTCAGATTTTTGAAATTCAAAACACAAAGATGGCAAAATTTCATTTAAACGGAAAAATCAGTTTTTATAAGTACCTCTTAGTGGTGTCACTATTCATCAAAAATTGATGTTTTTCAGAAAATTCCCGAAAATTCACCCTAACCTATATTTGATATTATGAATTCAAAAATGAAGTCTATTTTACAAAATTCAAAACATATAAGTCACATTAATTAATTTAATAATTAATTCCTGCTGTCAAAGAAAATAGCGTGTTTTTATGAAACAATAAGTATCAAAAGATTGACACTAGTTTAAGTTTGATTTCAAAGTGAAATTAATTCCAACGACCACTATTGGATTTAATGGTAAAAATATATTCTAATTTCACTTTAAAACCAATTCAAAAGATAATCTAATCATATAAATAAATTAGATTAAAAAGAGGTTTTGAATTAAAATACAACATTTTACACTTTTCAAAAAAAATGAACATTATCGGAAAGATACCAAAAATTTACACAAAGTATATTTTGATGTCCCGATTCTTAAGAAGAGTTTTAGTTGGTCCAATAGAATTTATAAGAGTGAAAAAAAACTATATTTAATGATGGTTCAACATCAAAAGGTGATAAGTGAACCTTCAGTGAAAACTAGGGCATATACGCCTAAAATTGAATTCTTTCCGTATTTTAAGCCTCCATATTTTATTGGATAAATGTAAAAAGATTTTAAAAACATATATTATCATATTTTAGTTATTTCTATCCATTCCCGCCAATACAACGGCTACATGTTAACTACCATTTAAAATAATATTATTTTATTATTAGAGTGCAACGTAAGATTTCAATGAAACTCTTTGTTGTGTGTTGGGTACACCATCGAGCATAGAGTCCCCTTTATAGTCATATTAATATTTTATTCACAAATTTGGATAAATAAAAAAATTTCATATTCTTTATTTACCTGGGGGGTTACAACATGTCTCTGGTGTAAAAAATGGTTTTTGAAATAAGAGAGAAGTAATGTTGGTTTACTTAAATTTCTTTTTGGAATCATGTATACATAAATAGATTAAAATGAAGGAAAAACATGTATTCTCAAGAAATTACTAATGGAGAAGAAAATTTATAAGATTCTTGTGATATAGATCCTAATATTTCATTATCTGAAGCATAAACATAAAAAATCATGATAAACAATGAGACTATATCATAAAACCCGTACCACTTTAGTAACATTGAGTTGTAAGCCCCATGATATAATACAATTAAATATAACATAAAATATTATGAGAATAAATAAATTAATGATATTATGTGTAAATTGTATTTATATATACATCATAATGGAATATAGGTACATCACAAAACATATTTTCCAAAAAAGACAAATTGAGTGAAAATTCCCTTACCACTTTGTTAAATTTAAGACAGTAAAACCTCTAAAAAGAGGTCATAAATTGGATATGTATATCCTTATAATATTCGGATAATAATCATTATAAATATAAATTGAATGTATATTCACTACACACATGAAACACATAGTGAAAATGGCATGTGTCTCACAAAAAATAAAACTATGATGAAATTCATTTATCATGACTCTATTCTTCTTTAATACAAATTAAAAGAAAGATTATAAAAATAATATGTGATTTATAATTATATTAATGAGTTATAATTATTAATATCACAATGTATTTATTTTTCCACTGACTTATTATTACCTGTTTATTAATAATTGTTTTTTATAATATTGTTTTGAGTGATAACTGCTTTGTTTTTCGAGTTTTTATTGATTTATTATATTTATTTATCATACATTGATCCATGTTCAATAATATATAAAATATTTATCATGATATAAATGTCATATATATATATATATTTATATTAATCCATATAAGTTAGATATAGAAAATGATATACACCGTTCATTGAGATGGTAGGTCAGACATATGCATGGATGTAGCATTCATTTTATCAATGAATGCAGTGAATGGAAGATAAACAATAAATAAGAATTATTGATACATTATTATTTGTTATATATCACATGTAATAATTAAATTTAAACTTAATATATTCTATAAAATGTATTAGTAAAAAACAAATCACATCACTTTGCAAGTCGGTTGTCATTTGTACACAAGAACAACATTATCATATCATTCCTAGAATATAAAGTAATAATGTATTTTTGATATGTTAATTAATGAAGTATAAATATTTTATAAATATTATATATATTCATTTAATTTATCCTTATTATAATCAAATTGAAACATAAATGAAAAACACATCACTTCAGTTTTTAGAGGCGGTTGTATGCCATACACATGATCGATGACATCAATTTTCAATGGGTTGGGATATATGAAGGTAGATGTGGTATTTAAATTCCATAATTTTAATAATATCATAAATATAGTATATAATAATTTAATCCAAAAGTATATCATACTACGAGAGATGATGATGGAAAATGAATAACATCGACTCATGATGTGGTAGTATTTTGAAAACACAATCTATTATTTTTTCACATTTGATGGATGTGGATATGAATATAGGTTATCAAACTAACATGATAAAATATTATTATATATTATATAATGGTCTTATTAATTAATAATTACTATAGAAGAATTTACAATGTAATAGTTAGATGTAAAACCAAAATACAGTGTTAAAAACATCCCTACTTTTTGAGAAAACATTATTAGGTTTAACCTAATGACTTCCATGAACGGAATTATGATATAAAAATGAAATATAAAAATTGGGTAGGTATTTAAGTAATAGTATAATGTAACCTAGAATCAAATGTTTTCAAAGAGAGAATATGAGTGGAAAGTGTGTGGGATTTTAGAAGTGGGGGATAGGGTACACATGAAATTTATTGAAAGAATAAGTTGCACCCATGTTTTCGTATTCCAAAATAATCAAAATTGGATAATTATAGAATCTTATATATGATAAGGCCTAAATATTTCAATTAAATTAGCATTATAAATGTTTTTAGCTAATTTTATCCCTTATCTTTTTAATTTAACCCATAGGTATACATGTTTTATTCTTAACTGCAATAAATAATTTTTACTGTTTTACTATAAATTATTGTAAAAACTATTTTCACCTCATTATCTAATATTATTTATTTTTATTCAAAATAAGGAATTGTTTTTCTAAATTCTATTAATAGAATTTTAAATTATAGTTAAAAACTATGCCAGCATACGTGATGAAAAAGCGAGTTACGAATGTGAAAATCATAAAATGATTTGAAAAATTTCTATATAAAAATTTAATATTAAATTTAATAAAATGAGAAGAATTGGATTAATATATATATATATATATAATAAATTATTTGATTTTGAAAACCATCTTAAAAATTTCAGATGTTTTGGAATGCTTTATATGAGATGAAAATTCTAAAAAAAACCATTATTCTTCATTATTCAATGAAAATTTTCCCATTTCATAAAATTATAAAAAATCACCCAAGAGAATATTAAAATGATTATTTTAAAAATTAATTTTTCAATATATTTTTTTCAAAATATTTTTTTCAAAAAAAGTATGCAATTTTAAATTAACTGTGTAAAATGAAGCAAAACAACTTTTTGAATAAATAATTTTTTTAAGAAAAACTTTTTATTAATTCTTTCCAGATGCCTAAAAAAATGTGAATTATATTTATTAGATTGAATATAAAAAATATAAATTGCATTAAAATTATTTAATAAGTTGTTAGTTTAAATTATTGATGTAAAAATCATTCTACACAGAAAAATATTTTCTCATAAAAGGTTTTACTTTTTTGTAAAATGGTTCTAATTTTCATTTATAATTAGATGGTCCCCATAGAATATATTTTATATACCTGTATAAACGATATATTTTATTTAAATTTTTATTCTTATTAATACCCACAATTCATTAATCTTGGTGATAAATATCGTATTAAATTATATAATTTTTATAGAATGTTGTGTTCTACTATGAATCATTGTTGTGCGTAGTGCAAGATATTGATGAAATTAATTTTTTTTGGAAAAAGTAGTTCATATATTTCAAGTGTTACATTATACCCCCATTAACATGAATTTTAATTTATAAATTATTCACTATAATAAAAAATAAAGGTACTTCTTGCTTCATTATAACGACAATCTCACTCATAGCTTCTTCAAACTGGTGGTTTAACTACCAAAAATTGACCAGGTGAGTGGTCTTTTTTCCTATCACATTATCTATATGATCTAGAATATCAAAAAAATATTAGAGAGATCATTATACATTGACATGTCTATATGATCAGTACATGTGATGGATTGGGTATGTATTTCATAGTAGGGATACCTGAAATATCTCGTGGACATGATAAAGTTTAGTTGGAAGCACCAATTGATAGGCTACCATCCTGATATGATAAAAAATTTCAAAGGGATCGATATACCGAGGGAATAGCTTTCATTTATATTATAAAGACAATTTCGTCTTTTGGTTGTGTTTTGATCATCTTCCACTTCATTTCTAACTCAAAGAAATGAAAATGAATTTATTTTTCCAAAAGCACTAATAGATCATAATACCCATAGTAGAATGATATGTCATTACATCCATATTTATTAATCATCATAGAAAATTTATTGGAACATGTTGCTATATATACATAAATCTCAATATAGTTATGTAATACATTAAAATAATATCACTCATCCAAAATTCAACATAAACCATTTCTTAAATATTAAACCTTATGAGCCTTCCAAAATTAAAAAATTTATAAATAAGTACCCTATATTTTCTTAAATAAAAATAACATTGACCCCCCCATGTATCAATAAGAATCTATTAATGATCAAATAAAAAATATGTGAATAACATGGCCATATATTATCCTAGATAATGTTAATAACTAGAAATTCAATAAAATATTAGTGAAACCCAATGTGTTTTTTTCATTCCATAAATAAAAACAAAGATTATTGAAAATATTCCATAAAAACAAAAATATTTTAATCACAATCAATGATAAAAGAAATTAACTTTTTTAACAAATTATTAATCAGTGTCTGGGTCATCAATATTATCCAATTTACACTATCCATATCAGTCATTCTATTATCCAAAATAAACACCATTTTCTCATCATTAGTGACATATTAATGGTTATCTTATCAATCTCATCCATTTTCAAAAAAATATAACATTTCCATTATATAAAAATTCTTGGTCATCAATACAATTCATCACCTTATTTGAAACAATTAATGAAAACATTATTCAAAACAATCCATATATATTTCATTTTTCCTGTTACATAATTCATTAATTTCCATACACAAACACTTCAACCATTTCAATTCATTCTTAAACCAATAAATATGCTTCATCATCAGAATCCATAAAATATATATTATGTAATATGAAATATCAAATAAGTATTAACATTAATCAACCCCTATTTAATCATGACTCTCTCATTTATTATTAATAATACCATTAAAATAGTCTACACATTTTATATGTCACTCATGGTCAGTTCATCATCAGTAATACACCAATTACTCAGACCAATATTATAAATATATTCATGACATTTCTACCTAGGACATAAATTTGTATAATTCATATAATTAAAACATTTATAACACTAAACAACTGTTAATTATTTAGGTTAACCATAATTCCCATTCATTTAATTAATCAAACATTTCATATTTCCTCAAATATTACATGATTTTTTCCTTATTCTCCGCATTAAAAAAATATCACCCCTTTGTGAAATTCCTTGGGTGATTCTTTTCTCTTTCACTACATATATGAAAATAAGTAATATTTTTTCCAGGGTCTACACCACCTATTCTCCCAGTGTAATCTATCCTTATATTCTTTTTTATTTTAATATTTTGTTTGGGTGCTAGTTGTTAATCAAATGCATTGATAACTGATTATACATAATCAGAATAACCTTCACTCAAGTGAACACCCAATTTGGATTCTCATATACGCATTTTATATCACATTCAACAATAACCCAATTCCATCCTGTTAAAACCATTGAGAAAAAAAGGAAAAACATAGTGTGAGAATCAATAATCTTATTGGGAAACCAATAATCATAAAGAATCAGTTATTAGAGTTCAAAATAAGTATTCGTTCATTTTTGTCTATGAAATATTTGGTTTATACAAGGTCATTATTCAAATTCATCAAGATGGTTCATAAATATTTTATGAATTCTAAATGTATAACACCTGAGAGTGTCTAACTAGTTTTATTTAAATACCCATTGTCATGTACTTGGTAATGCTTAATTGAATCCTAAGGAGATTTTCTAGATTTATTCCTACAAGGTATAACTCTACCTTAACCATATAAAATTACACTATATAGTAATATTTCTAATTACCTGGAAACCACTCGCACAATCCTTCATCAACATTCCATCATATTTTCATATATATAGAATTATCGTTAGACGAAACCTTTAATATATATAAAGGGATCTTACTAAAGTTTTCTCAACCTTTTATCCAAAAGTACTACTAAACCATTACCAAGATACAAACATTAAAGACTAAAAAATCTCATACATAAAATTTTAATCTTAATACAAGAACATTAATTATAGAAAAATGATCCAAAAAAAAATCATTTCGGTCTTGTACCTTGGGAAATGTGGACACAAAATAAACCGGTCTATAATTTAGCTACATCATCACCCACTATGTTCTTAGTAACTAGAACCCTTATTAGAAAAATAAAATATGATACTTTTTATTATATCCTAAAGGGGTTTTTATATCATAAAAAGGAAAAAATGATATATAAATATAACATGAGAATATATGTGTGATAACATTAGAATAAAATTTTAAAACCATACCCTACATATCACAGATAAAAAATGTGAGTTATGGAATAAATATTGGTAGTTTGTTAGACCTGAATCATAATGGAATCAAAGAACATGATTGATGAGATAATAACATTGGAATAATACATATATTTTTGGCATACAAGATATCATAAAAATTTATATGTCAAGGATATACCCCAAGAAATTTGAAACATGTTAGTCTTAGAATAACCACACATGTATATTCTTTAGTCTTATGATACCCTCCCATGTACACTCATTAAGGCTTTGAATAACCACCCATGAAACCTCTTTCAGGATAGTAATAAACTCCCATATACCCTTTTATCTCATAAAATATTAATAATTACCCAATTTTTTTTAAGGATATATTATTCCCACCTATCTGATAATCCATAAATTTGTGTTCCATAAGATCTTAAAACATTCATCATATCAGAACCCATTAAAAGGAATGGGTTTCATAAAACATTCAAAATATTATAATTGATGAAAATAACTGGGTTTAATAAATATGTAAACAGAGGATTACCCAAAATAATTAATTTTTTTCATAATTTTTTTCATCAAAAACACAAACCATTTCAAGGAATACAAATAATTGTATAATTTGATCATATCCAAAGTATTGAAAAATTAATGCGAAATGATTTCCTCTTAGATTGTTTTTTAAGAAAACTTGGATCATTTCATGAGGAAAATTTACTTCCCACTTTGAAAAAATCATTTAGAATCCTAAAACATTTTCAAAATCCATTTATTAAAAAATAACATAAAAAAATATAAAATAAGATTTATATCCATTGAAAAAATTTGTTGAGGGATTTTTTCTAATAAAATTTAAAATAAAAAAAATTATAAAACATTTTGTTATAAGTTTTTTCATGAAAATAATATTTGAAATTTTTAATGGAATATCTAAAACATTGAGTGGTCATGGTGGTGGAAAATGGTGTATATATTAAAAAATGATTCCATTCAATGATGTGAAAAAATTGAAACTTTCATTGTTTTGAGAATTGAATGTATGTTAATTTTAAAATTGTTTTTAAAAATATCTCTATATGGGTACAATTGACATTATAAAATCTTATAAAAACATTAAAATATTTTACATTTTTTTATGAAAACATGGATGTGGATGAAAAAATAAATTTTTGATTGAAAGAGTAATATAGTCAGTTTCCTTTAAAAAAAATATTTTGGAATCATGATAACATAAAGAGAAGAAAATTATGGGAAGATATTTATTCTGAAAAAATAACTAGAGAATAAAATCCATGATAATAGTGAGTGTTATATTATAATATTTCATTATGAGAAACAAAAGCATAATCAATCCCGATAAATGATGATACTACATCCTAAAAACATACAACTCTTGTAAAATTGAATTTGAAGTCACATGAAAATTAAAATTAAATGAAATTTATAATATTATGAATATAAATAAATTCATTTTATTAAATTTCATTGGAATTTATACACTCCCGTAAATAGAATATATGTTCATAACATAACGTATGTCCAAAAGAAGTCAAATTATGATAAATGTAACTCACCACATCGATAACATTTTAATGGTAAAAACAATGAAAGAGAAATAAAAAATAGATATTTAAATCAACATAATTTCCTGATAATTATTATAAATTAAATTCATGGATAGTATATGTACCAAATAAAATAAAAATGTTGTGAATATGGAATGTGTCACACAGAAAATAAATGTGAGATGAAAATCCATTACCTTATGTCTCAACATTATTTGTACATGTTCGAACCTCATGTATAGTTAATTTAAGTTTATTATACATATATTAATATAAAATAAATACACACACACAAACTTATATATATAACATATAATATTTACTTATTACCATTTATTTTCCATATTTTCATAATTCCATGTTAAAATTACATTTCCTGTAATAACTGGTTTGTTTTTCAAGTTTGTTTTCATTTTCCATTTCTGGTACTCATTATTTAATCATGGTTATATATTATCTAAAATTTTAACCATTATATAATTATCATATATATTCATTATATATTTAATTTTTATAATCCAAAAAATTTATAGATATAAAATTAAATACACCTTTTCTAGAGATGATAGGTTGTACGTATGCATGAAAGTTGTTTCCATTTTCATAATGAATTAGATGAAAGGATTCTAAATAATAAATGATATTTATAATGTAATTATAAATTAAAATATATAAGTGATAATAAAAACATTTACCATTATGACATTCTATGCAATGTGTTACTGAAAAATAAATCTCATCGTTTTGTGAGTTTGTAGTCCTCCGCACGCCTGAACGACGTTATTGTATTCCACACAGAGGTTAAATTATGAATGTTTATGTGATATAGATATTATATAATTATAAATATGTTTCAAATATAATATATATTAATTTAATACATCCTTATTACAGTCCATGTAAAATAAAAATGAAAAACACTTCACATTAGTTTGTGAGGTGGTAATCGGCGATACACACGAGCGTCAATATTATTTTACAATGGGTTGGGAGGTTATATTATAGATGAGGTATTAAAATTAGTCAGTTATAATAATTTCATGAATATATATATAAAAATTAAATTCATTATTATATCTATCTGTAAGTGGCTGTGATGGTAAAAAATAACATGGACTCATGAGGAAGTAGTACACTATTTCAATAGATAATGGTTTTGATTCGCATTTGATAGAAGTTGAGATCGATATATGTAAATAAATTTATTTAATAATATCTATATATATTTTATATTCTAATTTTTTTATTTTATCATTGTGATAAATGAATTTATGGAGTTATAAAAATATGGAAAAAATCTTCTAGTAAAAAACAATACCCCCTCTTTGAAAAACCTCATATGGTTAACCTAAAGCCTTCCTATATTGGATTTATGATCTCACCAAGGCCTATAGGTTTTGATATTTTATTTAAGAAATTTATCTGGGATGTTATTATTTAAATAATGTATTTTTATGTGGGATGAGGATAGGTGAGGGGTGGACTTTTATAGGTGGGGGAGAGGACACACTTGATTTTTTTGAAATGAATAAAGTGTTCGTACTTTTTTCACATTTCAAAATGATCCAATATTTTTTGTTATAAAACTATATTGGTGGAAAGGTAAAAATATGTCTCTAAAATGGGTTTTATAAATGTTTCAACTTAATTTTTACCACTTATATTTTTTACTTTAACAAATTGAAAACTAATTAATCATAACCACAATTATTAATTTTTACTGTATTTATTATTCATTATTGTAAAAAATTTATTTGCATTAATCAAAAAAATATTAATTACAAAAATTACAAATATAGAATCAATTGTTCAAAATAAAAACCATAGAGTTGTGAGAATTTAATTTAAAATTATACCAGAAGACTTGATTTAGAAGGGATTTCCCAAAGTGAAAGACATCAAATGTTTTAAAATGTTCGCATATAAAAATTCAATACAGAATTGATTGCAATTAATTAAATTGGGTTAATAAATATATTATTGATCTATTTTTTAAATTTAAAATTACTTTGAAATAAATTTTTTTTCTTTTAAATTCATTAAAATAAAAATAACATTCATAAAAAAATTATGATTTTCACTATTCATGGGAAAACTAATCTTTTCAAAAAATAATAAAAAAGGAAAAAAAATAATTTTTTGATTATTATTTCAAAAATTAAATTATTTTTGGATAATTTTTCCGAAAATTAGATATAATTATTTTGAGAATAATTGTGATAAATGAAAAAAATTGTTTTTAGAAAAATAATGTTTTAAGCATTAAATTGGATTTATTTCTATGAAATTTATAGAAAACACATAAAATTATGATTAAATGTTTTATTTACTATATAAAATATATAAGTAATTACAATCACTCACCAAAATTTATTTTTTAAATTAATAGAGATAAATTCTTTTTTTGTGCACCAAAATAGTTTTTCCAAAAAATGATTTCCTTAATTTTTAAATTGTTCTTATATTCATGTACTATTAATTAGTTCATTATGAAACCAAGTTATATACATGTTTAAAGAATATATTTTCTTAAATATTTTTATTATATTCATAATATCCGCTGAAATGAATATATCTTAACTATCATATAAAATAATAATTTTTTAATTAGTTGGCATGTTTTACCAAAACTCGTTATCACATATAGTGAAAGATATCATATAAATTAAATTTATTTGAAAATAATATTTCCAAAAATAAATAAGTTTTATAATTAACACACCATACATAGATAAGAAACACAAATTCATATGTTTCTTTTGATTTTCCCATCTTTGGGTTTGAGTTTTGATCCTTTGACTTTATGATTATTATTAATTAATATTATTTTCCACATACTATAATATATTGATAAAAACCTTGAAAAAAATGTTCACTATGAAGATCGATATTTTGGGTGTTTCATGAGTGATATTACGTTAATGAATATTTTATGAAAGTATTTTAACCTTAATTTCATTAATGCAAGATGATATATAAAGCCCTTTGGTGGTAAGAAAACAAGAAAAATAAATCCACGTCTATGGTATTTTGTGGGTAGGATAAATTATAGAAATTCAAAAAAAGATACATTGAGAAAATATATTGATGACACCGGTATGAAACCATCTTTACAAAACAGAACATTATAATGAGATCATAATACACCGTAATAATCTGATGGATATTATATTTCATTGCAATATTATCTTCATTCTCTATGAGTCCCTTTGTGTGTTTCTATGTTAAAAACATGATCTTTAAGAAACTCCCCAAATACGATTGAGAAAGAGAACATATTGTTATTATGATCAGTAGATAAAAAACATCTATTAAATATAAACAATTCTTCATTTTTAATATGTTGAATAAATATTATTCACGTATGTGATTTCATAATTATATATAATTAGGATGATCAAATTGTTTTCCCACATTTTTCTTTTGAATGAATATTTGGTGCGAAAAATATCTTCTAAATATTTATTTTCTATTTAGTGAATATGATATTAAAATATTAATATATTTTTTAATGATACAAAAATACTAATTTATTAAATAAATTCTTTCTATTCAATGAATAATAAATATTTTGTATGAATGGAGAACTTAGTTTTAAATGACTGGTGTAACGTAATATATATAAAATATTACTGGAATAAATTTTTGAAAAATAATTTCATAAATAATATTTAATTGATTCAATAGGATTGGTCATGTCATTAAATAATAGTACTGATTTTATTTTTACAGATATTTCATTTATGAGGATTAAATAAATAATAACAATGTATGAGTAATTTATATTTTTCTAACCATAGAAAAATTACACACCAATTGTGTTATTTCTTAGTACAATTTTATTTATTTTTGTAGTGTGTACATAATAAATTTTTATAATAATCTCAATCCATAGAGAGGATCTCTCCAAGAATTCTTTTATGAGCAGATAGTGATCCGCAATGATAAACCCACATGATTTTATAGATATCACTATAAATAGTTTTGGGAACTGACTCTCTTGTAAATCAAAGATAAACGATATAAGTGTTAGACCTTTTGTGCTATCAATTAAAGATTCATATGAAAAAGTTTGAAGGCTTGGGCTGATTGTGTGGATCATCTATAATGGGAATATAAACTTGATTCTAATAAAAAAATATGGTATAATGTAGAGATATATTTAAATTCATCAATGAAGAAATATTTAATCACCGGGTAATTCTTTATCTTTGTAAATAAATTATAAATAAAAATGTGATTATCTTGCATTCAGTTCTTGTATTATCATGTTAATTAATCTTTGATTCAATTCTATTTGTCATAATGTAATTTTCATGATGTACTTGTCAAAATAGTCATCTATTATTTAAAAAATATAATCTAGGAATTCCATTTTGGTGCTTATGCTACACTCAAAACCATCAACTGATATCGGTGTGGCCCAATAATAATATATAATTATTTAAAAAGTATCGACTAATTTATTCATTTATCATTAGATTTTAATTCCTATTGAATCATTCTTTAATATAAATCATGTGTTCTTTTATTTTTACTATAATTTATTGAAAATATAATCAATAGATGGATTACATTCAAATAAATAAAATTTTACAATGTAATTTAGAGGTTTCAAGGATTCTTCTAACATTACAAATGAGTACAAAATTTTTATCCTAATGGTACACTCCATGTACTCATTTTTAATTCACAAAGACAACTCCTAAATTAATTTTTAAATTGTTCATTTATTAAATTAGGTGAACTAATAATAAACATGCTATATAAAAAACACACACTTGTGTGTCATTCATTAGATAGTAAATAACTCGAAATTATGTGATAAAATGTCCATGTTATATTTCAGAATAGTAAAAAACAAAAAAAATTTATGATCAATGATAGGTAGTTTATATGAATTGTAACCGTGTTCCCTCTAAGATACATGTTTGTTTAATTTTATAATTTTAAATAAATTTTTTAATTAATTTAAAATAAATAATGATGAAAATATCAATAATTTTTGGATGTGAATAAAGATAATATAATTGAATAATTAAATTATATAATTAATTAATTTGATAATTACTTATCCTAAATAACCATGATTGGGAATGAATGTTTATTTTATAAGTGATGAATTCATTGCATATTTAAGGATAACCATGAGCATAGAATAACCCATTATATGTGATTGGATTTATTCTAATTTATTATTAAATTAAATTTAATGAATTCATGTCATCAACCCCACTATGTAATAGTCTCCTTTCCCATAGTTTCTTTTATGTAAACCCCATAAACCAATCATTTGGTTCCTCTTACCTACTTGTCTGTAAATGCTTATGTAATGGATGTACCTCCAAGGCGAGTTGAGGAGGACAACTTATGGAACTAGGGTGAAAATAATCCAATAGATACATTTGAATGCAGGTGATATAAATAACCCGAATCTAGTGGAAAACATTATATATATACATTATTACATTCTCACAAGATATAATGTATCACATCCCAAAGGACTGAATAGTTTAGTAGTCTTGGTAAACTAGGTACATAATTGAACTTATTTTTACAATTTAAAAAATAAAAATTCACAATGGTTTTTATTTTAAAATACAATATTTCACCTTATAATATCCTTTCACATCAGTCAAAAAACACTTCATGGTATCTCGAGGAAAATAAAACATAAGAAAAAGGTAATCTTAGATACCTAACAAGGATATGTGTAAAGTGTAAGAATCTATGAATATATAAGACATAACCAATATTGAAATAAAAATAACTCAAACACATTCCATTATATCAATAAATTGAACATGAATAATAATATTCAATGAATAATTGATGCTCAAATAATTCCATATAAATAATTAACATGATTTTGAAACATAACCATGTATATACTAACTAATTGAATAATTAGATGAAACATACATAATGATTCTTATAATTATTAAATGCATAATTTCTAACTGCATATACATACCATGAAAATCTAATTCCATGAATTATTATCATCCAGGCCTCATGCTAAGATATCCTATATAAATTTTTAAGGGCATGAAAAAATAACCACGATAGTTTGTATCATCCTAACTTATAAGGCATTAATGGGATAAAGGGTCTCATCCATAAAATTTAAATTTTTAGGGATTTATCATATGAATGGTATCAAACATAATCTAAAAAGACCTTTTTATTGAAAACAAACATATGAAATGTTAACAATAACCCCAATTGATACACTTTATCACAAACTATATAGAGTAATATGGATGGTATCGCACCGGTATATCCTGAGTAATAATATTCATGATATATCTAAAGAAATAAAAATAATGGTATAATTATAACTTATTCATAGTGGGTAACAAGTATAAAAAGGGGTGATGTCATTGATGAATAGAAATTATATAAAGAGATCATTAATTTTATTTGTGGAAAATAACCACTCCACTTTGAAAATAAATATTCAAAACTAAATGTTGAAACAATATTATTAAGATCTATTTATTTTAAAAATAAAATTTTAATCATATAATGTATGGATTAATACATACTATGGTCATTATAGATGTAAATTACATACATACCAAACTTTCTAAAAAATATTACTTTCCTCTTTTCGGTAAAATACAAACTATACTTGTTTAGAAAATGAAATAATTATTCCATTAATATTATTATTTGTAAAAATTATGGAATGTTTAAAAAATAAAATAATAAATCATTTATATAATTTTAAAAACATTTATGGAAATATTTTTTTTGGAAAACATGGTTTTGGAAGGAAAAATATTTTTCAACCAAAGAGATAAGTGTATAAAAATATTATGAAAACACATTCTCAAAAATTAAAAGAATCAATTATATAAATTTAGTACAATTAATTGAATAAAAAATGAATATACATAGGAGAGTAAACATATATAGGTTTATTAATTAATTCCTAATTGATTTACATCCTTGGATATTGATGTATAAACAATCCTGATTAAAATGAGATAGAAACAAAATTCTATTAACACTTCCATAACATTTAAATCAAAATAACCATGAAAGGAGATTAGTAAAATGAAAAATTAAATAACATTCATAGAAATATATTAATGATATAACTTATCAGGATGTGAATTATACACACCCCATAAAATAATAAGTGGTGAATATGACTTATGTCTTAGAGAAGTAAAAAAGTGATAAGAAACCCTTACCATTGGTATGATTTCCTTAATAAATGTTTAAAACTCATGTATAATAAATTTAGGGTTATTATAAACATAAATAATATCCATATATTTATATATTATACAATTTCTTATTTATTTATGACATTTTATGACTCATTAATTAACAATTCCTTGATAAAATCACATTTTAGGTAGTAACAACTTTATTTTTCATATATGTTTTGATTTAGTATTTCCAGTCCTTTTGTATTTATCATGGTTACACAAAATATATATAATTTAAAACATAATATATATATCATACATATCAAATATATATATATTTATATTAATCCATAAATATTAAATATTGATAATGCATTACACCATTTTTGGAGATGGTAGGATGTACATACGCATGAACATTGATTCCATTTTCTTGACGGATGGAAAAAGAGGAATATAAATATTAATTTACCATTATATAATCATTTTTATTTTTTATATATCATTTATATAAATAGATTACATCCTTATTATCATCCATAAAAATATAATATGAAAATAATTTCTTATTGCTACATGGAGGAGGTAGTCGACAAGTACACACGAGTGATATTATAGTTTTTCAAAAAAATACAAGAGAAGAAGTTATATGTGATATTATATTTATATTATAATTTTAGTTTATATATATTCCATGTATTCATTAACTCTTTCTTTAATACTTTCCATGTAATGTGTATATGAAAAATTAATCACATCGCTTCGCAAGGTGGTAGTCTTCCATACGCACAAGTGGCGTCTTGGAATCCCCCTAGAGTGGAATGTAATAAGGTATATGTGTTATAATACTTTATGAAGTGTTATTGTTTAATAAATATACTATAAAATTGTAAAATATATGATTTTTTTCATCCATGAAATGTGGTGATGGAAAAGGAATTACATCGGTTGGTAAGGCGGTAGTCTACCAAAGCCATGATCGACAGTTTGTTCCATTTGATGGAGGTGTGGATGGATCTAGGGTTTTAAATAAACACAATAAAATATCATTATATTTGGAATATTTGAATTATTATATAATATAATATTAATGTGATTTTAAATATATGGATGAACAAATAAAAAATATGCATGTTTATGAATTTTAACACTTCTTCGAAGAGACAATTTAGGTTTATATAGAAATAAATATTTATTGGGATTATTAATATAAAAAATTCATATTGTACATTGGGGGAGAATTTATGAATATAATAGGGTAGTTACTGGATGAAATAAGTAGTTTTAGTTGTGTTAATAGAGGAGGAGAGGGGTATCCTTCTATAAGCGTGGGAGAGAACATACATGGAATTTTTTAAAAAGATAAAGTTATACCCATGCATTTATCAAGAGAAAATTTTCTTAAATTGTCCATTACAGAACCTTATAGGTTATATGTTCTAAATATAGTTAGTAAATAAGACCTTTAATAGTTTATGTTCATTTTTAACCTTAACATTTTATTTTAACCCCATGGTATACCTATTTTTACCTTAATTCCAGTAAATGTTTTTTTATTTTTTACTATTCATAATTGTAAAACATTAAATGATAAATATTTTATAATATTAATTATAATTATTCTAAATATATATTATATTTTATAAATATTAAAAATTGAATTGGAATAATTTAATGTAAAAGAAAACCCACAGATGCCTCGAAAAATTGGGTTTTTCAAAGAAAAAATAAAAATGTTTTGAAAAACATTTATATAGGAATTGAAAATTTAATTTATTATAATGAACTAGATTTGTTAAATTATAACATAATTGAAAAGATATTACTTTAAAAAAAATTAGAAATATGATTTTATTTTTTAAATAATTTATAAAGGTAGTTATTTATAAAGAGTAGTATTTTTTTTTTCAATTTATCAAAAACCATTATATATTAATAAAATTATAAATAATTAATCCAAATATATTTTGACATGTATATTTAAAAAAGGATTTTATTTTTTTCAAATAAATGTTCTAAATTGATAATAATTTTTTTAAATTTATATTTTCAAAGTGTGACTAAACCTCCTTATATAAAAACACAATGTTTTAAAAAAAATTTCTTTCTATTTCAAATGAATTTTATTTTATTTATAATTAATAGATAACCATTTAATTTATTTGATAAACATTTAAACCACATATTTTTTATTATTTAGTTTTTTTCATACCCAAGAAATGGGAAAAAATGTTATTATTATATTGTTTAAATAATAATATTTTAATAGAGTATCATATTTTATTTAATCCAGATGTTGTGTTCATTTAATTCTACAAAATGTATTGAATTTATTTTAAAATAAATATAAAAAAGATTTAGGGTGTTACATTATCATTTACTCTTAGTGATTATTGTTATATATGCTATCAAACATAATTTTCTTTTTTTAAAACATTGTGTAATTAGAGTCTACAACCCTTGAACACTGATTATTTTATTTTTGACATCATAAGTATTACATTGTCTTAAAAAAAACCTCATAAAAAGGTTTAATAAAAATTAATTTTGATAATAGAGGAATAAAATTATGATTTTTATTTATACTAACACATATATGTGATTCCAAATATGAGCAAATTTGTGTGATGTGAAAATATATACCTAGAAGAAAAATACAAATAATTATTTATTGTAGTAGAGATAATTGATTGTAGGAAATTCAATTATCTAGAAAATCAAGAGACCAAAAATACATAAAAATTAAGAGAATTTTAATACAATATGATTCATCTGAAATAAAAGTACTATAATAAAATTTTGTTTTAATGTTTTTTAATTGGATTGAGAAATTTTATTAACATCTAGTCTAAGAACATAATGAAATATACATACATGATATCATAATATTTATTAGAACAATTTAATAATTTCATTTCTCTTTGATCAATTTACACTAAATTTCTATCTCAAGAAAATTTATATCCGATATGAATATTTTGTTCTAGAAGCACTAAAATTAACTCATAATTGATCATAAAAATATTTACAATTCATACATCCAATCTCAATATATATGTCAAAAAGAAAATAAATAGAAAAAGTTATCTAATAAAACATTATTTTCAAAAAACGTGATAATAAACCCAATGTTCAACTTAATCTATTTTATAAATAGCTAACCATAAGACTGATCCAAAATATTTGTTCCTAAATTTTATGTTTAAATTTTTGAAGGGAAGTGACTAAATTTACAAAATAAAATTAACGTTGGATTATCCACCCAAATCAATGTGGGTATTATGGAAACATACAAAATATGTGAATACCTTGACCACTATAAAACCATAATGAAACCATGAAAACTTCTAAAAATTATTTTTCAACTTATTACTTAAAAAAATCTCAAATTATTTAATTTATTCTATAACTAAAAAGTATAGCACACTAAACTAAATATCGAATAAACCATAAAATTACATACCAATTTCAATGTCAACAATTATACTCTATAAATATATATATATATATCATTATTATCTCAACATAAAATATAAGATAAAATCTAAAAGATAATAATACATTTAAACAAATTACCAAAAAATGCTAGAGAATTCTTCCTTAAATATATTTTTCACTAAAAAATAAACTATACTAATGGATTTTATTTCCACAAATGTATCCCAAACTTTCATTAATGTTGGACCATATAAATCCTAAATGTAGTTTTTATGACCCTGAAATTATGATCAACACTAAAATCACAAACCCATAATGGAATCCATAACTATTATTTTGTGAATAAATATATGGCTATAAAAATTTACAAAATCCTTATATGTTTCATGATAATCATAACCCATATTCCATTACAATATATATATATAATTATATTTCTCAATTCCAATACATAAATACGTAAAATATTTTATTTTAAAAAAGGTCCTCCTTTGTTCTATGGATTAACTAATAGATGAGGTAATTAATTCAAATAATTTCTAGGTTCCACATATTTAAGACAAAAAAAAATGAAGATATAACTTGGATAAAATTTATTTCTTCCATTATTCTCATAATTTTTTATAAAAAATCCATTTCATTTTTCTCTTATTTTTCACTCATACATCATTTTACCATTCAAAAGATACACTTTTCAGGATTCCACATTCTTGATTAAGAGTTAGTAAATGTTTATGTTGTTAGTCATGTTTTCTTATTAATGATTAAGATTAATCTGGATATATTTAACTACAATCATCATCACATTTTTTTATAGGAACAAACGTTTCTTTTAGATTCAATTTTAACACAATTATTTTGGGTTGTAGAGATTGATTAAAAAATAATTGTGTGAGGAACAATAATAATAGTGGGAAAACCATATAATCATTTATAGGATTTCTAAATCACGACTCATTGTTTTCAAAATAATACAACATAGGTTCAACCTTAGTCATTATTATTCATCATCAATTTTAAATCCTTCACAATGGTTTATAATAACAATTTTAATTTTTTTAATCATATCCCTTAGGATTGAAAAATGTTGTTCATTGTAAGGATTGTAGTCATGGACCACGTAACTCTTTATTCAAGCCTAATAGACCATTTTGAAGTTCTTACCCCTATAAACATATATTATAGAACCAAATCCACTTGTAGAATCTAGACAGTGATATATTTCTAAGGAAACCTCATAATATTAATATTACCCAAAAAAATTAGTAGTTATTTTATACTTAGAATCATCCTTAAAAAATGACATAGTGTAATATTCCATAATCTATGTCTTCCTAAATATTATTTCCAATGTTTCAACTAAATTACCACTAATACAAACTATAAATACCTAGAACATAGTATCTTAGAATCTGGGATTGCATTATCACGTTAGAATATGATATTAGGATTTTAATCCCAAATGAATTAATAGTTTATTATTCATAGTAAACTAGACATATTATTGAAATTAAAACTAAAATTGAAAATATGAAATAATAAAGTGTATTATTTGGGAGAACTATATTTACTTTAGCATATCCCTACATATTAATTAAATAACACTTCTTGATATATTAGGGAAAATAAAACATAAGAATAGTGTGTGCTAAGAGGGATAACAATGGTATGAATATAGCAGAAGCTATCAAGAATATATAAGACATAATCATCATGTAAATGGAAATAATAGAAACACATTCCTTAACAACTCATGTGGGTCTATGGAATCCCACTATTATAAATAAGTGAATAAAACCTCTTCCAAATCACGTTATAATCCTTCTACTTCTAGATGGGAATTATTATATCGACTCCCATCAATTTACAATTTCCTCATAAGAAATAAATATTCCAAAAAATAATAATAACTATTTTGAAACTGATCCAAAAAATATCAGTCCAAATCCCCAGTCTGATTTGGATGGACCTGATTTTATCAATCCAATGCGTTTAGATCTAATTCTCTTAATACAATGAGTTTGGATCTCATTATATCAATATGACGAGTCATGTTATGATTATATAAATATTATGGAGTCAATAGAACAAACCAATTGTCAAATCCACAAAACTGAAACTCTACTGAAATTATCAATATGATAATCATTAGTCTGATTGATTCATTGATTGATTGAATAAGATTTTCTCAATATTATCTTGATTAATCTAGTAAAAAAATTCAGATGTCTAATCCTCTTTATGAAATATCTAGCTGACAATGATTTTATCTTTATTTTATTAGTGTTCTACTATTTGTTTTCTTAAATGAATAGTAAAAAATGTATGAATTATATGATAAAGCATTTATAGTTGTCTCAGAAAAAAGTGGGAATCTTGAAAACATCACACACATCCTAATATTTCAAAATCTAATAAGATATCTCGAATTTGAACGTCAACATTCACTCATTAATTCATCATTATATTTATAAGATATTTACAAAAAAGAAAATTAATATTTTACCACCGAAATATTCATAAAAATTATGGATTTTTTTTGGATTGTTCTTTATAATCTGCTCAATACGATATATTTTCTTCTAATCTCATTTTGAATTTTTTACTTCTTAGCTCGTTATGATACGTTTCTTTCTTATATAATTAGGTTGGAATCATTATAACTATGAAGTTCTCATTATGATGTAATTATCATTACGATGTAACTTCAATTACATTATAGTCTCCATATTTAAATTTTTAAATTCATGAAACATAATTAGCTTCACACAATTTGACTTCTGGACATTATGGAGACTTGTTCTTAAATTCTAGAATCCATTAAATATTAAAAATTATTATCAATTTACTTAACGGTTTCTATAATGATATAATAAATATTTTTTGGGAAATTTTGTATCAGAAAAACATCAATAGATTTATTTTAGAAAGTATAAAAATGTTTTAACCCATGATTTCATAATATAATGTCAAAACACTTTATCAATAATTCAATTTCTTCAAACATTAATACATGACATTCTATGAATCACTGAGTTTGATTAATACTCATTATGATTGATCTAAACCCAATTAATATGGATCCTATTATATTAAAAAGTTTATAATTTATTAAAAAATCTCATTATTATGGATTGGGTATAATTCATGAATAATAAAAACATTATTATAAAAAAGGATAGTTGTTAACAAGTAAAAAACATTGTTAAATTTTTTCATCATAAATTTTATATTGTTTAATATATTTGAACCCCAAAATTAAAAATAAATTTTAAAATTAATTGAATACCCACTAAAAATAAAAGAGTTTTGGGTATTCAAATAAAATGTAAAATTGAATTACTCATGTAAAATTGAAAAATTTGAGAAGAAAATTCGGTATTATGATTGGTGTAAAACAAGGTTTTAAAAAATTGTAATGTGGTAGGGGAAAGGGTATCCTACTCATAAAATACTATTAATATACTATTGGGATAATTAAAAGGTGAGAAAATGTATTTTCATCTCAATTGGAAGACATACTAATAAATGAATCTAGATTGGAAATGTGTAGTGATGATTTCCCTAACCTTGAAGAATTGTAACTTAAAAACAAAGATCAAGCCTTGGGTAGTTGAGGATATGTTGGGGGACTCCTTATAAAGGAAAAAATAGAACATAATGGATTCTGTATTGGGAATGAATGGATATGGGTAAATGGGTGGTTATTTATAGGGTAAGTGGAGAAATTGGTTAATAATTTTCAGATTTAGTTCTAGGAAAACTAGGTTGTTGAAAATTAAAAACCATTGGCTTACCCATTGTTTTCTATCATGGTACTAGTAATTTGAGTTAAATTTTAATTTTTATTAATCCACCTGAATGAAAATTAATTTTTAAATACTCATCTTTTCTTGTAAAATTAAATATTCCACAACATAATGTTTTAAAAATGAAAATTTTCCATTTTAGGGTTTTCAAAAGTGAATTATAGTTTTAAAAATTGAATAAAATATTTTTAAATACATAATGTTAATAAAATAAAATATTCATGGTTGATTATTATGGTTAATTAATTATTACATCATAATGAAAAAAAATATTGTCATCAAATATACCAAAACCCTAAAATTGTATTGTTTACTATTTGGGAAAAAATAATGTATTTTAGAAAATTTGAATAAATTCACTATAACCTAATTTCAACATACTGATTTTAAAAATTATATCCATTTTATCAGAAAAATTATCTCAAAATGAGAATTTTATTTTTTTAAAGCCTTATTTACTAAAATTACTAGTTTTTAAGACGTAATAAAATTTGAAACATTCATAAAAAAATCAACAGGCCATTATAAAATTATTTAATCCTTAATTATTTAAAAAAATTGTTTTAATATTCAATTTAAAATAAAAAATAATCTTTAAAATAAATTGATTTATTATTAATTTTTTTTATATTTTCTAGAAAATTACAATTATGTTTTATTTTCATCGATAAATTAAAGTATCAATTTAATCTCAGTTAAACATATAATATAATATAAAAACAATTATTAAGAGGAATTTATGGAATAAAAATTTAATTTATACAAAGGGGATTATGAATTAAGTAACTAATGTCTAGACATGTAACCCCTTGTTACACTCGCACACACCATATGCGTAAGTTGATTGATGGTGGTACTTTGATGGGGTGCCTTGACTAATATCAATATAGTGGTAATATCCAATAACTTGAACTTCTATTGTAAGATATTTTATTCATGTATCACTTATTAATGATCATATTGAGATTGGTCAAGTGAGAACCCTAATGATGACACCTCCATCTCATGTTTTGACAACTAGGCTGCAAAATACATGCCTCTGCTAGTGGGTCCCATCAATTATTTTTTATGAAAAGACTTTATTATGTCATTACTAACTATACACACAAAATATAACAGTATAATTATCAACCCTAGGTATAGTTTTCAATGGTCATATTGACCTAATTTCAAATATTGGTCGAATTTGAATAGTGACATTTCCCTTTATAATCTATAAATACCACATCATTCTTTTTCTCGAAATTTACTATACTTTCCTTTACCGTTATATTTTATTTCATACTATGTTGATTAGTTTACTAAAATTTTGTTTTATTCCTCTCAAATTTTTAGTGGGGGTGATTGTTCTAGTATATTGGGTTAATTCATACTATCCTATTTTAGAATTTCAATTTAAATATTAATATCCAATTTTGATGTTTTGCATTTTAATTTGATTTATAACTGACTAATATAAAGATCAATTTTATTGAGATAAAATTATGTTGGTTTCTCTTTTTTTAGCATCACATAATTTAAAACACACATTTTTAGGAAAAAGTTTCTTTTATAATGTTTGAGTCCTTAAAAATATATAACTATATATTTTATATGATTAGTATATATACGTATGTTTATAAACGAGACATTCATTCTAGATTACATCAAAGTCGGTAGAGATTCCATGTGTCTTATAGGAAACTAATTCAAATGGTATTAAATTATTTAGTATTACTTACCATTCTTATTACCTACACTATTTTATTGATATGCTTTCTTCTTTAATTACTTATAGTCATCATTGGTGGTGGCCTACCATGATTTTATCTCACACTGTAGTCGAGCTTCCTTTCGGACCCATGTAGATTACATGTCTAGAGGTATGGATAAGGGGAAACAACATATTACAAATACTTGATTTATTTTTTGAATATAATAGATCATGGGATAAGAGGACCAATGATATGCTCAATATTATAGGGGAGAAGTATTTTTTTTGTATAGCATACCATATGTTCTTGTGTATTCATTTCCCCTTTTTGTACACCTATAAGCCATGATGTCTTTTTATATAAATCTGCCTTTCGTATTGTGAAATTATTAATGTTTTTGGTTATTGATTATTTTAAAATTGTTTATTATATAGGTTATATTATACTTCAACTACGTCAAGTAACTGTTCAAAAAATTATGGTGTCTATTTATATATTTTTCTTCTATTGATTGTTTATTTATTATATTTGTTGTACCACTCTAATTAGAGGTATATTCCCCCCACCATTACACCTATATATCCCAATAACTCGTGAATAACATATAGAATATAGGGATGTGTGCTTGATAACCTATGTTTCTCTGGCTCTAGGAACTAGTAATTGGAGCATGGGTTAGAATTCCACAATGTGTTATCAAAGGAGGTTTCTTTTCCTTTGTTTTATTGTTTGGTTATAATACCTGAGACTATGAGTTAATGGAATTTCATAATGATCCTGTGCATTGGAATAGAGAACCCATGTATATGGTAAATCCAAATTACCTAGGATGGGTTATTTCTCTTCTGGATTATTCCTATTATGGTTGATATGACTTCACCATTGGCTGAAACACATGTGTTGTGGAGTTAAATTTTGTGGTAATATTGAAATTATATTTCATTATCCTTACACAGATGAAATGATGGTGTTGCATTACATACATCATTATAGACACAATTGGATTGTTATTCCATGAATTTTCTAAGCCATATTTATATTTCACATATATTTTTTTGTTGCATATTATTAGTGATTGATTATTGTTCCTTGAAATGTGGTGAAATTTCTTAGAGGGTATTAAGAACAACATGATTGGTTGTTAGGGAGTATTATGTAACCTAATAGTCTTCTCATGTATAGTTAATAATAGAAACCTTACGAATCAAATTATAGAACATTGAGCCATCCACCATTGGTCGTACGGACTGAAAAATGTTATGGTATGGATTATGTGGGTTCCATATTTTAGTTCATGATGTGTATGGAACCATATTAATCATATGTAGTAAACCATTTGGTTTGATTATTTAATGTATTATTGTGAAAAATGTTTATCTTATTGAAATTGAATTGTGAAATAGAGAACGCAACCTTGATGGGTAGATAATAGAGGGTAGTTGGGTGTCTTTATGTTCTTATAGCATGTTATGGACATTCCCTACAACCTTGACATGGATTTATGAGAAGGAATGAATGCGTGATCTATTCCAATTAATATTATCTACCTCTCCAAGTTATATATCAATGATCCCTTAACTATAAAATCATTGTTTGAGGAATGTGTTTGGAATTATATAATCATGACACCATGACCTCATATCATACACTGTAAAGAAGGTGATGATCATAAACTAGAGTTTGTGGGCATTGAAATGATGGTGATGCTTCTATTTTTGAGCACTTAGAGAAGCCTAAAGTGTGTAATTTCATGATCAAATTTTATATGATACACGATTTTGCAAAGCGATGGTGGGATTCCGTTACCCTGGTAGATTATCATTGAGATATCGAATAGTAAAACATCTAGATGTTATTTTACTACAATTTCTTCCCACATACTCAGAGTGATGGCTAAGATAGAGAGTTTATAAAGCTTCTATAGTTAGGAATTTCTATCATAGAGTATTCTTCTCACTTTATTGAGTTGAAGTAGTTTGCAATGACTTTATACATTGATGATATTATGACCATGAGGCGATTCAAGGATGCCATGGTATACGCCATTCGATCATAGTTCAATGTTTTTCAGGAAGATTTTTATTTTTGATATTATCAAAAAATCCATTATTATTGAGAAAAAAATAAGGGAAATAGATTGTTCAAGTTAGAGTGGTTCAACACTAATATATTTAAGTGATTCTTCTAGCTGTCCCAAGAATCAATTTGAGGTTTCTCTTGGGGGTATCATTATTTTGTCCCCTCATACAAACAACTTTTTGATAAGTCACCATTATAGGAATGTTGGACATTTGAAGCCACAGTCTACGCAAGATCCAATAGAATTCAGATGAAAAGTTAGGATATGGCATATCTAGTGCTTCTGTTAGACCTTTCTATCAGTTCTTAGTATGTGAGAATCTACACCTACTCCACAATCTTGAGGAAGTCTAATAGTATTTTTCTAAGCATGTAGTTGGAATACCATCATCCACTCAGGTGGAGGTGGTGGTTGAGGTTGAGGTAGTAAAACTCATGATTCTCAGTGCTATAAGTGTATGTTTTCTCATGGAATCTAATATACAAATCAGGGACACAATATGGTTGAGTTACATGTATTTCAACCTATGCTAGAGGAGAATATTTCCAAACGAACTACAATATGAGGTAATATTATTATAGCATCCAATTTATAGTCTACCTTATTTGACATAGTTGTGCCTAACTTATTTATAACTGAGGGTATTATGGAGATCTTGAGCCTTGAGATAAAACTATTATATGGTGTTATGATGCTTGAATCCTCATTAGGTATCTGATATAATAACAATCATTGTTGCAAGGATTTTCCCCTTGAGAGATGTGGATCTCACTTGGTAAGGAATCCATTCCCCCTCGAAATTATGTTAGTTATTATAATTATCATATTCAGATAGTTAGTTAATTATTAAGACTATATTGACTAATATTATCAATGGGTGATTTTTACATCACCATAAGGTTATAGGCATGTTCATAAGGGATAATTGGACACCCAAGGGTCTTGACCTGAACATGAGCAACAGAGGCAGGGAAGAGTGAAAACTTTAGTTTCCAATATCATCCTAAATGAGTAGGGGTTCTGACCAATTGTTTTTCCTTTCATGATAGAACATTTCAGGGCTATATAGCCTGATAAATTATCTAATCTAACATAATTGAGAGATTTATAATTTAACACTAATCATGTTCTAGGAGAAACACTACTATCCACCCCCCATACAGGATAAAACCTATGAAGCTTCATGAGCACATTAAATAGTTGTAGGATTTGGAGACTAAAGGATTTATAATACCAAAATCTTCTCCATGTGGTTCCCCGATCATTTTTTCCATGAGGGAAGATGGTACCCTAAGGTTTAATGTGAATTAATATCGATTTTAAAATATTATGATAATGAATTGGTATCCACAATCTAGAATAGATGACTACTTTGACCAACTATTAGTAGTGAATGTGTTTGAAATACTGAATTGTGGTCAGGATATCATTAGGTGCATGTTAGGTCATCAAACATACCTCAAAAAACATTCATTGCAGTTATGATTTTTATGATTACCATGTTATTCTGTTTAGTATCATGACTACACTTAAAATTTTTAAAGGTTTATTGAAATAAGTTTCCCCCCATATCTGGATACATTCATTGTAATCTTTATGGATGATATCTTACTAAATTAATTTTTTTCATGACCATTCCATCCATCAGGATATCATTATAAATACATAAATATTTGACTAGAAATATTATACAATCACCAAATGCCACTTTTGGATTTACAATTTCCTCTTCTTAGGTCCTATAATTTGTATGTCACATGTTTTTGCTGACCTAGAGAAATTTAGAGCTATAGTTTCATCGAAGAACCTTAGAAATCCTTTGGCATCTAGAGTGTCATGAGACAATCCAAATTTTATAGATGATTCATCCATGATTTATCGTGCCTTCAAGCGCCACAAACAGGCTTGTCAATGAAGGGTGTGAAATTTGTATGTTTAGAATCATGTAAAGAAATATTTTAGGAGTTAAAGGGACATTTGTGTTTAGAATCAATTTTGATTCTACCAAATCTAGGAATAAACCAAAATATTTACTATGATACATTAGGTATTCGGATAAGATCAATTTTTATTCAGGATTTGTGAGTTATAGTGTACAAGTCTCTATAGTTGATGGCTCATTGGTGGAATTACCCAACAAATGATATCAAGTTAGTGGCTATAGTACATGATCTATGTGGTTGGATACATTATAAAATTCGAGTGTATATTCTGGTATTCACTAATCACAAAATCATCAACTATATATTTATATAGTGGGATCAAAATTTATGGTTGCATCGATGGGTTGAATACATATAATTGTTTGATTTTGAGATATCCTACCAGTCAGTGAAAGGTAAAAAAGTAGCCGATGGTTGGAGCATGATGAATCAAATGCAGGTTTTTCAAGAGGCCACTGGTGAGTGGAAGCACATTGCATTATTTTAAAAAATGATCATTGAGGTTCAAGAGAATAAAAAATAGACATTCCCCATAGCTTTAGTAGTGAACATTACCATTTTGGAGTGGGTGAGAATGATGAGGGTTTTTGACCCCATGATCATAGTTCAAAGAGAAGGTGTTTCCGATGAGAATACATATTTCTAGTTGGACCATGGATGTGGATGAGTCTTTACGATATCAGGGGCATGTTTTGGTTTTGGCAGTCATAAAGGAGGAGTTAATTTGGTAATTTCATGCCTCAGTTTGGTAAGTACATCCCGATGTCACCAAGATGTATTGAGAATTACACTTATAGAATTGGTGTCCTTCTATAATGTGAGAGGATACCCATTTTATCATTTTATGTTCCACTAGTTAATAGTTGAAGGAAGAAAATCATTTGTTGGATGGTATTATATAGATATTTTCAATTCCTGAGTGGAAATGGGAAGATTCATATATGAAATTTATGATAGGGATTCCCAAATCACATCATGGCAATGATATAATATGGGTAATTATTGATCGTTTGATGGAGGTCTCAAATTTCATACATGAAAAAGATAAATTCTCGGTAGACCCACAATAGAGACTATTCTCATATCACATTATAGTTATATCATTGGTTGAATAAATCATAATGTACATTTGTTCTTATGATCTTGACCTATCACCCTCAAACTAATGGACATACAGAGCGTATGATTTAGGTGTCAGAGGATATGCTCCGTATAATTGTCTCTGACTCATGGGTTCTTGGGAGATCCATATACCTCTTTTGGAGTTTTATTATAATAATAGATTTAAGGGTACCATTAAAATGTATACTTTTGAGTGATTAGGTGGTAGGCCTTTCTACTCACCTCTATTCTTGTTAGAGGTACGTGAGGCAGCTTTTCATGGACCACAACTCATCCAAGAAACATTAAGGTAGGTCCATTTGATTGGAGAGAGTGTATTGATAGATTCATATAGAAAAAAATCATATTCAAAATAACAATGATGACCTTCTAATGTTGATGTTGGTTGTTGGGTATTCATTCTGATTTTTCCGCGGTTTGGTCACCGACATGTTCATAGGGAATGTAAGATTTAAAATCGGTTCATTAGACCTTTTTTATTTCTAAAATGAATTAGAACAACAGATTAATGCATATCACATCCTTAGAGATACAAATCTACACAATATGTCTTCCCGGTATCTCAGATTCATCGATATCATCTAGACCCATTGATTTTATTCCAACCTGATGATGTTGAGTAATAGTTGATTGATTTTTAGAATAGTACCCATTGAGTATCATGGACCATAGTGTGAAGACACTCTAATGTAGGGAAGTTCCATTTGTACAATGGTTATGGAAACAAGAACTAGAAAAATATGAGACCTATGGTGATAGATGGTATTTGATTTTAGCGGAAACAACTGTTTTATTATAATACCGATTTTCCCTCAAAAGGCCATCTTAAGGATGAGTTGATTTGGGGAGGGGAGGTTGTAACATCCCACATTTTCACACTGTTACATATCTATTTTTTGGTTTTTAATTCATTAATACAACCCTAATAATGTTGTCTAATTGACTTACAAAAGGTCACAAGGGTGTCTGGGGCTTGTTCGGAACATGGAGCACCAAGAACATGGAAACCATACTAGTCCACATGGTAAGGGAAAAAATTCCACCAAACTTGCATAGTTTCCTATACCATGTGGGGTATTTATGTGGCCTTAAATATCTCTCAGAGTTTTTCTAAAATCATGTGATCCTAGTCACATGCTAGTGTAGGTTCAAAAGGATCTAGGTATAGTGGTCTATGAACAACTTGAATAGTTTATCCAAATTGTGCTCCTCTAACATGTGGGGTCCCTTCATGGACAATGAGGTGCAAATGATTGGTGCATAGTTTTGAAAACCATGCACCCAAACTATGCTACCCTATCTAAGAAGGGTTATTTTACCATTTCCCCTTAATGATATTATAACCAAAATTTTCTTCTTCACCCTTTTATTTCCAAGTAATTGATCTCCCTTCTTATACCATGAGGTCATAAAAATCCCAACCAAGGTTCATGGTTATCTCCTCCATCCAGACTCCAAATCATTCATTGTTCGAAGCAATGGATAGCTCTCATTATGAACCAGAATCTTCTTACTTTCTTTCTGCATTCTTCTTTCAATATCCCATGATATTTTAGTGTGAGATCATTCAGCCAATTTTTAGGGTGTTAGAACATTATTATTTTTTTCATCCAATATATTTTAAACATGTTTCTTTTATGGGATGATGAGTCCTTAATTAACTTAAGGTAGGATGTATAGTTGTTTTGTATAAAATTTTTGTTTCTTCCATTGAAAAACATTATTCCACAAGTTATCCATTACCACACATTCTCTAACAATACATTTATTAATTCTAAAATGATATAAACCTGATGTTATACTCTCATTGAGCCTTTAAATTTGATTAAATAAGGTATAACTCATCTATGGACACCCCTTGGGTGTTCCATATTAAAATTACCCATTTGAATTAATTGAATAAATTACTGGAAAAACTTCTAGGTTTTGTTATTTCAATATAAATGAAATTACCCACTTCTAGGTAAATTTTTATTAAACCAAATATTATTATAAGTGCTTAGATTGACATTTAAATAGAATTTACCATGTAAGTAATTTCATAGTAAATAATGAAAACTTCTAACTTTATCTTTGAACCTTGAAATTGAATTTACATGAATTATTGAATGGATTGTATAAATTTATTTGTTTTTATCATAATGGGTTACCTTTATTAAACAAAATAAAAATAATAATTTAATAAATTATAATGGGTGGTAAGGCCACAATGATAGATTCATGGATAATTTATTAACTGTATGAATTGATACACAAACTTATATATTGGATTTGATAATTTCAGATCTTATTAAATGATCCCTAAATTTATTATTATTATTTTTATCACACCATTGTTTTTTGGATTTGAAATGATGGTTAAGAGAATTGTTGAGTATGAAGTTTCACTTTACCTTATATTGGGTGTTGAGAATGATATATTTCACCATTATACTATTATCATAGTGATGGTCATGAAATTCCGCATTCCTTTCTATTGGGTGTCAGTTATGAAGTCTCACACAAATTATAATGAATTTTGAGAATGAATAATCACTTTCATTATGAGATTCAGAGCATGTATCATTTTTCTTGATCTTATATGATAATTTAGACTGGTTATGAATACCTGTGTTAGGGCATGGTCTAGCCAGTGCCTAGTATCCTTGAATTTTCCTACTTGATTTTAAACGTACATGGTGTATATAGTTTGATAAAATATATAATTTTAATATATATGTTATTAATATATATTCATATTGTTATCTATTAGACATTCATTTCAGCCTACAGTAAAGTATGTAGTGCTACCCAGTGTCCTTTAAGAACCATACCAGCTAGTAGTTAATTATTATGTATTTTCTTAATTCTTATTACATGAATACTATGATTTCTATGTACACTTCTTGTATTACATATAGAAACTATAGGTGGTGGTATATAAGGATATTATCTCACATCCTACTCCACATATCCTTAGAACCTAATTAGGTTTCTTATATGAAGGTATGTATAAGGGAATGTTCACCGTTAGAGATACTTGATTTATTTTCTATTGAGAATGGATCTTGGGAGTGGAGGAATGAGAATATTCTCAAGATTACAGTAGAGAATTAGTTTTTACCTTTTTTATATTTTCTTATTTCTTGTTGTATATGATTGTCACATGTTTCTCATTTTTTATATCTTTTTTCCATGAAATCATTGTATATGACTGTCCTTATGGGATTTTGGTATTGTTAATGTTTTCAGTTACTTACCTTCCCACAATTATAAATTATATATTTTATATTGTCATTCCACTATAGTGGTTTACTAGTTCAGTCATTATAGCATCTCTTTATATATGCTTCCACTACAGATTTTCAATTTAACATATCCACTATGACCCTTTGATAAAGCATTATATTCTCCCAACATTACCACTTATAGACCGTCGTTACATGTTGCATCCTTTGGCATATGAGGTGGCACTCTTGAGGCCATGAGATCCATCAACTCAAGGCATTGGTAAGTGGATCTCAGGTTAGAACATTATATATCCCTAAATAAAATTTATCATCTTAAACTCAAATCACATAAAAACATAAAAGGATTTTAAATTACTTTAAATATTTGGCCATACATTGAAATATTACACATTAAGGAATATAAAAAATTAATTTTAACCTAACATGAAAATTTTAAAATCTCCCAAGATACATAAATCTTCCGTGATTCCATTTATAATTTCCCAAAATATGTACTCCAATATCTGATACTAAAAAAATCTTCACATTTCTATCATTGATGTTGATAAATTTTCCCCAATTTTTTCCATCCAAAATATATAACATAAAACTAAACTATTTTATCACTTAAATACTCAATGTCATTTTATGTTTGGTGTTTTTATGAATTATTAAAAACCCTTTCATAAAAATAACATCCCTTTAAGTTATCTTTTTTTTCTACTATACCTTGTTTTTATTTGTCAATATTATATCCCCATAAGTGTACTAAATCAACCGTAAACCCTATGAAAAACATTTTAATTGTTATATAAGAAAATAAATATCCATAATAGAATTAAAAAAATATGAAACGTAAATTTTTAGTCTATTTAAAAAACATTGAGATCATATATTAGGGGTTTCAATTAAAATAAAAAACATTGAGCTCCAATAATCATTTATATAAATATTAAATTTTTTGTACTACAAATTTTTTTTCATAAAATACATTATATGAAAACATAATGGGAATATCATAATTATAATGGGTTCATCGATAACATGAGAACCCATGTAAATGATTCTTATAAATAAAAATTTTACCTTTAATGGTCATAAACATTCAATTAACTAGAAAAAAAAATTAAAACACAATATGAAATAATTTTTTTTTTCTTGAGGAGACATCTACAAGACTAGAAAAGTCATCCTCATTCCTTTGAACATAATCTTTAGAAAATACTTATATGAACCCTTATAAGAAATTATACAGATGGAATAACCAACTCATTTAATTACACCACAATTATTCGATGGAAATAATTCATTAGTGAATGATTTTGAGAGTAATATTAGGTTTACTCATCAACATAATGAACATTCAAGGGAAAAAAGATACAATAAACACATGAAATCCAGTATTTCCTTAATCAAACTCAAAAAAGTACACTTTTGAAAACATAATAAATCATTTTCAGATATTGATATATCCATTTTATTTAAAACTCAATTTTTAAAAGAAAAATTCCCAAAAAGGAAGTAATGGACTTTATTTTATGAAAACAATGATTCTTGTTAAGGATTAAAAATATCTTGTAATGGTTATAGTAGTGGGAAACATTATTGATATTATATATAGTAAAAAAATATACCTTTTTACTTTTAAAATAATGTTAATCATTTCATATTATATATATATAAGGTATCAATTAAAATCACACTGTGAAAAAGGAATAGGAGAAAAAAAATTCCTAATTCATTTATTTTAATATGTACACGTCCATTAACAAATATAAACATAGAATAAAATTATTAGAATAAAATTTTGATGAAATTTTAAAAATTGGTTCTAAAATAAAATATCCTCGATGTCAGGATAACTCATAAACCAATGAAAAAATTGTGAAAAATATTTGAATCTATTTGTAAGAAAATGTATTTTTTTATAATAATTATAAAATTCAACTATAAGGTAGTTTGCACACCACACAAAAGAAAACATGGAGTGAATATTTCATAATTCTAATTGAAAGGTAATTATGACTAGAATCCCCTTACCATGAGCCTAACCTTCCACAATGATACATTTACTGATATATAATAAACTTAGAGAAATTATTTACTTTCATAAGAAAATATTCTGGTTTAATAATTTATCAACAGAACATTTAATTAATTTATTTTATAATATATTAATTTACATAATCAGTTATGTCCAAATTGGGTGTTTTCAGGATGTTTAGTTTATAATTTCAAAACAACTTTAGTATGTTGAACATGTGATAAGATTTTATTATTTCATCATTGCTAGATTAATAATCCTTAAATAATAATCATTTATTATATTTGTTATATGTTTATAACCATCTATGTATGGTGGTTATGAAAAAAGTGTTATGTTACTTTATATAGATTATATTGCATACATACTCTTGATTAATCTATAATTTTTCAACAAACCATGAGAGAAATAATTCAAGTATTATTTCAGAATTATCAAATAATTATGATGTTATAAAATCCTATAAAATTTTAAAATATATTCCATTCACCATACTTGATGGGTGGTTTTGGAAAACTAATTAGACCTCGATGTGCAGACGGTAATACATATTTTATGAAGATATATAACATATTAAATTAAAAAAATCATAATTATTTAATGAATATCATATATATATATATATAATCATAACAACTATCCATGAATGAAAATGAATAGAAATGGAATATATCAGTTTTGTGAGGTAGTAATTCGTACAAATAGAAAAATGATGGTTTAATTTACCATTTAATAGAAAAGATGATAAAAAACCTTATTGAAAAATATAACAACATATAAATATAATTAAGATACTAATATTATTATATATATTTTATTTAGTTAAAGAATGTATACAATTATGTAAAATTAAAATGCTCAGAAGAGATGATTTCAACCTATTTGAAAAACAGCCTTTGGATCACTCCATAAGTACAAAATATAGATTATTTTAAGAAGACTAAATTTTTTAATTTATATCAGAGGAAGTTAATAAGATGTTTTGGAATGGATTGGATGAGATACATGGTCATGAAGTTTGAGGAATAGAGGAGGGATGGTGTCCTTTTATAAGAGAGAAGAAACATCCGCATGGAATTACTTAGAGAATTAAATCAATATAAATTAATTTTCATGTTCATGTAGAAACAAAGTGATATATTTCAAATATAGATAAATGAGTAGTAAAAATCACCTCATATAATAAAACATATAAAATTTTATTTTATTTTCTAACCCTTATCAATTTGATTTATCATTTAGTTAACCTTTTTAATGATTTCACGTTAACATTTTTTTACTTTAAATAGGTTTAGAAAGTTACTATAAAAGGAAAAGTGAACCATAAATGGAAATTTTTTGAAATTATATATCATATATTATTCAATTTTATGAGAATAATATTTATATTAATTTTAAATAATTTAATTGACAACTATATAACCTAAATACAATTAAATTCCTTTTAAGAACAATTTATATTAGCTAAAATTAAGGACATATATATTTTAATTTAATTAAAATATAAAAATTTATTAAATTAATTATAATTTATATTTATCTAATTTTTTTTGGAACACCATAAACTAACTAAAAATTTCCTATTTTTAGTTTTTACAATCATTTACTTGATTGTTTTACTACATTCTCATGCACTATGTTTGAGTTATTTAAAAATATAACGTAATTACATAATTAGTAAAAATGTAAAAAACATAAAATAGTATAAAAAATCATTTATATTTTATTAAACCTTTTATAACATAACATTATTTGTTTTTATCTATGCTAAATAATATTTTAGATATTGAAATCAAGAATGTGTCATTTTATAATTATTCTATACATAAAAAATAATGGTATTTATAAATGAAAATTGAAACTAAAATTTCAAATTGTAAAATAAACAAAATATGTGGTCAAATTATACTCATCAAATGAAATATTTTCATTTTTATGGATGATTTTGAAGTTGTATTCTATATTTTTACCTTATTTATCTCATTTTACACTTTATTGAGGTGATAATTTTTTACAAGGTTACTGTTCATAATTGATAAAAATACAAGGGAACTATATAAAAAATTTCAACCACCTAATTTAGAATACAAAAACCATTTTATAAAATTCATTCTCTATATATAGAAGACAATAAATTTAAAATAAACCTTAAAAATGCCTTGAAATGTTTTTTAAGAAATAAGATTATTTGTATCAAAAGTGTTTTATACCAAAATTAAAATTGATATTTATTAAAATTCCATTAATTATGTTATTGTTAATTAAAAGGTAATAGTGAAAATTTGAAATAAATTTGAAAAATGGCATTGTAAATACTTCATTTGAAAAGGGAAATTTATATAATATATATATTTTTTCCCTATTAAATGAAAATTTAATATTTTTAAAAAAAGAATAAAATTTCATTCAATGATAATTATAATATGTTTATTTAAAAATTTATATCATTTTTATCAAATAAAATATCTATATGTGGATGAAACTAATGAAAATATTCTATAATAAAATTCAACAAAAACTATTTTAGAAAAAAATATTATGTTTGATGTATAAAATAAATGTAATAAATATTAAATGTATATTTATTAAGAATTAATCAATAATAGTTTATTAGTTAAGGCCATTATATATATATATATATAATATTTTACTCATATTCTTATATAATAATTCACTATATTTGTTATAACTATAATATTTAAATAATAATATTTCATGGTGAATAAATCATTGTGTTGAGTATTTTATTTGTTATAATAACTATTTCTCTTTTAAAATATCAGGGATATTAAAATGACATTACCCAAGGAAATAGAAAAAGCATCGAAATACTCAACATACATTCTTAAGGAAATTAAATTCCAGGATAAAAGTGAAATTTCAAGAGCATGGTTTATCATCAATGTTATCAAATCAAACTCAAAATAATCTCAAGGTGTATAGACTGTGATTCTGAGGTCACTAAATATAGTAGAGTGTTATTAATGAACAGAACTACATGATAGTACAAATTCAGGTGAAATATCCATTTCATGAGATCCAGAAATTCTATTAGAGGAATCATTAACTAAAAAAGAAATATAGCGATACTCATACAAATTATATTACATCCTAGTAATTTTCATCTCTATGTCCTTCTCCCTATCCAAAAGAAGATGATATATTGATTTTAGTTCAATCATTGAGAACCATTGGGATTCGATTAACAGATAAAACATGTAATCAAGCATTATAAATGTAAAAATTATATTAAAAGTAAATTGATTTAAATATATAGGTGTATACTATATTCTAGTTTCTTAGTGAATGACACCAGATACCACTTATAATAGTTTATTTGTTCATGGTAGCTAGTTAACCAATCCATTACAAAGATCACATGAAATAGATTCAATTAAATAATTGTTAAATATCATACATTATCATATATAGTAATGAATATGGGGTATTATAGGATAATATGAAGACAATCCACTTTCTTCTAGATATGTTTATCAATAAAAAATTAGAATTTAATATATCTAGAATATCCAAAAAAAATAACTTGGAAAATTGTAAATTAATGGGATGTTTCTATATTAAAAATGTCTCTGGAGAGCGTAGATGTAATCCAGAGTATGCCTCAACCCCTCAATAGTACCTATATTTAATAATTTGGAAGAAAATGGCCAACTGAAAGTATTCTGATTTTGTTAACACCATGAAATTCCCTTTAGACCCATGTGAAACCTGATTCACAACCCCCTATAGAATTCATACATTCTTTTAAAACAGTTTTCCCACATCAGGTCATAATCTAACGAAGCCCATTCGGTATGCCTGTAGAAAAAACTCAATAAGGTATCCTATCCTACTATATTGATGAATATTTATGGGATGGTTGGTAGATAATTTAATCTATTACATATTAAATATATAAATTTACAATTTTAATATCAATATCACTTAATGGAAGTGGAGAACCCATGATCTCATATATCTTTTATTCATCTGTCTGGAGCATGTACTCCAATTTTCAATTCCAATTACAAGAATATGTAGTTATAGATACCCAATAAAATCTAAAAATTGGTATAATGAATGTTAAAACAATCTTCATAATTATCTTACTCCATTCACATCTCAACAAATAGTAATTTATAATAAAATATCCTTATAATGCATCAAATAAAAATTCATAAACAGTTGTTTCAACTCATGTAGAAGACTAATCTCAATCTTCTTGGCCCATTGTTCCTCTTTCATAGAAAATAACTGAGAAAAATAATGTGGAATGATGAATCAACAAGAATATTAATATACAATGATCATTCAACACTAATGCTCTATTAACTCTCATATGCTATCCAATTTTATAGTATCATAGATGAATTATTCGAAGAATAAATCCATAATGTTTTCCCTTATTAGTCCATCATATCTCCATTCCTAATTTATAACACACCACAACAATTTAGTTAGTATCTAATGCATTAAATTAGTAATATTCATCATCCAATACTCCATAGTTTTACATAGGAAAACTTTTCTCTATGTAATGTTTATCCAATCTTTAATATCTCAAGGAACACTAGCGCTTTGAAAAGTATGGCGTTATAGGGGTTGAAATTCACCAGTGTAGTCAACCCTTGAACATTTTTCTCATGAAACATGATTAAAAACTATTTAAAATATTCCTTTTTAAACCAATTATACAGAACGATCTACTAGGGTATCCATAGTAGAATACCTAACATCCCTATCATGTATAATAGGTGGTGAAATAGGGGAATCCACCTTGGTAGGAGGGTTATATTCAATTTCCCTTGGTGGGTTTTAAGACATTTCCAAGGCAAAATTTTAATAAAATTATAAAAAAACTATTAGGTAATGTTAGATAAGAAGTATAAAAATTCCATTTAACATTAAACATACCCACTCAAAGAAAAATTAAAAAAGTGGATCCTCTTAAGAGGCTACCAACAAGCATAAGGTACAACACCATCAGCACTACCAAAGGCCAAATCCACGTCATAGACACATCCACATTAGTGATAGACATGTAAAAACCTCATAATAATTATTCACAAGGAAATATAATTAAATGTAAGTAACAATATACCAAAATGAAAAAAATAAAAAATAAAAAATAAAAAATAATAATTTATCTAATCCAACCATATAAAGTGAAATCAATAAGCCTATGACATATATTGGATTTAGTTCCCAAGAAAAAAAATTTACATACTTTATAATTACTTATATTAATTTTTCTAAATATTAAAAATGTCACATCATATCATTATTTTTATTTTATGATAAAATGTTATTGATAATTTTCTATGAGTAACTGGGGTACTAAAATTTCCTAGCAATTCCATACTATGGTGATGAACCAAAATTTTCATGATAGTATACTTAAATATTTGTTATATAGCTAGTGGATAAAATTTAAATAGAGAAAAATTATATAGTATATTATGGTTGGTGACTCAGAGTACTTTGATGCACATTCTCATGGTATACATCCTTTGTAATTTCTGAAGTAGGATATCATGAGTTCAGAGACCCAAAATTCCCATATATAAATATTCAAATTTTATATATGAATATTCATTACATAACATAACAACTCAATCTATAAAAAATTATTTCTACTTCATTTGGAAACATAGACACTTAAACAATTGGACTATAAGGGAGCCACATCATCTCTCAGTAAATTATTTATAACTAGAACCCATCTAATACATATCATGCATAATGCTATTCAATATATCTGATGAAATGAAACATATTAAAGGATGGGATTAAATTTTCAATAATATAATATAATGGAGACATCAATATAACATGAGAATATGAGTATTTTAAAATGAGAATATCATATGAACAATATACCTCATTTATCATATATCATAAACATATGTCATGGATAAAATCTAGGTAGTTCATAGGACATGAATCATAATGGAATCAAAGAACAAGATCCATTAGAGAATAACATTGTAATTATACATATATTTGTTTCTACACATTAGAAAAATAAATATTATGTCATAGATATCCACTAAGACATTCGTAACTTGTTCGGTTTGAGATAACCATCAATGAACCTATTTTGGGGTTGGGATAGCCTTCGTTGTTCCCTCTTTTGGGTTTTGGATAACCACCAGTGTACATTCCTTTGGGATTTATAGAAACTCCCATGTATCCTAAGATATCATATAACATTAATCATTAACCAATAAATTTTAGGAAGATATAGGATCCCCATCACATAATCGATACATTTCTGTATCAAAATATCAAAGAACATTCACCATATCAGAAGTCATGAGAACAAATGTGTCTTATAAAACATTTATCATATTAAAACCAATGAAATTAAATCTTTTTTAGGAACATTTTTTCCTAATTAACATAAACCATCCAAATAAAGACTAAGAATTGTATCATTAGATCAGATTCCCATTTCATCACAATTAACACCAACTAATATCATCATTAATTGAAAATGATTTGGAAAATAAAAATAGGAAAATTAGTTTAAGAAAATAGAAATTCCAATTAACATTAAATAATTTTTATAACATCATTCATTATCAAAATTATTCTCTTTGAAAGAAACCTTTAAAATATATCAAACGTGCATTCAAAATAATGTTAAATTTTTTTACGAAAAATATACTCTCATTAAAAATAAATATTTTAAGATTAAAATATAGAATATAACCTAGATGTATAATTAATTGAAAACTAACATTTTATATTATTATATAATTATTAAGGCATTTAGTGGTGATGATTGTGTGAAATGCGGTTGATATTAAAAAATTGATTCCATTCCCATTTCATGGTAAAATACAAATGAGCCTTTTTATGAAAATAACAATAAGATTCCATTATTGGTTTTTAAAAACTAAAATAATAATATTGTAACATGAATTTAAAAATCCTAAAGTATAATTAATTTTCAAATACAATTTTGAAAAACATGTCTATGGTGTAAAAAAGGGATTTTGAATGAATATAGAAATATTGTTGGTTTTCATTAATTTTTTTGGAATCATATTTTCATAAACAGTTTAAAATTAAGGAGAAACATGTACTATAAAGAAATATCTAAACAAGAAGAAAATTCAAAAGTTTCTTGTGATACAGATCATAAGATTTCATCATCTATAGCATAAACATAAAAAATCTTGATAAACGACAAGTCTATATCATAAAACCCATACCACTTTGGTAACATTGAGCTATAAACCCCATGAATGAATACCATTAAATGTAACATATAATATAATGAGAATAAATACATTCATTATATTAATAGTAAATTCTATTTATATATACATCATAAAGAAGGTTAGGTTCATCACAAAACATATTTCCCAAAGAAGGAAAATTGAGAAAACAATTCCCTTATCACTTTGGTAAATTTAGGATTGTAAACCATATAAAAAGAGGTCATAAAATGGATTTTTAAATACTTATTATATTAAGATAATAATCATTGGAAACATCAATGTAATTTATATTCACTACATATATGAAACAAGTTGTAAAAATGTCATGTGTCTCACAGAAAATAAAACAATGATGAAATTCAGTTAGAATTACTCTATTCTTCATTAATACACATTAAAAGAACATTTATAATAAATATATGTGATTTATAATTATATTAATGAATTAAAATTATTAATATAATTACATATTTATTTTTCTTCTAACTTATTATTACTCGTTTATTAATAATAGTTTTTATAATCTCGTTTTGAGTGATAACTTCTTTGTTTTTCGAGTTTTAATTGATTTGTTATTTTTAGTTATCATAATTTGATCCATGTTCAAAAATGTATATAATTTTAACCATGATATAAATATCACCCACACACACATATATTTATTTATATTAATCCATATATTTTAGATATAGAAATGAAATACACTGTTCATGGAGATTATAGGCCGAACATATACATGGATGTTGTTTCTATTTTATCGATGATTAGAGTGAAAGGAAGATAAATAATAAATAAAAATTATAGATAAATTATTATTTATTATATATCACATATGATAATTAAATTTAAACTAATTATATTCCCCCAAATATATTAGAAAAAAACAAATCACATAGCTTTACAAGTCAATGGTCAACTGTACACAAGAACGACATTATCGAATCATTCATAGAATAGAAATTAATAATGTATTTTTTTATATTAATTACCAAAGTATAATCATGTTATAAATATTATATATAATCATTTAATTTATCCTTATTATAATCCAATCAAAACATAAATGAAAAACACATCACATCAGTTTTTAGAGAAGGTCATCTGCCGTACACATGAGTGACAATATCATTTTACAATGGGTTGGGATATATAAATGTAAATCTAGTATTTAAATTACATAATTTTAATAATATCATAATTTTAATATATAATCATACAATCCAAATGTAAATCATACTGTGAGAGATGATGATGGAAAATGAATAACATCAACTCATGATGTGGTAGTCTTTCGTATACACGATCTATTATTTTGCCATTTGATGGATGTGGAGATGAATATAGGCTATCAAACTAACATAATAAATCTTATTATATATATTATATTGGTTTTATTATTTAATAATTATTTTAAAATGATTTACAAAATAATAGTAAGATGTAAAAACAAAATGCATAGTTAAAATCATTACCACTTCTTGAGAAAAATTTATTAGGTTTAACCTAATGACTTCCAAGAATGGAATTATGATATCAAAATGGAATATAAAAATTCGGTAGGTTTTTAAGTAATAGTATAATATGTTTTAGAAAAAAATGGTTTTGTAAGAGTGAATATGGGAGGAAAGTGTGTTGGCTTTTAGAAGTGAGGGATATGACAAACTTGGAACTTGTTGAAAGAATAAGGGGTACCCATTTTTTCAAATTAAAAAATGATCAAAAATGGAAAATTATTGAAGCTTTTATGTGATATGGTCTATGTATTTATATTTAATTTATGTTATAATTGTTTTAAGATAATTTTAGCCCTTATATTTTTAATTTAACCCACAGGTATTCATGTTTTATCCTTAACTGCAATAATTAATTCATACAATTTTTACTATTAATTATGTTTAAAACTAATTTTACCTCATTATATAACATTATTTATTTTTATTCAAAATATGTAGTCTTTTTTACATATTATATCAATATAATTTTAAATTATTTTTAAAAAATATATCGGCATATGAGATAAAAAATCTAGTTTCCAATGTGAAAATCGTAAAAAGTTTTGAAAAGTTTCCAAATCAAAATTTAGTATTTAATTAAATACAATGAAAAGAATTGGATTAATATTTATATATATAAAATATTATTTTATTTTTGAAACCATATGAAAATTTTCTAATGTTTTGGAATTCTTTATGTGAGAAAGAAATTTTATAGAAATCAATATTTTTCATTATTCACAAAAAAGTTTCTATTTACATAAAATTATGAAGAAATAATCTTATATAATATTGACATGATTATTTTAAAAATAAAGCTTTAAATAATTTTTCTTTCAAAAAAATAATAATTTAATTTTAAAATAATTGTGTAAAATGCAAAGAAACTACTTCTTGGAAAAATAAATCTTTTAAGCAAAACATTTTATTTATTCTATTTAGATGCCTGTAAAAAATAAGTTGAATTTTAATCATTGGATTCAATATATAAAATATAAATTTCATTAAAATTATTTAATAAGTGGGTTTTTTAAATTAATGATGTAAAATTCATTCTACATAGAAAATTTGTTTCTCATAAAATGATTTCTTTTTTGGTAAAATATTTATTAATTTTATTTTTAATTAATTGGTACCCATAGAATTAATTTTATATACCTCTTTATACCATATATTTTGTTAAATTTTGTAATATTATTAATACACACCATTCAATGATCTAGGTGATAAATATAATATTAAATAAATGTAATTAAATAGAATGTTGTTTTAATTATGAAACAGTGTTTTGTGTAGTGAAAGATATCGATGGAATTAAATTTATTAGGAAAAAATAGATCATAAATTTCAAATGGTACATTATACCCCCTTAAAAATTAATTTTAATCTCTAAATTATTCACTCTAATGAAAAATAAAGGTACTTATGCCACATTATAACCATAGTTTCAGACGTGGCTTCCTCAAACTAGTGGGTTCACTACAAAATATTGACACGGTGAGTAGTATTTTTTCGTTTTACATTACCTATATGATCTGGAATATCAAAAAAAATATTATTAGAGAGATCATTCTCCAATGACATGTAATCTAGGTTCAGTACATGTGAAGGATTATGTAGTAGTTCTTAGCAGGGATATATGAAATATAACATGGAGATGAGAGAGTTTCAATGGAAGCACTAATATATATACTACCATCTTGATATGATCTAAAATTTCAATGGGATCGATATACCTAACGAATAAATTTCATTTATATTATAAACACAATATCATCCTTTGGTTATATTGTGATAAATTTCCACTTCATTTCCAACTCAAACAAATGAAGAAGAATTTATTATTCCTAATGCACTAATACATCATAATACCCATAGTAGAATGATATTTTATTAAATCCATATTTAGTAATCATAATAAAAAATTTGTTTTATAATGTTGTTGAACATACATAAATTTCGATATAGTAATGTAATACATTAATCTCAAATGACTCATCCAAAAGTAAACTTAAACAAATCTATAAATTTTTAACCTTATGAGACTTCCAAAAATTGAAATTTTTTAAATAAGATCCCTGAATATTCCAAAAATCAATATAACATCGATCCCCCATGGATCAATAAGTATCTATTAATGATCTCATACTAAATATGTGAAAAACATTGTCCCATATTCTCCTAAATAATTTTAATAACTAAAAATTCCATAAAATATTAATGAAAACATATGTGATTTTTCATTCGTTAAATAAAACCATAGATTATTGAAAATATTCCGTAAAAACAAATATATTGTAATCACAATCAATGATAACTGAAATTAATTTTAAAAAAAATCACTAATCAGTGTCTGGGTCATCAATACTTTTCAATTTACATTTTCCATATCAATCATGTAAAGACCCTAGAATTTCATGGAAATTTTATTCCTTAATTATTTGGAATTTTATGAGTTCGTAGTTTCAAACGGCGCCTGATTCCGAGGCCCGGTGTACCCAGAATGAATTTTTGAAGTTTTGTATGGGTACGTTCATTAAACATATGTGCAGGTTATTCTATCTTTTGAACCGTTGCTCGGAATTGAAATCTGAGGGAACTGATGAACTCACAACACTAATATTTGCTTAAGGGGACCATTACCACAGTTGTGTTTTCTCGGGAGGAGAAGTTAATTTTTTGGGATTTATATTATATTAAATGAAAGGGGAGTTAATGGGGAGTTGAAGGGTTAGGGGCTTTTGTGGGCCCCACCACATAGTATCCTCTAATGGGAGGTTATGAGGGTGTGGGCTCCACCTCTAACTCTCCCTTGTAGGAAATAACCAACTCTTAAACAATAAAATTGTGTACAATAATTTTATTTAATTTAATATAAATCCCCAAAAATTAAATTCTCCTCTAGAGCAAACACAACTATGGTAATATTCCCCTTAAGCAAATACCAGTGCTGTGAGTTCATCGGTGCCCTCATATTTCAATTCCGAGCACCAGTTCAAAAGATAGAAATACCTGTATGTACGTTTACTTAAAGGACCCGAACAAAACTTCAGAAATTGATTCCGGGCACACGGGGCCTTGAATCAGGTTCCGTTAGAAAATGTGGACTAGTAAAATTTCAATGAATCATGAAAAAATAATTTATTGAAATTTTTCATGAGTATCATGAACATGATCTTCCAACCATACTTCAATCGATTTTTTGTTGTTTTTATCGACGACATATTGATTTACTCGACTAATGAGGAGGAGCACACCTACCACTTGTGGGTTGTACTAGGTACACTCCGAGAGAACCAAATTTATGGTAAGCTCTCCAAGTGACATTTTTTGATTCGAGAGGTTCATTTCTTGGGACACATCGTCTTAGAGGCTGGAGTTGTAGTGGATCCAGTGAAGATCGAGTAAGTACTTTCTTGGGAGCCACCCAAGATCATGACAGAGGTGTAGAGGTTCCTGGGTATGGCTGGGTACTATCGAAGATTTGTGCTAGACTTCTCGTGGGTTTCAGCACCACTTTCAACATTGACGAAGAAGGGGAAACCCTTCATGTGGTCAGATAGATGCCATCAGATCTTTCAAGATCTGAGACAAAGATTGAATAGTGTGCCCATCTTGAGGCTACCAGAGGAGGGCGTTGGGTACGTAGTATACTGCAACGCATCAGGGACTGGACTTAGGTGTGTCATGATGGATGAGCGAGAAGTGATCACATATGGTTCACGGCAGTGGAGACAACATGAGTAGAATTATGCCACCCATGTCTTAGAGTTAGCAGTAGTGGTCTTCACCTTGAATATGTGGCGGTAGTATCTTATGGGAGAGCACATTACAGTCTACTCTGACCACCAGAGTCTTGAGTATATATTCTCGTAGAAGGACCTGAACCCGAGACAACGAATATGGCTCAAGTTCCTCCAGGACTATGACTTTGAGATAGTCTATACTCCTTGGAAGGGGAATGTTGTAGCTGATGCTCTCAGCAGGGGATCAGGCATTCAGCTTCTAGGAGAGGCGACAGAGCAGCTAGCCGCATTCCAGATATCCTCTGTGGATATAGATGAATCAGCCACTCTTCAGTCTCTCACAGTCACTCCTCCACTTTTCTAGTGATTCAAGGAGGCATAGCGTGGGGACATTGACTGTGAGACACGACTTGATCAGATATCCACTAGGCAGGCGCCTGATGGATTTTATGAAGGAGGGGAGCACTTCATCTTCTTCAGGGGACATACTATGGTACTAGTTGCACTATAGCAGGAAGTACTGAGGGAGTTTCACACTTCCCCTCTTGCGGTACATACAAGAGTGGAGAAGATGTATCAGGACCTCAGACGATAGAATTGGTGGCCAGGTATGAAGAAGGCTGTAGCAGAGTTTGAATCACGATGCCTCACTTGTTATCAAGTGAAGGCAGAGCACCCGGTACCAGCTGGCTTGGTACAACCCTTAGAGGTCCCAGATTGGAAGTGGGATAGGATATCCATGGATTTCATGACGGGGCTTCCACGTACATCTAGAGGACACCAATCTATCTGGGTGATCACATACCGACTCACCATGTCAGCCCAATTACTATCGATCAGAGAGCAAGGCTCAGTAGAGAGCTTAGGATGCCTCTACATTCTGGAGATCATAAGGCTTCATGGTGTTCCATCGTCTATCATTTTTGATTGAGATGATAGATTTAATTCCCGGCTATGGAAGGGGTTACATGAGGCTTTTGTGGCGTAGCTACGTCTGAGAACCTCCTTCCATCCTATGACGGACGACCAGAAAGATAGGACCATTCAGACTCTTGAGGACTTGCTTCGTGCATGTTTCCTCGACTTTGGTCGCAGTTTGGAGGATCACTTACTATAACACCCTAGGTAAATAAAGAATATGACATTTCATATTTATCCATATTTGTGAATAAAATATTTAAATAACTTTAAAGGGGACGCTATGCTCGATGGCGTACCCAACACGCAACAACGAGTTTCTTGGGAATCTTACGTTGCACTCTAATAATAAAATAATATTATTTTAAATGGTAGTTAACATGTAGCCGTTGTAATGGCGGGAATTGATAGAAATAACTAAAATATGATTATATATGTTCTTAAATATTTTTACATTTATACAATAAAAGATAAAGGCTTAAAATATGGAAAGAATTCAATTTTAGGCGTATATGCCCTAGTTTTCACTAATGGTTCACTTATCACCTTTTGATGGAGAACCGTCATTAAATATAGTTTTGTTCACTCTTAAACATTCTTTTGGACCAAATAAATCTCTTATTAAGAATCGGGACATCAAAATTTACTTTGTGTAAATTTTTGGTATCTTTCCGATAAAGTTCTTTTTTTAGTGAATAGTGTAAAATGTTGTATTTTAATTCAAAACCCCTTTTTAATCTAATTTATTTATATGATTAGATTATATTTTGAATTGGTTTTAAAGTGAAATTAGAAAATATTTTTACCATTAAATCCAATAGTGTTCGTTGGAATCAATTTCACTTTGAAATCAGACTTAAACTAGTGTCAATCTTTTGATACTTATTGTTTCATAAAACACGCTATTTGACATGACAGCGGGAATTAATTATTAAATTAATTAATGTGACTTATATATTTTGAATTTTGTAAAATGGACTTCATTTTTGAATTCATAATATCAAATATAGCTTAGGGTGAATTTTTGGGATTTTTCTGAAAAACTTCAATTTTTGATGAATAGTGAAACCACTAAGTGGTACTTATAAAAACTGATTTTCCGTTTAAATGAAATTTTTCCATCATTGTGTTTTGATTTTCAAAAATCCGACATAAATGGTTGTCATTAAGAAGTAAAATGTGGTTCAATGAGATTAAAATAATTTTTTGGTGAATAGTAACTTATTAAGTTTTTAATCGCGATTAGTGGTAATTAGTGTAGTTTAAGGTAAAAATAATGCTTTAATAAAATGAGATGAGCTTGACACATGTCTTACCCTCATTGGTTGTATCATGGCCGACCAAGAAAAGCCATGGGACAACTTGGGGACCCCATGGATCCACTTTGGTTGGGAAATGACATAAATAACATTTTATTTAATGTAAAAGTAAAATTGACACAAACATGATATGTTTTACTAAAACAATTTTTAAGTGGGGTTATACAAGTCATCTTTTTGATTATAAATATCCATTGGAAAGATAAAAAGATTTCCTACATCATAGTAGTTTTTTTTATAATTTTTAGACATTAAACAAATTAAATTATTTATGACATAATAATGATGCAGCGATGACATCATTATTTGACGATTTAAATAAAATGGAAAGATAATGTAAAATCTATGAACTACACATGTCCAAAACTTACTGGATGAGTGTATTTCGAAGCCTTATCACCTTATCCACGAATTATATCAATGTGGGACCTTTTTAAACCGAAACACATTTTCAAATAAAGTAATATTTCTTTACTTTCCAAAAGTGCCTCTCCTCTCCTCTTATAAAAGGCCCCCACCTCTACCTCATTTAACACACTCCTCAAGCCTTTGGCTCGGCCAACCCCTGCCCATTTACTCTCTCCACATCCCTCTCCTCATCCTAGAGGATTCCCTTTGGGCAGAAGCCATTCAAAGGAAGCCTTTAGTCTCAAATCAAAAGGAGTTACACTTTTAAAGGTAATTCATTCTCTCATATTCATTTGTTTTATTTTGTTTCTCCAAACCCATAAAATCTTTTTATTTACTTCTTTTGTAACAACACCAGTATCTTCAATATACTAGGATGTTGTTATAATATTTATTCGAGCTACACTCTCAAACAACTACATCAAATGGTTAAAGAACATACGGTTTCCGTGGATGGTGAAATTCTGCCTCCCGAAACGATGATTGTTCAATACTCATTTAACACCTTCAACGGTGGCCATTATGATGTCCCTATTTTTATATATGATATATAATATGTTTATGTTTTATTTATGCTTCTGTATTATTCATTTATGTCTTACCTTTATGGCTTCCATTATGGGTATACGCGATATCTTCATTTAAGGAAGTGCGGACTACCGCCCCCTAAAAGTGATTTGATTCGTTAAATACCATATGTGGGATGTATAAAGGATGGAAATATGATATTATTTATGATATTATACTGGAATTATAATATACCTTTATATCATTATTATTCCATTCTATAAAATACGAAATAGAAATGAAAGTAGCGTTCATGCGTATGTACGGCTTACCGTCTCCATGAACGGTGCATTTCATTTCTTACCTCTAAATGATTATGAAATGTTATAAATGAATGCATGTACTGGATATATATGAAATATATGATATCTACATAATGAATACAATTCTGGATATAATAAACATTTGGCCACACGAACAACATGTAATTGTAAGAAGTCCACTTTCGACTTAAGAACCAAATATCGGCAAAACAAATATTATTAACTTAAATGATTACCTAATGTTTATGACATGGTAATAAGTGGTATAAAAGTAATAATGAACTTGAAAAAGGTTATTAAGGAATTATAAATTAACTCAAGTTTATTATTCAGGAGATTAAAGAACGATCGAGTCAAGTCGGACCTGAGGTAAGGGATCCTACTCCTCTCTTTCTTTTTAAGTACACACTTTTATGTCATTCCTTTTAAAGATCATCTTTCTTGTTATTGGGATGATCATTTATATTACAATTACTGTAATTTTTATTTTCATGTGATGAGAGACCCTATTCTCTCTCATCAATCCATTTTGGAAGTTTTGAGTGGCGCCGTTAGGCTGCCAAACTTTCGTAAGAGATTTAACCTCTCTCTTCTTTTTAAGTACTCTCCTTTATGTCACTTCTTTTATGCTCCTCTTTGTAATGTTGGGGGATGTTATTTTATATTCCTCTTGCTGTAAATTTTATTTTAATGTGATTACATACCCTATTTTATCTCATCAATCCATATTCGGAAGTTTTATGTGGCGCTGTTAGGCTGCCGAGTTTTCGTAAGGGATTTTTTCATCTCACTTTTATTCCCGTGAGATTTATGCTACATTTGCCACAAATTCCATTGATTGGTGTATGTACTGCCCATTATTCTACTCTTTGTGTAATATAATTTCGTTTATGAGTATTTACATCAATGACCTATTGTCTTTCTTTCATGGGGTGTATGTTTTGAATGATACCCAAGTCGGTAAGGGAACCTTTCACCCTCCTCTTTTTTAAAAGACTTCTTTTATTGGGTCTTTTAATTTACATATTTTTATGTTGGGATATGTTCTCATACATCCTTATTGATGTAAATTTTATGTCCAAGTGATGAGATACACTTTTTATCTCTCATCAACTCATTTTGATGTGATGCCGTTAGGCTGTCAAGGGAACTTTTTAACCCAATTTCGATTTCTTTGGGTTCAACTTGTAGTCATTGAATATGTCATCCATTGAATATGTGTGAATGAAATTTTATTGTTTTACACTTAATATCCACTTATATTGGGTGTATATATATTTGTCACACATATTTTTTGAGATTTATTTGTCCTTAATTTAAGGATACCTTCTTTATAAGGGATTTCATCACATTTGACATTTCTATTGAGGGCCCATTGTTGTTATGCACCAATTCACTCTTATATGGTGTATATACTTTCCTTTGGAGTATTATATCATGAATCCTTTTATTCTCATGATATTATAAAATTTTGACTAAATGTTATTCCTCGATTATTGTATTCAAGTGTCTCTAATTTTGGTAAAACCCCTTTAACCAAAATATCGTTTAAAATGTTTTAATTATTTGTTCTTATCCATGTTTTCAAAATGGTTTTAAGGATTTATTTATATGGATATTAATGGTTTAAAATGTTAAAAGCTTCAAGGTGGTATGGGACACTTTGATTCAAAAATCTCTTTATTAAATGTTTTAAATGGTTTTGGAAATGGTTTCTTTTTGAATGGATTCATTATTTCAATATCCTAAAATGTTATATTGTGATTTAAATGTGGAAATGTTATGTTTCCTTTATTCATGTTTATGTGATACGATTATGTTATGGTTCTTGGGCATTGTTATGAAGAACGGGTGGTTCCGTGATAAACTAAGGGCGGGTGAGCCCGATATAGCTCTCCAATGCATTGGGTAACGCGAAGGAGTGAAACGTTAAGGTTTCTCCGAAGAGATTTAGGGAATATACTGTGATGGGTATTCCAAACGTAACCAAGAGGGTTACTCCCTACGTAATAATGTTATGAATGCCTCATGTTACCTTTATGTCTTATGTTTTCTATGATTTATTCATGATTTGATATGCCTATGTTTTATGGGTAAAGTATGATTTCATTCTTATGTATTTATGAACTCATGTTTCCTTTCCATATTTTTATAACCCTTACTGAGCTTTTTATGCTCATCCCAAGTTTTTGAAATGTTTTTCACAGGTCAAGGGAAAGGTACATGATGTGATGATAGTGTCAAGGATGTGTCAAGAAACAATCCGTGTTTTATTTTAAATAGGTTTCCGTTGATGGGAAGAATGAATATTGTCTTTTATGTAACCACTTTGTTTAAATGTGGAATGTAATGCAAGTTTCATGATCTAATTCTCTAAAACTCTAAACCTGAAAAGATCCTCAATGTGTAATCTTGTAATAACTCAAGATTAAGTAAGGTTTAAGGTTGGGGCCTTATAGTTGGTATCAAAGGCCGGTTTAGATAACTTTAGAGGTTAGGGTATTCTTTAATCATAAGTGAGATTACCATAATGGGTAGGATTTCAGAAAGAGTCCTAGTTTTAGATAAAGTGAATGAGTAAGTATATCTTAGTGTTTACCTTCCTCGTTAGTACATGATGGTTTTGTTGATATACTCACACTGACCTTTTTGGTTTTAGTAAATGGCTGGATCTAGCAGGCACCAAAGTGACAATGGGTTTGAAGGAAACTGTGGTGGTTCTCTGATTAAGATACTCGATGAGATGGGGGATTCAATGAGGAATCTCATGGTTTTTCTAAACCAACTATCAAGGAGTCATGATCAACCACTTGAACCTTGGTGAGTTCTCTAATAAATCTTGTACGAGATGGACAACTCGATGTGGAAATTCAGGTAATAATTATTAAGGTAACCATTAGGGTTTATATGATCCTTACTTTTGAGGTAATTATGGGTTATTATATGATATGATGGAAAATGAAGGGCATGATATAAAATTGAGGTTAAAATATGTTATGATTATTCTTGAAGATTTTATCTCATTTTGGGGAATGTTTTAAGAATTATATAGTTTTGGAAAAAGGACAACACGCAGACCGTGTGACATCCCGTCGCGTCGGACAAAGCTGCGTGAATCGAACCCACAACCAAAGTGCGACTGGTATTTATCGCCTACCACTGGACTATGTGAAGTCCCTGGTTAGTTTGACCGATTCTTTTTAGTTATATGATTTTATGAATTAAGAGTAAGTTGATTTTGGAGGATATGTGATTAGGATAATTACTTTTCAATGTGAGACTTTAGGAGCAACTGATGTTGTTTGGAGATAAATGTTACGATTTAACTTGGTAGACTATGTGACTAAATACTTCAAATATTTGGGTTTCAATCATAGTTTGGTTTACTTTGAAGAATTTTATGGACAAATGGTCCTCGTTGAACTTTGGGTTTTGTTGGACAAATTTTGGAGATTAAGAATAGATTTTCTTTTTATAAAGTGTTATCCTTTTCTGGATTATCTGATCTTGTACTAGCCTTTTTGGTTTTGGTTTTGGTTAAAGACATGGGAAGTATATAGTTCTATTTTGTGGATTAGGTGATTCTTTAGAAGTTGATTATAGTACTCTTAATGTGAACAAGTCTTCCTAAATACTCGTCTTATGGAGAAAATATGAGTTTGTGTAAGGAATCTAATAAAATTTGAAAGTCAATATGATAAGTGATTATGATTCCTTATGAATAAATTCCTCAATAAAAAGTAACTTAAAACAAAAATGTTGTCTATTAACTTTTCCTACTGGGGAATCGAATACCGTTTAACCCATCACAAGTTTGTGATTTTCTCATGGTTAACTTTCTCCTAAACATGTTTTCTATCACTCTCCATCAGAACATGACCCTTTGTTTTTTCCTCCATGTCCACATTTTCATACTTGGAATCCTAGTATGGGTTAACTCGGGTGACCTTTGTACTTATCTTTCTTTATTTTAAAGTGATTTTTTTACCAACTCTTCTCCTATGTGGGACGTTCAAGGATGTTTCCAAGTGCAATTTTAAAATTGCGAGGACACAATTCCCAAAAGGGGGGAAGGATGTAACACCCCAGGTAAATAAAGAATCTGACATTTCATATTTATCCATATTTGTGAATAAAATATTTAAATAACTTTAAAGGGGATGCTATGCTCGATGGCGTACCCAACACGCAACAACGAGTTTCTTGGGAATCTTACGTTGCACTCTAATAATAAAATAATATTATATTAAATGGTAGTTAACATGTAGCCATTGTAATGGAGGGAATGGATATAAATAACTAAAATATGATTATATATGTTCTTAAATATTTTTACATTTATACAATAAAAGATAAAGGCTTAAAATACGGAAAGAATTCAATTTTAGGCGTATATGCCCTAGTTTTCACTAACGGTTCACTTATCACCTTTTGATGGAGAACCGTCATTAAATATAGTTTTGTTCACTCTTAAACATTCTTTTGGACCAAATAAAAATCTTATTAAGAATCGGGATATCAAAATTTACTTTGTGTAAATTTTTGGTATCTTTCCGATAAAGTTCTTTTTTTAATGAATAGTGTAAAATGTTGTATTATAATTCAAAACCACTTTTTAATCTAATTTATTTATATGATTAGATTATATTTTGAATTGTTTTTAAAGTGAAATTAGAAAATATTTTTACCATTAAATCCAATAGTGTTCGTTGGAATCAATTTCACTTTGAAATCAGACTTAAACTAGTGTCAATCTTTTGATACTTATTGTTTCATAAAACACGCTATTTGACATGACAGCGGGAATTAATTATTAAATTAATTAATGTGACTTATATGTTTTGAATTTTGTAAAATGGACTTCATTTTTGAATTCAGAATATCAAATATAGCTTAGGGTGAATTTTTGGGATTTTTCTGAAAAACTTCAATTTTTGATGAATAGTGAAACCACTAAGTGGTACTTATAAAAACTGATTTTCCGTTTAAATGAAATTTTGCCATCATTGTGTTTTGATTTTAAAAAATCCGACATAAATGGTTGTCATTAAGAAGTAAAATGTGGTTCAATGAGATTAAAATAATTTTTTGGTGAATAGTAACTTATTAAGTTTTTAATCGCGATTAGTGGTAATTAGTGTAGTTTAAGGTAAAAATAATGCTTTAATAAAATGAGATGAGCTTGACACATGTCTTACCATCATTGGTTGTATCATGGCCGACCAATACAATCCATGGGTCAACTTGGGGACACCATGGATCCACTTTGGTTGGGAAATGACATAAATAACATTTTATTTAATGTAAAAGTAAAATTGACACAAACATGATATGTTTTACTAAAACAGTTTTTAATTGGGGTTATACAAGTCATCTTTTTGATTATAAATATCCATTGGAAAGATAAAAAGATTTCCTACATCATAGTATTTCTTTTATAATTTTTAGACACTAAATAAATTAAATTATTTATGACATAATAATGATGCAGCGATGACATCATTATTTGACGATTTAAATAAAATGGAAAGATAATGTAAAATCTATGAACTACACATGTCCAAAACTTATTGGATGAGTGGATTTAGAAGCCTTATGACCTTATACACGAATTATATCAATGTGGGACCTTTTTAAACCGAAACACAGTTTCAAATAAAGTAATATTTCTTTACTTTCCAAAAGTGCCCCTCCTCTCCTCTTATAAAAGGCCCCCACCTCTACCTCATTTAACACACTCCTCAAGCCTTTGGCTCGGCCAACCCCTGCCCCTTTACTCTCTCCACATCCCTCTCCTCATCCTAGAGGATTATCTTTGGGCAGAAGCCATTCAAAGGAAGCCTTTAGGCTCAAATCAAAAGGAGTTACACTTTTAAAGGTAATTCATTCTCTCATGTTCATTTGTTTTATTTTGCTTCTCCAACCCCCTAAACTCTTTTTATTTACTTCTTTTGTAACAACAACAGTATCTTCAATATAATAGGATGTTGTTATAAGATTTATTCGAGCTACACTCTCACACAACAACATCAAATGGTTAAAGAACATACGGTTTCCGTGGATGGTGAAATTCTGCCTCCCGAAACGATGATTGTTCAATACTCATTTAACACATTCAACGGTGGCCATTATGATGTCACTATTTTTATATATGATATATAATATGATTATGTTTTATTTATGCTTCTGTATTTTTCATTTTTGTCTTACCTTTATGGCTTCCATTATGGGTATACGCGATATCTTAATTTAAGGAAGTGCGGACTACCGCCCCCTCAAAGTGATTTGATTCGTTAAATACCATATGTGGGATGTATAAAAGATGGAAATATGATATTATATATGATATTATACTGGAATTATAATATACCTTTATATAATTATTATTCCATTCTATAAAATATGAAATAGAAATGAAAGTAGCATTCATGCGTATGTACGACTTACCATCTCCATGAACGGTGCATTTCATTTCTTACCTCTAAATGATTATGTAATGTTATAAATGAATGCATGTACTGGATATATATGACATATATGATATCTACATAATTAATACAATTCTGGATAAAATAAACATTTGGCCACACGAACAACATGTAATTGTAAGAAGTCCACTTTCGACTTAAGAACCAAATATCAGCAAAACAAATATTATTAACTTAAATGATTACATAATGTTTATGACATGGTAATAAGTGGTATAAAAGTAATAATGAACTTTCAAAAGGTTCTTAAGGAATTATAAATTAACTCAAGTTTATTATTCAGGAGATTAAAGAACGATCGAGTCAAGTCGGACCCGAGGTAAGGGATCCTACTCCTCTCTTTCTTTTTAAGTACAGACTTTTATGTCATTCCTTTTAAAGCTCATCTTTCTTGTTATTGGGATGATCATTTATATTACACTTACTGTAATTTTTATTTTCATGTGATGAGAGACCCTATTCTCTCTCATCAATCCATTTTGGACGTTTTGAGTGGCGCCGTTAGGCTGCCAAACTTTCGTAAGAGATCTAACCTCTCTCTTCTTTTTAAGTACTCTCCTTTATGTCACTTCTTTTAAGATACTCTTTGTAATGTTGGGGGATGTTATTTTATATTCCTCTTTCTGTACATTTTATTTTAATGTGATGAGATACCCTATTTGATCTCATCAATCCATATTCGGAAGTTTTATGTGGCGCCGTTAGGCTGCCGAGTTTTCGTAAGGGATTTTTTCATCTCACTTTTATTCCCATGAGATTTATGCTACATTTGCCACAAATTCCATTGAGTGGTGTATGTACTGCCCATTATTCTACTCTTTGTGTAATATACTTTCGTTTATGAGTATTTACATCAATGACCTATTGTCTTTCTTTCATGGGGTGTATGTTTTGAAAGATACCCAAGTCGGTAAGGGAACCTTTCACCCTCCTCTTTTTTAAAAGACATCTTTTATTGGGTCTTTTAATTTACATATTTTTATGTTGGGATATGTTCTCATACATCCTTATTGATGTAAATTTTATGTCCATGTGATGAGATACACTTTTTATCTCTCATCAACTCATTTTGATGTGATGCCGTTAGGCTGTCAAGGGAACTTTTTAACCCAATTTCGATTTCTTTGGGTTCAACTTGTAGTCATTGAATATGTCATCCATTGAATATGTGTGAATGAACTTTTATTGTTTTACACTTAATATCCACTTATATTGGGTGTATATATATTTGTCACACATATTTTTTGAGATTTATTTGTCCTTAATTTAAGGATACCTTGTTTATAAGGGATTTCATCACATTTGACATTTCTATTGAGGGCTCATTGTTGTTATGCACCAATTCACTCTTATATGGTGTATATACTGTCCTTTGGAGTATTATATCATGAATCCTTTCATTCTCATGATATTATAAAATTCTGACTAAATGTTATTCCTCGATTATTGTATTCAAGTGTCTCTATTTTTGGTAAAACCCCTTTAACCAAAATATCGTTTTAAATGTTTTAATTATTTGTTCTTATCCATGTTTTCAAAATGGTTTTAAGGATTTATTTATATGGATATTAATGGTTTAAAATGTTAAAAGCTTCAAGGTGGTATGGGACACTTTTATTCAAAAATCTCTTTATTAAATGTTTTAAATGGTTTTGGAAATGGTTTCTTTTTGAATGGATTCATTATTTCAATATCCTAAAATGTTATATTGTGATTTAAATGTGGAAATGTTATGTTTCCTTTATTCATGTTTATGTGATACGATTATGTTATGGTTCTTGGGCATTGTTATGAAGAACGGGTGGTTCCGTGATAAACTAAGGGCGGGTGAGCCCGATATAGCTCTCCAATGCATTGGGTAACGCGAATGAGTGAAACGTTAAGGTTTCTCCGAAGAGATTTAGGGAATATACTGTGATGGGTATTCCAAACGTAACCAAGAGGGTTACTCCCTACGTAAGAATGTTATGAATGCCTCAAGTTACCTTTATGTCTTATGTTTTCTATGATTTATTCATGATTTGATATGCCTATGTTTTATGGGTAAAGTATGATTTCATTCTTATGTATTTATGAACTCATGTTTCCTTTCCATATTTTTATAACCCTTACTGAGATTTTTATGCTCATCCCAAGTTTTTGAAATGTTTTTCACAGTTCAAGGGAAAGGTACATGATGAGATGATAGTGTCAAGGATGTGTCAAGAAAGAATCCGTGTTTTATTTTAAATAGGTTTCCGTTGATGGGAAGAATGAATATTGTCTTTTATGTAACCAATTTGTTTAAATGTGGATTGTAATGCAAGTTTCATGATATAATTCTCTAAAACTCTAAACCTGAAAAGATCCTCAATGTGTAATCTTGTAATAACTCAAGATTAAGTAAGGGTTAAGGCTGGGGCCTTATAGTTGGTATCAAAGGCCGGTTTAGATAACTTTAGAGGTTAGGGTATTCTTTAATCATAAGTGACATTACCATAATGGTTAGGATTTCAGAAATAGTCCTAGTTTTAGATAAAGTGAATGAGTAAGTATATCTTAGTGTTTACCTTCCTCGTTAGTACATGATGGTTTTGTTGATATACTCACACTGACCTTTTTGGTTTTAGTAAATGGCTGGATCTAGCAGGCACCAAAGTGACAATGGGTTTGAAGGAAACTGTGGTGGTTCTCTGATTAAGATACTCGATGAGATTGGGGATTCAATGAGGAATCTCATGGTTTTTCTAAACCAACTATCAAGGAGTCATGATCAACCACTTGAACCTTGGTGAGTTCTCTAATGCATCATGTACGAGATGGCCAACTCGATGTGGAAATTCAGGTAATAATTATTAAGGTAACCATTAGGGTTTATATGATCCTTACTTTTGAGGTAATTATGGGTTATTATATGATATAATGGAAAATGAAGGGCATGAGATAAAATTGAGGTTAAAATATGTTATGATTATTCTTGAAGATTTTATCTCATTTTGGGGAATGTTTTAAGAATTATATAGTTTTGGAAAAAGGACAACACGCAGACCGTGTGACATCCCGTCGCGTCGGACAAAGCTGCGGGAATCGAACCCACAACCAAAGTGCGACTGGTATTTATCGCCTACCACTGGACTACGTGAAGTCCCTGGTTAGTTTGACCGATTCTTTTTAGTTATATGATTATATGAATTAAGAGTAAGTTGATTTTGGAGGATATGTGATTAGGATAATTACTTTTCAATGTGAGACTTTAGGAGCAACTGATGTTGTTTGGAGATAAATGTTACGATTTAACTTGGTAGACTATGTGACTAAATACTTCAAATATTTGGGTTTCAATCTTAGTTTGGTTTACTTTGAATAATTTTATGGACAAATGGTCCTCGTTGAACTTTGCGTTTTGTTGGACAAATTTTGGAGATTAAGAATAGATTTTCTTTTTATAAAGTGTTATCCTTTTCTGGATTATCTGATCTTGTACTAGCCTTTTTGGTTTTGGTTTTGGTTAAAGACATGGGAAGTATATAGTTCTATTTTGTGGATTAGGTGATTCTTTAGAAGTTGATTATAGTACTCTTAATGTGAACAAGTCTTCCTAAATACTCATCTTTTGGAGAAAATATGAGTTTGTGTAAGGAATCTAATAAAATTTGAAAGTCAATATGATAAGTGATTATGATTCCTTATGAATAAATTCCTCAATAAAAAGTAACTTAAAACAAAAATGTTGTCTATTAACTTTTCCTACTGGGGAATCGAATACCGTTTAACCCATCACAAGTTTGTGATTTTCTCGTGGTTAACTTTCTCCTAAACATGTTTTCTATCACTCTCCATCAGAACATGACCCTTTGTTTTTTCCTCCTTGTCCATATTTTCATACTTGGAATCCTAGTATGGGTTAACTCGGGTGACCTTTGTACTTATCTTTCTTTATTTTAAAGTGATATTTTTTACCGACTCTTCTCCGATGTGGGACGTTCAAGGATGTTTCCAAGCGCAATTTTAAAATTGCGAGGACGTAATTCCCAAAAGGGGGGAAGGATGTAACATCCCAGGTAAATAAAGAATATGAGATTTCATATTTATCCATATTTGTGAATAAAATATTTAAATAACTTTAAAGGGGACGCTATGCTCGATGGCGTACCCAACATGCAACAACGAGTTTCTTGGGAATCTTACATTGCACTCTAATAATAAAATAATATTATTTTAAATGGTAGTTAACATGTAGCCGTTGTAATGGCGGGAATGGATATAAATAACTAAAATATGATTATATATGTTCTTAAATATTTTTACATTTATACAATAAAATATAAAGGCTTAAAATACGGAAAGAATTCAATTTTAGGCGTATATGCCCTAGTTTTCACTAAAGGTTCACTTATCACCTTTTGATGGAGAACCGTCATTAAATATAGTTTTGTTCACTCTTAAACATTATTTTGGACCAAATAAAACTCTTATTAAGAATCGGGACATCAAAATTTACTTTGTGTAAATTTTTGGTATCTTTCCGATAAAGTTCTTTTTTTAATGAATAGTGTAAAATGTTGTATTTTAATTCAAAACCAATTTTTAATCTAATTTATTTATATGGTTAGATTATATTTTGAATTGGTTTTAAAGTGAAATTAGAAAATATTTTTATCATTAAATCCAATAGTGTTCGTTGGAATCAATTTCACTTTGAAATCAGACTTAAACTAGTGTCAATCTTTTGATACTTATTGTTTCATAAAACACGCTATTTGACATGACACCGGGAACTAATTATTAAATTCTTTAATGTGACTTATATGTTTTGAATTTTGTAAAATGGACTTCATTTTGGAATTCAGAATATCAAATATAGCTTAGGGTGAATTTTTGGGATTTTTCTGAAAAACTTCAATTTTTGATGAATAGTGAAACCACTAAGTGGTACTTATAAAAACTGATTTTCCGTTTAAATGAAATTTTTCCATCATTGTGTTTTGATTTTAAAAAATCCGACATACATGGTTGTCATTAAGAAGTAAAATGTGGTTCAATGAGATTAAAATAATTTTTTGGTGAATAGTAACTTATTATGTTTTTAATCGCGATTAGTGGTAATTAGTGTAGTTTAAGGTAAAAATAATGCTTTAATAAAATGAGATGAGCTTGAAACATGTCTTACCATCATTGGTTGTATCATGGCCGACCAAGACAAGCCATGGGTCAACTTGGGGACCCCATGGATCCACTTTGGTTGGGAAATGACATAAATAACATTTTATTTAATGTAAAAGTAAAATTGACACAAACATGATATGTTTTACTAAAACAGTATTTAACTGGGGTTATACAAGTCATCTTTTTGATTATAAATATCCATTGGAAAGATAAAAAGATTTCCTACATCATAGTATTTTTTTATAATTTTTAGACACTAAATAAATTAAATTATTTATGACATAATAATGATGCAGCGATGACATCATTATTTGACGATTTAAATAAAATGGAAAGATAATGTACAATCTATGAACTACACATGTCCAAAACTTATTGGATGAGTGGATTTCGAAGCCTTATCACCTTATCCACGAATTATATCAATGTGGGACCTTTTTAAACCGAAACACATTTTCAAATAAAGTAATATATTTCTTTACTTTCCAAAAGTGCCCCTCCTCTCCTCTTATAAAAGGCCCCCACCTCTACCTCATTTAACACACTCCTCAAGCATTTGGCTCGGCCAACCCCTGCCCATTTACTCTCTCCACATCCCTCTCCTCATTCTAGAGGATTCCCTTTGGGCAGAATACTTTCAAAGGAAGCCTTTAGGCTCAAATCAAAAGGAGTTACACTTTTAAAGGTAATTCATTCTCTCATGTTCATTTGTTTTATTTTGCTTCTCCAACCCCCTAAACTCTTTTTATTTACTTCTTTTGTAACAACAACAGTATCTTCAATATACTAGGATGTTGTTATAAGATTTATTCGAGCTACACTCTCACACAACTACATCAAATGGTTAAAGAACATACGGTTTCCGTGGATGGTGAAATTCTGCCTCCCGAAACGATGATTGTTCAATACTCATTTAACACATTCAACGGTGGCCATTATGATGTCACTATTTTTATATATGATATATAATATGTTTATGTTTTATTTATGCTTCTGTATTTTTCATTTTTGTCTTACCTTTATGACTTCCATTATGGGTATACGCGATATCTTAATTTAAGGAAGTGCGGACTACCGCCCCCTCAAAGTGATTTGATTCGTTAAATACCATATGTGGGATGTATAAATGATGGAAATATGATATTATATATGATATTATACTGGAATTATAATATACCTTTATATAATTATTATTCCATTCTATAAAATACGAAAAAGAAATGAAAGTAGCGTTCATGCGTACGTACGGCTTACCGTCTCCATGAACGGTGCATTTCATTTCTTAACTCTAAATGATTATGTAATGTTATAAATGCATGCATGTACTGGATATATATTAAATATATGATATCTACATAATGAATACAATTCTGGATAAAATAAACATTTGGCCACACGAACAACATGTAATTGTAAGAAGTCCACTTTCGACTTAAGAACCAAATATCAGCAAAACAAATATCATTAACATAAATGATTACATAATGTTTATGACATGGTAATAAGTGGTATAAAAGTAATAATGAACTTGAAAAAGGTTATTAAGGAATTAGAAATTAACTCAAGTTTATTATTCAGGAGATTAAAGAACGATCGAGTCAAGTCGGACCCGAGGAAAGGGATCATACTCCTCTCTTTCTTTTTAAGTACACACTTTTATGTAATTCCTTTTAAAGCTCATCTTTCTTGTTATTGGGATGATAATTTATATTACACTTACTGTAATTTTTATTTTCATGTGATGAGAGACCCTATTCTCTTTCATCAATCCATTTTGGAAGTTTTGAGTGGCGCCGTTAGGCTGCCAAACTTTCATAAGAGATCTAACCTCTCTCTTCTTTTTAAGTACTCTCCTTTATGTCACTTCTTTTAAGCTCCTCTTTGTAATGTTGGGGGATGTTATTTTATATTCCTCTTTCTGTACATTTTATTTTAATGTGATGAGATACCCTATTTGATCTCATCAATCCATATTTGGAAGTTTTATGTGGCGCCGTTAGGCTGCCGAGTTTTCGTAAGGGATTTTTTCATCTCACTTTTATTCCCGTGAGATTTATGCTACATTTGCCACAAATTCCATTGAGTGGTGTATGTACAGCCCATTATTCTACTCTTTGTGTAATATACTTTCGTTTATGAGTATTTACATCAATGACCTATTGTCTTTCTTTCATGGGGTGTATGTTTTGAAAGATACCCAAGTCGGTAAGGGAACCTTTCACCCTCCTCTTTTTTAAAAGACTTCTTTTATTGGGTCTTTTAATTTACATATTTTTATGTTGTGATATGTTCTCATACATCCTTATTGATGTAAATTTTATGTCCAAGTGATGAGATACACTTTTTATCTCTCATCAACTCATTTTGATGTGATGCCGTTAGGCTGTCAAGGGAACTTTTTAACCCAATTTCGATTTCTTTGGGTTCAACTTGTAGTCATTGAATATGTCATCCATTGAATATGTGTGAATGACCTTTTATTGTTTTACACATAATATCCACTTATATTGGGTGTATATATATTTGTCACACATATTTATTGAGATTTATTTGTCCTTAATTTAAGGATACCTTCTTTATAAGGGATTTCATCACATTTGACATTTCTATTGAGGGCTCATTGTTGTTATGCACCAATTCACTCTTATATGGTGTATATAATGTCCTTTGGATTATTATATCATGAATCCTTTTATTCTCATGATATTATAAAATTCTGACTAAATGTTATTCCTCGATTATTGTATTCAAGTGTCTCTAATTTTGGTAAAACCCCTTTAACCAAAATATCGTTTTAAATGTTTTAATTATTTATTCTTATCCATGTTCTCAAAATGGTTTTAAGGATTTATTTATATGTATATTAATGGTTTAAAATTTTAAAAGCATCAAGGTGGTATGGGACACTTTGATTCAAAAATCTCTTTATTAAATGTTTTAAATGGTTTTGGAAATGGTTTCTTTTTGAATGGATTCATTATTTCAATATCCTAAAATGTTATATTGTGATTTAAATGTGGAAATGTTATGTTTCCTTTATTCATGTTTATGTGATACGATTATGTTATGGTTCTTGGGCATTGTTATGAAGAACGGGTGGTTCCGTGATAAACTAAGGGCGGGTGAGCCCGATATAGCTCTCCCATGCATTGGGTAACGCGAAGGAGTGAAACGTTAAGGTTTCTCCGAAGAGATTTAGGGAATATACTGTGATGGGTATTCCAAACGTAACCAAGAGGGTTACTCCCTACGTAAGAATGTTATGAATGCCTCAAGTTACCATTATGTCTTATGTTTTCTATGATTTATTCATGATTTGATATGCCTATGTTTTATGGGTAAAGTATGATTTCATTCTTATGTATTTATGAACTCATGTTTCCTTTCCATATTTTTATAACCCTTACTGAGCTTTTTATGCTCATCCCAAGTTTTTGAAATGTTTTTCACAGGTCAAGGGAAAGGTACATGATGTGATGATAGTGTCAAGGATGTGTCAAGAAAGAATCCGTGTTTTATTTTAAATAGGTTTCCGTTGAAGGGAAGAATGAATATTTTCTTTTATGTAACCACTTTGTTTAAATGTGGAATGTAATGCAAGTTTCATGTTCTAATTCTCTAAAACTCTAAACCTGAAAAGATCCTCAATGTGTAATCTCGTAATAACTCAAGATTAAGTAAGGTTTAAGGCTGGGGCCTTATAGTTGGTATCAAAAGCCGGTTTAGATAACTTTAGAGGTTAGGGTATTCTTTAATCATAAGTGACATTACCATAATGGTTAGGATTTCAGAAAGAGTCATAGTTTTAGATAAAGTGAATGAGTAAGTATATCTTAGTGTTTACCTTCCTCGTTAGTACATGATGGTTTTGTTGATATACTCACACTGACCTTTTTGGTTTTAGTAAATGGCTGGATTTAGCAGGCACCAAAGTGACAATGGGTTTGAAAGAAAACTGTGGTTGTTCTCTGATTAAGATACTCGATGAGATGGGGGATTCAATGAGGAATCTCATGGTTTTTCTAAACCAACTATCAAGGAGTCATGATCAACCACTTTAACCTTGGTGAGTTCTCTAATGCATCATGTACGAGATGGCCAACTCGATGTGGAAATTCAGGTAATAATTATTAAGGTAACCATTAGGGTTTATATTATCCTTACTTTTGAGGTAATTATGGGTTATTATATGATATGATGGAAAATTAAGGGCATGAGATAAAATTGAGGTTAAAATATGTTTTGATTATTCTTGAAGATTTTATCTCATTTTGGGGAATGTTTTAAGAATTATATAGTTTCGGAAAAAGGACAACACGCAGATCGTGTGACATCCCGTCGCGTCGGACAAAGCTGCGGGAATCGAACCCACAACCAAAGTGCGACTGGTATTTATCGCCTACCACTGGACTACGTGAAGTCCCTGGTTAGTTTGACCGATTCTTTTTAGTTATATGATTTTATGAATTAAGAGTAAGTTGATTTTGGAGGATATGTGATTAGGATAATTACTTTTCAATGTGAGACTTTAGGAGCAACTGATGTTGTTTGGAGATAAATGTTACGATTTAACTTGGTAGACTATGTGACTAAATCCTTCAAATATTTGGGTTTCAATCTTAGTTTGGTTTAATTTGAAGAATTTTATGGACAAATGGTCCTCATTGAACTTTGGGTTTTGTTGGACAAATTTTGGAGATTAAGAATAGATTTTCTTTTTATAAAGGGTTATCCTTTTCTGGATTATCTGATCTTGTACTATCCTTTTTGGTTTTGGTTTTGGTTAAATACATGGGAAGTATATAGTTCTATTTTGTGGATTAGGTGATTCTCTAGAAGTTGATTATAGTACTCTTAATGTGAACAAGTCTTCTTAAATACTCGTCTTTTGGAGAAAATATGAGTTTGTGTAAGGAATCTAATAAAAGTTGAAAGTCAATATGATAAGTGATTATGTTTCCTTATGAATAAATTCCTCAATAAATAGTAACTTAAAACAAAAATGTTTTCTATTAACTTTTCCTACTGGGGAATCGAATACCGTTTAACCCATCACAAGTTTGTGATTTTCTCGTGGTTAACTTTCTCCTAAACATGTTTTCTATCACTCTCCATCAGAACATGACCCTTTGTTTTTTCCTCCATGTCCATATTTTCATACTTGGAATCCTAGTATGGGTTAACTCGGGTGACCTTTGTTCTTATCTTTCTTTATTTTAAAGTGATTTTTTTTACCGACTCTTCTCCGATGTGGGACGTTCAAGGATGTTTCCAAGCGCAATTTTAAAATTGCGAGGACGTAATTTCCAAAAGGGGGGAAGGATTTAACATCCCAGGTAAATAAAGAATATGACATTTCATATTTATCCATATTTGTGAATAAAATATTTAAATAACTTTAAAGGGGACTCTATGCTCGATGGCGTACCCAACACGCAACAACGAGTTTCTTGGGAATCCTACATTGCACTCTAATAATAAAATAATATTATTTTAAATGGTAGTTAACATGTAGCCGTTGTAATGGTGGGAATGGATAGAAATAACTAAAATATGATTATATATGTTCTTAAATATTTTTACATTTATACAATAAAAGATAAAGGCTTAAAATACAGGAAGAATTCAATTTTAGGCGTATATGCCCTAGTTTTCACTAAAGGTTCACTTATCACCTTTTGATGGAGAACCGTCATTAAATATAGTTTTTTTCACTCTTAAACATTATTTTGGACCAAATAAAACTCTTATTAAGAATCGGGACATCAAAATTTACTTTGTGTAAATTTTTGGTATCTTTCCGATAAAGTACTTTTTTTTAATGAATAGTGTAAAATGTTGTATTTTAATTCAAAACCACTTTTTAATCTAATTTATTTATATGGTTAGATTATATTTTGAATTGGTTTTAAAGTAAAATTAGAAAATATTTTTAACATTAAATCCAATAGTGTTCGTTGGAATAAATTTCACTTTGAAATCAGACTTAAACTAGTGTCAATCTTTTGATACTTATTGTTTCATAAAACACGCTATTTGACATGACAGCGGGAATTAATTAATAAATTAATTAATGTGACTTATATGTTTTGAATTTTGTAAAATGGACTTCATTTTGGAATTCAGAATATCAAATATAGCTTAGGGTGAATTTTTGGGATTTTTCTGAAAAACTTCAATTTTTGATGAATAGTGAAACCACTAAGTGGTACTTATAAAAACTGATTTTCCGTTTAAATGAAATTTTGCCATCATTGTGTTTTTATTTTCAAAAATCCGACATATATGGTTGTCATTAAGAAGTAAAATGTGGTTCAATGAGATTAAAATAATTTTTTGGTGAATAGTAACTTATTAAGTTTTTAATCGCGATTAGTGGTAATTAGTGTAGTTTAAGGTAAAAATAATGCTTTAATAAAATGAGATGAGCTTGAAACATGTCTTACCATCATTGGTTGTATCATGGCCGACCAAGACAAGCCATGGGTCAACTTGGGGACCCCATCGATCCACTTTGGTTGGGAAATGACATAAATAACATTTTATTTAATGTAAAAGTAAAATTGACACAAACATGATATGTTTTACTAAAACAATTTTTAAGTGGGGTTATACAAGTCATCTTTTTGATTATAAATATCCATTGGAAAGATAAAATGATTTCCTACATCATAGTATTTTTTTTATAATTTTTAGACATTAAATAAAGTAAATTATTTATGACATAATAATGATGCAGCGATGACATCATTATTTGACGATTTAAATAAAATGGAAAGATAATGTAAAATCTATGAACTACACATGTCCAAAACTTATTGGATGAGTGGATTTAGAAGACTTATCACCTTATCCACGAATTATATCAATGTGGGACCTTTTTAAACCGAAACACATTTTCAAATAAAGTAATATTTCTTTACTTTCCAAAAGTACCCCTCCTGTCCTCTTATAAAAGGCCCCCAACTCTACCTCATTTAACACACTCCTCAAGCCTTTGGCTCGGACAACCCCTGCCCATTTACTCTCTCCACATCCCTCTCCTCATCCTAGAGGATTCCCTTTGGGCAGAATCCTTTCAAAGGAATCCTTTAGGCTCAAATCAAAAGGAGTTACACTTTTAAAGGTAATTCATTCTCTCATGTTCATTTGTTTTATTTTGCTTCTCCAACCCCCTAAACTCTTTTTATTTACTTATTTTGTAACAACACCAATATCTTCAATATACTAGGATGTTGTTATAAGATTTATTCGAGCTACACACTCACACAACTACATCAAATGGTTAAAGAACATACGGTTTCCGTGGATGGTGAAATTCTGCCTCCCGAAACGATGATTGTTCAATACTCATTTAACACCTTCAACGGTGGCCATTATGATGTCACTATTTTTATATATGATATATAATATGTTTATGTTTTATTTATGCTTCTGTATTTTTCATTTTTGTCTTACCTTTATGGATTGCATTATGGGTATACGCGATATCTTCATTTAAGGAAGTGCGGACTACCGCCCCCTCAAAGTGATTTGATTCGTTAAATACCATATGTGGGATGTATAAAGGATGGAAATATGATATTATATATGATATTATACTGGAATTATAATATACCTTTATATCATTATTATTCCATTCTATAAAATACGAAATAGAAATGAAAGTAGCGTTCATGCGTACGTACGGCTTACCGTCTCCATGAACGGTGCATTTCATTTCTTACCTCTAAATGATTATGTAATGTTATAAATGAATGCATGTACTGGATATATATGACATATATGATATCTACATAATGATTACAATTCTGGATATAATAAACATTTGGCCACACGAACAACATGTAATTGTAAGAAGTCCACTTTCGACTTAAGAACCAAATATCGGCAAAACAAATATTATTAACTTAAATGATTACATAATGTTTATGACATGGTAATAAGTGGTATAAAAGTAATAATGAACTTGAAAATGGTTCTTAAGGAATTATAAATTAACTCATGTTTATTATTCAGGAGATTAAAGAACGATCGAGTCAAGTCGGACCCGAGGTAAGGGATCCTACTCCTCTCTTTCTTTTTAAGTACACACTTTTATGTCATTCCTTTTAAAGCTCATCTTTCTTGTTATTGGGATGATAATTTATATTACAATTACTGTAATTTTTATTTTCATGTGATGAGAGACCCTATTCTCTCTCATCAATCCATTTTGGAAGTTTTGAGTGGCGCCGTTAGGCTGCCAAACTTTCGTAAGAGATCTAACCTCTCTCTTCTTTTTAAGTACTCTCCTTTATGTAACTTCTTTTAAGCTCCTCTTTGTAATGTTGGGGGATGCTATTTTATATTCCTATTGCTGTAAATTTTATTTTAATGTGATAAGATACCCTATTTGATCTCATCAATCCATATTTGGAAGTTTTATGTGGCGCCGTTAGGCTGCCGAGTTTTCGTAAGGGATTTTTTCATCTCACTTTTATTCCCGTGAGATTTATGCTACATTTGCTACAAATTCCATTGAGTGGTGTATTTACTGCCCATTATTCTACTATTTGTGTAATATACTTTCTTTTATGAGTATTTACATCAATGACCTATTCTCTTTCTTTCATGGGGTGTATGTTTTGAAAGATACCCAAGTCGGTAAGGGAACCTTTCACCCTCCTATTTTTTAAAAGACTTCTTTTATTGGGTCTTTTAATTTACATATTTTTATGTTGGGATATGTTCTCATACATCATTATTGATGTAAATTTTATGTCCAAGTGATGAGATACACTTTTTATCTCTCATCAACTCATTTTGATGTGATGCCGTTAGGCTGTCAAGGGAACTTTTTAACCCAATTTCGATTTCTTTGGGTTCAACTTGTAGTCATTGAATATGTCATCCATTGAATATGTGTGAATGACCTTTTATTTTTTTACACTTAATATCCACTTATATTGGGTGTATATATATTTGTCACACATATTTTTTGAGATTTATTTGTCCTTAATTTAAGGATACCTTCTTTATAAGGGATTTCATCACATTTGACATTTCTATTGAGGGCTCATTGTTGTTATGCACCAATTCACTATTATATGGTGTATATACTGTCCTTTGGAGTATTATATCATGAATCCTTTTATTCTCATGATATTATAAAATTATGACTAAATGTTATTCCTCGATTATTGTATTCAAGTGTCTCTAATTTTGGTAAAACCCATTTAACCAAAATATCGTTTTAAATGTTTTAATTATTTGTTCTTATCCATGTTTTCAAAATGGTTTTAAGGATTTATTTATATGGATATTAATGGTTTAAAATGTTAAAAGCATCAAGGTGATATGGGACACTTTGATTCAAAAATCTCTTTATTAAATGTTTTAAATGGTTTTGGAAATGGTTTCTTTTTGAATGGATTCATTATTTCAATATCCTAAAATGTTATATTGTGATTGAAATGTGGAAATGTTATGTTTCCTTTATTCATGTTTATGTGATACGGTTATGTTATGGTTCTTGGGCATTGTTATGAAGAACGGGTGGTTCCGTGATAAACTAAGGGCGGGTGAGCCCGATATAGCTCTCCAATGCATTGGGTAACGCGAAGGAGTGAAACGTTAAGGTTTCTCCAAAGAGATTTAGGGAATATACTGTGATGGGTATTCCAAACGTAACCAAAAGGGTTACTCCCTACGTAAGAATGTTATGAATGCCTCAAGTTACCTTTATGTCTTATGTTTTCTATGATTTATTCATGATTTGATACGCCTATGTTTTATGGGTAAAGTATGATTTCATTCTTATGTATTTATGAACTCATGTTTCCTTTCCATATTTTTATAAACCTTACTGAGATTTTTATGCTCATCCCAAGTTTTTGAAATGTTTTTCACAGGTCAAGGGAAAGGTACATGATGTGATGATATTGTCAAGGATGTGTCAAGAAAGAATCCGTGTTTTATTTTAAATAGGTTGTCGTTGATGGGAAGAATGAATATTGTCTTTTATGTAACCACTTTGTTTAAATGTCGAATGTAATGAAAGTTTCATGATCTAATTCTCTAAAACTCTAAACCTGAAAAGATCCTCAATGTGTAATCTTGTAACAACTCAAGATTAAGTAAGGTTTAAGGCTACGGCCTTATACTTACCCATGGTGGAGTTTTGGTACAACACCAGTTACCACTCCACCATCGGGAAGGCCCCTTACGAGACACTGTACGGCCGACCTTGCATATCACCTCTGTGTTGGACTGACCCAGGGGAGTTAGCACTTGTAGGACCAGATATGGTTCAGGATATGACAGACAAGGTGTAAATCATCCAGGAGTGGACGAAGACTGCACAGAGCAGACATAAGTCCTATGCTGATAGGAGATAGAGACCACTAGAGTTTGAGGATGGCGACCACGTCTTCCTACGAGTCTCACCGTGATGAGTTCTACAAAGATTTTTCCTGGGAGAAAAATTATCTCAAAGTTACATATGACCTTTCCAGGTCCTCAGCAGAGTAGGCGAGGTGGATTACCACATAGCCCTTCTACCTCAGTTGCACCGGGTGCAGGATGTCTTCCATGTATCTCAGCTGAGGAGATATGTGCATGACATGTCCCACATCATCGACCATGGGGAGCTAGAAATCGATGACGAGGTGTCATTCAAGAAGATCATAGTGGAGATTGAGGATCAACAAGAGTGGGTACTACGTGGATGGTCGATTCCTCTGGTGCGCATTCACTGGAAGCACGAGAACTTTTAGGAGAGCACATGGGAGCGGGAGGCTTAGATGCATGCTCAGTACCCACTTTTGTTTCCCTAGTGTAGGTTGTAGCTTTACGGGGATGTAAAGACCTATGTTTGGGGTAATTTAAAGACATGGAAATTTCAAGTAAATTTGTTTTCTTAATTCTTTGGTATTTTACGAGTCCCCAGTATTTGACGACGCCTGATTCGGAGGCCCAGTGTGCCCTGAATCAATTTCTGATGTTTTGTTCGGGTACTTTCAGTAAACGTACATGTGGGTTTTACTATCATTTGAATTGGTGCTCGGAATTGAAATCCGAGGGCACTGATGAAATCGTAGCACTGGTATTCACTTATGGGGACCTCTACCGCAGTGGCATTTTCTCAGGGGGAGAAGTTAATTTTGGGGGATTTAAATTAAATAAAATAAAATTTTTGTACACAATTTTATTGTTTAAGACTTGGTTATTTCCTAAAAGAGGGAGTTAGTGGTGGGGAATACACCCACATAAATTCCCATGAGAGGATAATGTGTGGTGGGGCCCACAATATCCCCTAACTCTTCAACTCCCCATTAACTCCCCTTCATTTAATTTGACAACTCCCCTCCTTTAATATGAACTCTCCACCTCCTCTCTTTTGATTTTTAAACTCTTCACCTCCTCTTAATTAATGCCAACAACTAGGATTAATTAAATGCCACATATAATTAGTCTTTGAATTCATTTGAATCAATTTTAATTGCATAGAAATTCTATTAATGTTGGGTAGCTTTTATAATATTTTCCTGGAAAATATTTCGGTAGAGAAACCTCTTGAGAATTAGAAGAAGGTGTTACTCTCTCCAACGAAGAACTCAAGGCCTGCGACCATAGTCTTCTTCATTCTTCTCCCTCCATATCAAGGAAGAAGACACCACCCACGAGGAACATCGACTACGATTCCTCCTCGGACGCGTCCCAATGTCAATGAGTCGATGTCATCTTAGAATCCTCTTCCCGTGACATGAAAAGCGAGCATCAATATCCCGGTAGGAGGTTTGATATAATTATAAGTGAATGAAATTATATTCTATCCTTGGTTAATGCTTGTATTATATTCGTCCATTTGATATCACCTAACGTGGAGGGCGAGGGACAAACGAATATGGCCCGACAACCCTCCGATGGTTCTTGAATATATTGGCAGCGACAACGGGAGAAAGTGGTGACCAGAGGTGGTAGCGAACAGAGGTGGTGGTGACCGGTGGTGGCGGCAAACGGAGGCGGCAGTGACCAGAGGCAGTGACTGCGCACCGGCCACATGAAGGAAACCACGGCCCGCATCCGAGCGCTGCTTGGAAGATGAACCGAACTGGCCAGCCATAGCCAGCCGAGATGGAGAACCGCGACGCCTCTAAGGCAATGTGCTTCAGAGAACCACATCCCATGTTGCGCGGGTAGCTTCCCTGCCGAATCGGCCATCCACCTGCCGGCCGGGTTGAAGGAGTGCTCGACACCCGCAGGTGCTGTGTGGGAGAACCGTGGCCCGCACGTGCGGGCTGCTCTCACCGGGAAGACCGGCGGGCTTCGACCGGCCAGACAAGAGGGGTGACGCCGCTCAACGCCGCCAGTTCAGGAAACCAGGCCCCCCCCAACACTGCTCGGCCAGCCATGGGTCGGGATGTGCTACGCCAGGATGGGCCGTGCTCCGCCGGGCCGGGCCGCGCCCCACCGGGCTGGCCCACACCCCACCGGGCCGGGTCACACCCGTCGAACAATGTAGGGCCGACCGGCTAGCCCACTAGGCTTGATGGGCCCGGCCCGTTTCACTTAAACATGAATAACCTTAAGACCGTACGTCTGATCGACGTGTTGTCTATGGAGCTGGAATCCTCATGATAAGACAATCCTTTTGCGATACACTATGTGAGTTTTGGACGAATTTGGAAAAAGGATGGGTTTGGAATGAGCATAATTCCAACCGGGCCCCTGGAACGGAAAAACCAATATCTCTCAAACTGGGCATTCGATTGACGTGTCGTCTATCGCGTTGGGTTCCTTTGGACGAGTCAGAACATAGGGATAACTCAACTTTGGACTTCATGATAGTTGATGTATCAACCCCTTGTCTCGGGCAGCAGAACCTCCTGGAATCGAGCATGCTGTGTGCGGGAACCCTAGTGCTAGCTACGACCGTGACAACTACTGTACTGGAATCCTCCATTGGTTTGACGACGACGACAACTATAATAGAATCCTCCATGGGTTTGACAGTGATGATTTCTGTACTTGTATCCTATGTGGGTCCGATAGGTTGAATTCTGTATTAGTATCCTGAGCGGGTCCGACAGAGTAGATGGTCTAGTATCCTATGTGGGTCCGACAGTTTAGCTGGTATAGTATCCTACATGGGTCTGACAGCTTAGATGAATTAGTGACTACATATTATCATCTCTATGTCTATACAAAAGATGTATACCTATGTGAGATGAGTCTTGACTTTCAATCATTATAATCAATTTGATTGACTTTCTTTCCTATGTGGTCTGGGTTGTGCTTGAGCTCGAGAGTTGGAGCCGAACTGTGATTGATAACTAAGTTATATGTATGGGAATCTACCTATGTAGAGTTGGTTGATACTTTGTGATTGTATCTTCTTCTGTGGTTTATCATTCATGAATTCTAGGAGTCTATCGGGGGTCTCGGGGTCCCTACTGAGTATCGTATACTCACCCCTGCATGGGCTATGCCCGCACTACATTGTGTTGGATGCCGATGATGGAAAATACTGATCGAGGTGGAGGCTTATGGAGATTGATGGTACCCAGAGGTGGACCACTTGGCGAGACGTACACGGAGCCGACAGTCGGACACGAGGTGGTGAGGAGGCCATCTGTACCAACCCTTCATGTGGGATTCCCCGAGGAAAACTCAGTGGTTGTTGTTTTACTTTATTGCAGTTTTACTAGATTTTCAGTTGTACTGTACTTACTGTTGGGCTTGTATTTCCGGCCCCATTCCTTTCAACACTTACTATTGTATTCAGTATTACTTAGTGCTTCTTCCTGTTGCATACTCTATTGTGTTTGTTTACTTTTATGAAGGCAATGCCTTCTGTTTTTATCGGGATTTACGCCTTTGGTGCTAGTCGCCAGCCCCTGGCCTATAGAAGGCGGGCTTGGGGTAGTCACGACACGGGCCCCAAGGACGGGTTGTGACAAATCAATCCTTTATACAAAAAAACACCATTTTATCAACATCAGTGACATATTATTGGTTATCCTATCTCAGTCATGTGTTTTCAATAAAATATAACCATTGCATTTAATAAAAAATCTTGGTCATCAATATAATTCAAAACATTATTTGAAATCCATAATGAAAAAATAATACAAAACAATCCTTATATATTTTATGATTCATGTCATATAATTCATTAATTTCCCTACACAAACACTTCAATCACTCCACTTCATTCTTAAACCAATAAATATGCTTCATCATCATAATTTTTATAACATCTATTATTAAATATAAAATATCAAACATGTAATAAAATTATTTAACCTCAATTTAATCAAGACTCTCTTATTTTTTATAAATAATACCATTAAAATTGTCCTTACATTTTATATATCATTTATGGTTATTTTATCATTAATAATATACCAATTACTCCAACCAACATTTTGAATATCTTCATTATATTTCTACCTAAGACATAAATTCTTATAATTCATATACTTTATATAGTCATAACTTAAAAATTGTTAATTATTTAGGGAAACAATTATTCACATTCATTATATTATGAAAACTTTTCATTTCTCCTGAAATATTACATTATTTTTTTATTCTTTTCTACATTCAAAAAAATATCAACCCTTTGAGAAATTCAATGGGTGATTCTATGGACTTTCATGGAATATAATAAAATAAGTATTATTTTCTCTATGGTCTACACCACCAATGATCTTGGTGTAATATATCATTATATTCTTTTTTGATTCAGAAATTTGGTTTAGGTACAACTTGTTAATCAAATGAATTGATAACTGATTATGCATAATCAGAATAACCTTCACTCTAATAAACACCCAATTTTGTTTCTCATATACACATTTTCTAACACTTTCAGAAATAACCGTTTTCTATCTAGTTCAAACCATTTCCAAAAAAATGAAAAACATAGTGTGAGAAACATTTATCATTTTGGGAAACACATAATCATAAAAAATCAGTTATTGGATTCAAAATAAGTATTCCTTCATTTCAATCTATGAAACATTTGGTTTATCCAAGGTCATTATTCAAATTCATCAAGATGGTTCATAAGAATTTTATGAATTCCCAATGTATATCATCTTAGAGTGTCAAACAAGTTTTATTTTAATACCCTTTTTCATGTACTAGGTAATGCTCAATTGAAGCCTAATGTGATTTTCAGGGTTATTCCTATAGTGTATATCTTTACCATAACTATATACAATTATAGTATAGAGTAATAGATGTAATTATATAAAAACCACTCAAACTATCCTTCACCAATATTCTATCATATTTTCATATACATAGAATTATCATTAGATGTAACCTTCGACAAATATAATGGGATCTTACTAAATATTTACAACCTTTTATCCAAATGTACAACTAAACCATTAACCTGATACAAAATATATAGACTGAAACATCTCATACATAAAATTTTCATCTTAATATAAGAACATTAATTATATAAAAATGATCCACAATAGAATCATTTAGGTCTTGTACCTTTTTAAATGTGGACACAAAATAAACTGGTCTATAATTTAGCTACATCATCACCCACTATGTTATTAATTACTTGAAATCTTATTATAAAAATAATATATGATACTTTTCTATATTTCATATGAAAAGGAAACATAAATAAGTGTGTTCTTAAATCATAAAAAAGGGTAAAAAAGGATATATCAAAATAACAAGAGCATATCGATTTGATAACACGAGAATAAAATTTGAAAACCATACCCAATATATCACAGAAAAAAATGTAAGTCTTGGAATAAATATTGGTAGTTCGTAAGACATGAATCATAATGGAATCAAAGAACATGATCAATGATAGGATAACATCAGAATAAAACAAAATTTTTTGGCATACATGTAATCATAAAAAATTTTAGGTCATTTCAATACACCAAGATAATTGAAAAATGTTTGGATTTGAATAACTACTCATGTATCTACTTTAGACTTGGAATACCCTTCCATGTACACTCATTCATGATTTCTCTAAACACCGGTGAAACCTCTTTATGGATTGTGATAAACTCTCATACACCCATCTAGGTCATAAAACATTAATAATTACCCAATGCTTTATAGAGAGATATCACTCCCAGCAGTCTTATAATACCTAAATCTGTGTTTCATAAGATCTTCAAAAGTTCATCATATTAGAACCCATTAAGAGAAAAAGGATTCATAAAACATTCAATAAATTAGAATTCATTAAAATAAGTAGGCTTAATAAATTTGTAAATAGATAATTGCCAAAAATAATGAAATTTGTTTAATATTTATTTTCATTATAAACACAAACCATATAGAATAATACAAATAATTTCATCATTTAATCATATCCCTTGTATTGAAAAATTAATGAAAAATGATTTCCTCAAAGATGGTAGTTTTTTAAAAAGAAAACTTATATTATTTCTTGAGGAGAATTTCCTTCCCACTTGGAAACAATAATTTACAAACATAAAACATTTAAAAAATCCTTTTATGAAAAATAACATCTAAAAAATATAAAATATGATTTAAATCCATTGAAATAATTTATAGAGGGATTTTTTATACTAACATTTTAAAATAAAAAATTTACAAAAAATTTGGTATTAGTTATTTTTGAAAATAATATTTCAAACATTCAATGGAAGATCTAAAACATTAAGTGGTCATTGTGGTGGAAAAAATGAATATATATTAAAAAAATGATTCCTTTAAAATTTGTGAAAAAATATAAACATGAATTATTTAAAAAATTATATGGATACTACTTTTAACATTTTTTGTCAAAAATTCGCTAAAAGTGTAAAACTGAAGGAATAATATCCTATAAAAACATTAAAAATTATTATAATTTTTTTAGAAAACATAGATGTTGAAGAAATTTTTTTTTGACCAAAAATTTTAATGGAGTCAGTTTCATTTGAAAACATTATTTTGGAATCATGATAACATAAAGGGAAAATATTTACGGGAAAATATTTATTCTAAAGAAATAAGAAGAGAATAAAATTCATGATATTATTTAGTGTTATATCATAATATTTCATTATGAGAAAAAAAAAACATAAACAATTCCGATAAATGATGATACTAAATCAGAAAACCCATACCACTCTTGTGACATTTAATTCTAAGACACCTGAAAATTGAAATTAAATGAAATTTATAATATTATTAAAATAAATAAATTCATTATATTACATTTAAATGGATTTTATACACTCCCTAAAAAATAATATTTTTTATAACATAACATATGTCCAAAAAAAGTCAAATTACGATAAATTTACATAACAACATCGATATCTTTTGAACATAAAATACAATGAAAGAGGAATAACCAAATGAGTATTTAAATTTGAATAACGTCATGATAACTATAATTAATTAAATTCATGAATTATTTATATTACACATAAGAGAAAAATTTGTTGAATATGGAATGTGTCACACATGAAATAAATATGAGATGAAAATCCCTTACCTTAAGTCTAAACTTTATTTGTACATATTTAATATAAGTTTACTAAAATTATATTATTGAAAAATAAACTCATATAAATACATACAGACACACACAGAAACATATATATATATATATAATAACATATATTATTTCTTTATTACCTTTTATTTCCCATTTTGTTTACAATTCCAACTTAAAATCACATTTCCAGTAATAACTTGTTTGTTTTCTGGTTTGATATCATTTTTTATTTCCAATATTAATTATTTAAACATGGTTATATATTATCTAAAATTTTAACAATGATATAATTATCATATATTTTCATTATATATTTATTTTTTATAATCCATAAAATTTATAGATATAAAATAAAATACACTTTTTATGGAGATGATAGGTTGTACGTATGCATGAATAGTGTTTCCATTTTCTTCAAGAATTAGATGAAAGGATGATAAATAATAAATAATATTTATAGATTAATTATAAATTCATATATATAACCTATAATCAAATAATTTATCATTGTAATAGTCTATGTAATGTGTCAGGGATAAATGAATCACATCGCTTCGTGAGGTTGTAGTCCTTTATACTCATGAATGACGTTATTGTATCCCATAGAGAGGGGAAAGTATGATGGTTTATGTGATATAATACTTATATAATTATAAATATGTTTCAAATATCATATATATTAATGTAATTCATCCTTATAAATTTCCATGTAAAATACTAATGAAAAACACTTCACATTAGTTTGTGAGGTGGTAGTCTGCCATACACAAGATGGACATTTTGGTTTTACAAAGTGTTGAGAGGTAAGAATATAGATGAGGTATTATAATTAATTAGTTATAATAATATCATTAATATATATAAAGATTAAATCCATTATTATATCCATCTCTGAGTGGATGTGATGGTAAAAAATAACATGGACTCATGAGGCAGCAGTACACTGTTTCCACAGATAAAGGCTTTTATTCCCATTTGAAAGAAGAGGAGATATATATAGGTAATTAAATATAAATAATACTAATAATATATATATATATATATATATATATATTATTTTCTAGTGTTTTTATTTTATCATAGTGATAAATGAATTTATGGAGTTATAAGAAGAAGAAAAATAAAAACATCAAATGAAAAACAACACCCCTTTTTTGAAAAACCACATAATGTTAACCTAAAGCATTCCTATATTGGATTTATGATCTCTCCCAAGACTATAAGTTTTATAATTTATTTAAAAAATTTATACTAATTTTATTGTTTAAATAAATTAATTTTAGGTTGGACGAGGTTAAGAGAGGGGTGGACTTTTACAAGTGGCGGAGAGGACACACTTGAAATTTTTGAAATGAATAAAGTATTCCCACATTTTTTACATTTCAAAAGGATCAAATGTTTTTTATAAAAAAATATTGGTGTAAAGGAAAATATTCATCCCTAAAATTGGTGTTTGAAATGTTTCTATTTCATTATTACCCCTTATCTTTTTTACTTTAACTAATGGAAAACTAATTAATCATAACCACAATCATTAATATTTACTGTTTTAATAATCATTATTGTTAAATATTTATTTAAATTCATTAAAAAATATTAATTAAACTGATTTAAAATATGAAATCAATTGTCAATATTCCAATCATAGTATTCGGAAAATTATATTTAAAATTAATCCTGAAGAGGTGATTTAAAACTGATTTCCCAAAGGGAATGTCTCCAAAAGTTTTAAATTGTATGGAGATAAAATATCAATACGAAATTGAACCCAATTAATTAATTAGGTTAATAAATATATAAATGATTTTTTAAAATTTTAAACAACCTTCAAATAATTTTTAAACATTTAAATTCATTAACAATATGGTATTCATAAAAAATCGCATTTTTCAAAAATCACAAAAAAATTTAATTTTTCAAAAAATTATAAAAAAGAAAAAAATGAGATAAATTTGGGTTTATTATTTAAAAAAGTAAGTTAATTTTGAATTTTTTTTTCAAAAAATTTGAAATAATTAATTTTAAAATAAATGTGATAAATGAAAAAATATAGTTTTTTGAAAAATAATTTTTTAAACATAATATTAGATTTATTCCTATGAAATTTATTGAATACACATAAAAAGATGATTGTATATTTGATTTAATATATAAAATATATATTTAATTACAACCGTTTATAAAAATTTATTATTTTAATTAATAGGGTTAAAATTCTTTTTTTTGTACAAAAAATTATATTTTCAATGAAAAATATTTCCTTTATTTTTAAATTGTTCTTATATTCTTGTGTTATTAATTAGTACCACATCAAATCATGTTATATATATGTGTAAAGGATAACTTTTCTTAAATTTTTTTCTATATTATTATTATCCACTCAAATGTATATACGGTAACAATTAAATAAAATAATAAATTTTTAATTAGTTGTCATGTTTTACCAAAACTCAGAATCATATATACTGAATGATATCAAATAAATTAAATTTATTTGAAAAAAATATTTCCAAAAAACATGATTTTTTATAATTAATACATCACACACGCCTAGGAAAAACAAATTCATATGTTTCCTTAGATTTTCACATCTTTGGGTTTGAGTTTTGAACCTTTGACTTTATATTTATTATTAACTGATATTACTTGTCACATACTGTATTATATTGATAAAAACCATAAAAAACTATGTTCTTGGTGAACATTGATATGTTGGGTATTTCATGAGTTATATTACGTTAATGAATATTTTATGAAAGTATTTTACACTTAATTTTAGTAATGGAAGTTTATATATGAAGCCCTTTGGTGGGAAACAAACAAGAAAAATAAATCCATGTCCATGATATTTTTTGGGTAGGTTCAACTATGGAAAGCCAAAGAAAGATACATTGAGAACATATATTGATGACACCTATATGAAACCATGGTGATTAAGTAATACATTATAAGTAGATCATACTACACCATAAGAATCTGATGGAGTTTATATTTCATTTCAATATTATCTTTATTCTCTCTATGAGTTCCTTTGTGTGTTTTTATATGGTAAACTTAAACTTTAGGAAGCTCCACCAAATGCGACAGAGAAAGAGAACATATGGTTCCTAGAATAACTGAATAAAACACCTCTATTAAATATTAAATATTTTTTAATTTTAATATGTTGGATAAATATTATTAATGAGTGTGATTTAATAATTATATATCATTAGGATGATCAAATTTATTCCCTCACTTATCATTTGATTGAATATTTGGCGAGCAGAATATCTAATAAATATTTATTTTCTATTTAGTGAATATGATATTAAAATATTTATATATTTTTAATGACATAATGATATTAATAATTTATTAAATAAATTATCACTATTCATTAAATAATTAATATTGTGTAGGAATGGAGAACAGAGTTTTAAATGTCAGGTAGATGGTAATATATATTAAATAATACTGGAATAAATTATTAATAATTAATTTCATAAATTATATTTAATAAATTCATTAGGATTGGTCATTTCATTAAATAATATTACTAATTTAATTATTATAGATATGGGGTTTTATGGGGTTAAATATATATTAACAATGTATGATGAATTTTTATTTTTCTAACCATAAAAAATTGAACTCCAGTTATATTATTTCTATGTTCAATTTTATCTATTTGTGTAGTGTGTACATAAAAATTTGTAAAATATTCTCAATCCATAGAGAGGCCCTCTCTAAGAATGCTTTTATGAGCAAATAATTATCCACCATGACAAACCCAATACATTTTATAGATATAAGTGTAAATCCATATGGTAAGTGACTCCATTATAGATCAAAGATAAACAAGAAAAGTGTAAGGACATTTTTTCTATCACTCAAAGATTCATATGACAATTCTTGGAGGCTTGGGCTGATTGTGTGGATCATCTATAGTGGGAATATAGACTTGATTCTAATGCAAAAAGATGGTATGATGTAGAGATATTGTTAGATTAATCAATGAAGAAATATTTAATCGCTAGGTAATTCATTATATTTGTAAATAAATAATAAATAAAAATGTGATTATCTTGCATTCAGTTCTTGTGATATAATGTTAATTAATCATTGATTCAATTCTGTTTGTCATAATCTTATTTTCTTGATGTACTTGTTAAATTACTCATTTATTATTTAAAAAAATATGAGTTAGGAATTCCATTTTGGTGATTATGCTACACTCAATACCATCAACTGATATCGGTGTGGTTGAATAATAATTTATAATTATTTAAAAATTATCGATTAATTTATTCATTTATCATCAGCTTTTAGTTCCGGTTGAATCAATCCTTAATCTAAGTCACGATTATTTTTTATTTTTACACTATTTTATTGAAAATATAATTAAAAAATGGATTACTTTTAAATAAATAAAATTTGAAGATATAATTTGGAGGTTTCAAGGGTTCTACGTAGATTGGAAATGAGTGCACAATGTCTATCCTGATGGTACACTTCATGTACCCATGTTTAATTCAAAAGGACAACACATGAATTAATTTTTAGATTGTTCATTTATTTCACAAGGTAAATTAATAATAAACATTCTATATAAAAACACACACTTTTGTGTCATTCATTTGATAGTAAATAAGTTATCATTTTGTGATAAGATGTGTATGTTATATTTTCGATGAGTAAAATAATAATATATGATAAATGATGGGTAGTTCATATGAATAGTCACCGTGTTTACTCTAAGATACATGTTTTTTTAATTTTCTAATTTAAAATATATTATTTAATTGATTTAAAATAATAATGGATGAAAATATCAAGATGTTTTGGATGTGAATAAAGATCATATAAGGGATTAGTTATATTACATAATTAATTTATTTTATCATGATTTATCATTAATAATAATGACTCAGAATGAATATTTGATTAATAAGTAAAGAATTTATTTCATATTTAAGGGTAACCATGAGCATAGAATAGACCGTTATATGTGATTGGATTCATTCTAATTTATTATTAAATTAAATTTATTGAATTCAAATCATCCCTCCTCCCACTATGTAATAGTATACTTTCCCACAATTTGTTTTTATGTAAACCCCCTAAACCAATCATTTGGTTCCTCTCACCCACATGTGTGTAAATGCTTATGTAATGAATGTACCTACAATGTTAGTTTAGGATTATTACTTATAGAACTAAGGTGAATGTAATTTAATAGATACATTGGATGGTAGGTGGGGTAAAGACCCCAACGCAAGTAGAAAAAAAATAGATTTATTATTTGATTATCATAAGATATAATGAATCACATCCCAAAGAAATTTATAGTTTAGTAGTCTTGGTAAACTAGATACCCAATTGACATTAATTTTACAGTTTAAAACATAAAAATTCAAAAAGGTTTTTTTAAAATATCTATTTTCAATTAGAATATCCTTTCACATGAATCACAAATCACTTCATGGTATCACGGGGAAAATAAAACATAAGAAATATATGAGATTAGATACCTAGAAAGGATATTTATAATGTTTAAGCATCCAATAATATATAAGATATAATCAATATTGAATGGGAAATAACTGAAACACATTCTATTAAATCATTAAATTGAACAAGAATAATAATATAGAATGAATAATTGATGATAAAATAATTCAATATAAATAATTAACATGATCTTGAAACTTAACCATGTATATTCTATCAAATTGAATAATCATATGAAAATTCCATAATGAATCTCATAATGATTTAATGAAAAATTCATAACCGTATATACATACCATGAAAGACTTATTCCAAGAATTATTATCAGCAAGGCCTCATGTTATTACATCCTATATAAATGTATAAAGACTCGAAAAAATACCCATGCTAGTTTGTATCATCATACCGCATAAGGCATTAAAGGGATAATGGGTCCCAATCCTCAATTTTTAATTCCAATGCATTTATCATATGAATGGTTTCAAATATAATCTATACAATCCTTGGTATTGAAAACAAGAATATGAAATGTTAATAATTACCCAAATTTGTATAATTAATCATAAACCGTATAGAGTAATATGAATTGTATCACACTAGTATATCCTGAGTAATATTATTCATAATACCTCTAGAGAAATAAAAATAATGGTATCATTACAACCTATTCCTAGTGGGTAACAAGTTGAAAAAGGGGTGTTGTCATTGATGAATAGAAATTATATGAAGAGATCATTAATTTTTATTGTGGAAAATAACTTCTCCACTTTGAAAATAAATTTTTAAAACAAAAAGTTGAAAAAATATTTTGAAGATCTATTTATTTTGAAATTAACATTTTAATAATATAAGTTATGGTTTAATATATAGAGTGGTCATGATGGAAGTAAATTACATACATACTATACTTGCAAAAATATATTGCTTTCCACTTTTCTATGAAATACAAACTATACATGTTTGTAAAATGAAAAAATTATTCCATTGATATTTTTATTTTAAAAATTATGAAATGATTAAAAAATAAATTAAGAAATCATTTTCATAATTTAATAACATTTATGAAAATATTTTCTCAAAAAATGGTATTGGAAGGAAAAATATTTTTCGAACAAAGAGATAAGTGAAATCAAACATTAGGAAACAAACGTTATAAAAAAGTATATATAAAAATTATAGGAATATATTACTATTAATTGAATAAATAATGAAAAAACATAGGATAATAAACTTATACAGGTTTATTAATGAATTTTTAATTGATTTCCTTCTTTGGATTTTCATGTATAAACAATTCTAATTAAAACGAGATCGAATAAAAATTCTATTAACACTTCCCTAAAATCTAAATCAAAATACACATGAAAGGAATTATGTAAAATGAAAAATTAAATAAAATTAACATAAATATATTCATGATATAACTTATCAGGATATGAATTATATACAAACCCAAAAAGAATAAGTGGTGAATATGACTTATGTACCATAGAAGTAAAAGTGTGATAAGAAATCCTTATCATTGGTTTGATTTGACTCATAAATTCTTGAAATAAATGTATAATAAATATAGGGTTATTATAAATATAAATAATAACAATATATTTATATATCATACAATATATGATTTATTTATGACATTTTATGACTCAATTTTTAACAATTCATTGATAAAATCACATTTAAGTTAATAATAACATTATTTTTCATTTATGTATTGATATGGAATTTTAGGTCCTTTTGTATTTATCATGGCTACCGAATATATATAATTTAAAATATAAAATACAAAACATATATATCAAATATATATATATATTTATTTATAGTAATCCATAAATATTAAATATTGAAAATGCATTACACTGTTCCTAGAAATGGTAGGCTTTACAAACGCATGAACATTATTTCAATTTTCTGGACGGATATAAAAAGAGGAATATAAATATTAAATCACCATTAGATAATCATTTGTATTTTATATATATCATTTATAAAAATAAAATAATTCCTTATTATCATCTATTTAAATATAAAATGAAAAACATTTCACATTGCTACATGGAGGCGGTAGTCCACATGTACACACTGGTGATATTATTGTTTTTCATCAAAAAATAAATGAATAAGTTAGATGTGATATTATATTTATATTATAATTTTATTTTATATATATTCCATATATTCATTAACACTTTCCTTACTACTTTTCATGTAATGTTTATATAAAAAATGAACCACATTGATTCAAAAGGTGGTAGTCCTCCATACACCCAAGCGTCGTTTTGTTTTCCCCCATAGAATGGAATGTAATAAGGTATAAATTTTATAATAATATGTTATGTGTTATAGTTTAATAAATATCCTATAAAATTGTAAAATATATTATTTTTTCCAGCTTTGAAATGTGGTGATGGAAAACAAATTACATTAGTTCGTGAGGCGGTAGTCTATTACACCCATGATCGACTATTTCATTTCCCATTTGATGGATGTGTAGATAGATCATGGTTTTTAAATTAACACAATAAAGTATAATTATATTGGGAATTTTAGTGTTATTATATTATATTATATTAATGTTATTTTTAATACAAGGGTGAAAAATAAGAAAAATATGCATGATTAAGAATTTTAACTCTTCTTCAAAGAGCTTGTTTAGGATTATTTATAAATAAAAATTTATAGGGATACATAATAAACATAATTCTTATAGTACATTGGGAGAGAATATATGAATATATTTTTTTAGTTACTGGATGAAATAAATAGTTTTATTTTTGTTAAGAGGGGAGGAGTGGGGAAACCTTCTATATGTATGGGAGAGGAAATACATGGATGTTTTTGAAAAGATTAAGTTATAACAATGCATTTATCATGAATAATTCCTCTTAAATGGTACATTATAGATCATTATATTTTATATGATATAAATATGAAATGTAAATAGGAATTTTAATTTTTTTGATTTTTTACACTTGACATTTTAGTTTAACCCCATAGTATACATGTTTCTACTTTAACTGAGGTACATTTTTTACTATACATTATGGTAAAAAATTAATATAAAATTATGTTATAATTTTAATTATACTGATTCTAAATATATATTACATCTTATAAATAATAAAAATTTAATTAGAATAATTTATTGTAAAACAAATCCCACAGATGTGTCGAAATATTTGGTTTTCCAAAGAAAAACATAAAAATATTTAAAAAAACATTTTCATCTGAATTGAGGATTTAAAATATTAAAATTAACTAAATTAGTAAAATTATAACATAAATGAAATTTTTTTACTTTAAAATATATTTAAAATACGATTTTAATTTTTAAATATTTTAAAATGCTTGTTATCAATAAATAGTTTTATTTTTTACAATTCATGAAAAAACATTATCTATTAAGAAAATTTTAAAAACATAAACCAATGATATTTTAACACAATTATTTAAATAAGGATTTTCATTTTTTAAAATAAATGTTTTGAACTGGTAAAAATTAATTTTAAGTTTTGATTTCAATGTGTTACTCAACCTCTTTATAGAAAAACACAATCTTTTAGAAAACAATTCATTCTATTTCAAATGATTCTTATTTTATTTATAATCAATAGATAACCATTTAATTTGTTTGATAGAAATTTAAACTATATATTTTTTATAATTTTGTTTTTTTCATAACAAAAAAACTGAATGAAAATAAAATAATTGTCTTATTTAAAAAGTAATTTTATAAGAGAGTATCATATTTTTTCTAAATCCAGATGTTGTGTGTATTTAATTCTATATAATGGATTGAATTTATTGGAAAATAAATTTACCATAATGTTTCAGGGTGTTACATTTACATTTACTCTTAGTGTTTCATGTTATATATTCTATCGAATATAATTTTCATCATTTAAAACATTTTGGAATTACATTCAACCACCCTTGTATCGTTACAATTATATTTTCATCATCATAAGTATTACATTTTCCTAGAACTAACATCATAAAAAGGGTTAATAGAAATTAATTTTGATAATAGTGGAATAAAAATTGGAATTCCATTTAGAGTAACCCATATATGTGATTCCAAATATGAAAAAATTTATGGGATATAAAAATATATACCAGAAAGAAAAACAAAATTAATTATTGATTGTCGTAGAGATCATTGATTAGGTGAAATTTAATTATCTACAATATCTAGAGACCAAAAATAAAAAAATATTAAATGAATTAAAATACAATTTGATTCATCTGAAATGATGGTACTATAATAAAATTTTATTTCGAATTTTTTATTGTATTGAAAAATTCTATTAACATCTAGTCGAAGAACATAATAAAATATAAATACTTGATATCATTATATTTATTAGGAAAAATTTAATAATTTTGTTTCAGTTCGATCAATTTACACTACATTTCTAACTTGAGGAAAAGTATATCTGATATGAATATTTTGTTTCTAAAGAACTAAAATTAACTCTTAATGGATCATAAAAATAGTTACAATTCATACCTTATATCTTAATATATATTCCAAAAACAAAATAATTAGGAATAATTATCTCGTAAAATATTATTTTCAATAAACTTAATAATAAGCCCAAATATCATCTTAATCTTTTTCATAAATAGCCAACCATAAGAACAATCCAAAATATTTGTTCCGAAATTTTCTGATTAATTTTTTTAGGGAAACCACTAAATTTACAAAATGAACATAACATTGGATTCTCCACACAACTTAATGACTCCCTTTAGGACACATACCAAATATATTAATACCTTGACCACTATAAAACCCCAATAAAACCATGAAATCTTCCAAAAATTATTTTTCACCTTATTCTTTATAAAAAATCACAAATTATTGAATTTATTATATAATTAATAAAATTTAAAACACTATATTGAATATAGAATAAACTATAAAATTACATACCAATTTCAATGTCATAAATAATACTCTATAAAAATATATTTATCATTATTATATCAAAATAAAATATAAGATAAACAGTAAAAGATAATAATACATTTAATATAATGACTACCAAATGTTACGGAATTCTTCCTTTAATATGTTTTACATTAAAAATAAACTGTACCTATGGATTTTATTTCCACAAATGTCTCCCAAAATGTCTGTAATATTGGATGACGAATATCACATAAATCTTAAATAGAGTTATTAAGACCATGAAATTATGATCAACACAAAAATCATTAACCCATGATAGAATCTGTAACTGTTATGTTATAAATAAATATAAGGCTCCAAAATTTTACACAATCTTTATATGTTTCATGATAATCATAACCCATATACATTTAATAATTATACATATATAATTAAATTTATCAATTCCATTACATAAATACTTAAACTATTTTATTTCAAAATAGTTCCCCCATTAGTCTTGGGATTAACCATTTGATGAGGTAATTGATTTAAATAATTACCAGGTTCCCCATATTTAGGACAAAATACTATAAATAGATCACTAGGATGAAATTTATTTTATCAAATTTTCTCTTAAATTTTAATCAAAAATTCATTTCATTATTCTCTTCTTTTGCACATACAAATCATTTCCCCATTCAAAAGATACAGTTTTTTGGATTCCTCATTCTTGATTAAGAGTTTGTTAAGGTATATGTTGTTAATCATGTTTTGGTATTAATGATTATGAATAATCCAGATATATTTCACTACAATCATCATCCCATTTTTTGGTCATATTAACCACATTTTCTTTTAGATTCAATGTTACGATTATTGTTTTGGGTAGTAGAGGTTAATTAAAACCAAAAAAAATGTGCGAGGAATAATAATCGTAGTGGGAAAACCGTATAATCATTTATAGGATGCCTAAATCATGAATCATTGTTTTTAATATAGTAAACCATAGTTTCACCCTTGGCTATTATTTGTCATCAACAATTTTAAATCCATCATAATGGTTTATAATAAAAACTTTATTTATCCAAAGAAAATCCCTTTAGAGAGTCAAACCATGTGTATAGTAAGGACTGTTTTAATGGACAAGGTATCACTTTTGTCAAGATTGATACAATGTTTTTGATGTTATTACAACAATGAACATATTTTATAGAATAAAATCCAATTTTATAATCTATATAGTTATATATTCCTATGGAAACCCCACAATATTGATATTACCAAAAAATTTTGGTTGTTATCTTATACTTAGAATTATCCTTAATGAATTACATAGAGATATATTCAATAATCTATGTATTCCTTAATATTGTTTACATGGTATCTACTAAAAAACCACTAATACAAAATTTAAATACCAAGGCCATATAATATTATAAATTGTTATTACATTATTACCTTATAATATGATACAAGGATTTTAATCCAAAATGAAATAATAGTTTTTTATTCATGGTAAAGTAGACACATTATTGAAATTAAAACTAAAATTTAACATATAATATAAAAATGTATTTTCTCTCCGAGATCTATATTTCCTTTAGCATATCCCTACATATCAATCAAATAACACTTCATGATATCTTGGGAAAAATTAAACATATGAATAGTGCATGCAGAGATGCTTAGTAAGGGTATGAATATAGTAGAAGCTTTCAAGAATATATAAGACATAATCATCAAGTGAATGGAAATAATAGAAATACATTAAATTTAATCAATAACACGAACATGAATAATTATTTGTAAGGAATAAATGATGATCAAATATTGCCATATAAATAATTCACTTGAGTTTGAAACTTAAAAATGGATGATCTATCTAATCAAATAATCACAAGTAACAATAATAAGTAATCCCATAATGAGGGAATAAATAATTTCATACATCATAAACATATCATCATGTACAAAAATAATGACAACATAAAATCAATGCCTCATTACAAAACATATTACATAAATTGGTAAGGCCCTTGCTAAATACCAAAACTTGTTTGTCTAATGATACATACCGATGTATCGAGTGGATATAAAGGGCCCCACCCATCACATATTATGTCCAACTCCTTTCTCTTATAAAATTTTTGAAATATAATGAACAAAAAAAATTCACATTGGAAAACTATCATGAAAAATATTAACAATTACCTAAATCAATAAACATAAAAATAAACCATCTAATGAAAAATATATAGTATCAAACTCATATATCCCTAGTCAAACTAATCATAAAACATCAAAATAAATAATATGGATGTCATCATTAATACATATACACAGTTTTGAATTTGTATAATTAGTGTCTTTTCCATTTATGAATAACAATTCTATAAGGATATTATTAAAAAAAATATTGTGGAAAATAATCATTCAACATTGAAAATCAGTTTCGTAAAAATAAATTCACAAATAAATTTGAAAATAATTTTTTTTACAATTAATTTTTGAATTTTATAAATTAAACTTTAAAATATTTAGTGTTCATGTTGGTGGAAAAATCTATACAAGCTTTACATGTTAAAATAAATACTTCTTTCACATTTTTGGTAAAATCTATACATGAATTATTTACAAAATTACCTGAACATTACTATCAATTTTTTTTAAAACCCAATCAATTTAAATAATTTAAACAATAATTTTTTTTTGAGATTTTTAAAAAATTAAACCATTATTACAAAACCTGGTTTTGTAGAAAAATGGATTTTCAACTTAAGTGAGAAATGATGAGAGATTTAATTAAAATCGTTTTTTAATAATTATAATTACAAAAGTGAAGAATATGTTAATATTATATATTAAAATCATGAATAACCATATTATAATAAAATTAAATATATTTATTAGGGAATTATAAAATTATTTCTTTCATTGGAAATTCATGTATGAATAATCCCAATTGAAATTATATTAAAACATAAAACTCTTAACACATTATAAACCTTTGAATAGAAAGCCCCATGAGAGGAAAAACATCAATGGAATTGTTAAATACCATGAATATATATATATATTAATGATATAAAATATCAAATGATGCAATGTATACACCACACAATGGAAATTATTGGTGAATATGACTTATGTATCATGGAAGTAAAATTGAGACGAGAAACTCTTATCTTTTGTCCGATTTACTTCATATGTGTTCAAAAAAAAATCTATAAATATAGGCTTATTATAAATATCATATATAACCAAATATAGATACATAATACAATATATGACTAAATTATCAACTTTTATTTCCCATTCATCAATAATTCCTTGATCAAATCACGTTCCAGGTAATAACTACTCGGTTTTTCATGTATATTTTCTTTTGGTATTTTCGTACCTTTTATATTAATCATAGTTAAAACATATACATTATTTAATACAATATATAAATATCATATTTACATATACATTAAATATGTTTTTATGGTAATCCATAAATATTGATGTTTGAAAATTCCCCACACTCTATAGAGAGATAATAAGCCTTACGTACAAATGAGCATTGCCTTCATTTTTTAGACAGATAGAAGGAAAATAAAATAAAAAATAATTAAACATATTGGCATAATTATAAATAAATAAACAGATATATAATTTATTTAAACATAATCCATCATTATTATCATCCTTGTGAATATATAATTAAAAAATTTCACATCGCTATATAGAGGCGGTAGTCCACATAGACGCATGACCGACATTATTATTTTTCAATGTATTGGAATGTAGGAAGATAGATGTGAAATTAAATTTACAAAATTATGGTTTTATCATAAATATCACATATATTCATTAACATTATCTTTACTACCTTCCATATACATCATAAAATAAAAACGAATCACACTGCATCGTGAGGCTGTAGTCCACCGTACACATGAGCTATGATATCATATACCCACTAAAAAAATATAAGAGGGTACATGTGTTATCATAATTGAATAAGTATAATAGTTTCATAAATATCATATAATTATGTTCAATATATCATTATATCTATCTTTTTAAGGAGGTTAGGGAAAATGAATTTAATCTATCTGTGAGGCTGTAGTTTTGCATATAGAGGATCAACAATATCATTTCCCATTTTATGAATGTGGATATAGATTCATGTTGTTCCATTAAAATAAAAAAATATAATTATATACACACAAATTTTATTATTATAATATTGTATTTTATATTTATTTTAACATGTTATATGTTGAAATAAAAAATACGCATATTTTTGAATTCTACTTCTTTTTAGAGATCTTATTTAGGTTTATACATAAATCCTTTTAAACAGGGATTTAAAATATAAAATAATGCTTTTATTATGTGTAGTGGGATATTTTTAATGGTTCTAGGTAAGGAATTTCTAAACCACTTACTTTTTCATGTGTGAAGAAAGAAGGAGAAGACATACAAGGATTTTTTTAAAAGATAAAGTGATACCCACGTTTTTCTCAACAAAGAAGCCCAAAAGGATCTATTTTTATGAATTTTAGGTTTTAAGGGATAACTATGGGTTGAAAATATGAATTATAAAATTTTAGGGGGGGTTTGAACCTTTTTATTTAAGTTGAACACCTAGTAAACCTATCATTATGTAAACCATGATGATTATGATTTTTACCACTTTTGCAATCCATAATGGTGAAAACATAATTTAATGTTTTTTGGAATAATATTAATTATTATAATTAAATATATGGAATCCTTTTTATCAAATTAAACACATATAAATCAAAATATTTAATTTAAAATATTACCATAGATGTGGAAAAAATTAATTTTTCAAATAAAAATGTTCAAAATATTATGAAATTTTTACGTTAGAATTAAATATGATTTTTTCCACTAAGATAAATTATTTAATTATTAATATAATTGAGATAATTTAACATTATAACCAATTTATAATATAATCGCACACTTTAAATAATTTAAACATAAGTATAGTTTTCAATAAATATATATATTTTCCTTATTCATAAAAAATGATATTTTAAAAAAAAATTAAAACTTCACACAATGATAATTTTTTCATATAGAATTTTTTTATTTTATCATATATAGTTTCTTGAATTGATCAAAATTATTTTTAAATTATGTATAGAAATCATGGTAGAACAATATTTTAGAAAAATAATGCATTTTATGGAACTTGTTTTAATTGAATCTTATTTTATTTCTAATTAATAAATATATATATATAAATTTAATTTATAAATGCGTATAAAATAATTCACTAATAATTTTGTTTTTTCTTTTCATACCCTCAAACACAATGACATGGCTATAATGACCATGTTTAAAAAATAATAATTTTATATTGTATCTTGTTTAACTTAACCCCAATGTTCTATGCATTATAAGATGCCAAAGATATTTAACATATTTTAAAAGGAATATATCATAAAGGCCTAGTGTGTTACAGTATTTTATAAGTTTTTATTTTCATGTCTAATATTCTATTAAATAAAATTTTATTATTTATAATAATTGGTCCATATAGGTGTAATGCATCATCCAAAACCAAGTGTTGGTTTAAGGTGTTTTTCCCATTGGTTAATCGTTAGTTAATCATCTTCAAGATAAAACTACCGTCAGAAAAAATATCATGATCATACAACTATTATTATTTTATTTTTATCAATATACATGGGTAATTTCAATATAACTTATATGTTATGATTAAATTAGTTATCAAATTAAAAATCTAAAATTATAGATACAAAATTAATTTGATTATATACAAAAATTATCCAAGGTAATGTTAATCACTTAAATATATCCAATAAATAAAGAAAATATACTAAATATATAACTAGTGATTAATTAATAAAAGAATAAAATACCCTTGATTATATATTTTAAGTCTGTATATAGTTATCCTAAATGAGAAGTAATTGAACAATATTTCAATGTTATTAGCCAAACTCCATTAATATGCTTTCCTTTTTTAAGGATTTTCTATATTGAGTTTTGGGTTTACATAAAAAAATTCATTTTTAGGGATGATATACTCCATGATACACAGTGAAACTAGTTGAAATAGATGAGGAAGTACAGATTCTATATTTTTAGGATTGGGGAGTTTTTTAATATATCTAGGAGCCAAAAGGTAAAGAATTTGTAAAGCCATACCAACATAATTACCATAAAATAAATTGATAAACCTATATATAGGATATGATAAGGTTAATATTGACCCTTGATACCATATTATCCTAGTTATAGGATACTTCAAAAAAAGGGTGATGGATAGTTTGTTTTAATAAAATAGTTGGATATTTGTACTTTTAATATTATTTTCCATAATTTAATTATTTAAAGTATTGAACCTGTATTATTATTAATTTTTGAAATGATATTACAGATCACCTGAAAAATATCACTATGATTCATTCATGATAATTAAAACTATATCACTGGATCCAATTTCTAAAAATATAAAAGGAACATTCACATTATTATTTTGAATGAAAGAAAATTATATGTTTTGGGAAATACCTTTCCTAATGTGCCAGGCCAAAATGACAGTGATGAAGAATTATCTCTATATAAGAAAAAATTTATATTTCTACAAATTTATAATGTTTCATGATATCATTTATATCTAATGAGGATCTAATGCAACAAAAAATTATGGATGTTTATACCATGACACCACACCATTCATGATCACTAATAAGAGAAGGAGAAAGTATAGAGATATGAGATCTTCAATTCACCATTAATGTGCATTATTAGAGTGTTTATGCATGAAAGGACCAATATAGTCTCCATGTTAAACTATATAGATTACAAATTTTGGTTGGGAATTAAAATTCAAAATTATCCCTACAAATATTTTATTCTTTATTCACTACCTAAGTCCTTATCTTGTTTTATTGTGAATTCAAACATGAAAACTATTGAGGAGACCCCTTCCAAAATTTTTACTCAAATCCAAAAAGCAGATAAATATATGGGGCATGAAAAAAACATAGTTCCGAAGTTGAATGATTAATGTAAGAATAATGAAAAGTTTACAAAGATTTTTTCCATGCCAATAGTACATAATCACCATCATTAAAAAAGGTTAATACTCAATGTTAGAAGAAAGAAATGGAATAAAAATAATTTTCATTTGGAAACGTGGGTTACTGGAAGAGGGTTTTCTACCATAAGCATGAGACATGAAATTTTTTATTTTTTGAAGGTAATGTTTCAAAATCTACACTTTGGGAATTAGATATATCTCATCGTGTAAATATATATATATATATATATATATATATATATATATATATATCCATCTAAATAAAGTAAATATATTTTTAAATAAATATATATTTTAGGTGTATCATTCTGTAGTCAAGGGAACATGACTTGCTGCTTAGGCTAAAAGATACTACACACTAATTTTTCCAACAAGAATGTTTTTGGTTTTAAAGAACATATTTTTTTTCTATAGTTACATAGAACATCATATCTATTTATTATATTGACAACAATATTTTTTTCAAAGTTTAATGAAAAAATGTATATTTTATAAAGATACCATTTCCAATGGATTTCACAACTAAATAATGGGATTTAAATATTAAATTTAGGAAAAACAAGTAATATAGATAAATAGAAAATCATGTTCAAATAAGACATATATCACCCTCCTTTGGTATGGCCATCTTAGTAATGTAAATATGTAACCATTAAAAAATATCCTTTAGGATGGTTATTTAGAATATTTTGACGAAACAATATTTGAAATATGTCATTTCTATTTATAAGAAAAGATTCCCACACCCCAATTTAAGGGAAAGGGAGAAATAAGAACGAATATTCTAGGATTAATACAGACTAACATGTTTGGACCTTTTCATGTAGAGTCAAGAGGTAGATATTAATACATTATATCTTTTATAGATTACTTGGGTATATATTCTTATGTATTCTAGATGAGATATAAGTCTATGTGATTTTGTAAAATAAAAGAGTATATAAATTAAGTTGAAAACAAAATTGGTAGGAAGATAAACTAGCATCAATCCCATTATAATGGTGAACACATTAGCCATGATTTTATCATTATTATATGGGATTTTAGGATTTTATTCCAACACACACCACCATATACAAAATAGTTTAATGATGTTAGTGAAAGAGAGAGCCTTACCATTATTAATATGGTATGGTCGATGAATAGCCATGAAAATAATCTATAATGATTTTAGGGATATGTATTAAATTTTGGATTACATTTCCTAAACCACGTACCAACTAAGGTGAAAAAATACCATATGGGTCAATGCATTGAATTAATACCATTTTGTGACATAATCTTATTTATGGATGTGTGGTGTTTTTAGGGAAATATCATTCAAAAACAATCATCCCAAGGCAAAGAGTGTATCTTAATATAGAATCCTACAAAAAAAAGTTGGTATGATCTTTTAAAACCCTCAGAAAAAATATTATTATATTGATTAAAAATCATTATTTAGTAAGAGTGCATCACGTTTATGGATGAAGGGAGTATGATTGAATTTGATGAATTTGATGCTAAGGATGCACAAGATTTTATAAATGAAACAATTCTATAGAACATTAGGGAATAATTTATTTCCAAAACATATATTCTATATAAGAGCACTAGATATTCTAATGATAATGAAGAGATATGTTCATATTGTTACCGAAGATAGTGAATAAATATTAATTTAAAATAATGACCTAATCCTCCATAAATAGGAAGTATAAATCTATAAAGCTACAATATGGAATGAAACCATGAATTTTTTAGTATATTTTTTTAATATAATTTTTTTGGGTATTTTTCAATTCGTTAGTGGATATAATTCATATTGGGTGTATATGGGTATTTAGGATAAAACATGGCCTATATGGTTATGTAAAAACGTATAAAATCAGACTAGCTTCTAATCAGTTTTAACAGAATAAAGGAATTGACTATGAAAAAAAATTGTCTCTATAATAATGTTTTCATCTATCAATAATCTAATTTATATAGTTGAAGACTATGATAATTAAATTTGGATGATGAATGCTAAAATTGTTTTGTCCAAGTGAGAACCTTATAGAAGATTTCTATATAAAAAAACGAGAATGTTTTGTAACAATATGTAATTCTAAAATGGTTGGAAATTTATAAATACCCCTTAATAGAATTATTAAATAATTCAAATCATGAAACATATGTTCAATGTAGTTATAAAACAATTTTGTTTTCATTAATAATAAATATTGGATATAGGTATACAAGTGGTTTTGGGGAAGTTTAGTAATCATCAATGTGTATATGTGGATGAAATATTACTTTTTGGAAAATATGTATTATTCTAAAAATATATTATTGATAGGTTAAACAAGAGATTCTACGTAGGTAAAGAAACCTATATTATCCGGATGAAGATAATTTTTGATATATATAAGAGGGTTATTAGAGAATGTAAAGCTATTAACAATTACAAGAAACAAAAATTATGTAGTATTGATAAATCCGAGAGAGGATTGGTTCTAGTTTCAGATGGTATACATCATTTAATGAAAATTTTTTCTCCATAAAAATATGAGAAAGAGAGAATGATTTTGATCGATTATGCTAATATGATAGGATTAATAATGTATTCCATGTTATGAACATATGTTGAAGATTTATATTCCTTGATAATTGCAGGAATATATTAATATATTATATTTGAACATTATTGCATAACTTGTAAGGATATATTTAAGAATCTAAGAGTAACTAATCTTATATTCTTGGTGTTTGTAGAAGATGAAAAATTCGTCATCTGGGGTTATACTGAAACTAGTTTTCAATTAAAATAAAATAATCGAAAGTCACAGTAAGGAAATTTATTCAGTCTCAACTGATTAGTAGTGAGTTGAATGACATAAAATCAACAGTAGTTGAAGATTCTATAGTGGAGTCTGATTATATAATAACTATTGATATAGTAAAATAATCCATTTTGAAATAAAAATTATCCCAAGAGCCTGATGCGTTGTCTAAAAATTTTGACCATATCACATTATATTTCAATAATACTCTAATAGTGTATCTTATAAAGGATCCAAGATCAAAAAAATGGTCAAAGAAAAAACTCTTAAATTATCATTTATTATGGTATTTTTTAATGTGCTGAAGTTTTAGTAAATAAATTTTCCATGGAGTAAAAGATGGTGTACCAATTGACTAAATCCTTATATAAGCAGAAGCATGTGGATCATGTGAGAGCTAGAAGACTAATGTTTTTTTTTCGGTTAGGTATTCTATAGGTGAGATTGGTTTGGATTTTGGTGCCTTAGAAAACAATTATATGACCATTTTGATCACATTTTTTCATTATTTTTATTATTGATGAACTTATTATCACATAATGATTTTTCATTCACATTATGTTTTATTTAATAAAGTTCTAAGAGTAACTATCACACTGAAATGTCAAATAGTTCCCCACTATGATGAGAAGTTATATGTTCAATGGGAGTATTAATAAATACATTATATAAAGTATGATGATATCATTTAGTGGGAAACAAATGATACACGATATTAAGTGTGGATTGTCATGGGACTTTGATAGATATTCTTATCCAGTAAAACCATTGTAATTTCAATAGTATGAGATTTTGAGAATAGAATCCACTTGTATAAAATCCACATTTATATTTCTCATTGATTTTTCTATCTACAGACAAGTATTTTAATTCTTATACATTATGATTATTTTTAATGGATAATATTTCTCTCACACATTAATGTGTTAAAATAAACTATGAGGATATATGTTTATAGTGAAGTAGGATACAATGAGTGTGTCAAGAGTGATATTATATCAATGAGTAATTTGAGAAATGATTATTGAATATTTTATTTAATGAATATTGATATATAAATACATTTTGTTTTAATGAAACTTCCCATATAAATCCATTGACATGGTGTTATGTGGGCAGGTTCAATTATAAAAAGTCATAGAATAAGGCATTGAGATTATAATTTCATGAAACCATGTAAAACCACAATATTATATATGAATTTACTTTAAAATAAACATGAAGTATTATATTTATTTATTTAAACAAAATCGTGAGTCTAAATGAACCAGGATATGGTAATACATTATATCCCAAATGTTAAATTGGCTCGTATGAATAATAATAACAACATTACTAAAAAATATATACCAATGCAAAGGCATTGACTAGAGTTTCCCAAATTTTGTGGTTACATAATCAAATTATCATAAGATAGAAGTAATATTATCTCAAAAGAAATAATATTTTAGTAGTCTTGGTTACTAGATAAATAATTGAATCTCATTTTGTAAATTAAATCATAGAGTATAAAATAACATTTTCATTGATTGAATCGTTATTACCTCTAGAACAACCTTTCTTGTCAATCACAATACACATGTTGGAATCTTGGAGAATGAAACAAAAGAACGTTGTGATCTAAAATCATCCACAAGGATATTCATGTAGTTTAATAAATCATGAATAAATAATGAATAATATACAAGGAATGTATAATAAATGAGAAACATTATATTCAATCAATAATTTAAGCATAATATGATATGAATAATTGATGATCAAATAATTTAATTAAAATAGTCACATGATCTTGATACTGAAGAGTGGGTATTCTAAATAATAAAATTAACTCATAGAAGATAAATATCTTATCTCATTATTATGGAATAGAAAATGTCGAACAGCAAAACCATACCGCAAAGTACCCATGGAAATTAATATCATATAAATTGGTAATCTCATGACCAACAAACCATGACAATTTTTATCATGACACCAACTCATACCTCAAGTGGATAAAGTGGAACATTGAAATCACTTACTATGTTTAATAAATTACTCATATGAAAAGGGGAGAAACATATTCCACATAAACATTATTATTGAAATGTTTCCATACAAAATGTTAATGACATTACCAATCAATAATAATAATCATAAACCATTATATTTAACATGGAAAGTGGTATAATAAAAGTAAATACCCAATTAAATAGATCATGAACCATATAGATAAATAATAAGTATGTAATCATTACAATATATTCCCATTGGATCATAAGGTAAAATTATGATTGTTTTTGGTGATTAAGATAAATACTTTATAAATAATATTAAAAACATTCTTGAGGAAAATATCATATTCATTTAGAAAATAATTTTATAAAACTACAATTTATTTTTATTTAAAATACCTCTATTTAAAAATAAAATTATATTCTTGCAATATTCATTAAAACACTAATAGGCCCGAATTTGTTTAAATTTACTACATGTTGTATAATTTTAAAAAATGATTGATTTCAAATTTTAAATAAAATATATTAATGCCTTATGTGGAAAGTGGCATGAAGATTAATTTAAAATTTTAACATTAAAAATTAAAAAATGTGTAAAGATTAATTTAATAAATCATTTGGATAATGTTAAAAACATTTTTGAAATAAATATTAGAAAATATGGATTTGGATGAAAATTTATCTTCAACCGAAGTGAGAAATAAATTTTGACTTTCTTAAAACATTTTCTTAATCATTTTTTGTAAAAAAATAGTGGAAAATGGTAATATTAATTTATAACCCTATAGAAATATAGGATAAAAAATATATTAAGTATAAAAATTACCAAATACTTTCTCCAAGAGAGAGTTAATCATTAACAATCTTGATTAGTAATGAGATTGTGAAATAACACCTTACCACTTTGGTAACAATTGATTCATAATACAAATAAAAGTAATAAATTTAAATAAAAGAATAAATAACATGAATAGAAAAAAAATAATTATATAAAATATTGAAAACTATAGTATATACCCCACACAAAGGAATAAGTTGTGAATATGACAAACATATCACATATGTAAAAGTGATAAATGAAATTCTTACCTTAGGTCAAATTTCATTCATTTATTTTAATATATTAAAAAACAAATATAGATTTCTTATAACTCCATTACATAACCATACTCATATATTTTGTACCATATATCTTTTACTTATCGACTTTTATCACCCATTTATTAACCTATATTTATCAAAATAACGGTTCCTAGTGATTATTGCTTTATTTTTCACAAAATTCATTTTTATTAATTTCAATCCTTTTATATTGGTCATGATTCCATGATATAATATATTTTAAACAAATTAAAAATTTCATATATATTCCTCAAATATGTATTTAGAGTAATCTCTAAAATTTAGAATGATAATATGGACTACACTCTTAATAGAGACGGAAGGTCATAGTATATATGAATATTATTTCCATTTTTTCTCGGCCGATAGATTGAATGGAAAATTAATTTTAATTAACCTTTATATAATAATTATTATTTAGTATATATCATGTATATTTATTAAATAGATACTTATTATCATCCATGAAAAAATAACATGAATTATATTTCACATCACTATTTAGAGGAGGTTGTCCACAGACACACAAGAGTGATGTTATTATTTTCCTAATGGTTTGGAAGGTAAAAAGTTAAATTATATATTATATTTATGAAGGTATGATTATTCAATAAATATAATATTTATTAATTAATTTTTACATTAATACCTTCCATGTAAAGTGTATGTGATAAATGAATCATATCACTTTGCAAGGTGTTAGTCCACTGTACATATGAGTGATGTTATCGTATCCCCCATAGAATGGAATGTAAGAATTTAATGTGATAGAAAAATTAAAAATTATAATTATTTTAAATATATAATCTAAAAAATCAAAATCCATCATTATATTCATATTTTAATGGTGGTAAGGGAATTAGAATTACATCGGTTCGTGAGGCTGTAGTCCGTTGTACACATGATCGACGGTTTATTTTACATTGTGAATGAAGAGGATATTCAGATACATTTTAACATTATAATAATAAAATATCATTTTATAATATATAATTTATTTATTATATTATAAAATTTTAATATTAATTTCAATAGGTGTAAGTCTAAAGAAAAAAACTGCTTGATTAACAAATTTACCACTTCTTTAGAGGGACTATTTTGTTTTATAACTAAAGCCATCATAGGAAGGATTCCTATAAAAATAAAGACTCTATATTATGAATAAATAATTAAGTAATGTATTTGTGTAATTATTTTTTGAATTATAGTGTTTTTTAATAGTGATGTGGGGAGGGGTGAGTTAGTTTCGTTTTTTATGCGGGGAGAGGAAACACTTGGTTTTTTTGAATATATTCAATTACACCGAAGTTTATATCATTACTAAAACATAAAAAATGGATCATTGTTAATAAATAAATTATATAAGGAACATATATGACCATAAAATGGGTTTTTAAAAAAAAATTTAGATCATTTTAACCCCCAACGTTTTTGTTTAACACCTGATAATATAATTTTTACATAAACCACAGAAATTTATCGTAGCCATTTTCACTATTAAATATTGTCAACAATTAAGTTAAAAATATTGGATTATATTAATTATTATAATGATAAATATGTAATTAAATTTGATAAATTATATTTGATGAAGTGGAATAATTTAATTTTAAAGAAAAAATATATATATGATGAAAAAACTATTTTCCAATGAAAAGTTCTCATATGAATGGAATGTCTTTATATTTATATTAAATGTGAAATTAATAAAAATGATATATATTTAATATATTTTATTATAAAATATATAATTTATTCGTTTAAAATTATTTAATTTAAAACATCACAATGATAACAATTTACATAAAAAGAATGTTTAAAAAACCTTGTATTTTTAACTATTCATCAAAAATTAATGCTTTCCAAAAAACAAAAAAAAAACAGCATAACATAATTTTGACATGTATATTTCAATAATAAAGTCTAATTTTTCTAAATTTATTTATAAAATTGGTAAAAATTATATTAAAATAATTTATTTAGAACACAACTAAACATATATTATCAAAAACACAGTTTTTCAGAAAAAAATATTTTTTCTTTTGAATGATTCTTATTCTATTTCTTTTAAATAGATTAAAAATGAATTTTTTATACACGTGAAAAAAATATAATGTTTATAATTTATTTATTTCTATTCATACCTATAAAATTAAATTTTATGTATTAATGGCCATGTTTAAATAAAATTAATTTAATAGAGTATCTGATCTTATTTAGACCTCACATTACAGGCATTTTAAGAAATCAAAGAGATTAAATATATTTTAGAAGGGCTACATTTTAATTTCTTAGTGTGTTTAATTATATTTTAATCTTGGTTTTTCATATTATATATGCTATCGAATATGATGTTTCTATTTTAAAATCTCTGGGAATCACATTTTACAAGATTTAAAGAAATTATGTTCTTGGATTATAATTGTGATATTAGAAAATAGGGGTACGAAATTTGAAATTACAATTACTGGAAACCCTTAAGTAAAAAAGGTTAATAAAAAATCATATTAATACAATAAAAAAAGGGAACTGTAAATTCATCTACAAGAATAAATAATAAGGATTCCATATAGGAGTTAATTTGTGGGAAATACTGATATAGACATGGAAGAAAACAGTAAATAATTATTGAGAGTGATAAACATCATTTATCAAAATAATTTGAATGATAAGAGGATATTTAATTTCATCAAAATAATATAATATATAATGATTTAATAGACCATTTATTTTACCAAATATGAAGTTATTATGATAACATTATTATTTCAAGATTTTTTCCTAAATTTGTGGAATTCAGTTATTATATATGAATACAAAGAAATTTACATACTATATAACATTAAATTTCATAACAATACCTTCACAATTAAGTTTTTCCTCAATAAATTTTCACTTCATCTCATATGGAAATAAATGAATATACATTAATGAATTTATCAATCTTGAAGTACAAAAAATATCATTAAAAAGATTGTAATATCCATTTAAGAGTGAGAAGCCATTCCACCAGACGGTAAATATTTTATAAAACTAATATGGTTGACACATTCTGTCCTATATAATAATATAATATCTAAACCTCAATAGTAACACCACTTGATCAACATTAATATTTATTTGTCAAATAATTTGCGTCAAAAGATGGAAATATTAAAAATAAAATCACAAGGTTAGTGGTAGGAAAAAATCAGTATCACCCTTTGGGTGTGGGTTCAATATTCATGTACTTATCGGATGTGATTGATTTTCATGTAATAAATGTGTTTTCATTCTTCCCAATCATTATTAATATAATTCTTATATATTTGAAAAAAGTTTAATAAACAATAATTCCCTAAACATTATAAGTTGGATAAACCATGAAGGTTAAAAAAAACCTTTATAAATAACTATTTATCATCATTTTCTCGACTTTAAAAACATATTGAGGATATTCCTCCTTTATTAATCTGTTTTTAAAGAAGTTAAACTTGACACTGAATCAATTTTCCTAGTCATCAACACTGTCAATGAAACACTCCCAAATCCTTAAATAAAAAGTACTGAAATACATTCCTTTTATATTTTATAATTCTTATAATGAGAATATCCATGGTAAAATACTTATATAACATTATTATTGAGTCAATACACATAATCATTAATAATTCAACTTATTATCTCTAAATAACATATGTATTACCTTGATCCCTCATCTAGTTTTGATATATATTCCCTTGAGGCATGGGGGATTAATTTTTATAGTTCCCTTTATTTTTACATTTTAACCATTCATCATTGGAATATTCATTCTTTCCCATGAAATAATGAGAATAGTATAATTTCTCTCTATACTTTTAGCAAAATACCATTCCATTCAAGAAACAACAAGACTGTATCTTTTAAAAATTATAACATGGGGTAAATTAATCTTTCCCTTCATCCATTTATCTTTATTTTTTACTTAAAACCACTTCTTATAATTATTCATATTTAATGAATAAGGATTTTATATTTATTTATAATTTTTAGACAACATGATAATATTTACTTATATAATAAAAAAATTTATAGATTAGTTCCCTTTGAATAATTAGATTAATCCAACAATGAAATGATCAATATTTCTCTTTGTGTTACATATTTTATTTCTAGAATACCATTATGACCTAGTAATATTGGATTCATATATAATAACATTTTTTATCTCCTATGTTTCTTATACTCACAAATTTTTTCTCCACATGTGCTCATTCCCTGTAAGAAAATTACTTTTCCAAGAAGAGTACCTTAATGTTCCTCTATTCCATTTTTTATATTTTTACTTCATCCTTAATGTTTTGAGTCAATGAAAACCAATAGTAAGAATCTATTGAGAGATGATAAACAACCATTAATACTTTATAAAATTCATTGATTCTAAAAATTTAGAAATATCGTCTTAAAGGAACTTTTCAATTACTCAGCTACAAATGTATTTCTAGTCCCATTGATTGATGAAGGATTATAATTCAAATAACAGTTTAAAATTATTACACTACATGGTGTATTAAAAGGATTCTTCATATAGTAAATTTTATCTCACATTACCTAAGTCATTTTCCACAATATGGAAATAATTTGATAAGTTCTAGATATAGATCATATGGTAAATTCATTATTATAACGATGAGGGAAATACCTATATTGGGTAATTGAATTGATATGGTTTTCATTCCTACTACTAGTAATCATTTAAAAAAAAATTTACACTATATTATACTATTCTATTTGGAATTACAATCTATAATCTCAATAATATTGAAAAACATAACATATATTGAAAATTTTATTCATGGATACTATCATAATAAAAAAATTCTCATTATTAATGTTTTCAAATCATTAAAATATTTATTAATTCCTCAGAATATGTTTTAAATAATGTTTGAACTATTAAAATAATATCCCCTGGGTGTGTAAGACCATGTGTCTCGTAAGTTTCATTTTCATGTACTTAGGAAGGCTTTATTTGAGCACGAAATAGGGTTTTTATGGTTATTACCCCTAGGAATATTTGTTCCCAAACTAATTCCACTTGTAAGATTCATACAAGGATGCATTTATAAGGAAAAAATTGAAATATCTTCCTCACCAAATAATTAGGTTATTTTTCTATACTTATCCTCAATTTCATTCATTGGGTTATTTTCCCAAATATATGTTTTCCAAAATTATTTTTTTGAATGGATTACAATAAACTTTTTCTAACACTAACTATAAAGACCAAAACCCCAATGCCCCAGTATTGGTGATTACTTTATTATATTGTCATAAGATATAATAAATTTCATCACAATGGACCTAATGGTTTTTAATATTGTTAACTAGATAAATACTTTAATCTCATTTTAAAAATGAAAAAATAATTCAAAACATAGGATTTTATTCAAGAGAATCATTATTTCCACTATAATTACTCTACATATCAATCATAACATAGATATTTTCAACTTGGGGAAAGAAACATTAGATAGGGGGAGCTCAAATGTTCAGTAAGGGTTTCCATATAGTGAAATAAATAATGTATAAAAAAGTAATAATCAATTATTAATGTTAAATTATTGCAACCGATGCCATTAAAATAATTACTATAGAATAATATAGTAGGAATAAATGATCCTCAAATAATTCAATATAAAAATGATCTGATCATGAAACGTAACCATGATATTCTATCTAATATAACATTCAATGTAACATCAACATATAATATCATAATCATGGAAATTTGGTTTTTAAACATCATAACCATATCATCAGGGACTCATTCAAAGACATTATATATAAATGGGAAATTCATCTTCAAAAAACCTATATTATTTAGTCTAATGAGACCTACCATTACATCGAGAGGATATAAATGGTCCCACCCATTACTTACTTAATGATATTAATTTTATAATATGAAAGGGTTACATCATAATCTAAATAAACCTCCAAATTTAAATTCTAGTGTACAAAATGTTAATACTATCCATAAACAGTAAAAATAATCCTAAAACATTCATTGTAATAAAGAATGTTATCAAAATAATACAACACAAATCAAACAGATCCTAAATAATATATATAAATAATATATATAAATAATATGTATGGTATCATTAAAAAATATTCCCAATGGATAATAAGATAAAATGATGGATTTTTCAATGATGAATATAAATACCACAAAAATTCAATTAAAAAAATATTTGATGAAAATATCTTTTTCATTTTAAAAATAAAATCTAAAAGAAAAAATTTAATAAAAAATTATTGTCTATAATTTATAGCAAAAATTAAAATTGGTACATGAAAAATATTCTTTAAAACATTGAGTGATTTTGACTGTGAAAAATTCTATATATGTTGTATATGTTAAGAATGATTCCTATCCTATTTTTGGAAAATCGAAAAAGGCCTTTCTTGGAAAATGGAATGACTATTCATTCCCAATTTTTATATAAATTTCTACATTGATCAAAATATAATTAACAATTTTTCTAATTTTAATAATATTTTTGAAATTATTTTTTGAAAACATGGATTCTTTGAAAAAAATGATTTTTGATCAAAGAAAAAATAAAGGTAGGTTTTATTAATAACATTTCCTAAATAATTTCATGTGCCCATGTAAGGGAAAATTTTAATATAACCAAAAACATTATTTAATAATAATATTATAATAAAATATATTTAGGTTTCGAAATATGAAATAATTCAACCAAGAGAGTCAAAAACATAAACTATCCCGAATAATGATGAGTGTGTGAAATACACCCTTAACACTTTGGAAATATATAATTAAAAAGATCCATAATGGAACAAAAAAATAAAAAAATATTAAATAAAATGAACATTAATATATTCATCATATAATATATCAAAAATTTAAATATAAACACCATATAGAAGAATAAGTGGTAAATAAAGAATATTTCTCACTAGAGTAAAAGTTAGATGAGAAACCCTAATTTACGGTTTAATTATTTTCATACATGTATGAAATTTTTTTATAATATTATAAATATATTTAAAATTATTAGATAACTATAGTAATATTTTTCATACCATATATTATTTAATTATATCCTTTATCACCCTTTTATCAACCATTCTTTATCAAAATCACCATTTTGTGTGATAACAACTTCGTTTTCCATGATAATTTAGGTTTCAGAATTAAATTTATTTTACTTTGATCATGTTTAGGTATATCCATAATGTTACTAAGTGTATAAATATAATATATATTCTTGATATTGTAATTTATAGTAATATATAATATTTTATAAATAGAAAATGAATTACATCAATCATGGTGACGATTGGTTGTACGTATTCATGAACATTGTTTCACAATTTTTTATTGACGATTTGATGGAAAATGAAAAATATTAATAAAAAATTATTAAATAATATTCATTTAATATATATTTTTAATATCAAATTAATAAATTCTTATTTCCATCAATGTACAGATTGAATAGAATACATTTTGAATCCCTAAATAGAGGACATTGTCCTCACATACACACAACAAACATTAATGATTTACAACATATTTGGAAGGTATTAATTAAATGTGATATTATATTTATAGAATAATTTATAATTCATAAAATTCACTTATATTAATTAATTATTATTATACTACATTCTATGCAACCTGTAATAAAAAACAAATCACATCACTTCATGAGGTAATCACCCAACGTACACAAGTGTGGCATGGTCACATCCCCGATAGAGTTTAGAGTAAGAAGTTATATGGGATATAATATTTTGAAATATAATAATATGTTATAAATATCATATAAAAAATTTAATCACATCATTATACCATGTCTTTATAAGTGGTGATGAAATGTGAATTACATCAGTTCATGAGGTGGTATTTCATCGTACATACGATTGACTACCTCATTTCCAATTTTGTAAAAGTGGATCATAATATAGGTTATGATATAAAAATTATAAATTCAGAGTATATATTATAATTTATTACTATATTATAATATTTTATAATTTTTAATGGGAGTTGAAAAAGGAATAAAATAAATATACACATTTAAGAATTTTACCACTATTTTGGAGAACCACTTTAGGTTTATACCTAAAGAATTCTTATGTGGGATTCCTAATAAAAATATAGACAAAAAATTTTAAATTAATGTATGGATGCTTTTTGTTCAGGTTTTTTAAAACCAAATGTTTTTGAATGTATGGAGAGGGGAAGAGAGTTAGTGGCCTTTTAAATGTGTGATAGAGGACACACTAGGTATTTTGGAAACAAATCAATTACTCCCATGTTTTTATAGTGTAAAAATAAAAAAATATTTCATTAATGAAATATATAGGTTATAAGGTCTAAATATTTAAATAAAAATGGTGTTATAAAAGTGTGTACATTATTTTCACCATAAATATTTTAGATTAACCACCAATAAATCTGTTTTTACCTTAACTATGGTTTTTTTAACTATTTTCACTATTAAATATGGTAAATAATTTGTGTAAAAAAATATATAATCATTATTATTTTTTATAAATGTATGAAATAAATTTTTAAAACTCTAATTAAAAAAGGGGACGAATTTAATTTAAAATATAACATGAAAATAGGGTAAAAAAGTGGTTTTTTGAAGAAATTTTATCATAATTATATAATGTTTTAATATTGAAAAATATACTAAAATTCATCCATAAAATCAAAATTAGATAAATTTTAAAATATTTGAACTATATTTAATTTAAACCATTTTAAAAGTTTCTCTAACTATGTAAATAATTTAAATGAAATGGTAGTTTTCAATAAAAACATGTATTTTTCACTATTCATCAAAAAATTTATCCTTTTCGACTAATCCCAAAATTTTTCTAAAATATTATTTGGACATGTATATTTCAAAAAAATGTATTCTATAATGTAAATTTAAAATTTTTAAAAATAATATTTAAATTATGTTCACAATGCATGAATAAACTATCTTTCAGAAAATTATAGTTTTTAACAAAAAACATTTACATTTTAGTCTAATTATTTTAATTTTATTTCTAAATGATAGATATACAATGTAATTAATTTATCTATGCATAAACCATATAATTATCATAATTTTATAGTCATATTCATACCCTCAAACATAAAATCATTCACATAATGGCCATGATTAAGTAAAAATAATTTAACATAGTATAGCATTTCATATAAACCTGATACTTCATGCACTATAATATATCAAAGATAAGGAATTTCATTAAAAATAAATATACAATATAGTATTGGTGTGTTAAATTCTCTATTAATATTATTAGTACATGTGATATACACTATAGAAGATGATGTTTCTATTTTAAAATATTTCATTTCTATAATAATGGTTTTAAATACTACACATTTACAAATTAATTTAAAATAAATATGTACTCAATTTTATGTTTATTAATTTTATGCTTCAAAAATATATTTTCTATAGAAGGTTTCTTACTATATTTTCTAAATAATTTATTAAAAAATTATACCATTTTTATAATTTTTATATATAATTAATATGATAATTTAAATCATCAGGTAAATATTATCTTAGAGTGAATTCCTATGGTATATTTTTGATGATTTATTTTCTAGTGAATAATGGAAAATTACAAATTTATTTAAAAAACTATAATTTATATTCATGATAAATCTCAATTTTGTATTCAATTTTATCTCAATTTAAAATAATTATCCTTTAATTAGAAAAAATTTAATTAATTAGATATTAGTAATTATACTTGATTTTGGGGAATAATTATTATTCTTTTAAAAACAGTTGTTATGAAATAAATATGTTTTTATATTAATTAATAATATTAAAATCTTTTATTAATGTTTTTATTGAAATTTATTGTTTACATATTATATCATATATATCATTATTCCTTTCCGTTTTACAAGTAATGAAATGATTGTATATTATGTTTTATGCTTAAAAATGAATTTCTTAAATAAATATTTTCTTTAGTGTTTTTAATGATATTTAATGTTAAATTCTAAAAATTATAGAAATTTATTATATTAAAATAGATTATATTTTTAGAATCATAACAATTAATATTATATATTTAGATCATCTTTTTGTTTGTTTATAATGAATTGTAAAAAGACAAAAAAATTATCACATTATAGATAAAACTGGTTTACCATGGTGGGATTAAACCCATGGTTAAGTGTATTTTTTCGTTCCAAACATGACTTATTATTATTGGTTAAATATATTTCAACCATTTATTATATTAAATTTAAATCCTTGGACATTTTGGTCAATTTTTAAAAGAATATGATCTTATATCATTGAAATATTTGAGGAGACTCATGGTGTGACCCACCCTTCACTTATGAAAGGGAACCTATTATACTCCACTATTCACACCATTTTAGACATAATTCACTGTAAATTTATACTTTAAAACCTTCTAAGAATCATTTCATTCAACCTTGATCTTTTGTTCTTTTCCTAAGACTAATTCATCACGGATTAATGTGTAAGACGAAAGATGTATTCCATGAAAGACTTATAAATCATAACAAAGTCCTTACATAATTATTTGTTCTTAAAATTCTTGTAAATTCTTTATATATAAAAAAACTAATTAATCCTGTCCAACTTCTCTAATAAATGGTATAATAAATTATCAATCTTGCATACATTTAGACTACCACCTCCATATAACGGTACAATTTATTTTCAAAAACCAATTTTAATTGTTCGTTATTATTATTTATTATATATATATATATATACATATGATATTTATGATATTATGATGGTTTTTTAATAGTGATTTATCATTTATATTTTTTATTCATCCATAAAAAATTGTAATGTTACTCATTCATACGTACAGATTATTGTCTCCACCTAGTGATGTAATCCATTTTCTATCACCACTATATATGTATCGTAATAAATATTTATATTTTAAATATATATGATATTTTGTTCCGTATTAGTATTATATATATGAATGAATAATGATCAATGTGAAATAAACATAACTGATTGACCAAAACATATTGAAAAAATGAATCAGCTAACTCCAAAAGTGATGATGTCAATGAAATATTGTTGATGAATCGGTGGAAATATGTCATAATTAAACCATTTATGGTATTACAATTATATATATTGTTTTGGAATAGATTAAATTTAAATTTAAAATTATTATATTGGATCTTTTTGTACTTTATCTAAAACAAAGACTTGAGGTAAGGGATTTTATTCTCAATTTCAATTCATTGAGGAAATTTTTAATGTTATGCACCAATTTTAAATATCTAGGGTTTATTTTCTATAAAAGAAATTATTTTTTCATAATTAATTATTTAATTTTTATTATTTAAATGTCTGTATACTTTTTATTCTTTTAATGAATTTTTATCCAATGATTATTAAGGTATTTTGGGTTTTATGTTACAATATTGATTTTTTATTGATTGTTTATGCTTTAATTAATGATTATGAAATTATACTATATATTTATAAATAATGAGATTTTTTCATCCAAATGTAATTTTTAGATATTATACATATTATTTTAATTTTCCATTATTTGGGAATGAATTATATAGAATAAAACATTTTATGGAAACCTATAATTATTTTTGTCTTCAATTAGTAATATTTTTTTCATTATCTATATTTTCTATAAAATGTTTCAAAGAATGTTTTCAATATTTACCATGTTTTATTAAGATATTTTTTCCATGTTTCAATTTCAATAATAAAATTCTAGATGATTATTTCTATTTTCATCAAAATGATATACTTTTGATAATTTTCTTTAAATATGAAAGTAATTATTATTTTAACGTACAATAGATGAATGAGTTTTCTCGATATCATGAATAATCTATTCATTGTTTAATACATTAAATTTTTCTATGGTTATTTTAAATTTTTTTTTTAAAATTTTGGTATTTTATTGTAAGTACTGGGTTTATCTTTTGATGTACATATTCTTTTTTTCATTTTCCATTGAAATGTTTTTCAGAAAATAATGAAAATTCGGGAAAAGTACTAGAATCATTTGATGAACGTTGTATATTCTCAAGAATATTCCGTGTAGTATGTCCATGTATGAAGGGAATACATGGTGTGTGGGAATGTCGACATGGAAAAGGGAGAAAAATCCAAGTACATGCTATGTACTTCTCAGTACATGCCATGTATTCATGTCAACCAGTCTTGGGAAGTATGTCAGAGAAATTCATCCACCAGTTCAACAAAGAATGATATCAATACAATGTATATTCACTTAAATGAAGTGTAATTTGTTTTTTCTTCATAAAATGGGTAGTTGCATAATTTTAGGTCATTTTGGATAGTGGAGGCACTAGGTTCACAAGGCAGTAGTGCCAGAAGGGGATTTGGTTCCTAGTTGATCATCCGGACTCCGATTCGACCTCCATTGGTATTATTTGAAACTAATTGATCAATAACATTATATATTGAATTGGAAGTCGATATTGGACAAATAGGGTCATTCTATGACGTGGTAGGTGGTCTCGTGCCATTTTTTTAATGTCATGTTGTTTACATGTGTCATTGTGCTGCACACCCATGTTTGCGGTTTCTCTTGATTAATAATTTGAATTGTGCTAATAACTAAATAATTTTAAGTTATTGTATATTTTAATATAATAATTTTTTAGCTTATGTGGTTTCATTAAGGGCCACACCATGGGAGCATTTTCTCTCGGATGACTATTGTTTAGCCGTTTGGCCCAGGATTTTGATGGGCATGCCATTGTTTCCAATTTGAAGGGTTGTCTAATATGAAAATTGTTTATTAAATGTTTTCAAAGTGAATGATTTTGATTAAATTTTTTATACTTTAATTCACATGTTATAATTATAATATATATTTTCCCACATGAGATACTATTTTTTTAGCCAAGAAAGAGTCAAATTTACATGTATTTTTTATTATACTGAAATATTGATATATTGTCCTTGGACCTGAAACATTTTCAAATTTGGATATATTGGGTATGGACTTAAAACATGTTGAAATTATGATATATGAAATTAGACCGGAAACATGATAAAATTATGATACAATAGGCCAGGCCCTAAAAACAACCTGAAATGCTGATACACCAGTCTTGTCCCGGACATTAATATGCTAGAATGCTGATACATTGGCTTGTCCTTGATTTGAATATACTAGAATGCTTATACATTGGACCTGGCCCTGAGATATATTGATGTGGAGTGACTTATGATGTGTCTTCCAAGCCAAAGCACAATCGTTGATTTAGTATTCACTTCTTGTGTTTAGATACTGCGATGGTATCTATTGTGTTTTCATTATACAGGGGATTGACAGGATTTGGCTGGACCCCAATACATATATAATTCAATGAATTTGAATTGATTAAAGAAAATGAAATGAATTTAAATTAATACTAGTACATGTAGTATTTTTTAATTTTTATTTCCTATCAGTTTATTACATTTCACTATTGTACACTACTGTTGTATATACTTAATGAAAAATTGTTACAGACCATTGGTGGTTTCCTAATATGATTTATATATCACACTATGTTTGGTTTATGTTTTTGGGCCCAAAAGTCTATATTGTTGATGGTGTCTATAGGGGAAATGATCCTTATATAGGTACTTGATTTCTTCTTAGGAGAAGAAGAGAATGAGACCAAGACAAGGCTTGCAATGTAGCTGTATTCGTTTTTGAATTGTTTTAGAATAAAATTTGTTTTTACTTGATAGCAGGGTATCTTGATTTTTTTTCTTTCTATAAATATCTGACATTCTGCATCATTTGATATTATATGTATTCTAGTTATCTTACCTTTCAGTATTACATTATTTACATCAGTTGAATTTTGTTTACTACATTCTATATTGTGATTATTTTATTTATGTTTTATTGCACTCTACAAATAAGGTCATAGTTTCCTCACCATCACAACTTAAGCCATTGATGATAGTTAGAATCTATGGAATTTAGGGAAATGTGCATGAGGACATGTGGCCAACCAGGTTCACGACATCTTTTAGTGGCATCTAGATCTCAGACATTACAAAGTGGTATTAGAGTGTTTATTTCCTAGATTGCCTTCCTATTTTATGAAATTAAATAGGGATTGTAATGAATGTTACTTTTGTAATATACCATGCTCAATTGTAGCTACCCCATGAATAGGGAAAATCATATTTTCCTTGGATTGACTTGTGTTTTTTAGATTGTGAGCTATTACAGTTGATTCAATTTCACCATTGCGAGACACACGTGTTTTTTTATTTTATTATTGATATTATTATGGTTCTATTTTGGTGCATCCCGATTAGATTAGGGTATTCCATCTCAAGTATCATATAGAAACTTTTTAGAAATCACATGTCGTGCATATTTTCCATGCCATTTAGGGAGCATTACTGATGCATGTTGTTGTGATATTACCTTGATAAATATACAAACTGTTGTGATAGGTGTATTGGTATGCGATATGGTTTAGATTGAATGGATGCAAAACACTGGTTCCTAATAATTATGGCCCCACTTGGACCAGAATTTGGTAGATCATGATTCATATTTTTATATACAATTGTTCTATGATATGGTTTTCTCGGGTACCAAACATTGATTCGCGGGGATTATGGGAACTCCTAGATCAGAATTTGGCATCCCACTTTTTAGTTTTTCTAATGAAAAAGGTATTTATGTGTAATATGGAGTTTCAATCAAGGAAAAATCTAGTACAGACAATGTGTAGATTATCCTATCCTACCGCGTGTTCTTCCTTTTTGTGGAAGAAGGTGTTCTATGTTTTATGATGTACACACCATGTATCAAATGTAAATAGTATGTTGTGTCTAACAGTGCAAAGGTCTATTTAAGAGAAAACATGGGCTACTGAGTTTTGGTTATAACATGTGGTGTACTTTAAGTACATGCTGTATAGCCTACAAAGGTAGAACCTATGTGGACCTAGTCGTGTGGGAGTACATGGATATGACGATAGACCTGAGATCATGTCGTGGGCATGAGTAACACATCAGGTACCTTGGGTTGATACACTCCTATGCAGATTGAAGAACCTGACAATGTAAAATGAAGAAGGGTACACACCATGTATTATTTATACATGCCGTGTAGTCCATTTATTCTAAAAAACCATTAAGGTCATTTCCTATTTTGTTTTGACACGCCATACTGAAAAACCATGACGATGATCAATAACTAAGACGTATTCTAGACCTTTTAGAGTCAAGCTAGGACAACGAGCATGAGCTGTATGATAGGAGAGAAATGATGATCATACTATATAAATGTTAGGCCTTGGGCTACCAATAGATCCCCCAGTTGTGGTACCAACTATTATACCTAACACAAGTGTAGATGAAGAGTTCTATGAATGTTTTGTGAGGATCATGCAAACCATTCAGGGAGTACCACAGGCTGCCACCTCTATGTAAGAGTAGACCCGTATATTCTAGATGTAGCAACATCCTAATTTTTTAAGGGATGGTGGACCACATGGTGTAGAATTATGGATGTAACTTGTGATGAATGTCTTCATGCATCTGGAGACATCTCTAGAGAAGAGGGTAAATATCGTGACATATATGCTACGTGATTATATCAAGAGATGGTGGGATATTAACACTCATGCAGGTCATCAATGGGATATGACATGGGAAAACATTCAAGAATCCTTCTAAGATTATTATTTTCCTAAGACGCTTCGGGCTGACTTAACCCAGAAGTTCATACACCTGGAGTAGGGCACACAGTTAGTTAAGGACTATTTTTCCCAGTTTACTGAGCTTCATCAATTCACACATATTCTGATGGGTGATTTTTTATTAAAATCTATAAAAGTATTGGATGGTATCTAGTTTGACATCCGATCATAGGTTAATTTATCCAGGTTTCTTATTGTCTCAACTATTGTGAATCATGCACTGATTACTGAGAAAACCCTATAGGAATCTGGGGGTGCGATCCAAGGTGGTTTGACACCGAGATTATGTACTGTCTCATCCCAAAGAAAGAAGCATCATATGTAGAAATATTATAGGGATATGAGAATTCTCAACCTTACTTCCAGTAGCCAAGTGATGTGCTACATGTGTAGAATGATTGAGAATGCTAAACATCAGTGCCTGATGGACAAGGTTGAGTGTCGAGCTTGGGGATGGATGTGCCATTTATAGTAGTTCTGTATGATGTTTACACCAGCACATAGTGAGAGAGTGTCTATAACAACTCTACATTCAGGAGTGGGGTCAACAGCTTCTCATGAATTAGGGAAATGGAATACACCAAGTTGTTCAGGCCGAGGGGGTGGTTATGTTTATGGTAGCGAGACCCCAAGATATCATTGACAACAGGGAGGTTCATCTCAGGGTAGCCAGGAAGTGTCTCAGGGCCTCGGTATAGGTAAGACATATGTAGTGCAACAGTCCCAATAAGAGTAGGATCCCAAACCTTCTACTATCAGAGGTACTAATCTAGTCACATCTATTTTATCTTCTGCACCTTTTGATACTAATGCTAAACATAATTTTATATCTGTGGCCATTTTGGAAATACCTGGGCTCTGTATTTATATTAATTCTGATGTTCTGCAGCTAGAAACTCCTTTTGGGATTAAACATGAAGGTGTGCATAAGTGCAAGGAGTTCTCCCTTGAAATTGGTGGGTGTAACATTTTATGGAACCTCTATGTCTTAGAGATGAAAGGATTTGATGTCATTCTCAGAATGCACTAGTTGGTTTCTTTTAAATCCATTGTTGATTTCTGTTGTCAGCGAGTGATTTTTACATCACCACAAGGTAGAGAATTTCTACATAAGGGTGAATGGGATGCTTAGGAAATCCAAGATGGACTCCTACCTCATGGGCTGGGTGGGATGATAAGCACAATTGTGAGTTTATATCTATATGACTAGGGAATTAGTCAGATGGATTTCCCACCAGTGGTTGATAATTTTAGGGATGTTTTCTTACATTAAATTTCAGTCTAACCTATGGATATAAAGGTAGAGTTTACTATCGATCTAGTTCTAGGAGGTACAACGACATTCATTCCTCTTTATAGGATGTCTATGAAGGAGTTTCAAGAGCTTAAGAGGAAGTTGGAATATTTGAAAGCTATGGGTTTTATCTGAACCATTACTTATCCTTGGGGATCACAGATACTTTTTGCGAAAAAGTTGTTGGTACCCTTAGTCTATACATGGACTATTGGAAACTGAACCAATTGGCAGTTAAAATCTGGTATCCCTTACCACAGATAGATGACCATTTTGATCATCTTTGATGAGCTTGAGTTTTCTCGAAGATTGACCTAAGCTCTGGGTATTACAAGGTTTGTGTTCAACCTATAGACATACCACATATCATATTTCGTAGAAGGTATGGGCTATATGAGTATAAGATTATTTCGTTTGGTTTCATGAATTTGACAATATATTTATTTATTGTGATGAAAATGTGTTCCATCTATACCAATATTATTTTTTAGTGGTTTTCAAGGACGATATCGTGGTGTATTCTCAAAATCAACATGTACATTACAGAAAGAATTATATCATTTCAAATGCACTGAGAGAGCATAATTTATATGCTAAGATCAGAAAATGTCACATCTAGATTGATCATATTCACTTCCTTGGTCAGGTCATCTTAGAGCCTAGAGTATTAGTGGACCTAGAGAAGGTGAGAGTAGTATTGACCTAGGAGAAACCTAAGAACGTTTTTGACGAACATAGTTTCATGGTGATAGTTGGTTACTATAAAAATTTTACATAGGATTTCTCACACGAAGTAGAGAGGATTATTGTCTTGACTAATAATGGTGTGATTTTTTAGTGGTAAATGTTTTTTGGGACAACCTTTCAAGAACAAAAAGTCATTTGACTTCTGCTCTGATAAAAATTATGATTGAGTTGGGAAAGATTTACAGTGTATATTATGATCCATTAGGTAATGGGTTCGGAGAAGAGCTTTTGTGGGGGATTGAAATGTGGTGTATGAGTCTATCCAGTTGAGGCCACATGAGAGGAATTACCTAACACTTGATCTCATGTTGGCCGCAGCTATTAATCCATCATATGTTTGGAGACATTATTTATTGGTAGAGGAGTTCATGGTGTACATGGACCACAAAATTTTTAAATACATCCTTACTCTGTATGATTTGAATATGAGATAGCAAAAGTTGGTGGAATATCTTCAGTCATTCGATTTTGAGCTTGCTTAAATTATTTACAAAGGCGATGCAGTGGTTGATGCACTAAGCAGGTGGAATTAGACACAGGATGTGCAAGTGGCCAATGGTGAATGGAATATAATGAGTTTGTTCTATGATATGGATTTATAGGTGCACACCAATAATGGATAGACTTATGAATCATCTTTGTATTTTACCGATACCCTACTGGATAGACTGGGTTTGATACAACTATTAGATTCTGAATCCCTTGTTCAACAACAGAGTGTGGCAGGTGAGGACCCTTTTTTTGGATAGACGATAGATGATGATGAAGTTATGCATATACATGTGTGTGTGTGGGTTCTATGGGATATACTCCAAGACCCGAGGCGAGATATTAATGCTTCAGCTTGGGTAGTGCATTCCGGAGTCACCAAGATATACTGTGACTTGTGCCATCAGTACTGGTGGTTGTGTATAAAGTGAAACGTAACTAGTTTTCTTATGAGGTGTTCCACCTATTAGCAAGAGAATGAAAAACATTAGTGGCTGACTAAGATTTTATAATAGATACACATTCCATAGTGGAAATCAGATATTGATGCAATGGATTTCCTAATGGTGATAACAAGGCCATCTATAAGAAACAATGTTGTATAGGTTTTAGTTGACAGGATTACGAAGGACCCTCATTTCTAGTCGATTAAGTAGACCATCAGTATTGATGATCTCAAAATGCTATATATCCGAGAGGTGGTATGACTTCATGGGGTCCCCCATTATATTATTTCAAATAGGGACGCCCAAATTATGTCTCATTTCTAGAAGTATTTTTAGAGGGAGCTTGGTACAGAAGTGATTCTGAGCACATCATACCACCCTCATACTGATGGATATTTAGAGTGTATGATACAAGTGCTAGATGACATGTTGCATTCATGTTTCCAACACATTTTTAGATCTTGGGAGAATCAAATACCCATGGTTAAGTTCTCTTAGAATAATAGATTCCAGGATACTATTTATTTTGATCCATATGAGGCTTTGTATGGTAGGCCATTCCAACCACCCCCTATATTGGCTAGATGTTGGAGAGGTAGCTTTGTTGGGCTTCGTCTTGTCTTGGAGACTACTGAGCTGGTTTAGTTGATTTAGAAGTGGATGGATACTATAAAATCTCATCAAAAATCATACACAGATCACAATAGATGACCGTTGAAGTTTGATGTTGGGGATCGATTTTTCTTATGTGTTGCATAGAGATTGGGACACAAAAGTATTAAGAGACAAGGTAAACCTTCAATTAGAAATGTGGGTCCATTCATGATTTTTGAGAGTGTAGGGATTGTAGCTTATAAGTTAAAGTTATGTCAGAGGTACCGAGCCAAGAAAGCCATCTTCCATGTATATCAGCAATGAAACTATCACTTATACCCATATCACATTTTTTATCATGAGATGGTTGAACTTCTGGTTGATGCCTCCTTTGAGTAGAATTTGGTTCGTATAATTTACAGGAGCAGAATGATTCTTCGAGGCTAGTTAGTTCCTCTCGTATGGGTGATATGGAAACATGGCCGAGTATAGGGAAATACATGGGAGAGGGAGGCCAATGTTTGGGCTCAGTGGCTGTAGTTATACACAGATATTATTTCACCATCATTGGAAGGGTAATTCAAGGATGCAATTTTTAAGTGGGAAGTTTGTAAGAACCTGGTTCTTTTATTGAGGTATAGATTCTTCTTTTATTTTTTTCCTTTGAATTGTTTTTGAGAGTTCAACGGAAATGTGATCAAAGTAGTGGAATCATGGGATACCTGCCATGTATTCCCAAGCACACACTATGTAGTCTGTCCATGTATCAAGGGAATACATGTCTTGTGGTCATGTTAGCATGGAATAGAGAAAAAAACCAACTACAAGATGTGTACATCTCAGTAAACGCAATGTAGTCATGACGACAGGTCATGGAAAGTATGTCGGTAGAAGTCAGCCAATAATTAAATAGTAAAATTATATAAACACTATGTATATGGGCTTTCATTCCATGTAATTTTTTTTCTCTTCAAATGGGTAGTAGATTTATTTCCAATCATTTTGGACAGAGGAGGAACCTAGTTTGCAAGGCAGCTATGCTGGAATGAGATTTGGTTCATGATTGAGCATTCAAACTCCATTTCGATCGGTGTTGTTCTTGTTTGAACACAATCGATATATACCATTATAACATGAATTGGAAGTTGAGACTAGACGAAGAGAGTCATACTACGACGAGGTAGGTGTTCTTGTGCTGATTGTTTAATGTCAAATTGTTTACAAATGCTATTGTGCCACGTTCCAATGTGTAGGGTGTCACTTGATTAATAATTTGACTAGCGTTAATACCTCATTACATTGTGGTGATTGAGTAAATTAATTGAAGAGTATTTATGTCTATTTGGTTGGATTAAGGGCCACCATGTGGGTGCATTTTACCTTAGATGTCAATTGTTTAGCTGTTTGTCCAAGGATGCCGATGGGTATGCCTTTATGTCTTCTTTAAAAGGTTGTTTAATCAGAAATTGGTTAATTAAATTTTTTTCATATGAATATGTTTTTTAAAGATTTGAGATAGTTTAATTCAAATTTTTGTCTTGTTGTATAAATTTTCAAACATGAGATGTTATTTTGTTGACCATGTAAGACTAAAATTCAGATGTGTTTTTTACTATGATGAAATAATGATATTCTAGGCTTGGACCTATGACATTCTAAAATACTGATATAATAGTCATGGCCATGAAACTTGAATAAATGATCATATATTGGAATGGACCTAAAACACGCTGAAATGACGATACAACAGTCTTTCCAAAAAAACATGCTGAAATGCGGATACACCAGGCTTGTGACGAACTATAATATATTTAAATGTTTATAAAAAATACTTTCATTGATTTGAATATTCGAAAAAACTTATACATCGGTCATGGCCCTTATAAATCATAAAATGGAGTGACTTATGACACGTCTGACATTCCAAAGCCCAACCTTTGATTCAGTTTTCACTTCTTGTGTTAAGATAGCCTATGAAGGTATCTTTCGTTTATAGTTTATATATGGGATTTAGGATCTTATTCCATAAGAAGATTATTATATAATTCAATGAATTTTAATTGATTAAAGAACAAGAAATTAATGTAAATGAATTCCCATACTTGTAGGTTTGTTTAGTTTTGAGTGCCTGATGGTTTACTACATTTTAGTGTTGCACACTACTCTTTCGTGTACTCATTGATAGATTGGCATAGACCTTTGATGGTTTCGTACTAGGATTTTTTTATGACACCGTGTTTTGGGCCACGTTTTGGGCCCAAATAGACTATATTGCTACATGTTTCAATAGGGGCAAGGAACCTTATATAAGTACATGTTTGCGGCTTAAGAGTAGGAGAGCATGAGACCAATCCATGGATTTTGATCTTACTATGTTTATTTTTTCATTGTTACACCTTAGTATTGTTTTGTACTTGATAGAAGGGTATCATTATTTTACTGCTTTCTTAGAACATGTGACATGTTACAATATTGGTAATTATATTCCTTTTAGCTATCTTACCTTTCAGTCTACTATTGTTTACTTTAGTTTCATGTTATTTATTACTTTAGTTATTGTTATTAATTTTTTCCACTATGATACAGTATGCCAATGAGTGTATAGTTTCTCCACCATTAAACCTTAGACCCCAACTGCTATTCGGTAGCCTATGGAATTTGGGGAATTGTGTTTGAGGCCATGTGGCCAATTGGGTATGGGGAATCTTTTAGTGGCATACTGATCTATGATTTTACATTTATTGATATTAAATATGTTATTACAAAATTGAAATCATATTTTCTCTAAGAAATATCCATGTGATCTTTTAAAGGTATTTCTATCTAAAAGAAATCATTAACTGTTTTAGATGACTTAATGGGAGTATGGTAAAAAATATCCATATTTATTTTTTCTCTAAATGGTTCATTATTATGATGAATAAATTTTTATGAACACATATCCTATCCACATGTTATGATAATATGATATAATGGATGTTTTAAAGTCATGTGGAACATATATATGGTTTTAATTATTTTAAGTGTGGTTATGGAATTATATATACCTTCAATTAATTGTATATAAATGGAGATTTCATTGGATAATATAGACTATAAAGGGTAGTGAACATATTTTAGTAACAGACTTTGTATAGAAAGATAATATTGTGAGTGAAATTTAACTAAAGAAATGATGGAATAGGGAGTGGACCAGCTCTAATATGATAGTTATGATTGATATCCATGACTAATGAAATGATTTTATATTTAATGATAATATAACTAACTCATACCTAATTTCTATATTATGTTTTTGGGAAAATGATTTATTATAGATGATTAGATACTCTTATGAGTCATATTTTCAAATTTACCATGTCCTATGGCATGATTAATGATTAATAATACTCGAATAAATTGGGTATGGATTTTTTATTTTATGATCATGTTATCATACCATTATTGTTATATTATTTGAATTTATTATCATTTACTAATATCTGATATGATTTCCCGTACCAAGATCCAAATTTAACCATTTCTTATGATTACATTCCCTCGGTTAAGAAGAATAGATTTATTTATGACAAGTTTAAAAAAGGTGATAATTGTAAATATCATAATGGGAAATGTTATTCAACTTTTATATACTATTTTTTATCAATTTCTCCAATGGCATGAAACACTTGTGGTTCTAGATGGGATAATATTTATGTGAAAAGAATATTACACTAATAAAAAGTTGAATTTATATATGAATATTATGTGTCATTATAGATGTTATTATTCAATGATTTAGTAATTTTTAGAAACAATGATTATAAAACTATTGTTAAACCTATAGAGTAATCCTAAATATAGTATAACGTCCCAATGTTTAGGTAAAGTAGTGATTTTAAGTTTTCCAAGAAACTCTGGATACTAAAAGTGGACATGTTTTTTGAATACATGCATCTAAGGGTAATAACCAAAAAAAGTGTTGTTCTAGTATATCTCAACTATCGTTTTGGTGAATTGTGAATGGGATCTTACTATGCACCTATTTTGAAATAGATGGGGATATATGATTATGATAATTCACTTTTTATTTATGATTCACTATAACCGATTTTAATAGACATTGAAAATGGATGAACAAGGATAAACCAATATTCCAAATATTTGAAAGGTAGTGTCAATATTTAGACATCATATAAAATATTTTCATTATTATATTGATTTCAATTTTGATTATTATTTCTCATACTATGATTTTGGTTTTCCATCAAATGAAGTAATCAGATGAAATTATGTTAATTAAATTTTTTATAGAAAATGGAATGATTTTCCTCATGTGAAACCAAATCAAATATGAGATTGAATTCAAAGCCTTGTAATTACTCATAATAATCTATCACATTATATGGTTAATAAGAGTGTCCAAACACACATAACAATATAAAAAATGAAGATTCATGATGACTATAAAATATCATTGATTCATCACTCTATATGTCATGATTGTGTGATTAATAACCCAGTTGAGAAAAATTTATTCATCACTCTATATGTTATGAGAACCAAAATGGTTGGTATGAGGATGGGAAACACAATCTGTTTTTTCCAGGGAAGGACATTCTTTAACTTAGTGTTCCAAAAGATAGATCTCCATGAGATAAATTGTTCACTTATGTTATATACTAGTTTAAAATAGTTGTATCTAGCTTTGGGAGGTCATTTCAGGTGGCATGGGTTGAAGCATATGAATATGGATTTTTTTGGATGTTTTTTCTTCCTTTATGTGAAGGCCAATCACAAGGATCTTGGAGGTTTTCTCCCACTATTACAAGTTCCCCAACAAAAGTGTGGGGAAATCATGATAGAATTCAATACTGATTTAACTCAGGATCATGGATGTTATGTTTTTATATTGGTGATAATTGATCATTTTACGAAAACGTCACAAATTATAGTGATTAGGGAGTCTCGGTAAGTCGATTTTTTTGAGGTAGTATCTGGAGCTGGTGGTGTGAATCCAGTAATTCCAAAGTACGATCATATTCTATAGGGATCATAATATTACCTCCAGGGCATGGATAGTTCTCCAACATGATTTTACATCTATTTTAATATGTTTTAATACATTTTATCCATATAAGGATTTTTAGGAAGAGTGGGCCATCCAGACTCTTAAAGGCATGATACACTCATATTTACTGAATTTTTGAGGTTTGTGGATGAGGAAACTATTCATGGTTGAGGTTTCATAAAATAATAGTTTCCACTACACCATTGGTATTGAATTGTTTGAATCTCTATATGGAGAATTATTCTATTTCTCACTATGCTGGACTGAGGTTGGGGAGATAATAATTATTTGACTAAAACTGTTACAAATTATTCCAGATATTGTTTAGGTAATCCATGATAGGAAAAAAGTAGATTAAGATCACGAGAAATCCTAAAATGATCAGAATAAAAGAACTCTAGAGTTCAACATTGAGGGTCATGTGATCGTGAAGGTTACTTCTCATTTAAGGTAGCGATGGTTTGTTCATGGGAGTAATCCTCTCCTTGTTTTGTTACGCCTTTTGAGGTGTTGGATCTTATTGGTGTTGTAGTGTATCAGATTGAACATCCCCCACTGATGATTCAGATAAATGAAATTTTTTCAGATTTTTTATCTCTATTGTTATCTTCTTGATGAATCCATTAACATATTTTTTGGAGATATCGAGGTTGAAGATGATTCAACCTTCTTGGATATTCCTATGGATATCCAAGTCCTCCAAGAGAAGATGTTTTTTGGGTTTTCAATTCCCTTTGTTTGTATCTTGTGGAGGAACTATATCATAAACTAGTGTACCAGGAAATGTTATTCACAAATTTATACTCATTACCTCGAGCTATTTATTGTTTGGATCATATTTTATAGCATCATATTATTGTAGATGTTGACCTTTTTAGTTTATGAGATGCATTGCTCATGTTTCTATATGTTGAATACTCTATTATTAGGTGTATCTCACTAAAGAGAGTATTTAAAAGATTGTTTTCATTGTTTCAGGGTTTTACGATTGTTCCTATGATGATATTGTTGAGCTTTTGAGATTGGGAGATCATTGAGAGGTATCTGACACGGTGGAATTTCGACGACCCATTTTCATTTCCTCAATGTGTTGGGATTTGGATTCTTAAGGGTGTGAATTTTTTGATAGGTATCTACTGTAAGGGACAAGATCCCTATAGTCTTACCCTTTGAATGTCTCTGAAGTTCATAGTTCTCAAAGTTGTCCTTGAGTGAGTATGGAGGGGTTTAAAAACTAGATGTTGGATTCTGGGAGAATAGATGACATGTAAGGGGTGTTTATGATGTTTATGTGATGTTAAAATATTTTTATGGATTACTTAAAGGGTTCTTCCGGATTTGTGTTCACTCTAGGTAAAACTCTACTAGTTGATATGTTTTTTTATAAGATTTCAAAAACTTATCATTTACTTGATATCTATTCTTTACACGCCGTGTGAATCCCCTATGCAGTGTATTTATAAAAGGTTTATAGATTTGGATTTTATTTAGTACCCTATGACCCTGTTGACTCTAGGAAATATGGTGACCCTTTTCTTAGGCGTTTTTTGACTAATTCAATGGTTATTTACCCCTAGATTACACATTCAATCTATGGTTATGTAAGGGGAGTTCTACCTCTTTTTCTTGAAATTTTATCAAATTTGGTTTCTTTTTCTTATTGTTCTTTTTAACATTCGATTGGGTTTGATATTTTATAATTATAATGGAGTTTTATTGGTTTTTTATGGATTGGTTGTGCTATAGAATCCTTGGATAAATGAATCCTCTTGGGGGAGAGGTTACCAGGTTCTACATCATTGGTCCATTCTCAAACGAAGAACATTTATGCCTTTGAGGTATGGGATTCATTTCTTTTTTAATGTGGAATTTTAAATTGATCATGGATTATCCTTTTGAATTGAAATTAAATTAACGTAATAATTAATAAACCAGACTAAATAGAATTGATAGTGATCTCATTATGATGTCTTTTCATTATATCATGATAGTATTTTTCCTGTTTATTTCCTAGATTGCATGATATAAATTTTATTCTTGGTCAGAATGTTCTTATACTTGAATTATCATGTTGAAATTAAAAAAATATAAATTCAAAATTAATGGATAATTAATTGGCATAATAAATTAATGGATATGGATGATGTTATCTGGTATTTTTTGTAAATTTATATTAAAAAAATTGATTCATGTGTGCATGTTTACTTGAATTTTGGTTCTGTTAGATGATAAAATTGATAGATGTACCAAAACAATTATAATTGTAGTTGATGATAATAAAATGCTTGTTAATATAAAATAGTTAATCTTACAGTTTAATGAAACTGATTTAATAATAGTGATAATATTTTTCCATTGATAACTTGTTATAGATTAAATCCTTAGGATGCCCATGGTTTGGACCTGTGAATAATGAATCCTTTAATCCAAGATGGAATAATAACTGGTTGTGCGATAATGGTAATTTTTTTGTCTTGGGTTTCCCAGTTTATTGAGAAGGATATGATCTTTATGTTGGACCCATGATATTTATTTTTGGTATTATGGATTGATTATTGGTATTTTGGAATTGATTCCCATGTTGGACATGTATTTTTGTTTCTTAGTACTTTTTTGATGAGCTCTAGTTGCGATATTTGAGATGAAATGTGATATGTGGTGGGATTTACCAGATGTGATACAAATGTGGGATGAATGATAATGGTATGGAAATAGTGATGTGGTTAGCGAGGCTCAAATTATATGGTAGTAGATGTTTCTTGTGCTCTTGAGATGGATTATTTTATTAATGTGGGTGTATGGGATGACAGTAGAGACGATGGAATCTGTTGAAGCTCTGATTGATAATTGATGTGATACTGAGTGTTTGTATACTCAATTTGAATATATTAAATAAACTATGTATGGATTTTTTTTAATTTTATTCCATTTCCCATTCCCCGAGGCAATTGGATGTTCTGGGTTGCATGTTTCTTCTTAGTTGTATCTTTGGAAGGTTTTTTGAGATTCAATAGTTGATGAATGATATTAAAAATGAATATATAATTCTTAACCAATGAGTATGGTGTTGATGGAATGAAAATGATTAAAATATATTGATATTGATAAACTATGGACACTGTTTGGATTATTTCTAGAGGGCATGTACTTTACTAAAATGATTAGTGAAATGTAATATAGATTAATATTAATTGATAATTAATTGATATTGAATTAATTAATTTAATATGAATTGTTTATTGAAAATAATTATTTAATATAACCCATTTTAAAGATTTTTGGTTAAAGGATATCTTATATTAGCAGTAATAGTTGATAGTCTAATCAATTATAGTTTTAGTTGGGTCGAATACTACTTTATGCCTGTAGTTTGGTTGGGGGGTCTATTATATCCTATTTATTCTGTGTTTTCATATTCCACCACACCAATGTTTTTTATTGTGACTGAAACCAAGTATACTTTAGGTCCGTGTTTGCCCCAACATCCCAATGGGAGGATATTTTCCTGACAACCCCTTCTACACCCACTCTCTTCTATAGGTAGTTAGTTATGTGGGTATGTATTGTAGTCATTTTTTCTCATATTTGTTTGTAGAGGGATGTGATGGAACATGGTTATTCCACACACATGTATTACTAGATATAATATTAAATGGATTATTATAGGTTTTATGTGTATAGGCTGTGATAGATTGAGGTACATACTTAGTGTATGGGGTGTGATGGATAAATGTATAATACTCGATGTGTCATATGCATCATACATGATGTAGTTGTACCTAGAAAATATATGGTTACTGTATATAGATAATTAGATAGGATTATGTGTTTATGTAATTATGTGAAGAAAAAGGTTCATATTGTGTTTCTTTACCCCAATGTTTTCAGGATAGTTTACTTTTGGAGAAAGATTAATCAGGATGTGTGACGTTGGGGATGTGTGGAAAAATAGTGGGGAAGTGGAATTGGGGTACCCTTGATGAATAATTAATATATTATATGATCAATTCATTATTATACTTGGTGGTACTTTCTATGATAAGGCCATGAACATATTATACCAGTTTTGGTGAGGATTTAGTTTCACTATTTTTCACTATGCCTTTGCAATCTTTCTCTATATTTTCTTGTAAAGTATATTAATGAGTATACTATTAGTCTCAACCTACATATATATAATTTTTTTTCATGTAATTCAGATAAGTTTCAAGATCAAGCTTCATACTACTATATTTTGGTTTTGGTAGGAGTTGTTATAGCCTCATGGTCACTATAGTCTTTACATTTTTTGTACTTATAGTTTTTATTTCAGTTGATACAACATTGTGTGAAATTTCATGTTTTCACTTGGAATTTATTTATATATATTTCTGAGAAGGTTTTGGTTAGTGTGTCAATAATGTATCTCACTTTTGAATTTTTCTATTTGAGGTATATGCATAATGTATGCATGTCAATTAAACACTCAGATATAGTCACCATCCAAGGGTCTACTAGAGGTGAAACTCAGGTAGTCACCATCCCTCTCCCCTAACTGCAGTATCTTTGTTGGGATGTTTCCTTAAAAATCCATGATGATAACAGCTTATAGCCCATGTATAAAGGATCAAGAATCTCTATGAGTATGAAGGTACATGTTATAAGTCACTGTACATATTATATAAATCTATAGTATAGTCAATCGTAAAAAGTAATAGATTCTTCTTATGTATGATTTTTTTTCATTGGTTAATATGGTACATACTAATATTTATTAATATGGTTATTATAATGATTATTTTATCAATATAGAATCATAAAAAGAGAATTACATTTTTATTAATGTTATATTAAATCAATAAATATATTTTATATAATTTCCAAGACTATCATAGTAAAAGATATCACATAATTATTAAAATGTTGTATAAAATTACAATGTGTAAATGATATTTTAAATGTACTTTAAATGAAAATAAAAATAAATAAATTTTGAATTTCATTATAAAACTAGCTTAAATTTATAATTCTATTCTAATTTTACTTTTATTGATTATTTATATTATATAATTTGTATGAGGAGAATTAAAATTAAATTAAATGGGTTATAAAACCAATACATTGATATATTAATATCTCAATAATAGGGTTTAATTATATGTAATTTGAAATATATAATTGAATGTGGATAATAGGGATTCCAATATCATGGGAACAAAATAATTATAGAATATTAATTGGGTTTTAAAAATATTTGTTTAATAAATTCACTCCAATAAAATAAGTAATAAGGAAAATTTGAATGGTTACCATGCACTGTGGATCCCCTCATATAGATTGAGTCAATAACCTATGTCAAATTGATTTTTAGTTATAAAATGAGATCATTAAAATGGAACGAGTGTTTAATATGCAATATGGATGTATAATTTGAAATTGAAAAGGGTCTATGAGTGTGTATAAATTAGTGGAGAATGGATGCTTTCGAAAGAAGGAGGATGTGTATCTTTGATTAAAATAATGATTATTTCATTATTTATGCTCTGTACTATGACTTTCCTTCATTTCATTACATCGTAATATCTCTTGACTAATAAATACATAATTTATTGAATTGAAAATATATTTAATACGGAATGGAATCATCAAAATATTTTTTTTCGATGGAAAGAATTATATATAGTTTTTAAAGAGAATAAAAAACATCATGTGATTTTAAAATTGATTTATAGGGTTTGAAATTAATTTTCATAGGAATAAATAAATTAGTGTACTTATTATAGTTATTTTTAGTCATTAAAAATATTTTATAATGGTTATTACCATTTTTATACCATGTCGTTGTCATAAATTTTTCAATATATGGAAAATTATAAATTTTTCTCAATTCAAAAAACATTATATCTTTCCAAATGATTTAAAAAATAAACCCAAATCAAATACCAACAAAGGGACAAGGAAATTAAATACAGGTTTAATAAACAATTTATTAATATTAAAAGAAATTGAAAATAAATTTTATAATAAAAGATGCTATTCAATTTTCTAAGAGTTGTTAAATTTATTTTTTAAATTATTTTTAATTTTTATATAATTTTAAATTTATAATTTTTACATAATAAAGAAAATATATCCAACATATAACATATATTTTAATAATAATAATTTTCAAAATTTGTAAATTCTAATATTGAATTTTGAATGTTAAAAAATTATTTCTAAATATGTTACAAGAGACCATATTAAAAATATTATTGTATGCATACTATAAGATAAATTTTTTAGTAAATCATTTCATGATATTTAAATATTTAAATTTAATTCATTATTCTTTATAAATATTAATTATTTTAAATTTTACCACTCCCATTGCCCTTGTAACTAATTTAAGGGGTTTTTATTATTCTTATGGTAAATTACTATTCTAATGATCATATAATCCCTATACCTCATATAAATTCCACCTTTATATCTTATTCATTAGTCAACAAATTTTCTCACATAATTTTTGTATTCATGATTTATAATTTAAATATCGTTTTAAATGTTTTTTATTTTTAATTTTATTATATCTATTATATTTATTATTGATAAAGACCCTATAGATTTCAAAATACATATAATTATATTTACTTGTTTTTAATGTCAAAATTTTATAATTTTAATTTTATAGAGTGTATTTTTCATTAATATGAATTGATTATGATGGATAAATAAATAATTGATTATATATTTATGTGTTGTATGAACTATATTGAATGTATTCAAGTATACCTAGATTACTATTTTATATAGACCTAGGTATTTAATAATTTAAACTAATTGACTTATAAAAATGAATCAAATGAATTTTAGTATTATATTAAAAAAAATTGTAAATGAATATAAAATTTACATAAATAATATATAATTATATTTTTGAAAATATGGATTTAAATGTTGGGATATTACATAGATTATAAATTCATACTAAAATAATAAATATAAGGATAATAAATGATAGAGAAATCTAAAGATAAATTTATGTGTTTAAATCTGTTGATTTATTTGAAAATATTTTTGAAGAAGTGGTATTATATAATGAATCCTGAGTAGAAAATAAAAAATCAATAAAAAAGTATCATTAATGAAACATGACTTTTGGTGTTGCATTATTAGACTCCTAATAGCCATTATAGTATTGATGAATTTCCTCCAAAATATATTTGGTCATTAGATCATGAAACATTCTCTACCATTCACATAGATGTCTTTGTGTCTTACTACTATACATTCAGTGACTTAATGTGCCAAATATTGGTTTCTCCCCACCCACTAAACCCATAATGATATCTATTATGGTTCCATTATCCCATTTTTGAGATATACTATGAAAAATATTTTATGTCCAAAAGTGAATTCTTTAAGATCATTTAATAAACAATTCCTAAAAAATAATCAAAATGTAATTAGTTAAACATTACAAATACAATAGTTAAATAAACAACTCAACCAAAAATTATTTCTTTACAAGTCATGTGTTGATTTAATATATCTATAAATATTAAAAAAATAAATAAATTCTTAAAATAAATATAAATTTTAACTGTAGAGAAAAACTAAGTTAAAAAAGGTAAATAACTAGAAAAGTGTTAGTCATATTTGGAAATGATCCAATTAGAAGTTAGATATGTGTAGAAGAACACTAAATAATAAAAAAGTCCCAAAATAATATAACAGACCAATAAATTATTGAACATAATTATTATAATTCCCCCATCTTGAGAACTTGTTCAAAATTTAATCTATTTTTATATAGTTTCCTAGTTTTATAAAATTTTAAATGTTTTTTGGGTTTTCCATATTATTTTATAATATTATCAAATTATTAAAATTTTAAAACCAATATAATCCTATAATATATAGTAAATAACTATATCCTATTTTTTATTTTCAGTTTTAGAATAATAATTTTTTTATTCCAATAAATTAATTTAATTTTTTAATTCATTATATATGTTTGTAATTTTTTTTCCTTTTATTTTTACACAACATGGTCCTTTATTTGTTTTTGAAAAAATATTATTTTAAATATTTTGATTTCCATTTATAAAAGAGATTATGTAGCTAATGTAAATTATAAATAGTGGTGGAACAACCAATGAATATTTTTTTGTCATAAAAAATAACATATAGCCTTAACCACCAAATTTATGAGTTATGATAGAAAATGTTTATACCCTCAAATTTTTAACTATGTTTAGTATTAATAATAAATTAGCATAAATTCAATTTGAAAAATTTTCATTTACCTTCTTTATATTTTTTTAATGATTTTGATAATTCAAAAAAATATAAAAATTATTTATTTTTCATAATTTAAAATTCATATCTAATTATTTTCCATATGAAAAATAGTGTTCAAATTTCATATGATTCCAAGTGATCGTTATCATTATGATTCTATTTATGATATAAAATTTAATTTCCTTCTGTAATCTACTAAAAAACAGACTAGGTCTAACAAAAATTAATTGTAATGGGTTAAATTCTAAAAAAATGGTGCTTAAAAAATATTTTATAAGAATATTTATCAATGAGACTAAAGGAATAGATTATGGACTATTTTAAATATCCTTTTGGGGGAATATATAACTCATATCAAATCATTAATCCATTTTATTAGTTTAACAATAATAAAATTAATTATTATTTTATAATAACTTAAATTATTTTAACATGTCTAAAACTATTTTAACATAATAAACCTTTTGGTAATAATATATTCTTAATAAGTAAAATCCATTGAAATTAATTAATATAATATAATTAAATAATAATTATTTAATTACAGTTTATATAAAATTCTAAGTACGTTTACAACTCATAATTACATGACATAAAGATAATTTTCCATTTCAATAATTTTCCATGATAATTTAGGTTTAGTGTTTTATAGAATTAGAAAAAAACATAAACATACAATACTCATGTTTTTTCAAGTAATATACTTTCTTCCCTTTATAAAATCAACTACAAAATCCATGAAATTTGTTAAATATCTCCCCACAATTAACCATACAAGATACTGTTATAGAAACTTCATTAGAATAACGTTTCTTTATAACTTGGTGAAATGGAAAGATAACAATGTGCTAATCTTAGATTCTTAATAAGTGTATACATAAGAGATAACAATAAAATATAATAAGTGGACATGAGGTGATGATATTTTTATATTAATGATTCATGATAATTTCATACCCAAGATAAAATAGATAAAAAATAATTGAATAAGCCATGTAATAACATTAATGTGTTAAATATATTAGAAAATATATATAAACATGAAAGTTAATATATCCTAAAAAGATCGGAAACATTGAAATATGACTTAATTACAATAATATGAATCCTTATAATATAATTTGTAAAACCCATTATTATGTGAAAAAATCAATATTTCCATGTATGAAAAATTGAGGAAACTCATTTTTTCCAATGTCCATGTTAAAAAAAACATTATGTCCAAGATAGAGTATATACTGAGATATAAAACATATCCAATCAATTTCATGACAATATAGGACCTCACCCATTATCACCTTAATATATGTGTTATAGAAGGTATCTATAATTCATCATAAATCATCCTTTTAAATAAAATTGGAACCATATCACATTCACATGGAATCATATAAGTAAATAAATAATAAATATATCAATAATGATAACAAAATATAATAACAAAAAATAAATTTTTATCCAAAATTTAATTATTAATATTATATGTAAAAACCCATTAATCAAGACAATACAGAATATGATATTTACACCATATTGATAATTGGAATATACATTATTAAATAATTTCCTCATTCAATTACTATTACACATAAAGTTGAAAACACATCAATAAATGAAATAGAAAACATAGTATTCAGAAATAGATGACAATTAAAGAAAATCTATATTTATTTACAGTGGACTTTTTGGAATGATAATTGGATTACCACTTTGATAAAAAATAAAATTTCATTAGATATCCTGATAAGAAAGAAGATGATATCAATTTTGTAATATCCTTAACCAAGGATAAGATATATCAAAATTCAAATTCAAAAATGTAAAATACTTTCATAGTGTTTTTGAAATATCGCTTTGGAAATATGAAATATCATTGATATTTGGAAATAATTTTTGATGAAATATTTTATATATTTTGAAATAGAATAATATATTTTATAAACATTAAAGCATAGAAAAATTTTATTATGTAAAATTTAAATCACCGTAGAATGATATTTTCACAAGGAACTGATAAAAGATATTATTTTTAATAAAAGGTCTCATTCACAAAAAATTAAAATTATTAATTTTAAAATATTTTAAAATAAATAGAATCTAGTAGAAAATGACTTATCTAAATATTAGAAACAATTATCTGCATATCCAAAAAATATGGATTTTATGATAAAATTGATTGATAAATAAGTTACTTTATTTTTATATAAAAAATACTTCTTTAAAAAACACCCATTAAAAAATTTAAAAAATAAATTTTTTTATATCGAGAAATGAAAATATGAATAGATAATTAGAAAAAAATTATTTTGATTCTAGTAATAAATTAAAAATTTATAAGAAATTAAATTATTGGCAAAGATGGGAAACCATCATTAAAGTGGATGTGAATTATTCTCATCAGGGATATAATTTTTGAGAATGAAATATTTTCAGGGTAAATTTTTTAAATTAAATGTTAAATTTTAAATTTTATATGAATATAATGTTCCATGAAAAAGAATCACTAGAATAAACCATTTTTGAGAAAAAAATTCCAAAATAACCATTTTAACTAAATGAAGTGTGATTAATTAAAAAAACCCTTATTATGTATTTAATATAAAAACTATAAAACATAAAATGTATAACATGGAATTATACTTAATATATCTTATAAATAAATATATTCACTATAATATTATGAAATTATTAAAATCATATACTGTATAATATAAATGATGATGTGAAATAGAATACATGACTTAGGGATTTGCAAATGAGATAATGAAATTGTTACCTTATTTCACTACCTAATAGAATGAACTATAATATCTAATATAATAAACCATAACATCACAATATTATTTCCCAAAATTATATCAATATAAAATACCTTATATATTCTATATTTATGATAAATTGTTATGGATATATTTGTTATATATAGTTTTTACGCGTCGCGTGTTCATATCATTATTGTGTTTTGACATGTTTTATAATATAGATATCAGTAAACATTCATTAATACTCATTTAATAAGACATATATCATTTTAGGTACTAAAATATAATATTTATTTTGTTTTATAATTATTTTATCTCTATCTATATGATTTTTAGTTATTATTCTACTATATTGATGGCATAAGCCTTCGAATGTTTCTTTAGCTTTAGTGGCTTCTAACTTTGACTACCATCGGCGAATCAAGGTTTAGTGTGCTATATTTTATAGTGCCCTTTCTCTCTATAGTGGTATTATTGAGCCACGGGGAGATCCAACTTCATTAACTATATTCACCTTCCTTCACATGTATTTTTCATACTCTTGAGCTTGGTGGACTTCTTTAACACACTTGATGCATTTCCCCATCTCTTCTAGGGAGTTCCCATAATGAAACTTTCCAAATTTTTGGAATCTAGGTCCTTGAGTTTTCATCAAACATTTATCAATAGATCCTCCAACATGATACTCCAGCTTTTGTTTCTTATCACTGTAGCCATGGAACCATTCTCCAAACTCCATCTCCACATTTAGGGCACACCAATAAACTTCTTTATAACTCCCAATGTCTCTAATATCAAGAGCCTTTCGAAGGTGTGGTTTTACTCCACTAAAGAATCTATCAATTTTGATATCATTGTTGATAAAAACCCCAAATCACACCTTTAATGACTTTTGAAACACTCTTCCTGGGTAGTCAAAGTTTCTCCTTCATTTTTCTAGATCATAATGAATTCTTTCTCCATCTTCATATTGAAAATTCATGGGAAATACTTGTTATGAATCATGATATTCAAGTCTTCTCATTCGATATCTTCAATTTTATCACATCTTTTGGTGTCCTTAATCAATGACCACCATTCATCGACATATACATGTAAGAGATAAATGGACAGTGTCACCTTCTCCATCTCCGAATAGTGAACCACAGAAAAGATATTCTCCATGGAATTGACCCATTGTTCTACATCTAGTCGACCGAAGGATCCACTAAACGCTGATGATCATTGCCACATAAAACACATGATATCCAGTTTATCCCTCTTTGGTAATGTAGGATATTACAATTTATTAAGTTTATTATTCATAACCTGATATAGTTGGGAAATAATCTCCCAATGTGTTGATCTCCACCTCCCAATGCATTGGGGATATTGTTTGGGAAATCTATGCATTGCCCCTCACATGGGATGTTGGCCAGGTTTCTCCTGGTTCCCACCATTTTTTTAAAATATACATGGTTAGAACAAAACACCATCAAATGAAGTATGAATACCTAACATAATCATTCATACAATTTTCAATAAAATCATAAATTAAGGGATAACTATGTAAATCATCTTGTGTGCATATTGGTACTACGTCTCATATTTGAGGTTTTCTATAGGGTTCACGAATCCTAATTCCCAAATTAAACAATACATGCCTTTAATACCAACTATCATTACTCAGCCTTTAATTAAATTACAATTATATAATTATAATGATAAAAAATACAATTGAATTATACATCTAGGATCAAAAGGTTTTGTGTCATGGGAAAACTATGACAATACAAAACGTTTACCACATGAAACATAAAAAATTATTTAATCCTTTCTCCTCCAACTTCTTATTGTCCATTAAAAACTCATTTTTACACATAATAACTTGAGAATATATATCAAAAGGGGAGAGATAAAATCCTAGTAATAGGATAGATAATAAAAATATAGAATTTGGTGAGCATAGTCATAAAATCATCATTAAAATAATGAGAGGAATCATTAGATAGAGGCATGTAACATGTAGATTCATAAAAATTGTAAACATGATGTCTTAGTGGTAAACTACCACACATAGTTGTGAAAATAATAGACTCAGGTTCACACATAATTTCCCTTTAACTCATAAGACAAAAAAATTAACCAATGCATTGGTGAACTGTATAATTCACGGTGCACCCATATATTTATATCATTTTTATTGCGCTATATAATTCTAGGAGCACCCACCACCCCATAATATTGAAATTATCATGCATGACACATAGAGAATATATCAAACATTAAAATAAAATAAACCATGTAATGAAATGGGTTTAAAATCACAAGTAAAACGTTCATAAACATTTAGTTCCCAAAATATAAAGGGAATAACACTCTTGAAAAAGAACAAATCAACGATGAGTGATGAAGAAATAATCTTTGTGAGTGTGTTTATTCAAGGAAGAGTTATTTTAGAAAACATTGGGTATGACATGATATTAAGTGTAAAACTTGTATATCCTAGTAAAGGGAATATAATTACAAAAAAATTATTTTTTAGGAGTAACCATACTGAAAATGGAGTGAATGAGGGGGAACCTGAAGAAAAAAAGTTTGGTTGGAGAATTTCCACTTAACTTGTATCCAAACGCTTTCCTCGCATTAATGTCAAGTATAATGACATTATACTAATTAATTAGAAATTTAAAAAACATTTATTCATTAATATGTTTTATTAGGATTTAATTATTTTATTTTATGGTTATTTAAGTGAGTTATAGAGTTTAAATTTTTTTCGTGAATGTTTGTTTTTATAGTTTTCTTGATCGGTTCACTGGTATTCATTAAAGGATTTTCATTTAAATTGTTGATAAATATTAAGAATTGTAATTATATGCTATTTATAATGTTTTTGAACTTGAAAGGGTCTTATAAATAATTATTTTATATACCATAATAATTAATCCTTAGATAAATATTTAATGCTGTTGGTGTGGCTTAATTTGGGTGGGTTTTCGACTACAACAACCTTGTTTTGATTAATCATTTAGTAATAAGTACATATGTTTATTCCAGAAAATTAAATAGAATGAAATAAATATAACATAATCTGGTTCAACCATATATTTGGTTTCATGACCATATCTAATGAATATAATGGAAACAAACACGTCGTTTATAAGGGTGATAAATTAACACATCACCAACAACATTTTCCATTCTGAAATAAAAAAAGAGGAGAAGAGGGTTGGATGATTTATTTTCCCATTAGTATCAAAACATTACATTATATTCATGATATAAATGATACCAAAACCATTTGGATGAGTATATGTTGGGATATATTAAGAAAAGAACATGAAATGGAAATGAAATTAAAGGAAGAGAGATAGAGAAAAATTACCTCTGGAATCCTCTTTAAGACACCTTGGATTAAACTTTGGATGAGACCAGAAGCTCTTAGGAATGGAACAGGGCTAGGGAAGATGTTTGGGAATGGTTTAGACAATTATTGAAGCTTGAGAAATGTGAATAAATGAGGGTGTGAGGGGTGCTATTTATAGAGGAGGGGAGAGGGGTTTTCTCAATTTTATATTCACAAATTTATTATGTATTCACAAGACAAGTAACAATGTTGATTACATGACCTAGAATAATAATAAGTGAATGTGAGATCACAAAAATTGGGATTACATTAGTATAACTTCATAACTGATTTTGTAATATATTTATTTCGTTAATTTTTTAAATTATTGTATTTGACTATTCATTAAAAATACAATTATTTTAGAAAATCAAAAAAATCACTTTTACCATTGTTTGATGTGTAGAATCGTAAAATGAACTCCATTTTTAAAAAATAATTTTATAAATATGATTAATTTTATTTTGAATTTAAATCCTAATTTACATGAAAAATACATATTTTAAAATTATAACTGATTTCATAATGCAATAAAAAATTAGATAAGGACGTATAAAGTTATTGAAATACTATAAGAAATTGAAATTTTAACTTATAAACACATTTTAGGGAAATAATTATTCTTTAATATTAATTAATTAATTATAAATAATTATTTATGACTTATAAAAATAACAATACTTTTACTATAGCTATATTATAACTTATAAGATGCATTAATTTTTTTTAATAGTTCATGGGTGAGGTTACTATTATTTAGAAAGAATTAATATTCATAAGGGTCATGTTATTATTCACAAGGGTAGGTTTCTCTTCACAAGGATAGGTAACTATTCACAAGGGTAGGTTACAATTCACCAAAAGTTATGTTTGTTCTATTAGACTACAAAAATCACTTTGAATGCAACTGTGTGTGTAATATTTTCACAACTAAAAACATAGAAGTGTAAAAATTATGAATAATAATCACATAATATTATTATCATGATATGTCATTATGCCTCTTAATGTGAATATAATTATATGAAGGGAATATTATTAATAAAACTTTTGGTCGTTAAATGTCCAGGGTGGTATTTTGAGAGTAATCCCATCATTTCATACAATATATTACATGTTTTTAGATTTATATTCACAACATTACCCAAAAAAATAAATCAGGATAAAAATAATTTATAGACTTTGGTTGTTAAAAGATATTTGATGTTTCCCATAAAGATATTCCAATTTAGTAATCCATTTTTTTTTCATAACCTAATGAAGGGAAAGATAAGAAAGTGTGAGCTCAGATGCCCAGTAAGGGTAAACAAGGGAGATATATAATCATATAATGAGCATAATTTTATGAGAACTTGAGAATAAAATTTTATAAGCATTATATTCATATCAAATATAATAATCTCATGTAAGGGAATAAATATTGACAGTTTTTATGATTTGAATCATAATCAAATCAAAGAACATAAGTCATGAGAGTATAAAATAGTAATTACACATAGAGTTGTGGAATATAAATTTTCATAAGAAATCAATTCCTTAAAAATCATGAATAATTTCTAGAACATATCTTGTCAATCCATGGGTGGATACACCTTTTGGGTGGGACACACCACCTTCACCCGTGAAATACCTTTCCTCATAGTGGAATGGTTGTTCTCCACAAAACATCATATTATTCAAGGTTAACTTTAAATACCATCATTGTTGAAAAAGTACATTACATGAATGAGAAAAATACATGTTCAATAAATATCTATCTCATGTGATATAAGTTATTACATAATGATTTGGAGGGATATATGCATCCCAACCAACTTTGTTATAATTCGACAAATTTTCATGGTTAAACTTATCCCCAATCGAATAATCAAAATCAAATATATGATTTCCACAAGATTATAAATAGTCATCATATCATAACTAGCATATAGATGATTCTCTGCATCCAAATATTAATGTATCAAAAATTGTATCTTATATAGAGGTAGTGCATACTTGATGTGAACATTAAAATGAGGTGTTACTTTTGGAGAAGGGTAAGGGTGGTCTATCCAGGTGCATAGAATACGAAATCATATAATAGGAAACACTAGTTGAACAAGGGTGCCGGGAGAATGTAGTTAATTGATTAAGATCAAGACATACTATACCAACTATAGGGGGGTTAGATGAGGGAAGTAAAAAGGTTGGTCCCAAGAATATATCAGTAAAAAATTATCCTTTCCAACTGATTTGGATGTATGGATGGTGCATTCCAAATTCTAGAAAATGTGGATTTAGTACCATTCAAATCAGAAATGATGATGTCATTAAGAGAGGAGAAGGCCACTGTCAGGAATGTCTTCTCTACGGTCAAATATTATGATAAAATCTATAGTCAATTATAAATTAGTTGTGTAGAGGTAACATGAGGTATACAATATTATATTCCATGGATGAATAAAGGAAGTAAGGGGAAATAAGATACATGGGTATGTATTATGGTCAAGAGAGAGAAAGATAAAAGTCGAATGGATTATAAAAATACACCGATGTCAACGCAAACAAGGTTAGAAAGAAGGAACAGAGAGATGGAATTTAAAAAAATAGTTCAAGACAAGTATCATAAGAAGGTTTTAGATATACTAAGTAGAAATAAAAAGGTTATGTATTGAGATGATAAAGAATAATGGGAGGGTGGTGCAACCGGAAGGGTGGATTGTGAGAACTAATTTTTTTATGCTAATTACACATTAAAAAGAAGAAACATTGGAAGGGGATATCCCTATAAATTATGAAAAGAATATATTGACATAATAATCTATAGACTAGTTCGAATTGATTTCATTGAGGATCAAAGGATATATAAAAAATATAAGAAAAAATTTAGGTACGTGGAATCAATGAAATGTAGATAAATACAAAGGAATACATCCAAACATTAGAATATGTTGAATATCATTTTGATAAGACATTCAAGGATAATCCATCTACAAATATAAATGAACTATACTGGGGGATATATAGGGTATGTGATGCCAATAATTTTATCCTTATCATTAATGATTTTGTGATTTAGTAATGGGTATAATGATCCTTTTATTGAATTGGTGTGGTCTACTGCTTTCTGTTTAAATATTATTTTTCCATAAAAAATCGATTCTCCATGTCATGTAAAAGTATAAAATGTGAATAGAAGTGGGTTTCATAATATTTTTTTTCATTGAATAACCAGTTGAATAGAAAATAGTTTCATTAAAATAATTTCATCAAAAACATAAACCATCTAGAGAAATAATAATAATGGTACCCTTTGATTATATCCCTAGTAAAGCATAGGTAACATAAAAGGATTTCATATTATATGTATAATGATTTTGAAACATTAAATGGAAAAATTCTTTAAAAAAACATTTATTTGAAATCATCCTTTTAAAACATAATATTTCATAATGTTTTTTGAAATCCTTTTCCTTGAAAACATAATTGAAAAATCTAAAAGATTCTTGAAAAAAATTTAAAAACAATTGTATGGAATATAACCCTTTTTTTAAAAATAATAATATAAAAAATATTCAAAATTCTTTATTCAATGGAAATAGACTTTAAAACATAAAAACATATCATCAAAAATCATTTAAAACATTTCATAAAGAGAATAAATTTTCTAATTGGATAAAACAAATCACAAAACATAATTTATTTTGAAAATTATTTTATTGGGAAAAAAGACTGAAAATAATACGTGAAGCTAAAAAACGAATAATTTTCGTGTTGTTAGATAATTATGTTCATGCAATATATGTTAAAACAACAATTCTTTTTAAATTTTTTATAAAAAAAAAATTGAACTATTTTTTGAAAATTAAATGATGTTTTAATTACTTTTTTAAAATGTAAATGATTGGTAATGATTACAATAATAAATAATATTATTAATCTTAATAACACATTTTAAAACAATTTTTTTAAGGAATATAGTTTTGGAAAAAAATACATTTTTGACCAAAGATAGAAATAAAGTCAAATTTTCTATATATTTTACAACATTATATTAAGTATAAAGTAGTGGAAAATGGTAATATTACATGTGAATATCATGAATAATTAAATTATATAAAAATTAATGAGTGTCTTTAGATATTGATAATAATATTTTATAGTAAAAAAACATAATCATAAATAGTATCAAAAAACGTTGGCATTATAACATAAATTATTTACCACATTGGTAAATTTAAATCATAATAACCATGAAGGAAAAAATTATAATGAAACATAAATATCATGAATTGAATTATATTCTTGATATAACATGTAGAATGGTAATTTTATTCACCACAAAAAAAAACAAGTTTTGATTTTTTATTTTTCTCTTAGAAATAAATGGGTGACTGGAACTCTCTTACCTTAAGTCTTGACTTCTATGATACAAATTAAAATGTCATATCTAATAAATTTATTTTTATTATAAATTTTTTATATTACCATTATAATAGGTATCATAAATTATATTATTTTCTAATGCCACATTATTAATTGTTGATAAAATAATTTATGTTTATTTCATGTTTTCGATGAAAGCCTGTTTGTTTTTCATATATGCTTCGATTTATTATTTTTGTTATTGTTACTCTGATCATGGTAAAATTATATAAATAGTGATTATATTGACATAATTATGGTAATTATACATCAATAATACATTTAATACCCATCACGAATGATGGTTTTTAGAAATGAAATATTCTACGATCATAAAGACGTTAAAATTTTCATAGATATGAGTAACATTTCAATTTATTTATTAAAAAAAGATGATATTAATAAAATATTTTTTAAAAAAATTATCATAATATCATATATAAAATATTATTATTTTTAAATATACTTATACATAACATTTATTTGTTGTTTTTATTAAAAGAGATCCATATCTCTTTGTAGAGGTGGTAATCCACAAGTACTTGAATGACGCTATAATATTTCCTTTAGTGTAAATGAAATAAATGAAATAACATATTATCCAATAAAAATTATAAATATTTCAATAATATTATTCTTATTCATGTATATCTCATATATCCATTAAATTTATCCTTATTACCTTCCATTTAATGTGTTAGTAAAGACGAATCACATTGATTCACGAGGAGGTAGTCTTTCAGGCACATGAGAGGTGTTGTCATATCTCAAATGGAATGGAAAATGAAAAGGTATATATAATATAATTATTAAATATGTATAAATATGTTAATAATAACATATATTTAGTTTATATATGTCATAAAACACATCCAAGAGATGCGGTAATGAATGAATGAATAAAATTTATTTGTGAGGTGGTAGTCCATAGTACACATGAATAATTATTTCATAACCGATTTGATGTAAGTGGAAATGGGATTAGGTTATTCTCGAGACATAGAAAATATTTATATATTTAATATAATTCAGTTATTATATCATAATGGTATATTAAGAAATGAATGAGGTGGTATACGGAATAAAATAATTTATGTCTTTGAATAATGTTACCACTTCTTTAGAAATCCTCTTTGGTTAGCACAAAGAAAACCCGCCTAGGATAGATTTAAATTGAAAATAAGGCTTATAAAATGAGTTTATTTAAGTTGGGATGTATTTTTGGTTTGGGTTTGTCATGACCAATGGATTGAGAGTTGTGAATATGTTATGGGTGTGTGTTCCCGATTATAATTTAGGAGGAGTGGAATTTTTGAAAATACCAAAATTCTTTCAATAATGGAAAGAAAATAAAACCACATGTCACTCAAAAATTTATAATTAATTTAGTTTCGATATTATATTGTCAAAAAACACCTCCACCACCAAAAAATCACATGTTTTAAATAGGTCGTTCCATAACCATTATGTTTTAATCACCTTTACCATTTTAATTTTCACAACTATAACCATGCTTTTCTATCTAGTGTAATTAATCTGTTAAGAATAAATTAATAAGACACTAATTTGATAATTTATACCTACTTATTGTAAATAGTAAATTCAATTTATTTAATAATAATACAAGGTGTATGTAAAATTTATTTTAACACCACCACATATAATGCGTAGAATCCCTTTTTATCATGAAACATAGAAATAAATTTTAAATTGATTTTACTTATAATTATTTTATAAAACTAATTAAATCATATTATATAATGAATGAAATATTATTATTATAAATATTTAATCCATTTTTAAAAATTAAATTAATTTATGTTTAAAATTTTAATTTAAAATTAACCCCATAGGTGCGATGAGAAAGATGGGTTTCAAATTGAAAATGTTCCATTATTTAGAATGTTTTTATGATATAATTAAATAGAAAAATTATTATAATGAAATAAAATTTATTAGTAGATATTTAATTTAAGAATTTTTAATTTTGAACCACATTAAAAAAATATCTCTCTAAAAAATATTATTGAATAATAAATTTTTAATTAAACTTTAGTATTTTTAGATATTCATAAGAAAATTAGCATTTCAAGAAAATTATGATAAAATAATCCAATGATAGTTAAATAATTATGATTTATAAATTCATATTTATTTCTTCAAAATATGTTTCAAATGGTGGAAAAAAATATTTTATAAAAAAATACAAAAAATAATAAAAAACTACTTTTTATAAAAATTAATATTTTGTGGGTATAATTGGATTTTAAATTTTTTCTCATCCGGAAAATATAAGATTAATGTTAAAAATTTTATTTATTATATAACATAACAATTTAAATAAAACGATCCACTAAAAGTATTATGTTTAATCAATTGATTTAAAACACGATTGTTTACAAAAAAAATATTATTTTTTAGAATAGAATTTCATTTATTTTCAAATAGTTTTATTTTTGTTTGTAAATAAATGGATATAAAATAATTAATTATATATACATGTGTAAACTATAAGTATTCATAATTTAGTTAATAATTCTAATGGAATGGTTTAAACAATTATATTAAATAATTATATTTTAATATTAAGACACATTTAGTATAAACTCGGAATTGCATTCACTGAATTATGCAATCAGCGTTTTATGTAACAAAAAATATGAAAACGATAAAATTAATTGGGAAACAATATTACATAAAACATTACAGTGTTACATTCTACCACCCTTAAAATTAATTTCTCCATTAAAATTCCTCTCATTCATTAATGTTTTGACACTAGAAAATTATTTCTTATAAACCAAAATTATAAAATAGGTTATTAAAAATTCTATAGAAAAATATATAAGTATGTGATAAAGTTTTCTGGAATATCACACTCTAGATTTTCAAAAATGGAGCATAGGTGGGGTGTGAAAACATGGTCAAATAAGGGTAAAATAACACCTAAATAACATTGGGGGAGTGATAAGGGACACGGTTAAGAGAAAGGTAATCATCAAAAATCAATAAAAAAATGTTTGAAATGATCACTGATATGAATTAAAAATGATAACACAAAATCCTTTTATTTCAATATCCTCTTCGTAATGTTTATTAATTTTAATGAGAAGATATACATACACGATTTAAATCAATTTTATAAGTAAAATCTCACCCTTTGGTGGTGATTTTTCAATTTCCACTTTGTATATTACTCCAATAAAGAAATGATTATTTTTTAATCCTTAATAACTAGTACATCATAAGATCCATAAATATATTGATATTTCATTCGTCCAATCTTATGTTATTATCACAATAACTTGGTTATCACAGGTTATCCTATATTCATAAATCATTATATGGTATTGTATTCCATTAATCTCTAAAACCTCATCCAACGTTCATAAAAAACAATTTGATAAATTATTAAACATATAACCCTTAATAAAATTCAAAATTGATAAATAATGTAACCAAATTTATAAATTTTTTCTTATCATGAAACCCAAACATGTCAACAATTATCACTTGATTTTCACATACGAATCTTGTGAATTGATTCATCATGTATTCTATTGAAACCTGGTAATAACCTAAATAACCCAAAAAACATATTGAAAACAAACATTCTTCCCCAATACTTACATTAAACTAATATTATTATATATATTACTTTAACCTAATAAATATTCCAATGTCCATCAATGATATCATAAACCACTTTTCTAAAAAATCATTCATAAGTTCCAAGGTAACCAGTAATATCCAATTTTATTATTGATATTGAAAATATATTTATCCCAACATCCAAAACATATGAATAATTTTCTCCCCTTAATGAAAATATCACCTTTCCATTAAATCGCATTTATAGGCCATTAGTTAAATTGAACATCTTTTTTCAAATTATCAATGAAAAACCTATACTAGAGAAACCATACATATATTATGATTCATATAACATAATTTATTAATTTAAACACATAAAGACTCTATTCATTCCAAATCACATAAAACCTCTAACATGGTTTTTTCATCAAATATCATAAAACATATTTCCATCCATTTTCCATTCGTAGTCTCTTCATAATCAATAATAAAACCATTACTCAATATTTTTTTGATGATTATATACATTAAATTTCCCATTAGGACATAGATATTCAAAATTATCATTATTTACAAATTTAATACATTCATCCATTAATAATACTTTATGGAGACTTATATTACCATATGATTCATGAACTGAACATTTAATTCTCCAATGGAAATTGATTGATTTGTTTCCTTATTTTCATATCCAAAACATCTTCTCATACCTTTTGGACATTCCCTTGAATGATTATTCCTACATAATCAGTATATTGTAAATTAAATCATCATTACTCTATGATATAGACTTCCTAAAATCCCATAAAAATATACAATTTTCATCTTTGTGGAGCTTTAGAGTCAGTTAAGGTAGACAAAGTTGATTATATTTCATGATAACTGATTAGGAATAAACAGAATACCATTCACTCTAGTAATCATCCCATTTTATTGTTCATCAAAAAATTTCCGATTACATTAAATGTTATCCCATTTCTTTTTGGTTCACTTAATTAAATAAATTAAAATCATATTGTAAGAAGTAGTAATACAAGTGTGGAACCAAATATTAATGATAAATCATATTTAGGTTGTCAAAATATAGAATTAATTTTTTAATCATTGACACCTTATTTTTATCCTCGGTTATTAATATACATAATCTATTTATAAACATCATGATGATTCATAAATATTTTATTAATTTCTTATTCATATCCCCTAAGATTATCAATCAAGGTCTATAGAATGTATCATTTTAATATATAAGTAATTATCAATTCTAGATCAACACACCCATTTTTTGATTTAATACACCTAGGTAACTCTATTCTAGAGATACATCCACTATTAGTATTTAGACATAGGTTGATGTCATTAAAACCACTCACTCTACTCTTTATCCAAATTCCAGTACATTTTATTACAACTTGAAACATCTATAGAATTATTGTTAGATATATTACATGACATATACTTAAGAAATATCTATAGTGATATCACTAATGTTTTCTCATCCTAGTTTCCAATCATTAACTAAACCTTTCCTATGAAACCAAATATAGAAGCCTAGTAATTTCATACATAGATATTACATTATTATTGATAATATTAAATACATTTCACAAATACATTAATAAAGACTATAATGGTTTGTTGTGTTTAGAGTCTAGGTAAATAGTATTATAATTTGGGGAATGATCTTAATTTTATCCCATAATGATCATCCCCTTAATACACCTTTTTGAAATCATTTCTTTATAACTTGGTGAAATGGAAACATAAGAAAGGGTGAACTCAAATTCATAGTAAGGGTAAAAAAGGGTGATATGTATGTATAATATGATTGTATGTTAATGAGAACTTGAGAATGAAATTTGGAAATCATACAATACATATCAAAGAAAATAATATGGGGTCATAGAATAAATAGTGGTTCTTAGTTGGTTATTAATTAGAAGAAAATAAATGAACATGAATCAGGAGAGTATGAAATAGGCTTAAAAATAGAATTGTGGAATAAATATAATCATAGAAAATCATTTCTATAGTAGTCAAGGACCATTTCCAAAACATATTAGGGAACTCCATTGGTTGATACAACACACAAATATAAAAAACCACTCTCCCTAGTAGAATCCATTTTTTAATAAAATAATTAATTCAATCACCAAAACATTATAATAGACAAGGTTCATTTTAAAGACCAATATAATAGGCAAATTCCATTTCTGATATGAGTTCACTCCCCATTCCAGACTTATCTATCTCTAGAGAGATAAACGATTACCCAATTTATATGTGGGAGATATTTCTCCCAAATGTCGTGTTTGTAACATAACCACCGCCTGTTGTTATTACATAAACACTATCACATCATGTAAATCATATATATTAGTGCTAAAATACTATAAAATATTTATCATATCGTATACCATGAAATGAATTATATTTCATAAACATTGAGGGATATTATAAAATATGTAAAATAAACATGTTTCATAATCTTTTATTCATTTTTTCATAGCATATCCCATGAAAGGAAGTTGGTCTCATATGTATTTTATCATGTTATAACTCGTGGAAGGGAAATGGATTTTATAAAAATTATTTCATCATATGCATATGTAATTTTGTGAAAGATAAAACTGGTAACCTATAATAGTATCCCCATTAAATCATTATTAGAATAAATTGTATCCATATTTGATAGATAATGTTATTGAAATATTAAATGGATCATTTCTTCATAAAAATAAGTTTTTTGATAATCACATAAAAACATAAAATTTGAGATATGTTATTGATATCATGTTATTTGAAAACAAACGTGATAACTATAAATGATTATTTTAAAATAATTAAAAAAATTTCTTGAGGAAAACATATTTTTAACATATAAAAATAATCTTCCAAACACAAAACATTTTAAAAATAATTTTTCTTTTAAACTTGTTTGATACTTTAATAGAATCATTAAAAATAATTGAAAATATTTATTAATGAAGATATCATTTCTTATTTTAAAATAATATTTTAAAACATAAAATTTTTTAAAATAATTTTAATTTAAAATTAATTTGAAAAATAAAATGGATGGTTCAAAAAAATTAATGGCCATGATAGTGGTAAATTATGCTAATGACGTACATATTAAAATGAGGATATATTTCAAATTTTTAGTAAAATATAAAAAAACATTTTATTAGAAAATAAAATGAAGAATATTTATTTTTTTTATAATGTTACACATGGGTTACATTTATTTAATAAATAATTTCAAAAATAACAGAACATTGTTAAATTTTTATTTATAAAATTAATTTTTGGAAGAAATTATATTTCTGGCTGAAAAAATAAATAATGTCATATTTTATAAAAGTATTTTATTAATTATTTAATGATAGAAAGAGTAAAAATGTGGTAAAATTGAAATTATAATTAATAAAAAAATTATATTAAAATTAATGTGTTAGATTTTTTATTGGTTATAATATTTTCTATCTAAAAATAAAATTATAGACAATCCTTGTAAATGATGATATTTTAACATAAAATCAATACCACATTAGTAGCTTTGAACCTATATCCTTGTGAAATAATAAAAAAATGAATCCTAAATATAATGAAAAAGTAAATTCATTATATAATATGACAAAGAGAAATAAAATAAACCACAGAAATGAAATAAGCAATGGATTTTCAAATGCCTCCAAGAAATAGACAAGATGTTAGAAATCCTTTACCATATGTCTGGACTTCCATTGTACATGGTAAAACCACCTATATAATAAATATATGATTAATATAAATATATTACAAAAACACACACACATACACACACACACATATATATATATAACATACCCTATATTATTTTTTTATCTCTATTTATTACTAGTTAATTATCATTTCATTATTAATGTAATGTTTATGGTAATAACCTCTTTATTTTTCATATATGTTTTGGTTTCTATTTATGGTTATCTTATTTTGATCATGGATACATCATATAAATAATAATAACCATAAAATAATTTTCATATTTATACATCAACTATACTTTTAATACGAATAATGAATGGTAGTTTCGGGAAATGTAGTATATTACAATCATAGAGACAGTAGGCAATACACAGACATGAGTAATGTTTCAAATTTTCAATGATCATTATTGAAAATAGTTAAGTAATAAATAATATGTACATAATGTTAATAATATCATAAATATCATATTATTTATTTATATATATTTATACAAATCATTCATTTTGTGTGGTGATGAAAAGAGAGTCACAATGCTTCACGAATGTCGTAGACCACATGTACATGAACGAAACTATCATCATTTAATGAGTAAAAATTTAAGAATTATGTGGATATATTTTCTTTTTATCATTATAATATTTTATTAATATCATAATTATTTCATCTATATCACATATACTCATTAGGTGTGTTCTTATTATCTTCCATGTAATGCGCTATTGAAAAAAATCACTTCAATTAATGAGGCAGTATTCTACCGTACCCACAAGAAACATTACCATATCCCTTATGGAATGGAAAATAAAAAATAAAAACATGATATAATTATTTCAATGGTTTAATAATATTATCAATAATATATATACTTTATTTCCACCATCATATCCAACCAGGAGAGGTTGTAACGGAAAAATGAATGATTATGGTTTGTGAGGTGGTAGTCCACCAGACACCTGAATGATGATTTCATAACCTATTTGGTTGAAGTGGAAATGGTTTTACGTTATTTAATTAATATAAAAAATATGAAAATATGGAATATAGTAGGTTTCTTATATCATCTTGTTTAATAATAATTTCAGGTGGTCGAAGAAAAAAAAACAAATATGCTTGTTGAGGAACAATACTAATTCTTTTGGTATGCTAATTGGGATAACACCAAAAGGAATACTAGGTTGGGGTTTTTTGTGAAATAATGATTATATGATGTGTTTAGGTAATATTATGCTAATATGGTAAGGTTATGGTCATGATAATTACTTAAGAGGTCTGAAGAAATGAAGGACGTGATTGCAATTTTAGAATTTAGGTGTAGTGGAATTTTTTCGATACATGGAGATGATCAATAATGGGAGGTGAAATTATCTTAATGTGGATAAAAATTAGATAAATAGTTAATGTTGTAGAATATATTGTTGATAAAAACATACATCTTAGATAAAAACACAAGTTTTAAACATTTTTATTCTTTATCAATTAAGTTTTACTCATTTTAACTATTTTTATTTTCACCACGTTAATTAGTTTTATATGGCATAAGAAATTTATCCTTTTAGAAAAAAATAAAATGATAATTATTAAATAATTAATAAATAATGATTATAAATATGTAATCTAGTTTATTAAATAAATATTTAGTTACATGAAATATTAAATTTAACACCCAAACGAGTAATGTGAAAGACCATATTTAAAACATAATCATGGTAATTAAATTTTAACTATTTTAACTAATAATTATTGTAAAAAATTAATTTACATAATTTTATTAGAAAATTTATTATAATTATAGATATTAAATAAATATTCCAAATTTAATTCATAGATGTTTCAAATTTTAATTATAAATTAATCCCCATAGATGCACTGCCTAAGAAAGGATTGAAAGGGAGAATGTTAAAATGTTTACAATTTTTTATATTAATATTTAATAATAAAATGATTTAAATTATTAGATTGGATAATTTGATATATAATTGATCTAATATTAGTTTAAAACCAATTTAAAATAAAATATTACCTTATAAATATATAAAACAAAAATTATGTTTTCAATTATAATTCAATATTTTTATCTCTATTATTAAAAATTTAATATTTGTTGGAAATTCTAAAAAATTTAAAAAAATAAAATTTTGAAATTTATGATTTTATATATTGACATAAATTCTTCAATTTTTTTTAAATTTTAAAAAATTTAGTTTTAAAATAATTCAGCAAATGTGAAAAAACAACTTTTTTAGGGAACTGCCATTTTTGAGTAAAAAATTGGATTCATTCATATAAATTGTCTAAAAAAAGATAAATGTTAAAAAGATGCAAAAATATACACATTATAAATTTGATTAAAATAATTCACCAAAATCAGTTAGTATACTATTTTGCTGTAAAACATGTTTTTTTCAAAAACAATTATATGGAAAAGGATATCAGTTATATTCAACTAGTTTTTATTTTCAATTTTAAATAATTTATCACAAAGTAATTCCTTTTATATACATGTGTAGACTATATATTTTAATAATTCAGTTAATACAATTCATACCAATAATTTCAAGGGATAAGTCATAATATTCACATAAAAAATTATATTTTAATTGAATGAAATATTTCATTTAAACTCGTCATAGTTTTTAATAAAAGCTACACATAGTTTTATTTGTAATATAATCTGAATTCAGTGTTGTGTGTAATGGAAGATAACTATTTTATTCATTTATTCAGAAAATATATTTCACATAGTCTTGAGGTGATACACTTTTAGATATTCATCCGTGAATATTTCTGTCCTCATATGTCTTGAGCAAACATTGATAGAGAGTTTATGCATCTATAGTAGGGAACTATGTCCATGACAGATTGTTATTCTTTGTCCAAAGAGATTTAGTGGTCCATCAAGAATATTTATGGTGATGTGTTGGTGATAATGAGATGTTTAGATTATGTGCTCATTTACACCACAAGATCTTATGTAAATATTTTTTATTTGACCATGGTTTCTAAAATAGTGAACCCAAACGACATTATTCAGTGAAAAATAAGGGAAGATAAAATATTGGTCTAGGGTGATTCATAACTACAGGAAGTGGTTTGAAAATTGGATGAAAATATTTCCTCAAGACTATACGTATGTGTAATCGTACCCAAATGACCCCCACTAATATTTAATTTTATTTATCACTAGTGTGGGAATCTAGAACATAAGATTCTTTAAATTTTTTATTTGACCATTCAATTTATTCCTAGTGGGAGATGATATATATTTCCACCACATTCTAGTACAGGTTCGGTAGCACCTCACTAAGGAGGTAGCTTGAGTATGATGGACTTTTCAGGCATAAATGTTGAGCATGTATGAGGTATCCAAACTTTAAATAAAGAATACCATCATGGGAGAATTTCTCAGTGTATTATAGTTGTATATTAAGAACCTATATATGTATATACTGATGTTGTGTATAATGTGTCTGATGATTAATGTTCATGTCCATCTAGAGATTGAGGTAATATTCTAGTAGCATATACTATTGTGTTTATTTATTTGATATAATTGCTTTAAATTCTTTAATATCAATGGATATCATGGAAATTAAGGATATTCATATTTATTACATTTGTCTTATAATGAAACTCGATACTTTTTTTTGTATACATGTAAAAAGAGTATGTTTGTGTAATTTGTTCCCCCTTAGGATAGTCAACAATCATTTTCATTGTATCCTCTTTATCCATGAGATGGATAGTTTCAATTTCACTCACAAGATGGATTGGATGGTCACCTATCATGCTTATAGGGACATCATAGGTTATCAGATACATCACAAGGGGTGATATTTATCATCATAAAGGTGAATGAGATGTTCGTGAATTTAGATATGGACTACAACCATTAGGGATGGGTGGGGTGACAATCCAGATTCCAGTAATTTTTTTACATGACCATGGAGTATGAAAATTTGATTTACCTTCATTAGATGACTACTTCTATAAAATATTAAATGATAAATTATCAATAACACCTCATGACTGAGGTGGAATTTACTATTGATTTAGTTTCAAAAGATTATATTTTATCCATTTATACTTATAGGATTTCTATAACAGATTTGATAAATCCCAATATTCAACCAGTGAATTCAAAGTTTAATGGTTTTATATAACACAGTAATTAAAATTTGGGTTCAATAATCTTTTTTATCAAGATGGAGGATGGTACACTCATGACTTTCAAGGATTATAATCATTTGGAAAAACATATGGTTAAGAACTAATATCCAATTACTCATATCAATGGCATATTTGACCAACACTGAGTGTAATGTGTTTCCTCTAAGAAAAATTTAAGGATAAACTATCATCAGGTGTATGTTAGACCTCAAGACATAACTCATAAAAATTTTTAAAGAAGTCAGGTTATTTATAATTATTTCATTATTTCACTAAATCATAAAAATACAAAACCTATTTTCATGGATTATAATAATTAAATTTTCATCCAATATATGGATTATATTGTGTTAGTCTTTGTGATGACATCTTGGTGAATTCATGTACTTTGAGGGACAATGTAAAAAATCATGAGATCGCATTGAATTCAATGGGAGAGAACCATATATATGAAAATATCAATAAATCACAATTTTAAATTTAAAATGTTCACCTCTTGGGTCACATAATCATAGAGAAAAATATATTTGTCAAACAATAGGTAGTGAGGTCAATTATTTTCTAGAAGCATCTGAAGAACATTTTTGTTAAATATTGTTTCTTGGGGATATTTGTCTATTGTAGAAATTTTTTTCATAGCTTTTCATCTCTAGAAGAACCTATTATGTGACTTTATAGTATTTGTGTGTAGTTAATATGGATAGAATCAAGAGGTACATCATTTTATGAAACAAAAGAAATACTAACATTATTATTGATCTGGATTCATCTAAAGCAAGGAAGAGAATATACTGTTTATTATGATTCATAATTCATCACAGTAGTGGTATTTTTAATTCTAAAAGATCAATTCATGGGGTACATATCTTTTTAGTTGAAAATAAATAATAGGAATTACCCGATGCATGACCGCTTGTAGGATGTTATTGTTAATGCCTTGCATTGATCCATGAATTATCTGTTTGGGGAACCATTTGTGGTGTTTACAGACCAAAAAATCCACAAGTATGTCATTACAAAGTTTCAGATAAATCTATTATAGGGGAGATGGATTGAAGAACTATAATCATTCTATTTTGATTTTACTTATACACTTTGGAATTCAATTTTTGTAGCAAGTTTTTTATTCCTGAGGACTCATATATAATTCATGAAAGAGGAAATGGGTGCATAGAATCTTATGTCTCTGTTCTCAGAGATACAATTAGAGGTATGTGAATATCGATGGAAACCTACACCTATAGATTTAGTAGTGACCTATTAACTTCTTCAGACTGTGAGGATGATTTTTTTTATCAGATCATGAGGTATTGGAACTAATTTATAGAGTTTCAAGATGGGACCCATATTTAGGAAGGATCATTGAAATGGATGAGGTTTTTGGTACCAATTGACGTATATAGGTTCCAACAAAAAATTTAGAAGAATTAGTGAGACAGTCTCATGATTCAAATTAGATTATATAATATAGAATTAAGAATAAGTATCATGATATACATCACCGATATGAGTAGCCTATATAATGAGGGATATAACTGCTTTTTTACAAGGTGTTTCCCCTTTCAGTAGGTGAAGGAAAAACACCAGTTACATATAAAGATTATGTAGCCATTTTCCGATTCCGGAGTTAAAATGGGAGGAACCCACCATGTATATTGCTAATGTATTTATGATACCCCCTTGAGGAATTTTTTTTAATGTGAGTTATCTTCAACATGCTCACAAATGTCTCTAACTTATTCCCTATTAGGGAGCATTTTTAGTAGATTATCTTAAAATGATTTTTGTTCAGTGAAATATAAAACATCATAGAGTCCCATAGAATATTATACTGGCTAGGTATGATCATTTTACATCTTAATTTGGAAAAACAATTCATAGGATCATAGGTACACAGGTAATTTTGAGTCTGGCATATCACCCTCAGGTGGAAGGGTAGTATTAGTGGACGATACATTTGTTAAAGAACACTCTTAGGTCACATGTCATTGATTTAAAAGGTGTTTGGGAGAAACATATATCTATTTTTGAAATTAACTATGATGTCCATTATATTAAATATATACTTATTTCTCTTTAAGAGGATTTTTTTGATAGGAAATTAATATCACCTATGTGAAAATTAGAGGCAGAGTAGGTGAAAATAATTTGATATTGTAACATTTAAGTAACTTAAAAATAGGTCCAGGTTATCATGAAGGGAATGGAAATTGTCCAATCTAGGAATAAATCATATATCAGCCATCATCGGTGGCCAATAGAGTTTAAATTTTTGAATTAGGTATTCAAGCATGTTTTGGATAGAATGGGGAACCTATTATTTTGTTTTTAAGGAAAGATATCAACTCGTTTTTTTGGACCTTTTGAGGATTTGGTTAGGGTAAAACCTCTTTCTTGTTAGATAAAACATAGTGAGATATATAAGGATATGGATGGAATGTATAAAATTTCTCTATAACATTATTTATAATAATACCTATCACATATCATTCATCATAATGTGTATGATATTGAAGTATATTCATCATTTTAGTAGAATCCCATACATGTCATGAATCGAAGCATGAATACTCTCTAAGGAAAGTTGGTTCCTTTAGTTTGGGTGTTATGAAATAATGATCGCATGAAGGACATGTCCTATGAGAGTGAGAATAATGTTTGTGATTTGTGAATAGATTTAGTATCATTATAAGAATTAATATAATAGAAAGGGAAAATCATAGACAATTTTATTTATGTTTTAAGGATGAAACAAGCCAGTTTATCATATTTAGTATAGATCCTTTAATTTTTGTTTAATTGATTTTATGCTTGAATTTTGGATTAGACCCTGAATATTGACATTAAGGATGGTTATTTTATTTTAGGGAAGAATTTAATAGAGGGATATAGTATGAAATAGGAAAAATTAATCATGTGAATTTGATTTAGAGTGTGAATTAAATTCACCACCTGAATTGGTATGTCCAACCCACATTTATGATGTTCATTATATTTTTCCAAGTGAAAAAAAATATTTCCATGACTGAAAATATATTTACATCATTAATATATCATGTATTCATTAATGTTAAATAACACTTCTAGTATTAATTACTTCTTCCACACAACATCCGTTATCCCGGTAAAGTTTTCTGCACACCAAACCTAGGACTTGATGTGACTTCTTCATTCGAACTCTGGACAGACAACCATTTGTAACATTGAATGCACACTAGTAAGTGTTCCAATATTATTCCTTCAATTCTTGGATTATCTATACATATTAACTTCTATATTAGTAAAAAAAAGATTCTATATTATCACGGTGCTTGGATTTTTTTCATTTTCATGTCATTGATTGGCCAAATCAGAAGTCGATACTGGATGAGTACTATAAGACCATGAGATTTTGTGAAATATTATTTTTCCCAAATAAATTTAATCATTTTGATATTTTATGTTACATAAATAGTTATTTTATCTTGGATTACAATCTTCACCATGATATACTTATTTTATATGCAATACTCAGTCTCCTTGGGTCACACACGAAACTATGTTTTAACAAAACCATGACATGTTACTGAATTATTGAAACCCGATTGTTACAAAAAATGATGTTAAACTAAGATATATTAATATTAATCAAAACTATTTAAATATAAAATTTAATGGTTTTATATAATGACCAAATATTGATAAAAAGGTATTCAATTTCTAGAAATGTCTTTATAAGATTTGAAAATACAAATCTCTCAAAAAATGATTTTTAATTCCTTATGTAAACAATAATGAAATAATTTTTTGATACTTTTTAATGATAAATATGAAAAAATATATGTCATATTTGATAAAATAATTTAAAAATAATGTTTAGGTGCTTTTTTTGATTTTTTCAAAAAAATCCATTTTTAGTGAATAGTGTAAAATACTTAATTTTAATTGAATTTACATTTTCCTATAATTTAATTATGATTATATATTATATTTTAATTTTTTTTAATGTTAAATTATATAAAATATAGATCAATTATTTTAATTTAGATCTTTTGAAACAATTTTATATTTAATTTTGGTATAAAAACATTACAAACTTCTAGGCATTTTCTCTTGAAAAAAACAACTTTCTAATCACTTCAATAGGTTCCATTTGAAATTAAAATTTAAAACTTTTGTGAAATTATTTTTGTAAAATAGATTTTTTAATTTAAAATTATAATAATTCATAATTACTAATATGTTAATGTTAATTCTTTTCTAAAATGAATTGTTAAATAGTTAAAATTAATTAAAGATTTTAAGGAAAAAAAGGGTTTGTCAGGGGTTAAAATACAATGAATGGTTAAAAATGACAGAAAACATTTAAAATTAACATTTTATAGAAATATTTCTACATTAAAAATTATAGGATTATATATGGCTCAATCTTGGAACTTTTTTTACCTGAAAAAAATATAAATCGAATCACACATTCAATAAATTACAAGTGTACCACTCACCTGACTTATAAAAGGAAACCCATTACTATATCTTCTTCTCTCCATCAAAACCCTCTTGGCTTATCCATTAACTACCAAAAAACATCACAAAATACCTCCCCTCATCTTAAATTCCTTGTTTTGGATAAAAATCTAACAATGGTTGACTTTTAGTTCATACATAAGGAGGATACATGAAGAAAAGGTTGCATTCATTAATAGGCATTATTTATTTATTTATTCCAAAAAAACAATAGATTATTGTTATAACATGATGATATAATAACCAAAATATAATTATTATAATAATATGTTATTAAGTGAAGTTAAATACCTACCTCCAACTACACATCCATTCAATGGGTTTAGAAATTATGTATCGTGTGTATAGAAAACTACCACCTCACGAACTGATGTGGTTATTTTTTCCAATACCAAATATCCTGGTTATAATTAAATATGGATTTATTGTTTATATAATATATTTATTATGTTATAATAATTTTGGAATTTTTAATTACCCAACCATTTCTGTATTCTAGTTTTTGAAAATGCAATAACATTGCTCATGTGTACCGAGGACTACTGCCTTGAGAAGTAATGTTATTCCTTAATGTTTTACATGGAATGTTATATGGATTTTTTTAATGAATATATTTGATATATATGAAAGAAAAATTAAATTAGGATAATAGTATATGATTTAATTTTTTTACTTCCAAATCATCAAGCAAATAAAAACCATGTTCATGTGTACATATGACATAGCGTCTCAATGAACAATGTATCTATTTTTATTTTCAATATTTATTAGATTTCAATAAATAAATATTTAATTAATAATATTTATATCATGGTTAAAATTATATAGATTATGGAACCATTATCAATGTAATAAGACCAAAAATAACAAATCATAACAGATACGAAAAAAATTTGGTTTTAACTGAATCCCATGTTTAACATGGAACTATAAATAAAAGGGTAAAAAATTAAATAATTAAATTATATATTGTATGATATTCAGAATTATGTTTTTAAAATATATTTATAGTAAACATATATTTATACTATGTGAGGTAAAAATGGGTGTGATGTATGGTAGGTCTTTCGGTAATGGATTTTCGTGTCACTTTTTACTACTACGAGACACATTCCATATTAACCACTTATTTGTTTTATACAATTTATTTAATTACTATGAATGTATTTTATAATTATTATATTTAATATTTTGTGTATTTATAGATCTATTTTAAGATATCTCTTTCTCGGGGATAATGGTTTGATATTTAATAAATTGATAATGGATTTTCCCTCAATTTTCCTTCGTTGGGACATAATTTATGATATGAATGTATCCTCTCATATGAGGTGTATATTCTACTACTTTCCATTTAATATAATTAATATCCTAGTTTTCAAGATATATATTTTTTAATTTTATTATATTATTTCATAGGGATTGCACTTTAGAGACACCAATGTGGTAATGATTCTATGTTACAATCTAAATATTTATTAAGATGATTTAGGATTATGTTTTTAATGAGAAAAATATTATGATCCACATATATAAAAACTCATGAATATTATTCCCCACTAGTTATTCATGATAGTTTCATGTAATAGTACCATTTCACCACTCTTTTATACTTATCAAAATGGGTAATTTTTTTAGAAAACATGATTTTATTTCTCCTTAGTCCGGAATCCATTTTCTTCCAAACCCCTATTTTTGAAACTATTTTAAAAAATTTATTATTATTATACATTGATTTCAGAAAGTCATTTTTACCTATATCCTAACTGTTTAATTTTTTTTGAATATGTGTAGGGTTAATCCCCGTTCATTTAAATAAGAATAAAGGATATCACCTTTTGAGGAAAAGGAGAAGAGTGATCCTATTACAAGACATGGATAGATATTCCTTAAAAAACAAGCCCGATTGCCTTAACATTTACCTTAATATTAAGAGGGAGGAATAAATTAAAAAATGAAAAAAAAATCTCATCACCCCTCTAATCCATGAAAATTTGTATTAGTATATTGAGATGCCTCTCCCCTTGATAAGAATTTTTTTCATGCTGAACCAAAACAATATAGAGGATAACCACTCCAACCAACAGTAACATATGGATGGAGGGCCGATGATAAGTTCCAAAAAACTAATATCTCTTTTATGTAATTGACAAAAAAATTCATGTAAAGACTCACTACACCATCATCATGATATGAAGTAAAACTAGAAAAAATATAATTGTGAAGATGATCATGCAATGTGCCCCTAAGTCTTGAAAGAAACAAAAAGATGGTTGAATGATGGGTGTCATCACACAATTCCATCTTTTGAGTTCACACAACTAATATCTACTAAAGGTGAGGACACACCTTCCAAATGAAATGATGTATATTTCATTGCTTTGAAATCCATTTCTGATAAATACGATAATCAGATATACAATATTGAAGAAATTTCATGAACAAAAACACAATTGGAGACAACCAATAGACTACTGCTCTAAAACCACAGTTGAGACATTAAATATCTAAGGTAAATGAAATCACAACTGAAAATGTCCTCCCAAACTGAGCTAGATCGACACTAAAATTATCTCATGATCGCTCATCTATTCCCATCCAGATATCTCCTCAACATACCGCTCCAAGTCTATAATCAATACTCATCACCTATATGACCTCAAGCTAGTATATTCAACCAAGAATAATCCTCCAAGATGTTAAATAAAAAGAAATAGATATTTAAAATTACCAGACATGGAAAAAATATATGATAAACAACAATTTTGACCATTGAAAAATGAAACATAAAATGATTATACCACCACAATCACCTCAAAATTATAGAATAGTAAATCCAGAACATAATGAGAAGTGAGTAAGGAGTTCTCTGATAATGATGTAGTAAGAGAACTCGGAAAAAATTATGAATCTGTAGTTTCAACCAAGGAATTGTAACACCCTGATATTTTAAAAGAATAAAATTATATTAGATATAATTAATGTTATGAAACAATGTTTTTATATTAAGATATAAAAAATAATTAGTTTCTATGATATCTTATATTACATGCAATCTGTGTTTTACTGAATAAAATTATACTATTGATATTATTATTTAGAATAATAGTTACCTTATATCCATTTGAATGGATGATATGAAAATGGTTAATTGAATCAAGAAATTATTTTTTATACAGGTATATATAATAAAATCAGCAGTGACAAATTAATTAGAAATAAATATACAAACCAATTGAATATGAAATATATGTATTTATAAAAACATATTTTAATCCCCTAAATGAGTATTATGTTAATAAATTAAAATAATAACTGCTATTTAATGATATTTAAGAAATTTATATGTTATATAATCAATTAATTGTTTTAAAAAAGATAGGTGTTTCCTTTGGCACACATATAAAAGACCACCACCTCTCCCCCATCATTCACACCTCTTAAACCATTTGGCATAGACAAGACCTATCTGAATATCAACCCAACTTCCCCTTAATCCAAAAATCATTAAATTGTGAATATATCCATCCATTTAACTCCTTTGGGGATAACCAAAATGATTTTCCCAAATAAGATGTCATGTTGATCAATAATAACATTTTTTCTTTCTTTCCAAAACCCCTTTGTTTAATTTTATATCATGATTATATAAAAACAAAAATCTAAAATAAAATGCTATTTTTTAATGATATTGGTATGACAAAAAAATAAAAATTTCCCAAAATTGAATACAGAATCATTATTCAAGTGTATGATGGACTACCACCTCACGAACCGATGTCACCCGTTCTTCTATTTCCACCTCTCAAGGATGGAAATAATGTTGGAAATAATTATTTATTATGAAATGTACTATATTTAGGATCTCAATATGATTATGAAATTATTATAAAACATATAATTTTATGCTTTCCATTTTATATGAATATGATTACATCGTTTGTGTATGTGTGGACTACCACCACCTTAAAGTGATGTGATTCATTCAGGCATGACATGAAATATTATTAAGGATGAATTTAAAAAAATATTATATTTAAATGACTTATATATGATATTAATGACATAAATATATTGATTAAATAAAATATATCACTTTTATCCATACCTCTAAAATCAATGGAAATGTGATGATGCTATTTGTCAACGTACAAACTACCCCCAGAAAGAAATGTGATTATTTTTTTTCATCACCACATCATCAATAATTATATATATATGTGTGTAAAATTATAAAATTATAATTAATTAAATATTATTTTTTTATATGTTTATATAATGTCCCCATTCACCTTAGTCGTCATATAAATAACAATTTTGACATATAAGGTGAATATCATCAAAACGTCTGACATTAAATTAATTGATTATGTAATTTTATATAAAAAGTTAGTAATTGAAATAAAATTAATAATAAACATGGAAAATGTTATAAATAAATTTAATAATTAACTTATGTTTATAATCCTTCAATATGAAGACAGACATGAGAAGTTGGACTCAAGGTGAGGGATTTTATCATGTTACATTAATTATTGTGACATAAATTCCATATTCACAATTGATTTATGTTTTGTTGTTTATATAACAACCATGAACGTGATTTATGATTATTATAATTAAATTAATTTTTATTTTAATATCCATTCTATGATATCCCTTTCAGTATTGTAGGTTTTGATGTTAACAAAGTGGTAATGGGATTCAGTCACAATTTTCCTTCTTTGTGACATTTTTATGTTATACACATATTTTATTTAATAAGGATTATTCACTACCCATTTTAGATGTTATATAATCATTCTAATTAGTTTAATTATATTATAATTTAATTTTAATATAATCCTTTCATGGGACTTATGATTCAATTTTACCAAAATGGTAAGAGATTGATATTATAATCTCATCTATTATTGGGATGGTTTGTTTTTAAGTTTCAAACATTGAAATTTTTTCATCTAACTAAAAATAATTATGGAGAATTTTATCTTCAAATAGATATTTCTAAAGAATACATGGTTACCTTCATTTATCATTATTTATTTACTCCGGATTGAAAATATAATGTTTTTAAGAAATATAATCATTACAGTTCAAAAGTATTTTTCTTCCAAATAATTATTTTGTAAAAAATGTTTTTAAAAATGTTTTAAAAACTATTTTCCAAAACCATAAGAATATTTTCCACAATATATTTTTTAATTGTTTTCACAAGATTCTTTTATAATGTTTCAATGTTATTTTTAAATAAAATGTATTTTAAAATTTGTTATAAAGTGTTTTTCAATGTGAAAATTAAATTTTCTTCAAGAATGTTTTATATTAGTTTTAATAGTATTTCAATTCATAAAAATAAAAAATTGTGTTGGTATATATCCTATATAGGAGATATTATATATTAATTCCATCCTAAGTATTTTTTGGATAGACTATTATTGTTTCAAAGAGACTGTTATGGAAACAATTTTCTTTCCATAGGTTAGACCAATTTCAAATAGATTTTTATTGAGCCCATTTCTTTTCCCCAAGTTAAGATTGTTTCAAAGAATTATTATATAACTCACTTATTTTATATGGGATTATAATTTTATGGAAGGGAAAATAATTGTTCATATGACTCTAGGATGAAATGTTTTGTTATATGTGTTATTATAATGTAATATTACTTAATCATTTTATGGATGGTAACATTATAAACTAATAACATGTGGTTTGATGACTCACCAATGATGTATGGTTTGGGACTATGGGTCTCAGTGGCCTTCGCCCATCAAAAGGCCTTCAGGACAGAGGGCCTTCAGGCTATTAAGACCATGTATTATCCCATTTCACACCGATAAGGCCCTAGAAGAGGATCAGAGAAACATGAATAGTAGTCACTCGAAGTAGAGATTACCGGATTGGATGGATGAGTGGGTTTGGTAACAGCCCTCGGTACTAGGCACCGTACAACTTTGTGTGAGAAAATTCTTGCCTATTAGAAATTCAAGGTGGGGTGCTAGGTGATCAATGATGCAGAAGTTGGGGAGGGGAAGTTTTATTTGGTTGGGCCTACGATTCACGTATTGGGCATGGTATGCCTCTGGGCCTTCGGGTCATGTATTTCAAGTCATATCAGGCCTTATTCCTTGGGCTTACGGGTCATGTACGGGTTCCCCTTCAACCGTTAAAAGGGGGATTATTTATAATAAAATAAAATAAGAAGGCCTTCAGGCCATTCGAGAAAGAGTTATTTTAAGAGTGATGTAATGATAATGTTACAAGTTGTGTACATGTTATCATTTTTGATTTCTATGGGTTTATAATGCTTATCATTGTCACTGTTAATATCACATGGATCACAATTATTGATTCCAAGGACTCAATTAACATGTTTTCATATTTACAGATCCATGTATTGATGTGTATGAGTTATTTTTTATTCTATCTTGTACAATGATTATCTCATTGTAACTTAATTCACTTTTTTGATCATTGATGAAATTGAAATGTGAATTATTATTTTTACCCTTAAAATAAAATTGAATTAATTATTCCAATGTTTTCTTTCCTAAGGTTATTAATAATGAAGTTGTATTAATTGTGTCTATAATTGATTCCACTAGGATGTTGTTGATGTCCTAATGTGAAATAAGAAAAAATGGGTTAAATAATGAAATTTTCATTTGATGATTTGGGTATTATTTTATATGAGTTGTACTAATTCTATTAAACTATAAACATAAATGGTCCTCCAAATTATAATTGATTTATGTTTTCCATTTAATGTTGTATGGTTTTATTACAAAAATTGTTTCACAATTTTCGACTTCATCATTAGGAATGTAATGTTATCGATTTAAACACAGGATCTGGGAGTGCATGTCCTAGGATATTATTAATGGTTTCAAAGGTTGTTTCAGAAAACATTGGTGATTAAGGGGATTTTATTTGATGTTATATAAAGAGTTTTTATATCTTTATAACTCTAAAATATTAATGACGATCAAATATTCAAATTAGTTTACACACTTTTGAGGTTTGAAGAAGCTAAGAATGTGAGTTTATTAATGAAATTTAGGGAGGCATTTTTTTGGATTTTGTATTTGTAAACAATAGGATAAACAAGAAGTGACATTTATTATGGAGTTTTGTTTAATGTTAAAAACGTAAAAGGCTTCAACCCGTATGATGGCTAAAAAATCAATGCATCCAAAAAGACGGTGTGTCTTGGACCCACGACCAAAGGATGATAATGTTTTTTCACACCTTCCACTAGCCTAGACAATGTCTTGGTTATTATGGATTTTTATAGTAAAATATTCAGTTTATTTGAAAAAACATATGGTATTTTACAAGAAGAATAATAGCTTATATATATAGGAATTATATACCATAAAACAATATAATATTTATGTCTGAATATTAGTTAGGAAATTTTTAAGGAATTCAATGGATTGTTATTTATAGAATGATTTAGTTTCAACTTTTGGTATTACTTTTAAATTTTGATTGTTGTTTTATAATATGATTGTTTATTAATATATAGAATTATATTAACATGTGCAAACAATTTTGTTTTTTGATAATTTTTTAATACAAAAAGAATATATTTTTATCAGTTTAATAGTTACGTGGCCTTTAAATGTAGTGTTTTATTGTTTATCTATGAAAAATGTATCTTGAAGTCTAATATATCGGAGAAAAGTATGATATAGTGGTGAAAATTGTTTAATGGATGTAATTTACTTGTCAATTAAGTATATTTCACTATGTTTCTGTATAATAGGTGAATTAATCCGTCAATTATAGGAAAATGATATTGAAATTAAATGTTATCTTATTTTCATATTATTTAATTTTGTCAATGACCATTTACACGACTTATTTTCTGGTGATTTTTTTTGAATTACATAATGTTTAAATGATCCCTTTTACTATATTAGTCCATGTGTATTTTTTCCCGATCTAATTAAATATTTTAATTTTTCGCCAATGTTATACCAATGTGGAATTATAGGTATAAATAACTTCAAGTGACCTTTAGGATTTCTAGTTTCTATTTTATGGGATTTATTCTTTATTTGAATTGTATGATGTGTGCTTCATTAATGTAATTCAAAAAAAATGTCAATCCTTCATTAGATAAGAAAAATTTCAATGGTGAAGTTCATTTTATATTGGGAAGTATATAAAACTACATTAAAAAAATATTATTAAATATAGTAATGGTTACACAAAATTGAATTTATCTTATCATACATGCAATAATGAGTTCCATTAATTGCATTTGTTACACACAATACTGAGTTTTACCAAACAAAAATATTCTAAAAATATCATAATTAATAATTATAGTTACAAAATAGCCATTGTAATAATGTATATGATCATGATTTATTGATTTATTAAATTATGGTTCACACATGTATATATACTGAATTCCTTGGAGAATAATTAATTAAAAATGAAAATAAAATCCGATTGAATATAATGGATGTGTTCTTATGAGAAACTATTATTATTCTTGAAAAAATATTATATAAATAAATTAAATTAATTAATATTAATAAATTATTTTAGTGAAATTTATATTTTATGTATTCAATATTTTTTAGATGCATTGAATAAATTCTATAGGCATAAAATAAAAACATATACAATTTTAGGCCTAACAAATTATTTTTCTAAAAGTTATTTTTAATGAATTGTAATGAAGACATGTATTAAAATAGAATTTTGAAACATTTATAAATTTATTTTAAAAAATAATATTCTTAGTAAAAATATAAATTCTAAAATTATATTAGGTTTAATTTTGGTATTTTCATCAGATGTTTCATTTTTGATGAGTAGTTAAAAATACTAAATTTTAATTGAAATTAACTATTCATATAAATAATTCATATTTTAAAATTATATAATGAATTGGTTTAAAAGTAAAATTAGTTTTATTATACACATATTAATCCAAGTTAGTTAATTTTATTTCTTTTTATGTTGAATTTTGATTTAGAAACCTAATAAACCTGTCAATATTTTAACTTTAAGAACCTTCTTTCTCATTCGGTCTACCCAATCAATTTAAATTTAAATTTGGATATTTATGGGAAATCGATAAGGGAAAATGGATTCGATAATTTTAATGAGACTGAATTTTAATATCTAGTAAATTCAATTTTTTTGACAGTGAATATTAGTGAAATCTGTTAAAATTAATTACAATGAATAAGATAAAAAAGAGTTAACTTAGTGATTAGATTTGGAGTATAAGGTGAAAAATGACCAACACTTGTTAAATGGATAGTTTCTATTTATATTTTGAAAATTAAACCTATATTATTTAATTTTTTGATCTATGTGATCCTCTTGTTAGGAAAAAACATGTTTTCACCAAACTTCTTTTAAAAATTTCAATGTTTGTCCTTCCCCCCACTTTTAAAACGACACTTCTTCTCTTTCTCTCATCCAACAAATAACTCCCTTTGGATCAAAAAATATCTAACCAAATATTTTTAAAATATTCCAATCCACATAATATAATAATATAATTTTGAATAAATCCATTAATGTATTTTCTATGGTGTAAACCAAAATGAATTACCCGAAGAAGAGGTAACATTCATTAAAGAGGAAATTTTTTCCTTTATTTATCAAAACCCTTTTTTCATCTCATAACAATATTATATAACAAAAAAACATTATATATATATATATATATTAATTTTTTATTATTATAATTATTTTTTCTACTAATGAACATAGTTACATCAAATGGGAAAAAATCATTATTCATGTGTATGACAGACTACCATGTCACGATCTAATGTTATCCATTCTTCCAATACCAACAATCAAGATTTATAATAATGGTGGATATATTATTTAATTTATATGTATTATATTTATTTTTAAATTATGTTTATATATTTATTATATAACACATAGAATTATTGTTTCAATTTTATGGGAATACGATACCATCATTTGTCGATGTGTGAACTACCACCTCCTCAAAGAGACGTGATTCTTATTTTTTCATCACAAAATTAATAATAATGAAATATATAAGTATAAATAAAAAACTAAAATTTTATTTCAGTTATTATTATTTTTATATGATTTTTTAAATAATGACCAGATTGACCTTTTTCGACCTATCAAAGGTAGTTCTGACACATAAGCAAAATATGGTCTAAACATTAGTGATAAAATTAACGGACTATGTAATTCTATATAAAATAATAATAAGTGAAACAAAAGTAATAATTTTCTTTTAAAAGGTTAATAAATATTATAAATAATTAATATAATTTTATTATTAAGGAAGACAAATGCACTCGTGACATATAAGACTCAAGGTATGATTTTTTCTCGTCTAACATTTATTTACGTGAGATACATGCCAATTAACAGATTATTATTATTGTGTAGTGTATATAATGAATATGAATATATATTATGATTATTATAAATAAATTTATGTAGATTTATTTATCCATTTCAGGATATATCTCTCATGGGGTTATTGTTTCAAAAGTATAAATGTGGTAATGGATTTTTGTTACAATTTACTTTCGTTGTGATGATTATTATATTGTATACCTAAATTATTTTATAAGGTTCATATAAAACCACTATGATAAGTTATATCATGAGTATCCTTATTTTAATGATAATTTATTTTTTATTTAATGTAATCATTTCCCCATTATTAAGATTCAGTGTTACCAAAGTAGTCAGAGTTTCATATTATACTCTCATCTATTATGAGGAATTTTTGTTATTAAATCTACAATGTTGAAATCATATTATAAACCTATAAATAATTATACTTATTTTTATTCAACTCTATTTATGTAAATAAAATATATTCATTGCATTCATTTATCTCTCTTTATGTAAAAAATATTTCAAATGAATATGTTTTTTGAGAAATCAACCATTCTATCGAGAACCCTTTTTCATCGAAAACCATGTTTCTAAAATATGTTTTAAATTTTTTTTTCAAAATAAAAAGTAAATTTTATTTATTAATATTTTTAATTGTTTTTCAAAATGTTTCAATATAATATTTAGAGGTTATTTTTAATGAAATATCTTTTCAAAAAGTTTTATGCTTTAATTTTTTAAAATGAAGACATTTTTTTACACAAGAAATGTATTAATTATTTTTTAATGATTTATTCATACCCATTCTAGGTTATTTTCAAGGAAATATATTTTAAAAATTTCTTATAAATTTTTTTTGAAATAAAATGTATATTTTCTCAAAATAATGTTTTAAATTATATTTAAATGGTATTTCTATTCATCAACATCAAAACCTTTTTTGTTATAAATAATTACTTGGAGATATTCTATATTGATACCATACTAATGTTTTTATGGATTAATAATATTTAAAAGTGATTTTTTGGAACCAACACCCTATCCATGGGATAATCTTGTTTCAATGTCATTTTATGGAAGTTTCTTTTTTCTTTGGGTTAACAATGTTATAAAGCGATTTTTTTAGAAATATTTTTTTACATGAGACCATAAATTTTTGAATGGGGAAATGGATGTTCCTATGAGTTTATGCTAAAAGGAAATATTTTATGTGGTAGTATTATGTAATAGTTTTCAATCAATTGACCAGAGTTATTTTATAAACCAATGAAAGGTGGTTCCATGATAAACCACTGATGGGTGGTTCTGTGATAAACCAAGAATATGTGGATCCATGATAACACTCCAATGAATAGGGAATGGAAGTTAATCACATGTTTATTCCAATTATAATATTTTTTATATGAATTTAGTTAAAATGATGTCCCATGATATACACATATGTTCATTAAGAATGTGATGAGTTTATAATATTTCTCATGATGGAGATTGATATCACATGGCTCATGATTATAAATTATTAAGACCTTTTCCTTTTCCATGGTTTCATTTTTAGTGAAACATGTATTGATTAGTATGAGTTACTTTATTAAATGGTCATTGAATTTGATTAAATTATCATACCCTTATGTGCTATTTTTTCACTATTGACATTTAATAAATAATGTGTATCTTTATACTTATATAGAATTTGAGCTCACAATTCTTATGTTTCTTTTTCCCAGAATATATAGAGTTATTTTTAATGATTTATCTATATAAAGGATTTCAAAATTATGATTTTGATGACCTAAATCTAAATGATAAAGGTTGCGTAAAATGGGTGTAATGTTTATTCGACGACATGAGTATTGTTTATATAGGTTCCATCTTAATTCCCTAAAACTCTAAACCTGAATGGTCTTTTAGAATTTAAGTGATCTGTGTTTTCATTTTTATATTCTAACATTTTATGGATAAATTTTGGGTCACAATTATCAAGATCATATCCAGGAATGTGAAGTTATGTATTTTATCATAAGATCTGGGACTACTAGTCTAAGTCTATTATAAAAAACTATTATATTTTAATGGACCATCATATGAAACACCCCTATTTAAAATAAACACATAAATTATTAAAACACATGAGGGAGGAGAATAAATGATAGACTAAAATAATGGAATTAACGAAACCCTATAAGAGGCTGTTCATGTAGTTGGGAGAATGAAGATCCATTTCCCAAAATCACTTTTTTACATTCAATTAATTTCTAATTATCTTTTTTAAATGAATATACATATCATTTTTAAAAACAATTACCAAGTTTATGTTACAAAAAATTAGAAATATATATTATTTTGATCATGTAATTCAAGAATGAAACATCTGATCATCATTAACACTATTTAAAAATAAGATTACTTTATATTTTTTCATGGTTATATTGAAAGAAAAGTATTTTTAAAAAAAAATTTAAAAAGTTCTGCTAAAAGATGCAAGAGTTTTATTTCTAGAATTGTAAAAAAATATTTTTTGTGATTCATTAATATGTTTTCAAATTTAGCTTCCATACAATTTAATTTTAATTTTTTTACATTTTTAAAAATATTTCTTCAAAGATAGGTTATTTTTATTTAGAAATGTTTCAAGTGTTCTTTCTACATTTCTCTCCATTTAAGGTGACATAATTTTGTATAATTTTCGATTTAATTAGAATATTGAAAGAGGATAATTTTTTAAAATTTATATGAATGGTTTGCATTTATGATGAAAATATGTTTATGAAATCCATTTATCATACACATTGTATTCCATGATAGGACATTATTCTTCTTAAAGGTTATGATATGATGATATATTTAAATGATTATGAAACCATTCTATTTTCCATTGGTTATAAAGTGATGAAATGTTTTTGGAACCTATTTTATTCCATGGGTTATGATATATTGATGTTTTTATAATCTTGTGACACACATATGTATGATTTTTATTATGTGACAATGGTTATGTTATAATAAAGGAAGCTATTAACATTATAACCAAGGAATGCAGTCACATTATAACCAAATATGGGAGGGGTCTAAAACTCACTCTAATGATTTGGGTAATGATATCTATATGATGAGATAAAAATGATTGTAATGGATTGGAAACCCATTTTAATATGGGAATTTGTTTTCAATAGTGATATTGGGAGTGAACCAAGACTACAATGATGCCATGTGTTGTGTTTTATTTCATATCCATAAAGTTATGCAAGGAACTGATGAAATTTTAACATTGTTTTTCATGAACCTGATTAAATGACCAAAATATTATATGTAGTCCTTTGTTTAATGTCAATAATGTTATGGGTGGACCTAGTCACATATCTATAATTTTATGAGAGGGACTGATTTCATGTTCATAATGTAAAAAGTGAAATTATATCTATTTATAAATGGTTAAAAAATTAAAAGGTGATGGTTATAACACAATAATATTTTTATGAAATTTTATGCTATCATGGATCATGTTAGTTGATTTATTCATGACACATATCTTACAAACATCCATGTTGTATGGAATTAATCTATTTTATGATATTTTGTTTTCAGTGATATGGTTTTTAAATTATTATATCATGTATTCATACCCTTTTTCCCACGTTGTACTTATGTGATCATTGATATATCAATTTCTTACCCTTAATAAGCAAATTACCTCAACATTTCTTATGTTTCCATTCTCAGGGCTATAATATAATGTTTTAGGTAGGGTATGCTTTTGAATATTACAAAAGGGGGCAATATTTATGGGATATTTTAAATATATTTCACCATGTAAAAAATATTATATACATATTCTCCAATGAAAATAAAAAATTATGGTTCTTAAGTGTTTGTTAGTTAAATGTATTGAATATGCATTTAAATAGAAACAATTTCCTTGTATGAGAAGCCAAAGTCAATATATGTACTCCTCTACCACCATAAGATAGGTGGTCCAGTCATTATTTCGCATGGATTTTTTCTTTACAATATGGGTTGTGATGTCACAGATTATTTTTAACATTCATTTCCATAAAAATACACCATTTCCTCAAATATAATGTTATCCTTCATAGAAATTATAGTATGACTCTATATTCCTATTTCAATAGGTTTTCATTAATTAATTCAACACCTCAATGTGTGAATATGAAGTTACCCTTGATATTATAAACTTTTATGTGACTAAACAACCACATAAGTTAGTTTTGTCTCTACTTCTAAAAGTAATAATTGGAAATTATAAAATATAATGTGATTGGTATGACCATGTCACATGTTTTAAAAGAAAAAATGTTTATCCCATTATTAAGTTGGAATTCTAGTTAACTAAAAACCATTTATTAGCTCTTAAAAATCTTATTTTACTATTTACACATATGATATTTAAGAATGGAATAAATATTGATATGATACTTAAGGATGGAGTCATATATAATTATCATACTCAATCATGGTTCGCCATATACCTATGATGCCCGGGTATTGAAACCCATACACTTGTGATACACAAGAATATCATTCCATATACTTGTTTTACATATGCATGCAATCCCATATTCTTATGATACATCGGAATAACTATCCTGATGAATTATGATACCCATGAATAGAGTCCCCTAACACTTTATAAGACATGTGACAAGACATGGATGCTCGAGTTTCACCTTGGGTCCATGATTAAAATAAATCAGTATATATTTAAATATGAATGTCACTTTGTATATAAAAAAATATAAATACATGAATATAAACTTTTATAGATATATTTATGGTTAAATTTGTTTATGTCTTTTCCCAGCGTGGTCCGAAGTTGGTAGAGTCATCCAGGTGTCCTTCAAGAACTCAACCCAACCATTTATTGTTTATATTACTATTATACTATTACTATATATACACAAAACTCATATTATTTGTATTGGATAGATAGTTTTAGACAACTTTGGGTGTGGATCAATAATTTTATCTCACTTCATATTTATGAATCTAGTAGGTATGCGAACAAACTTATTGGATATAGGTAAGGAAAAAAGAAAGCACTTGGTTGTAAATTCTAGGTGGGTTGTATCATCAAAGTTGTTGAACACTAGACTGAGCTATGGATCATGATTCTATATGAAGATATCCTTTTGGTATTTATTTTGTTTTTATATGCCAGTATCTTTATGTTCTTGTTTCCATGTTTTCAGGTCACTTTCTATTTAGATACATGGATCTAAATCATTTTTTATATGATGCCACTTTCCTTGTAAATTATAACTGTGTAGATGATTTACTTATGTTTACCCTTATATTATTTCTTATGCTTACTCTAATTATTAATTCATCATACCACTGTCTAATATTGGTTTTAAGGGTATAATCCCCACACTGTATCACCATGGACTTCCAATGCTAGTAGGTAGCTTATGGAATATGAGATGGTATGCTTGAATCCATGGGACTACTAGTTTTGATACTATTATTGTAACACCCCAGGTAAATAAAGAATATGAAATTTTTATATTTATCCATATTTGTGAATAAAATGTTAATATTAATTGAAAGGAAATGCTATTCTTGATGGCGTACCCAATACACAACAACGAGTTTCTTGGAAATCATATGTTGCACTCTAATAATAAAATAATATTATTTTAATAGTAGTTAACGCCTAGCCATTTTAATGGCGGGAATGAACATAACTATCTACAAAATAATTATATTTTCATGTCAAATATTTTCACTTTTATCTAATAAATGTTAGAGGCTTAAAATGCGAATGAATCCAATTTTAAGCATAAATATTCTAATATTCTTTAAAAGTTCGATTAACAGCCTTTTTATGGAGAACCCTTTTTAAATCCACCTTTTGACAATATTATATGTTATATTGGACGAAATAAAATCCTTCTTTAGAATCGGGATATCAAAATTTACTTTGTCTAGGTTTTTGTTATGTTTTTTGATAAAGTCAATTTTAATGAATAAGTGAAAAATGTTGTATTTTAATTCAAAACCTTTTTTTAATCTAATTTATTTATATAATTATATGATTTTTTGAATTTTTTTTAAAGTTCAATTAAAATATATTTTTACCATTTAATCAAATGGTGGTCATTGAAATTAATTTCACTTTGAAATTGGACTTAAACTAGTGTCAATCTTTTAATAGATATTGGTTCTAAAAAACACGCTATTTGTTTTGACAGTGGGAAATAATTATTAAATTAATTAATGAAAATTATATGTTTTTAATTTTTTAAAATAGGCATCATTTTGGAATTCGGAATATCAAATATAGCTTAGGGTTAATTTTTGGTATTTTTCTGAAAAACATCAATTTTTTATGAATAGTGAAACCACTAAGAGGTAGTTAAAAAACTGATTTTTCATTTAAATGAAACTTTAACACTTCTGTGATTTGAATTTAAAAAATCAGACATAAATGTTTGTCATTAGTATGTAAATTTTTTTTCAATGGGATGAAAATATTTTTTTGGCAAATAGTAACTTTTAAGTTTTATTAATCACGATTAAAGGTAATTAGTGTAATTTGAGGTAAAGATAATGATATAATAATATGAAATGACCTTGAAACTTGTACTAACCTTATTGGATTGGTCATGGCTGACCAAGAAAATCCATGGGTCAACTTGGGAACCCAATGGGGCCACTCTAGTAGGAAAATGACATTAATAACTTTTTATTTAAAGTTCAAATAAAAATATCACAAACATGTATTGTTTTACTAAAAAAAATTAAATGGGGTTATACAAGTAATATTTTTTACAATAAATATTCATTGGAAATAAAGAAATATTTCCAACATCATGATATTTTTTGTTAATTTTTAGACATTAAATAAATAAATTTATTGATGACACCATGATGATGCAGTGATTACCTCATTAATGAACGATTTAAATAAAATGAGAAGATAAGATATAATCTAAAACTTACACTTTTCAAAAAACTATTGGATGGGTGGATTTCGAAACCTTTTCACCTTATCCTAGAAATTTATAATTCTGGGACCTTTAATATCAGAAAATCATTTTATAATAATGTAACCTTTCAAGACTTTCCAAGAGTGCCCCTCCTCCCTCTTATAAAAGGACCCCACCTATACCACCTTACCCACACCTCTCAAGCCATTGGATCGACCAAGATCTGCTCATTTTATCTCTCCACATCCCTTTATTTATCCTATAATCCTTCCTGTAGGCAGAACTCTCTTCAAGAAACCCTTTTGGTTCAAACCAAGGGGAGTTACCCGATTTAAAGGTAATGTCTTCTCTTATGTTCATTTATTTGTTTTGATTATCCAACCCCCTACCATATTTTTATTCCTTTAATTTGAAACAACACCAGTACCTTCAATATACTATGATGTTGTTATGAGAAATATTCGAGCTACACATACACACACCTCCGTCTAATGGTTAAATAACATACTTATCTGTGGATGGTGAATTACTGCCTCACGAAACGATGATTGTTCAATCTTCTCTTACCACCATTCATGGTGGCCATTATGATGTCACTGTATTTTATATATGATATATATGGTATTTATTGTTTCTATATGTTTCTTTATTTTATATTTAAATCATACCTTTATGCTTTTCATGTTGTGCAAATGTGATAATTTCATACGAGGAAGAGTGGACTACCGCCTCCTCAAGTGATGTGACTCATTCATGAAATACATGGAATGTATAAAGAATGAAATTAATGAACATATGTGACATATATAACATATATATTATACCGTAATTATAATATATATATCTCTAATTTAGTTTTAATTCCACTAATGTGACATAGAAATGAATTTACCGTTCATGCGTACGTACGAGTTACCATCTCCATGAACTGTGCATTTCATTTTCTTCTCTCCGAATGTTATGGAATAGTATAAAATGAATATATAATGGATATATATGATATTTAAATCATTAATACTATTCTTGTGATGGGGTAATTATAACAACATGGGCAATTCTTTTCAAACAATTTAATTTTTTACTCATGTACCAAACATCGACAAAAACGTCTGATATAAACTCACATTATCAACCAATTATTATAACATTATAATATGTGATATGAAATGAATAATAATATTTAAAGGATTTACTTAAGCAATTAAATTTTTTTCCAATGTTTATTATTCAGGAATATAAAGAAACGAAAAAGACAAGTCAGACTTGAGGTAATGGATCCTACCTATCTCTTTCATTTTAAGTACTCTCTTTTATGTCATTACTTTTAAGATCATATTTGTTTTGTTGGGGAATGTTATTTTATATCCCAATTACTGTAATTTTTATGTTAATTTTATGAGAGACCCTATTTTATCTCATCAAACCATTTTTGGAAGTTTTATGTGGCGCCGTTAGGCTGCCGAGTTTTCATTAGGGATTTTTCATCTCAATTTTAATCCCGTGAGATTTATGCCACATTTTCCACCATTTCCTTTGAGTGGTGTATTTAAGTCCCATTATTATACTCTTTTTGTAATATAATATCGTTTATGAGTATTTATATCAATGTTTTATAGTCCTTCTTTCATGGGATGTACGTTTCGAAAGTTACACAAGTCGGTAAGGGAAACTTTCACCCTCGTCTTTTTAAAAAGACTACATTATGTTATGTCTTTTAATTTAGATCATCTTATATTGGGATATGTTATTATATATCCTTATTGATGTAAATATTATGTCCAAGTGATGATATTCCATTTTCTCTCTCATCAACTCATTTATGAATTTTAAAGTGACTCCATTAGGCTGTCAAATTCTTGTAAGGGAACTTTTAAACCCAATTTTGATTCTTTGGGTTAAACTTGTACTCCTTGAATATGTCATTCTATGAGTATGTGTGAATGACCTATGATTGTTTTACACTTAATATCCACTTATATGTGGTGTATTCTTTTGTCACACATAATTATGTAATTGATTTATCCTTAATCAAAGTATACCGTCTTTGTAAGCGACTTCATCTCAATCTCCTTTCATTGAGGAATATTTTGTTCTAATACAAGACTTTCTTTTATACGCTGTACAAACACCTTTTAATTTTCATTTCATTCAAAGGGAATCTTTTTCTATGAAGCGTTTTACTAAATGATAAAAAGGAATGTTTCTTTTAACATACGCGGTGACAATGACCTTTTCCGCCGCCGTGAGTACTATTTGATCTATGGCTTCCTCAACAAGCCGTAATGTTTTTAAAACGAAATAAATACCATATACTCTTTTATGTATTTTGGTATTGAAAATGGTTTTTATGTCAATATAATTAAGTAATATATTGTGATCGAAATGTGGAAATTTCTTCTTTCCATTATATTTGTATTATGTCTTATGATTTTATAATGGTACATTGACATTTGAACGGTGGTTACGTGATAAACAATATGGCGGGTGGTGCCGTGAATACCAGGACGTGTGGTTACGTTATAACCTCCAATTCATTGGGTATGGAAGTCGGACGTATGGCTATTCCATTTAGTGATATGTGTGGAAGTTGACCGTATGGTTATTCCATTTAATTATGTTTATGTCCCATGTTACCATTATATGTTATGTGTTCTTTATTTGGGATTATGTTAATCTTTTCTTTACAAAGGATTAGTGGTGATCTTTTATTTAGTAAAGAGTTTTTACTACTTTTTAAAGGTGAAAAGTATTAATTTGATAAAGTATTCATGGTTTACTTGTTGTTTTGAAAAAATAATAGTTTCCTTTTTTGTGTATCCTTTACTGGGATTTTTATGCTCATCCCAAGTTTTTAAAATGTTTTCCCCAGGACATAGAAATGAATAGGGTCATGGATGGGATCAAGGAAAGACATGATATATAAAACCTGGAACTAGACATGTTTCTTTTTAAGAGTTTTTATTTTATTGAAACTTATTAGAAGTATCTACTTTGTAATCTTTTGAGATGTAATAGTTATGTCCTAATTCTCTAAAACTCTAAACCTCAAAAGATCCTCTATGTGAATTATTCATTTAATTCGTGATTATGTAATGTTATAAGGTCAGGTCCTTATAGTTGTTATCAAAGGTCGGTTTAGATAACTTTAGAGGTTATGGTATTCTTTAAGAATAAGTGACATTACCATAATGGCTAGGATTTTAGAAAGAGACATAGTTTTTAGATAAAGTGAATGAGTAAGTATATCTAAGTGTTTATCTTCCTCATTAGGACATGATGATTTTATGGATATACTCACACTGACATTTTTTGTTTTAGTATATGGATGGATCTAGCAGGCACCAATGTGACAATTGGTTTGAAGGAAAATGTGGTGGTTCTCTAATTAAGAGACTGGATGAAATAGGGGATTCAATGAGGAATCTCGTGGTTATTCTAAACCAACTATCAAGGAGTCACGATTAACCACTTGAACCTTGGTGAGTTCTCTGATGTATCATGTATGAGAGATTGAAATCGATGTGGAAGTTTAGTTAATAATTATAAAGGTATCCATTAGTGTTTATATGATCCTTACTTTTGAGTTAATTATGGGTTACTATATGTTATGATGGAATATGAACGACATGAGAAAAACTTGAGGTTAAATTATGTTATGGTTATTTTTGAAGATTTTATCTCTTTTTGGGGAATGTTTTAAGAATTATATAGTTTTGGAAAAAGGACAACACGTAGACTCTGTGACAACCCGTCACATCGGACAAAGCTGCGGGAATCAAACCCACAACCAAAGTGCGACTGGTATTTATCGCCTACCACTGGATTACATGAAGTCCTGGTTATTTTTACTAATTATTTTTAGTTAGATGATCTTATGAATCTATAATAAGCTTATTTTGGGTTATCTATGGAAATTATTAACCTATAATGTAGGATATGTGATTAGGTTAATAACTTTTCAGTATGAGACTTTAAGAGTAACTGAGGATTGGAGATAAATGTTATGGTTTATCTTGGAAGATTATGTGATTAAATCCTTCAGAGATTTTGGTTTTAGTGTTATTTTTGATTACTTTGATGAATTTTATAGAAAAATTGTTTATCAAATGGTCTTCATTGAACTTTGGGTTGTGTTGGACAAATTTTCGAGATTAAGAATAGATTTTCGTTTTATAAAGGATTATCCTTTTGTGGATTATCTGATCTTGTTCTAACAATTTTTGTTTTGGTTAAGGTCTAAAGACATGGGAAATATATATATCCCTTTTGTGGATTAGTTTATTCTCTAGAATTTGATTATATCTCTCTTAATGTGAATAATTCACCCCAAATACTAGTCTTTTGGGAGTAAAAAATGAGTATGTGTACGAAATATAGTATGAGATGAAAGTCTAAACGACGAGAAAGTATGTTTCCTTGTTATTTAGTTAAGCTCATAAAAAAATTCCTCAATGATAAGAAACTTAAAACTAAAATGTTGTCTGTTAACCTTTCCTACAGGGGTGTCAAATATCGTTTAATCCATCACAAGTTTGTGATTTTAGGGTGATTAACATTCTCCTAATCATGTTTTATATCACTCTCCATCAGAACATGACCCTTTTTTTTATTTTCCATGTCCATGTTTTCATATGTGGAATCCTAGTATGGGTCAACTCGTGTGACCTTTGTACTTCGCTTTCTTCATTTTAAAGTGATAGCTTTACCAACTCTTGTTCTGATGTGGGACTTTCAATGAAGTTTCCGAGCCCAATTTTAAAATCACGAGGACGCAATCCCAAAAGTGGGGAAGGATGTAACACCCCAGGTAAATAAATAATATGAAATTTTTATACTTATCCATATTTTTTAATAAAGTGTTAATCTTATTTTAAAGGGAATGCTATGCTCGATGGCGCACCAAATACGCAACAACGAGTTTCTTGGAAATCTTACGTTGGACTCTAATAATAAAATAATTTGTTTTAATGTTAGTTAACACCTAGCCGTTGTAATGGTGGGAATGAATAGAACTAACTACAAAATAATTTTATATGTTTTTCAAATATTTTTACTTTTATCCAATAAATGTTAGAGGCTTAAAATGCGAATGAATCCAATTTTAAGCATAAATATTCTAATATTCTTTAAAAGGTCTATTAACCGCATTTTAAGGGAGAACCCTTTTTAAATCCACTTGTTTAAATTTTTATATGTTATATTGGACCAAATAAAATCCTGCTTTATAATCGAGATATCAAAACTTACTTTGTGTAGGTTTTTGTTATTTTTTGATAAAGTATATTTTTAATGAATAAGTGAAAAATGTTGTATTTTAATTCAAATTTTTTTTTAATATAATTTATTTATATGATTATATCATCTTTTGAATTGGTTTTAAAGTGAAATTAGAATATATTTTTACCATTTAATTCAATGGTGGTCATTGGAATTATTTTCACTTTGAAATTGGACTTAAACTAGTTTCAATCTTTTAATAGATATTGTTTCTTAAAAACATGCTATTTGTTTTGACAGCGGGAAATAATTATTAAATTAATTAATGCAGCTTATATGTTTTTAATTTTGTAAAATAGACATCATTTTTGAATTTGGAATATCAAATATAGCTTACGGTGAATTTTTGGTATTTTTCTGAAAAACATCAATTTTTGATAAATAGTGAAACCACTAAGTGGTAGTTAAAAAACTGATTTTTCTTTTAAATGAATCTTTAACACTTCTGGGATTTGAATTTAAAAAATCCGACATACATATATGTCATTAGGATGTAAAACTTTGTTCAATGGGATGAAAATATTTTTTGGTGAATAGTAATTTTTATGTTTTATTAATCGTGATTAAAGGTAATTAGTGTAATTTAAGGTAAAGATAATGCTATAATAATATGAAATGACCGTGACACTTGTCATACTCTTATTGGATGAGTCATTTCCGACCAAGTCAATCCATGGGTCAACTTGGGGACCCCAATGAGCCACTTTGGTAGGAAAATGACATTAATAACTTTTTATTTAAAGTTAAAATAAAAATGTCACAAACATGTATTATTTTACTAAAACAATTTTTACATGGGGTTATAAAAGTCATATTTTTGACTATAAATATTCATTGGAAATATAAAAATATATCATTCATCATACTATTTTTTATAATTTTAATACATTAAATAAATAAATTTATTTATGACACTATGATGATGCAGTGATTACCTCAGTAATGAATGATTTAATTAAAATGAGCGATAAGGTATAATCTAATACTTACATTTGTAAAAAATCTATTGTATTGCTGGATTTCTAAACCTTATCACCTTATCCTCTAAATATATAATTGTGGGACCTTTAATATCTGAAAATCATTTTATAATAAAGTAACCTTTCAATACTTTCCAAGAGTGCCCTTCCTCCCTCTTATAAAAGGCCCCCACCTCTACCACCTTACCCACACCTCTCAAGCCATTGGATCGGCCATGCTCTTCTCATTTTATCTCTCCACATCCCTCTATTAATCCTATAAGCCTTCCCTTAGGGAGAATGCTCTTCAAGAAACCCTTTTGGTTCAAACCAAGGGGAGTTACCTGATTTAATGGTAATGTCTTCTCTTATGTTCATTTGTTTTATATTTCTTATCCAAACCCCTAAAATATATTCATTACATTATTTTGTAAAAAAACTAGTACCTTAAATATACTAGGATTTTTTTATGAGAATGATTCTAGCTACACATACACACACCTCCATCTACTAGTTAAAGAACATACTGTTTCTTGGATGGCGAATTACTACCTCACGAAACGATGACTGTTCAATCTTCTCTTAACACCATTCATGGTGGCAATTATGATGTCACTGTATTTTATATATGATATATATGGTATTTATTTTTTCTATATGCTTCGGTATTTTATATTTAAATCATACCTTTATGATTTTCATGTTGTGCAAATGCGATAATTTCATACGAGGAAGTGTGGAATACCGCCCCCTCAAGTGATGTGACTCGTTCATGAAATACATAGAATGTGTAAAGAATGAAATTAATGGAAATATGTGACCTATATAACATATATATTATACTGTAATTATAATATATATATCCCTCATTTATTTTTAATGCCAGTTATGTGACAATGAAATGAAAGAAGCATTCATGCGTACGTATGGCCTACCGTCTCCATGAACGGTGCATTTCATTTTCTTTTCTACGAATGTTATGCAATAGTATAAAATGAATATATACTGGATATATATGATATTTAAATCATTAATACTATTCTGGAGATGGGGTAATTATAACAACATGGGAAATTTTTTTCAATCAATTTCATTTTTGACACATGTACCGAACATCGACAAAAACTATTGATATGAACTCACATTATTAACCAATTATTATAACATTATAATATGTGATAGTAACTGAATAATAATGGTTAAAGGAGGTCCTTAAGCAATTACAAATTGACCAAAGTTTATTATTCTGGAATATAAAGAAACGAACAAGACTAGTCGGACTTGAGGTAAGGGATCCTACCTATCTCTTTATTTTCAAGTACTCTATTTTATGTCATTCTATTTAAGATCATCTTTCTTATGTTGGGGAATGTTATTTTATATCCCTATTACTGAAATTTTTATTTTCATTTGATGAGATACCCTATTTGATATCATCAAACGATTTTTGGAAGTTTTATGTGGCGCTGTTAGGCTGCCGATTTTTCGTAAGGGATTTTTCATCTCATTTTTATTCCCGTGAGATTTATGCCACATTTTCCACCATTTCCTTTGAGTGGTGTATTTACTGCCCATTATTCTACTCTTTGTGTAATATTCTTTCGTTTATGTGTATTTACATCAATTTTTTATAGTCTTTCTTTCACGAGGTGTATGTTTTGAAAGTTACCCAAGTCGGTAAGGGAACCTTTCACCCTCCTCTTTTTAAAAAGACTTCATTATGTTATGTCTTTTAATTTAAATATTCCTATGTTGGGATATGTTCTTATATATCTTTATTGATTTAAATGTCATGTTCAAGTGATGAGATACCATTTTCTCTCTCATCAACTCATTTATGAATTTCAAAGTGACGCCATTAGGCTGTCGAATTATTGCAAGGGAACTTCTTAACCCAATTTTGATTCTTTGGGTTTAACTTATACTCCCTGAATATGTCGTTCTATGAGTATGTGTGAATGACCTCTGATTGTTTTACACTTAATATCCACTTATACTTGGTGTATTATTTTGTCACACAATTATGTAATTGATTTATTCTTAATCAATGGATACCGTCTTTGTAAGGGACATCATCTCAATCTCCTTTAATTGAGGAATATTTTGTTCTAATACAAGACTTTCTTTTATATGCTGTATAAACACCTTTGAATTTTCATTTCATTCAAAGGGAGTCTTTTTTACGAAGCATTCTACTAACCGACAAAAAGGAATGTGTCTTTTAACATATGCAGTGATAATGACCTTTTCCTCTGTCGTGAGTACTATTTGATCTTTGGCATCCTCAAAAAGCCGTAATCTTTTTAAAATGAAATAAATACCATATACTCTATTATGTATTTTGATATTGAAAATGGTTATTATGTCAATATAATTAAGTGATATATTGTGATCAAAATGTGGAAATGTTTTCATTCCATTATATTTGTATTGTGTCTTATGATTTTATAATGGTACTTGGACATTTGACGGGTGGTTATATGAAAAACCATATGACGGGTGGTGCTGTGAATACCAGGATGTGTGGTTACGTTATAACCTCCAATGCATTGGGTATGGAAGTCTGCTGTATGGCTAATCCATTTGGTGATATTTGTGGATGTTGACTGTCTAGTTATTCCATTTAAGTATGTTTATGTCCCAACTTACCATTACATGCTATGTGTTCATTATATGGGTTTATGGTAATCTTTTGGTTACAAAGGAAAAGTGGTGAGATTTTATTCAGTGAAGAGTATTTACTACTTCATAAAGGTGAAAAGTATTAATTTGATAAAGTATTCATGGTTTACTTGTTGTTTTGAAAAACTAACAGTTTTTCTTCTTTGTGTATCCTTTACTGGGCTTTTTATGCTCATCCCAAGGATTTCAAATGTTTTCCATAGGACCTAAATATTAATAGGGTCAAGGATGGGATCAAGGAAAGACATTCTATATAAAAAATAGAACTAGACATGTTTATTTTTAAGTGTTTCTATTTTATGGAATCTTAGTAGAAGTGTCTACTTTGTAATCTTTTGAGATGTAATAGTTATGTCCTAATTCTATAAAACTCTAAACCTGAAAAGATCCTCTATGTAAATTATTCATTTAATTCATGATTATGTAATGTTATAAGGCCGGGTCCTTATAGTTTTTATCAAATGTCGGTTTTGATAACTTTAGAGGTTAGGGTATTCTTTAAGCATAAGTGACATTTCCATAATGGTTAGGATTTCAGAAAGAGTCATAGTTTTTAGATAAAGTGAATGTGTAAGTATATCTTAGTGTTTATCTTCCTCATTAGTGCATGATGATTTTGTTGATATACTCACACTAATATTTTTTTCAGTAAATGGATGGATCTAGTAGGCACCAAAGTGGCAATGGGTTTGAAGGAAACTGTGGTGGTTATCTGATTAAGAGACTGAATGAAATGGGGGATTCAATTAGAAATCTCATGGTTATTCTAAACCAACAATCAAAGAGTCATGATTAACCACTTGAACCTTGGTGAGTTCTCTGATGCATCATGTACGATAGAACCAACTCAATGTGGAAGTTCAGGTAATAATTATAACGGTATCCATTAGGGTTTATATGATCATAACTTTTGAGGTAATTATGGGTTACTTTAAGTTATGATGGAATATGAATGACATGAGATAAACAGGAGGTTAAATAATGTTATGGTTATTTTTGAAGATTTTATCTCTTTTTGGGGTATGTTTTAAGAATTATATAGTTTAGGAAAATGAACAACACTCAAACTATGTGACAACCCGTCGCGTCAGACAAAGATGCTAGAATCGAACCCACAACCAAAGTGTGACTGGTATTTATCGCCTACCATTGCACTATGTGAAGTCCCTGGTTGGTTTGACTAATTATTTTTAGTGACATGATCTTAGGATTCAATAATAAGTTGACTTTGGGTTATCTATGGAAATTATTAACCTATCATGGAGGATATGTGATTAGGTTAATTACTTTTTAGTATGAGACTTTGAGAGTAACTGATGATTGGAGATAAATGTTAAGGTTTATCTAGGAAGACTATGTGTTTAAATCCTTATGAGATTTCGGTTTCAATCTTAGTTTTGATTACTTTGAATAATTTTATGGACAAATTGTTTATCGAATGGTCTTCATTGAACTTGGGTTGTGTTGGACAAATTTTGGAGAATAAGAATAGATTTTCTTTTTATAAACGATTATCCTTTTGTGGATTATCTAATCTTGTTCTAATTTTTTTTTGTTTTGGTCAAGGTCTACTGAAATGGGAAATATATAGTTCTCTTTTGTGGATTAGTTGATTCTCTAGAAGTTGATTATAGCTCTCTTAATGTGAATATGTCATCCTAAATACTCATCTTTTGGGAGGAAAAAATGAGTTTGTGTAAGAAATCTAGTAATAGATGAAAGTCTAAACGACAAGAAAGTATGTTTCCTTGTGATTTAGTTAAGCTCATAAATAAATTCCTCAATGAAAAGTAACTTAAAACCAAATTTTTTTCTGTTAACCTTTCCTACAGGGGAATCAAATACTGTTTAACCCATCACAATTTTGTGATTTCATGGTGGGTAACTTTATCCTAAACATGTTTTCTATCACTCTACATCAGAACATGACCCTTTTTTTCTCTTATATGTCCATGTTTGCATACGTGGAATCCTAGTATGGGTTAACTTGTGTGACCTTTATGCTTGGCTATCTTTATTTTAAAGTGATAGTTTTACCGTCTCTTATTCCGATGTGGGACTTTCAATGAAGTTTCTGAGCCCAATTTTAAAATTCCATGGACGCAATTCCCAAAAGGGGGGAATGATGTAACACCCCAGGTAAATAAAGATTATGAAATTTTTATATTTATATATATTTGTGAATAAAATGTTAATATAAATCGAAAGGGAATGCAATTCTCGATGGCGTACCCAATACGCAACAACGAGTTTCTTGGAAATCTTACGTAGCACTCTAATAATTAAATAATATTATTTTAAATGGTAGTTAATGCCTAGCCATTGTAATGGCGGGAATGATAATAACTAACTACAGAATAATTATATATGTTTGTCAAATATTTTTCCTTTTATCCAATTAATGTTATAGGCTTAAAATACGAATGAATCCAATTTTAAGCGTAAATATTCTAAAATTCTTTAAAAGGTCGATTAACCACCTTTTGATGGTGAACCCTTTTTAAGTCCACTTATTGAAAAATTTATATGTTATATTGTACCAAATAAAATCCTTCTTTATAATCGGGATATCAAAATTTACTTTGTGTAGGTTTTTTTATTTTTTTGATAAAGTCCATTTTTAATGAATAAGTGAAAAATGTTGTATTTTAATTCAAAACCTTTTTTTAATCTAATTTATTTATATGGTTATATCATATTTTTAATTGGATTTAAAGTGAAATTAGAATATATTTCTACAATTCAATCCAATGGTGGTCATTGGAATTAATTTTACTTTTAAATTAGACTTAAACTAGTGTTAATATTTTAATAGATATGGTTTCTTAAAAACACACTATTTGTTTTGACACCGGGAAATAATTATTAAATTAATTAATGAAACTTATATATTTTGAATTTTGTAAAATAGACATCATTTTTGAATTCGGAATATCAAATATATCTTAGGTTGAATTTTTTGTATTTTTCGGAAAAACATCATTTTTTGATGAATAGTGAAACCACTAAGTGGTAGTTAAAAAACTAATTTTTCGTTTAAATGATACTTTAACACTTCTGTGATTTGAATTTCAAAAATATGACATACATGGTTGTCATTAATATATAAAATTTGGTTCAATGGGATGAAAATATTTTTTTGGTGGATTGTATCTTTTATGTTTTATTAATGGCGATTAAAGGTAATTAATATAATTTATGGTAATGATAATGCTATAATAATAGGAAATGACTTGACACATGTCATACCCTTATTGGATGAGTCATTACCAACAAATAAAATCCATGGGTCAACTTGGGGCCCCATGGAGCCAATTTGGTAGGAAAATGAAATTAATAACTTTTTATTTAATGTTACAATAAAAATGTCACAAACATGTATTGTTTTACTAAAACAATTTTTACATGCGGTTATAAAAGTCATATTTTTGAATATAAATATTAATTGGAAAGATAAATGATTTCCTAAATCATGGTATTTTTTTATAATTTATATACCTTAAATAAATAAATTTATTTATTACACCATGATGATGCAGTGATTACCTCATTAATGAACGATTTACATAAAATGAGAGATAAGTTATAATCTAAGACTTACACTTCTCAAAAAACTATTTTATGGGTGTATTTCTAACCCTTATCACTGTATCCTCTAAATATATAATTGTGGGACCTTTCATATCTGAAAATCATTTTATAATAAAGTAACCTTTCCAGACATTCCAAGAGTGCCCCTCCTCCCTCTTATAAAAGGCCCCGCCTCTACCACCTTACCCACACATCTCAATCCATTGGCTTGGCCAAGCTCTTCAAATTTTATCTCTCTGCATCCCTCTCTTCATCCTAGAAGACTTCCCTTAGGAAGAAAGCTCTTCAAGAAACCCTTTTGGTCGAAACCAATGGGACTTACCCGATTTAAAGGTAATGTCTTCTCTTATGTTCATTTGTTTTATATTGTTTCTCCAACCCCTTAAACTATTTTTATTACTTTATTTTGTAATAGAACCAGTTTCTTCAATATACTAGGATGTTGTTATGAGAAATATTCGAGCTACACTTACACACACCTTCATTTAATAGTTAAGGAACATACTGTTTCTTGGATGGCGAATTACTACCTCACGAAATGATGATTGTTCAATCTTCTCATAACACGATTCATGGTGGCCATTATGATGTCACTGTATTTTATATATGATATATATGGTATTTATTTTTTCTATATGCTTCTGTATTCTATATTTAAATCATACCTTTTTGCTGTGCATGTTGTGAAAATGGGATAATTTCATACGAGGAAGTGTAGACTACCGCCCCCTCATGTGATGTGACTCGTTCATGCAATACATGGAATGTATAAAGAATGAAATTAATGAACATATGTGAAATATATAACATATATATTATACTATAATTATAATATACATATCTCTAATTTAGTTTTAATTCCATTAAAGTGACAAAGAAATGAATGTAGCGTTCATGCGTACGTACGGCCTACCGTCTCCCTGAACGGTGCATTTCATTTTATTATCTATGAATATTATGTAATAATATAAAATTAATATATACTGGATATAAATTATATTTAAATCATTAATACTATTCTGTATATGGGGTAACTATAACTACATGATACATTATGCTGCAGATAAATAAAAAATTCAAACATTATGGTCTCTATATTATTGTATTTATTTCACTTGTTCCTCCAAGAGTTCGTTGTGTCATATAATTAGCATTGAAAAAAATTCGTTTGGTGATCATAGACATTTCAATGATCTTATGTATATACCATTTATAGGGTAAATCAAAACAAATTATCTTTTAAATCTTTCAAACCCCTTGATCTATATTTCCCTCACCTCTCTAAGATCTAAATTTTTTAATATACTTTAATATTAATTTTAAAGGTATTTGATTATTGGATTGATAGACCCACTATAATCAATATATTGAAAAAAATATATTAGTGATGATGTTTTTGTCACTATACTCCTTCTGGTGGAAATTATGACCTGCGATGCTCTATGAAAACAATTGTGATCCATAAACAAGTTGGACTTAATTTTATAATATCTTAGTGCTTTTTTGGGAAAATAAATATTTTTCATGATATTTTAGACAGTGTATTTATTCTCAACATTAATGAAACTAACTAGTTACTTTTAATATATTTTCTTCCTGGTCCCTTTGTTGAAGAGTCATTTTTATGTACATTATCCATATATAAAATAATCCAAAATAAACCATGTTGGAATTTTTATTTAGGGTTTATTCTAAATTAAAACTGATAATCCTTCGATGTAATTTATTCTTTTATTTTATAGAAATTCATTTACCATTACCCTCACCTTATAATATGTAATTACATAAAATTTATATTTTGACCCTAAACCCATTTGTTTTATTTATCCATTTTTCTAGTGGGAAAACCTCTTATAAACAAGGTTTCATTAACATGAATAATATTCAACTCATGTAGCTTGAAAAACACCCATACTCAAGGATCTCCAAGGGAATCTACTTATTTTGTGATTTATAGTAATATACTATCCTACAGAAGTATCTAATTTATATCAGGTCCATATATATATACCTATCATCTTTCCCATGTTGATCTTCAGAACTATACATGCAGTTATACTCTTTATTAAGTAAATAATTTGAAAATACATCCTTTAATCCAATATATTAAGACCATCTTTTTTTGAGAATACATGTATTATAAGGCCCCAGCCATAAACCTTACATAATCTTGAGTTATCCCAAGATTACACATTGAGGATCTTTTTAGGTTTAGAGTTTTAGAGAATTAGATCTTGAAACTTGCATTACATTCCACCTTTAAACAAAGTGGTTACATAAAAGATAGGATTCATTCTTCCCAACAACGGAAACATATTTAAAATAAAACTTGGATTCTTTCTTGACACATCCTTGACTCTATCATCTTATCATGTACCTTTCCCATGACCTATGAAAAACATTTCAAAAACATGGGATGAGCTTAAAATGCTCAGTAAGGGTTATAAAAATATGGAAAGGAAACATGAGTTCATATATACATAAGAATGAAATCATACTTTACCCATAAAACATAGGCACTTTAACATACGTCATCAAATCATGAATAAATCATAGAAATCATAAGACATAAAGGTAACTTGAGGCATTCATAACATTCTTACATAGGGAGTAACCCTCTTGGTTACGTTTAGAATACCCATCACAGTATATTCCCTAAATCTCTTCGGAGAATCCTTAACGTTTCACTCGTTCGCGTTACCCAATGCATTGGAGAGCCATATCGGGCTCACCCGCCCTTAGTTTATCACGGAACCACCCGTCTTTCATAATAATGCCCAAGAACCTCAACATAATCGTATCACATAAAACATGCATAAAGGAAACATAACATTCCCACCTTTCAATCACAAGATATCAATACAACACATAGATATAAAAACATTATGAAAACCATTTTCAATACCAAAATAAAAGAAAAGTAAAACATGGTATTTATTTTTCTTTTAAAAAGAAGGTATGGCTTGTAGAGGAAGCCGAAACTCAAATAATGGTCACGACGGCGGAGAAGTCTTTGTCGCCGCATACGTACGACAAAAACATTCCCTTTTGTCGTTTAGTAAACGCTTCGTATAAAAAAGATTCCTTTTGAATAAACGTAAAAGTCAAAGGGGTTTATACACCGTATAAAAGCAGGTTGTGTATAAAATAAAATATGCCTCAATGAAAGGAGATTGAGACGAAGTCCCATACAAAGACGGTATCCTTGGTTTAAGGATAAATCAATTACATAATTATGTGCAAAAAACTAATACACCAAATATAAGTGGATATTAAGTGTAAAATAATCAAAGGTCATTCAAGAATATTCAACGGATGACATATTCAATAACTACATGTTGAACCCAAAGAAATCGAAATTGGGTTAGGAAGTACCCTTGACAGCCTAACGGTGTCACATCAAAATGAGTTGATGAGAGATAAAAAGTGTATCTCATCACTTGGACAAAAAATTTACATCAATAAGGATATATGAGAACATATCCCAACATAAAAATATGTAAATTAAAAGACCCAACAAAAGAAGTATTTTAAAAAAGAGGAGGGTGAAAGGTTCCCTTACCGACTTGGGTATCTTTCAAAACATACACCCCATGAAGGAAGGAAAATAAATCCTTGATGTAAATACTAATAAACGAAAGTATATTACACAAAGAGTAGAATAATGGGAAGTACATACACCACTCAAAGGAAATTATGGCAAATGTAGCATAAATCTCACGGGAATAAAAGTGAGATGAAAAATCCCTTACGAAAACTCGGCAGCCTAAAGGCGCCACATAAAACATACAAAAATGGATTGATGAAATCAAATAGGGTATCTCATCATATTAAATTAAAGTTTATAGAAACAGGAATATAAAAGAACATCCCCCAACATAACAAAGAGGATCTTAAAAGAAGTGACATAAAGGAGAGTACTTAAAAAGAAAGAGAGAGGTTAGATCTCTTACGAAAATTCGGCAGCCTAACGGCGCCATTCAAAACATCCAAAATGGATTGATGAGAAATAATGGGGTCTCTCATCACATGAAAATAAAAATTACAGTAAGTGTAATATAAAATCACATCCCAATAACAAGAAAGATTAGCTTTATAGGGAATGACATAAAAGAGTGTACTTAAAAAGAAAGAGAGGAGTAAGATCCCTTACCTCGGGTCCGACTTGACTCGATCGTTCTTTAACGTTCTTAATAATAAATTTGAGTTAATTTATAATTTATTATGAACCTTCTTAAAGTTAATTATTCCTTTTATATCACTTATTTCAATGTTATAAACATTATGTAATCATTTAAGTTAATAATGTTTGTTTTTTCAATATTTGGTTCTTTAGTCGAAAATGGACTTCTTACAATTACATGTTGTTTGTGTGGTCAAAGGTTCATTATATCCTGAATGATATTCATGATTTGGATATCATATATATCATATATATCCATCATATACATGTATTTATAATATTACATAATCATTTAGAGGTAAGAAATGAAATGCACCGTTCATGGAGACGGTAAGCTGTACGTACGCATGAACGCTACTTTCATTTATATCTCATACTTTAATGGAAAGAAACAATAATGATATAGAGGTATATTATAATTCCAGTATAACATAATATATAATAACTTTAAATCTATCCTTTATACGTCCCACATATGGCATTAACGAATCAAATCACTTTGAGGGGGCGATAGTCCGCACTTCCTAAAATGAAATTATCGTGTTTACCCACAATGGAAACCATAATGGTATGAAACAAATGAAAATACAGAATCTTAAGTAAAACATAAACATATTATATATCATATATAAATATAGTTTCATCTAAATGGCCACCTTTGAAGGTGTTATATGAGTGTTGAACAATCCTCGTTTCGGGAGGCAGAATTTCGCCATCCACGGAAACCGTAAGTTCTTTAACCATTTGATGTAGTTGTGTGAGAGTGTAGCTCGAAAAAATCTTATAACAACATCCTAGTATATTTATGATACTGGTTTTGTTACAAAAGATGTAAATAAAAAGTGTTTAGGGGGTTGGAGAAGCAAAATAAAACAGATGAACATGAGAGAATGAATTACCTTTAAAAGTGTAACTCCTTTTGATTTAAGCCTAAAGGCTTCCTTTGAAAGAATTCTTCCCAAAGGGAATCCTCTAGGATGAGGATAGGGATGTGGAGAGAGTAAATGGGCAGGGTATGGCCGATCCAAATGCTTGAGGAGGGTGTGAAATGAGGTAGAGGTGGGGGCCTTTTATAAGAGGAGAGGAGGGGCACTTTTGGAAATCATGAACCTATTTTTTTATTTTCAAAAGTTTTTCGAATTTCTAAGGTCCCAAATTGATATATTTAGAAGATAAGATAATAATGCTTCGAAATATTCCCATCCAATAGTATTTGGACAAGTGTAGGTCTTAGAGTTTTTATTATCGTTTCATTTTAATTAAACTGTTCAATAATGAGGTCATCGTTGCATCATCATGAAGTCGTAATTAAATTAATTTATTTAATATCTAAAAATTATAAAGAAAAATACTATGATGTATGAAATCTTTTTATATTTCTAATTAATATTTATAGTCAAAATTTGGACTCGTGTAACCCCACTTAAAAACTGTTTTAGTAAAACAACTCATGTTTGTGTCAATTTAATTTTAACATTAAATAAATATATATTAATGTCATTTTCCAACCAAAGTGGATCCATGGGGTCTCCAAGTTGACCCATGGGTTTTCGTGGTCGGCCATGACTCATCCAATAGGGGTAGTACAAGTGTCATGGTGTTTTCATATTTTTATAATATCATTTTTACCTTAAATTACACTAATTACCTCTAATCGCGATTAATGAAAAAAGTTACTATTCACCAAAAAAACTATTTTCATCCCATTGAACCAAATTTTACATAATAATGACAACCATGTATGTTGGATTTTCAAAATTAAATACACATTAGTGGTAAACTTTCATTTAACTGAAAAATCAGTTTTCTTGATTACCACTTTGTTGTTTCACTATTCATCAAAAATTGGAGTTTTTCAGAAAATTACAAAAAATTCACCCTAAGCTATATTTGATATTCCGAATTAAAAAATGCTGTTTATATTACCTAATTAAAATAATATAAGTAGAATTAATTAATTTAATAATTAACTCCCGCTGTCAAAACCAATAGCGTGTTTTTAAGAAACAATAAGTATCAAAAGATTGATACTAGTTTAAGTCCGATTTAAAAGTGAAATTAATTCCAACAACCACTATTGGATTTAATGGTAAAAATAATTTCTAATTTCACTTTATAACAAATTAAAAAGATTATCTAATCATATAAATAAATTAGATTAAAAAGAGGTTTTGAATTAAAACACAACATTTTACACTATTCATTAAAAAATGAACTTTATCGGAAAAATACTAAAAAATTACACAAAGTAAAATTTGATGTCCCGATTCTAAAGAAGAGTTTTATTTGGTCCAAAAGAATGTATAAGAGTGATCAAAACTGTATTTAATGACAGTTCTCCATCAAAAGGCGATAAGTGAACCTTTAGTGAAAACTAGGGCATATACACCTAAAATTGAATTCTTTCCGTATTTTAAGCCTTTAGCTTTTATTGGATAAATGTAAAAACATTAAAAAAACATATATAATCATCTTTTAGTTATTTATATCAATTCCCGCCAATACAACGGCTACATGTTAACTACCATTTAAAATTATATTATTTTATTATTAGAGTGCAACGTATGATTCCCAAGAAACTCGTTGTTGCGTGTTGGGTACGCCATCGAGCATAGCGTCCCCTTTAAAGTCATATTAATATTTTATTCACAAAAATGGATAAATATAAAAATGTAATATTATTTATTTACCTGGTATGTTACATCCTTCCCCCTTTTGGGAATTGCGTCCTCACAATTTTAAAATTGAGCTTGGAAACATCCTTGAAAATCCCACATTGGAACAAGAGTTGGTAAAACAATCACTTTAAAATAAAGAAAGAAAAGTACATAGGTCACCCAAGTTAACCCATACTAGGACTCCCTGTAGAAAAACATGGACATGGATGAAAAAGAAAAGGGTCATGTTCTTGAGGGAGAGTGATAGTAAACATGTCTAGGAGAAAGTTAACCATAAGAAAATCACAAACTTGTGATGGGTTAAGCAATCTTCGATTCCCCAGTAAGAAAAGTTAATAGACAAATTTTTTGTTTTAAGTTACTTTTTGTTGAGGAATTTATTCATAAGGAAACATAATCACTTATCATTTTGACTTTCAACTTTTACTATATTCCTTAGTCAAAATCATATTTTTTTTCCAAAAGGCTATTATTTTGGGAGACTTGTTCGCATTAAGAGTACTATAATCAACTTATAGAGAATCACCAAATCCACAAAAGAGAACTATATAATTCCCATATCTTTAGACCTTAACCATAACCAAAACCCAAAAGGTTAGTACAAGGTCAGAAAATCCAGAAAAGGATAACCCTTTATAAAAAGAAAATCTATCCTTAATCTCCAAAATTTGTCAAACAAAACCCAAAGTTCAACAAGGATCATTCGATAAACAATTTGTCTATAAAATACTTCAAAGTAAACCAATCTACGATTGAAACCCAAATATTTGAAGGATTTAGTCACATAGTCTTCCAAGGTACAAATTAACACTTATCTCCAAATAACATCAGTTACTCATAATGTCTCAGATTGAAAAGTAATTAACCTAATCACATATCCTCCATGACAGGTTAATAATTTCCATAGATAACCCAAAATCAACTTACTCTTAATTCATAAAATCATCTAACTAAAAAGAATCGGTCAAACTAACTAGGGACTTCACGTAGTATAGTGGTAGGAGATAAATACCAGTTGCACTTTTTTTTGTGGGTTCGATTCCCGTAACTTTGTCCGATGCGACAGGTTGTCACACGGTCTGCATGTTGTCCTTTTTATAAAACTCCAAAAATAACCCTAACATTTTTTAACCTCAATAGTTTCCTTATACCTTTAATTTTCATCCAAATTCATTATGATCCCAACACATTAATTCTTGAAGTCTTATTTCACCACCATAAGATAAAATAAAACGATTCCCAAAATGAATAACATCATACCTTGATCATGGCGTCCACTCGGTTTCATCGTCATCTTGCTCACGTAGGTAGAAGTCCCATGCATTACAACAATGATTTAGAGATCCTTCAAAATCATTTGCTTCCTCCATCCAAATACACCTCGTGCAACATGGGTCATATGGGTGTTCATAGAAAAACAGTTTTTGAAAATAATCATGTATGACATATAATTCCAAAACATCTGATAAAACATGATTTCTAAAAAATAGTCGGACCGAAATTGAGTTGAAACTTTCTATCATTGGTCCTTTTAAAATAATATAAGTATGTGATGTGAGACTATATTTTAAAAGCAAATATAAATAGGTTGCGCACAGATCTCCTTCCTCAGCACCATTTTTAAAATCATAATATGCTTCAAATTCTCGTGATAAGGTAAAATATTTGAAAATACCTTGATAATATTTACCTCTCTTGAAAACATGAGAATATTGTGAAAATAGTATTTTTCTAAGAACAACCCATGATCCATGATGATAACGAGGTATAGCGGAGGTGTTTGATATCTCAAACAAATGCTTGCAAGTGAGTTGTATGCTAGAAAAAGTTTCACAATCATCCGAAGATGACTTTGCAATAATTATTGCAAGCATGTCATCAGGAAGAGATAGGAATGTCGTTTGAGATCCTCCTCCTTTCATTCGTAACCGACATTACTTGACCTAAAAAAAAGTTTTACAACAAGTATTTAACTGAAATAATAGTTATAGGGACTAATCATGTGCCCCACAAAAACTCCTAATCCCTAAAGTTGTCTAAACCGACCTTTGATACCAACTATAAGGCCCCAGCCTTAAACCTTACATAATCTTGAGTTACCACAAGATTACACGTTGAGGATCTTTTCAGGTTTAGAGTTTTAGAGAATTAGATCTTGGAACTTGCATTACATTCCACCTTTAAACAAAGTGGTTACATAAAAGACAGGATTCATTCTTCCCAACAACAGAAACATATTTAAAATAAAACTTGGATTCTTTCTTGACACATCCTTGACTCTATCATCTTATCATGTACCTTTCCTGTGACCTGTGAAAAACATTTCAAAATCTTGGGATGAGCATAAAAAGCTCAGTAAGGGTTATAAAAATATGGAAAGGAAACATGAGTTCATATATACATAAGAATGAAATCATACTTTACCCATAAAACATAGGCACTTTAACATACCTCATCAAATCATGAATAAATCATAGAAATCATAAGACATAAAGGTAACTTGAGGCATTCATAACATTCTTACGTAGGGAGCAACCCTCTTGGTTACGTTTGGAATACCCATCACAGTATATTCCCTAAATCTCTTCGGAGAAACCTTAACATTTCACTCCTTCGTGTTACCCAATGCATTGGAGAGCTATATCGGGCTCACCTACCCTTAGTTTATTACGGAACCACCTGTCTTTCATAATAATGCCCAAGAACCTCAACATAATTGTATCACATAAAACATGCATAAAGGAAACATAACATTCCAACCTTTCAATCACAAGTTATCAATACAAAACATTGATATAAAAACATTATGAAAACCATTTTCAATACCAAAATAAAAGAAAAGTATAACATGGTATTTATTTTTTTTAAAAAGAAGGTATGGCTTGTAGAGGAAGCCGAAACTCAAATAATGGTCACGACGGCGGAGAAGTCATTGTCGCCGCATACGTATGAAAAAAACATTCCGTTTTGTCGTTTAGTAAACGCTTCGTATAAAAAAGATTCCTTTTGAATAAATGTAAAAGTCAAAGGGGTTTATACACCGTATAAAAGAAGGTTGTGAATAAAATAAATATGCCTCAATTAATGGAGATTGAGACGAAGTCCCATACAAAGACGATATCCTTGGTTTAAGGATAAATCAATTACATAATTATGTGCAACAAACGAATACACCAAATATAAGTGGATATTAAGTGTAAAATAATCAAAGTTCATTCACACATATTCAAAGGATGACATATTCAATAACTACATGTTGAACCCAAAGAAATCGAAATTGGGTTAAGAAGTTCCCTTGACAGCCTAACGACGTCACATCAAAATGAGTTGACGAGAGATAAAAAGTGTATCTCATCACTTGGAAAAAAAATTTACATCAATAAGGATATATTAGAACATATCCCAACATAAAAATATGTAAATTAAAAGACCCAACAAAAGATGTCTTTTAAAAAAGAGGAGGGTGAAAGGTTCCCTTACCGACTTGGGTATCTTTAAAAACATACACCCCATGAAGGAAGGACAATAAATCTTTGATGTAAATACTCATAAACGAAAGTATATTACACAAAGAGTAGAATAATGGGAAGTAAATACACCACTCAATGGAAATTGTGGCAAATGTAGCATAAATCTCAAGGGAATAAAAGTGAGATGAAAAATCCCTTACGAAAACTCGGCAGCCTAACGGCGCCACATAAAAGTTACAAAAATGGATTGATGAGATCGAATAGGGTATCTCATCATATTAAATTAAAGTTTATAGAAAGAGGAATATAAAAGAACATCCCCCAACATAACAAAGAGGAGCTTAAAAGAAGTGACATAAAGGAGAGTACTTAAAAAGAAGGAGAGAGGTTAGATCTCTTACGAAAATTCGGCAGCCTAACGGCGCCATTCAAAACTTCCCAAATGGACTGATGAGAGAGAATAGGGTCTCTCATCACATGAACATTAAAATTACAGTAAATGTAATATAAAATCACATCCCAATAACAATAAAGATTAGCTTTAGAGGGAATGACATAAAAGAGTGTACTTAAAAAGAAAGAGAGGAGTAAGATCCCTTACCTCGGGTCCGACATGACTCGATCGTTCATTAACATCCTGAATAATAAATTTGAGTTAATTTCTAATTTCTTATGAACCTTCTTAAAGTTAATTATTCCTTTTATATCACTTACTTCAATGTTATAAACATTATGTAATCATTTATGTTAATAATGTTTGTTTTTTCAATATTTGGTTCTTTAGTCGAAAATGGACTTCTTACAATTACATGTTGTTTGTGTGGTCAAAGGTTAATTATATCCAGAATTATATTCATGATTTGGATATCATATATATCATATATATCTAGCATATACATGTATTTATAATATTACATAATCATTTAGAGGTAAGAAATGAAATGCACCGTTCATGGAGATAGTAAGCCGTACGTACGCATGAACGCTACTTTCATTTCTATCTCATGCTTTAATGGAAAGAAACAATAATGATATAGAGTTATATTATAATTCCAGTATAACATCATATATAATAACTTTAAATCCATCCTTTATACGTCCCACGTATGGCATTAACGAATCAAATCTCTTTCAGGGGGCGGTAGTCCGCACTTCCTAAAATGAAATTATCATGTCTACACACAATGGAAACCATAAAGGTATGAAACAAATTAAAATACAGAAGCTTAAGTAAAACATAAACATATTATATATCATATATAAATATAGTGTCATCTAAATGGCCACCTTTGAAGGTGTTATCTGAGTGTTGAACAATCATCGTTTCGGGAGGCAGAATTTCGCCATCCACAGAAACCGTATGTTCTTTAACCATTTGATGTAGTTGTGTGAGACTGTAGCTCGAAAAAATCTTATAACAACATCCTAGTATATTTAATATAGTGGTTTTGTTACCAGAGGAGTAAATAAAAAGAGTTTAGGGGGTTGTAGAAGCAAAATAAAACAAATGAACATGAGAGAATGAATTACCTTTAAAAGTGTAACTCCTTTTAATTTGAGCCTAAAGGCTTCCTTTTAAAGGATTCTGCCCAAAGGGAATCCTCTAGGATGAGTAGAGGGATGTGGAGAGAGTAAATGGACAGGGTATGGCCGATCCAAATGCTTGAGGAGTGTGTGAAATGAGGTAGAGTTGGGGGCCTTTTATAAGAGGAGAGGAGGGGCACTTTTGGAAATCATGAACCTATTATTTTATTTTCAAACGTTTTTCGAATTTATAAGGTCCCACATTGATATATTTGGAATATAATATGATAAGGCTTCTAAATATTCCCATCCAATAGTTTTTGGACAAGTGTAGGTATTATATTTTATATTATCATTTCATTTTATTTAAATTGTTCATTAATGAGGTTATCAATGCATCATCATGATGTCGTAATTAAATTAATTTATATAATATCTTAAAATTATAAAAAAGATACTATGATGTATGAAATATTTTTATCTTTCTAATGAATATTTATAGTCAAAATTTGGACTTGTGTAACCCCACTTAAAAACTGTTTTAGTAAAACAACTCATGTTTGTGTCAATTTAATTTTAACATTAAATAAATATATATTAATGTCATTTTCCAACCAAAGTGGATTCAGGGGGTCCCCAAGTTGAACCATGGGTTTTCTTAGTCGTCCATGACTCATCCAATAGGGTTAGGACAAGTGTCATGTTGTTTTCATATTTTTATAATATCATTTTTACCTTAAATTACACTAATTACCTCTAATCGCGATTACTGAAAAAAAGTTACTATTCACCAAAAAAATTATTTTCATCCCATTGAACCACATTTTACATACTAATGACAACCATGTATGTCATATTTTCAAAATTCAATACACATTAGTGGTAAACTTTCATTCAACTGAAAAATCATTTTGCTTGATTACCACTTTGTGGTTTCACTATTCATCAAAAATTGGAGTTTTCCAGAAAATTACCAAAAATTCACCGTAAGATATATTTGATATTCAGAATTCAAAAATGATGTTTATATTACCTAATTAAAAGAATATAAGTAGAATTAATTAATTTAATAATTAACTACCACTATCAAAACAAATAGCGTGTTTTTAAGAAATAATAAGTATCAAAAGATTGATACTAGTTTAAGTCCGATTTAAAAGTGAAATTAATTCCAACGAACACTATTGGATTTAATGGTAAAAATATTTTCTAATTTAACTTTAAAAAAAATTCAAAAGATTATCTAATCATATAAATAAATTAGATTAAAAATATTTTTTGAATTAAAACACAACATTTTACACTATTCATTAAAAAATGAACTTTATCGGAAAAATACGAAAAAATTACACAAAGTAAAATTTGATGTCCCGATTCTAAAGAAGAGTTTTATTTGGTCCAAAATAATGTATAAGAGTTATCAAAACTATATTTAATGACAGTTCTCCATTAAAAGGCGATAAGTGAACCTTTAGTGAAAACTAGGGCATATACACCTAAAATTGAATTCTTTCCGTATTTTAAGCCTTTAGCTTTTATTGGATAAATGTAAAAACATTAAAAAAACATATATAATCATATTTTAGTTATTTCTATCAATTCCCGCCAATACAACGGCTACATGTTAACTACCATTTAAATTAATATTATTTTATTATTAGAGTGCAACGTAAGATTCCCAAGAAACTCGTTGTTGCGTGTTGGGTACGCCATCGAGCATAGAATCCCCTTTAAAGTCATATAAATATTTTATTCACAAATATGGATAAATATAAAAATGTAATATTCTTTATTTACATGGGGTGTTACATGTATACTATCAATTCAACTATACCTTTAACCCAGTGTGTTTCCCATTAAAACTCTCACACACTTTGGGTGTATCCAATTGATATAGATCCATATAAACTCATAACATATTGTGATAATAAATTTCACCCATTCATATAACATTTTAATGAAATATTATTTTTACATTAAAATTTATATTCCTTAAAATTTATATTTTTTTATATTCATCCCTTTAAAGAGAACATTTCTATTTATGTTGACCTAATTTTTGACATCATCTCAATGCCTAAATATATTTTATTTATCCCAATATCCTATAAAGATACACAGAAAATATGATTATACAATATTATATTTAAAAATTTTATCATTTTTTGTGAATTTAATAAATCCAAAGACATTGATGTAGAAAAAATATAATAATTTTAACGTCCACAAATATTATATTATACAATATCCCATTGAATCTGATGGGCTATAATTGATAATGTAAGATGGGGTACCTATTTCGTCTATTGTAAACCCTGTGGAATTATTGAAAGAATATTTATATAATTCAATCCTTTAATCATATTTAGATTTATCCATTTAAGTACATTTGTTTATTTTGTTTTTCTTAGTGTTGTTTTTAATTCTTAATTTATATGATTTTTAAATGTATTGAAAAATAAATTTCGTGTACCAACCAATATTATTATATCTCTATTATTTCAATTTTGATCTTATTTCCTTTCCGATCATTGCTTTATTTTTATTGGATAATCTAATAACATTATATTTATATTTTAGGAAGTATATATATTCCTTAATTATGGATTATTTAATAATTGTCATAAATATATTATGATCCACTGAAGGGTTTCTTTGGGGAAATTTCAGAGACATAAATATGTAGTAGACATAGATTTTATAATATTAGAGATCAATTAGTTAGATTATAAATAACCATCAACTCTATAATATGTTCCAAAATATTACAACATTATAAGTAGAAAATTTTTAGCTTTAGCATGTCTTTTTTCTATAATATTCTTCATTGAATTCACACAGAGGTTCCTAAGCTCCCAGTCCCACATATCTAAATTTATATTAATGATTCAAAAACTGTAGATCCCATATACTTTCATATTTGATACAATATGTCATCTATTACATAGATATTAATTATAATAGATCACCAATTTATTTTCAACATTCCTTTTATAATTTCAGTTCCTCATACATCTTCATTCAACTCACCAACTAAAATCAAGTGATTCTATCATCCTAGAACAATGTGAACATTTTTATATATAGAAAACATTATTTATTCAACTAAATATGAATTATCCATTCTGGAAAATATTAAGATCTTCATCATCATCTAGATAAAATATTACAAATCATCCAATTAGATAAAATTTAATGCATCCATTTTCTCTAGTGGAATTTATTGAAGCACTGATATCTATGATCCATGATTCTACCATTGTGCTAACACTTATAATTATATTTTACCTAAATTATCTTGTTAATAAAAAATTATAATCTTCTAGAAGTTGTTATTATTTGATGTCCCTTACTCCCATGGAAATACCTTTTCAGGTTTCCCTATTTACAATAGTATCATTTCAATAGGATGTGTCTGATAGATTCAACAATAATTATCCTCTGATCATATTTAAATTTTTCAATGAGTCATGCTCCATATTCTGCCAACTATGAATTTTTTTATAAATGGATAATGTTTATTGTTCATGTATGGTTATACATTAAGAACACTATTCTTGACATATTAAAATATAAAATAACTTTTTTCACTAATGTAATGTACTATTATTACAATTTATTTGCATGATTCTGAAAATGATGATTGATTTTCCCAACTAAAAGTTACATTTCATTGAATTATAATATACCAGTTTTTTGAGGTAATTAGTTGGTGATTTTTGAAATACCATTAATGATTCATGATTTACTATTGGATTTCAAGCATCATAATGTATCCATGTACAAATGATTAATGATATCTTTCATTATCAATAGATATGGGTGTCAACAGAAGTCTGAAAATAATGGATGGATGTAATGTGTTTTCAAATATTTTTATATTAATATGAAATTACAGTATTAATTCTATAATTAGTTTAAAAAATCATATGGTCAATATTATATTATGGTCCATTAACTAAATATGGTTTAGACAGCCACCTCTCTGTACAATAAATCATATGGTTACTATTTCAAAAGGACTATCAAATAGGCATGATGATGAGATCTGTACATGTGTTCAATAAATAATGTGAAAAATGGTTGATCTAAACTATGTTCAATCTAGGGTGACATACATATCAATCCAGAAAACATTTTATAGAAGATCCACACAAGATATCTAGACATATATTACGTCCTTAAAACGTTCTTGTAGTTGATCCCCAAGGTTAATAGAGGTGTAAAGTTTATACATATTGACATTTATTATTTTTTCATATGATAGATACTAATTCTCTATTTTTATGAATTGTTTTTTAGCTCATGGGTATTCACAAGTTCAGTGAATGTTTCGATGAATCTTCTTGGATAAAATAACGATGTCTAGAGTTTTTAGATTTGAATAAATAAAAATATGATACGATGGTAAACTATTAAAAAGTATATATTATGGTCATATGATAATAATTACAGTCTATAATGGAAGGGAATTCGATATATAAGTATTTTGGATTGTGAGAGAACATGAATACAACAATAAGTTGGTCTATCTAAAAAAGATTTTTTATTATATACAGTTAAAAATTTAAAGGGGTTAAAATGTTGTTTGAGAATTCTATGAGATATTTTTTGATAATTACAATTCATATGGTGTTTTAAATCTATAAATTATTAAGAAAAAATGATGATTAATTCCATATGAATACAGAATAAGATCAATCTCAGTTATTCAAAAACAACACGAGAGTAAATAGTCAATTATTTATGAGATTTATCATAGAATAGTCTAAATATTTATTGAATTATAAAGAACAATAAAAATAGGATCCTATTATGATTTTGTTAATATTAAATTTGAAATATTATCTTGGAATAATAGTGAAATAATAATATTCATATAATTATTTTTAATATATAATGAAAATTTTTTTGTATAAGGATATGTCTAAGATTGAGATAATAGAATGGTCTCACAATGACTAGTGATATAATTTTGAGAGTTGATTACACATTTATAACTAATATATAAATGGAATATGAGGACTAGATACCATAACATATGTTAAAGAGTTTCGAGACAAGAAGTAGAACACATGTTTTTGAAAGGAGTACATGTGGAAATCTCTTTATCCATATAATCTAGGAGGAATATTGTTCACCAGAGGATCAGAGCATGATATAGAAATAAAGATTTATTTTACTTGTTGATAAAAATTATTGTGTTTTTGACAGAGGTGTATAAAAAGTTAAATGTATTGTCAGGTGATTGGGGAGTAGAACCAGTTACTGATGTAGAAAGGTGTAAGTGTATTTTATATCCAATTATAAGAGATAATTTGTATTTTTGGTGTATATCCACTAAAAATGATAACATGTTTCAAATCGTGGTGTATAAATGTTGGAGCATCTAACTGACATATAATGGAGCAATAATTTTTATTGAACATTTTACATTATCCTATTCTAATGATCATTATATACCACTATAAACTGGTGAGGCTGAGCTTAAAAAGAGAAATAGTATATTATTTTAAAATGTAATAAAATGTTTAATCTAATAGTATATTCCAAAAAATGAGTGTAAGAATTATTATCCTCCACTCTTAGTAGTACATAATTATTCCTTTGGCTATTTCTAAGTGGTATAATTTCTATGGTTCCATTTTAATGATCTAAAATTAATGAAAATAGAGAATTGAAATTCTATAAATTACCTCAGTATTATTACATTATATTTATTTAACTACCATAGTTATATGAATATGATATTTCTTAAATCCTATAATGTGGCCTTGAATTGTGAGATGCAACCACAGCTAATTTACCTCTAATAAAATATGAATCTTCTAATAGAGAAGCTAAAAAGGAAAATATAAAAATTGATTTTACTACTCAAAATTTCATCCTAATGAATCATTAATATATTATAAAAAAAAGAAATGGGTCTCTATACTGGAAAGGATATCTATATCAAATTTATAAGAAGCTATGATGGTAACATCAAATTAAATGAAATAAAATTTCAATTTTTTTGGAGTAAATTTAAGGTCATTAAACTGACTTATGAAAAAGATATTGAAGGATAATACATCAAGGTTAAGGATATAGTTATATATATATTTTATATTTTAGTGATAATATTTATGTATTTATCATTTGAAAAAAACAAAGATTTTTCTTGATGGGATTGATTTTATAATTTAGTCCAAAAAATAGGAAATTTGTGAACAAATGAGTTATAAAAAGTTCATATTACTTCTGAGATGAGAAATTTACCATCATTTATAGAATGAAAATGTTGATATTTCTTTAAAATACATTATAAATTTACCTGATAAAGAATAAGAGGTTGAAAAATAATATTTAGATATTGAGGTTGATGTGAGAAGGTTATTTTATTTATATAATGAGGGTTTAAAAGTAGAAACATGAAAGTAATTAGAAATGTTTCTGATGATATGGTATTGTAAATGTTTTAGAGACATTTCATATAAATATCTATGTATATAGAATGTTTAATGTAAAGAGGATGATGAATATTATAAATTAAAAAATCATCAAAAAGAAAATATAATAAATAAGAAAACAAGATTCCATAAGTTAAATCCAATGAGAAATCATGAGAATGTTGATAAATTATAAGTTGGATCTTAATATTATGTTGTTAATTTTCATTCTAAAATTGAAATTGTATTTTCCTCATAATTAAGTGATAATTATTATCGAAATGAATTGATAAATATTTAATAATGTTTAAATGTGTGTAAGAATCATATATTGAGAGTATTATAAATCTTAGGGAAGAAATGGAAAATTCATTATGTGAGGAAAATACGGCTGATGAAGAGTACAGTCTTATCAAGAATATAGAAGGTTGTATTGATGAGATTTGGAAACAACCTGATGGTCATGGACTTATTAAATATATTGTTTCATCTTTAAGAGAAACTAGCTATGAGGGAAAAGAACTAAAAGAGAAAAAATCCACCTTTCATTTTGTTGTAAATAAGATAAATAAGATGAGACAAGACTAATAAAATTATAAAAACATTAAAGTAGAGTTTTCTCATGTTATTGAGATTATTTTTTAGTATGGAAGGATAGAATACACATATTTTATCACAAATTATATTTATTACCTTTTTATTATATAGGTTGATAACATTAGGAAAATATATTTTTGAACATTGGTAATAATGAGATCAATTATTCCCCCTCAAAGAATGTAAGGATGCTATATAAGTATCTTTAAAATAATAAAATGAAGGATTAATATTATAGAATATTTCTACAAAATAATTCTAGAAAAATTCAATATCAAAGTTGAATATACAATTTATATTGTTATTACTGATTTTGCTGGAGGTATAGATACAAGGATTATTCTTCCTTATGTAATAAATATTTATCTAGAAAAATCCTTAAATAATGTTATGAGAAATGATAAAAATGATAAAATATCAGAATTGTTGAACTGAATTGCACAAAATATATCTGACTGAAATATATTTTTGTACTTATAACTAGTATATGGAAAATATGGAAAAAAAGGTCACACAGATGTTGAGTTATTGATAAGGGTCAGATGATATATTCCCTTAATTTTGAAATAGAATATTATATAAAAATTTATTAATTTGGATGAACACTACATCAATAATTTCAAGAATGTATAAGTTAATTCAAATGAAGTTGAGTAGGTCAGGAAAGAATAAATAGTAATCCAGCTATGTCTGTTTCTGTTTCTTAAGAGAATGGGGGATGGAGATATGGATAATATAGCTAAAGGGAAACAAGTGTTTCGAAATATAAAATAGAAAATACTGATAATATATCAATAAATAGAGATTTCAAGGTTAATGATGATTCATGTAATACGTGTGGTTAGTCTAGGAAAAATTCAAATGATTGTATGATAATATTATAAGCTCAAAAAGGGTTTTAGAGATTAACAAGGAAAATACGTTTCATTTATTATATATGTAAATAATAAAACCATGAATGATGATATTTTAAATAATTCAGGATTTATAGAATGTACTAAGATAGAATTATTCTTCTAAAAGGGATAAAAAATTCACTATTTATTCCTAGTTATTCTTCTTTATTTGGGATAATATTCATGGAATTAATGGTTTTGAATGAGTTTGGTATAATATTGATTGAAAATAATTAAGTATTGAAAGAATATTTTATTTTCCACAATAAAGATAATCTATTTGCATACCCTTAAGGGGTGAAATTTTTTGAAGGCTTTGAAAATCTAGTATTTGATACATTTTGGAATTTTTGGAAATCCCCATGAAATCAATATATAATAGTTCGCCAAGAACACAAAAAATTATTATTTTCAATTTTATATGAAATATTTTATTAAGGTTATTGGTTATTAAAAGGATGAGAAAAAGTGGGAGTTATTTTACAAGTAAATATCCTATTTTTATGGTTTGTTGAGATTACTGTGGGTTATTGTTTTTTTGAGAATCTTGGTGAAATAAGCCTTTTACTGAGTTTTTACCATAGTGTAACAGGGTTAGATTTTTATGGACTGCATTGAAATTTTTTTACAATATATTTTTCTATAATAGTTGTGAACTTTTATACTTTGAGATGTCTTAATAAAGTCTCATTTCATAGAAAAACATGTGATTCCAGCCTTTTCCAACTAGATACATATTTTATTCACATATGGAAATGGATATGAAAGAGGAGTTGTTGTGTACCTCTAAGTGTAGGAAAATTTATGATAATAATAATTGTATTTGAATATAAATTAAAAAAAAAAGACTTAGATGGAATAATCAATTAGATCAGATATATTCAAATTGGAGAGTATTGGTATATCTAATAAATTCAAATGGGGATATTAAACATCCCAAGTAATAATTTCACTTTTTGAAGGGATAATTTTTCTGGTGATGAAATTAAGTGATGATACTTGAGGGATCATTATGGATTCATTAGTTGGCACTGAATTTCATGCATGATAAATCTTCCAAATCCACATGTTTTGTGATTTTTTTCATTATCAAATGAAATGGAGTGTATAAATTTTTTAATAATTAAAAGGATATCCAAAAAAATTTAAAAGAATAGTTTCTTATGAATTATTTTTTTATTACTACTCTACTATTTTATGAATTATATGATTTATTTGATAAATAATAAGGTAATTTGTCTGCCATAGTGGATCCACTGAAAATAGCCCAATATGGGCTCCTATATGTGAGGTCAATACACTAACCATTGAAATTTTTTATTAATCAATATAATTATAGTTACATGAGTTACACATGTCATAAATCCATAATAAGACATGTAGTCAATCCATACTATGTTTGATCCAATTTAATACATAAAATCGATCTAGACTATGTTATATAGAAAATCCACATGACTGACCCAGCACAAGCTGCCACTCTAGACTGGTTCATGTGATTGATCCACATGGTGGATCCATACATGTATTCAATCTAGAATCATATATAGAGTCAATTTATATAGTCAATACACATTTTTAGTCCTAAATGATGGGAAATGTTGGGTGAATTTCCTAGGTGGAATTTATGGGGTGCATATATTTGTTATTTTATAAAAATATAATGAAGTTGTGATGATCTACTCATTATTATTATATATTATCTTCAGATGCTTATAATTTGATATAATAGTGAATAATATATAGTGATGGTAGAAGACATGGAAAAGGATATGATATGCATACCACATGAAATATTTCAATGTGGAAGAGAAGAATATTTTCATACATAGGTAAATTAGGTGGAATTAAATGATGAGAATTTATTAGTGTTGATAAATATTATATTAGAATAATGTATAGAGTAATTAATCCAGAAAAGAATAAATATTTAATTTAAATTTATAACGAGGATATTTATAAAGAACATATGGAATTATTTTTCAAATACCACATTTTAATAAATGCTTGAGTTTTCAGGTAATTATAATCAGAAAACCCATGGGATTTTATGGAAAAAGAATAATAATGAGACTCTGTTGAGATTTAATGAATATTAAAGGTGTAATAATATCATTAAATAATTGAGAAAGAATATTGATATTATTTTATAAATTATTATAAATGGAAAATACAAGTAAAGAAGAAATTGTTTTATATTGAGATTATTAAGATAACTCACAATGAATTGGGTGATAATTTTATGAGTTGATAAAACATCAATAATTAGTGGAGTTAAAGAAGAGGTGTTCCTAAATTAATCAATTTCTAGTTGATTTTTTAAGACAAGAAGTGATTATTTAGTTCTTAAACATTGTAAATACAAAGATCTGCTGTTGTATCTTCTTGTAGAGAAAGAAAGATCTCTATTATAATTGAAGTAACCTAGAGAAAGACTGAGGTATTCTTACATGCATATCATAATACGATAGACGTTGTGACTGGGGTGTATAACCACTTGGTGGTGTAGTTTTAGGAATGGGGTGTAGAACCATTCTAATCTATGGAGATGTTTAATTTTGATGTATAATAAAAAACATTATATATTTTTTGGTTAATGTTTTTATCAAATTACTATAGTGAAGTTTGTCACATCAATCTCCCCCTCTTCAATACATGGGGTGTTGTAATCTTTCCTCATGGCTTGGATACCAGTTGTAATCCCATTCCTATATCTATGAGCAGTTTCATTTCATATAAAACTTTCCTATACTGGAATCCCACCAGAAAATAGTCATCTTCCTTAAATGATACATAATATTCAGTTAGGTTCAATAATTTTACATTCATTCACATTAAAGATCATTTTAGATTCCGTGTTTTACAGAATTGGACCATATAAATTTCATATCAACTCAAATATTAAAAATTATACAAGTCAACTCACTATACATTTTATTCATAATCTAAAACATTTTAAAATAAAACATGTTTTATTTTCCATGAAAAAAACATCATAACATTTATATTGGATTCTTAAATTCCCTTACCCATCCTTACACCCTATGAAATAAATTTATAAAAATAGGATGAGCACAAAAATCTCAGAAAAGGGTATAAGAGAATGAAATAACCATTATCCCATTAATATTTTAAAATCATTAAACCATATGAAAAAATAAAATTTTAAACCAAAAAATATAAACCCTTTAGCATACCTCATGAAATGATAAGATTATTGTACATCTAATAAAAATCATAAATCATAAAGGTAACCTATAAAATCCAAAAAATTAATACTTTGTAGCTTTCACAATTATATAGGGAGTAACCTCCATTGTTATGTTTAGAATACCCAACACATTATATTACCTAAATCAACTAAGAGAAACCATATCATTTAACTCTGTCACATTACCTGATGCATTAGAGAGATATCACATGCTCAGCAACCCTTGGATTATAATGTAACCACCGTATACCTAAAATATCGTCATAAAGCTTAACACAATCATAACAAACCAAAAAATCACAAAAGAAATATTTCATTTCCAATTTTAAATGAAAATATATAATTTCAAGATATTGAAATAACCAATCCATTCCCAAAAACATTTTCAAAACCAAAATACCTGAAAATGTAATATGGTATTTAATTTTCTTATGAAAAAATTATTGCTTCTAAAATAAGACAAATAAAAAATAATGTTCACAATGACATAAAATTTATTATAGCTGTATATGTTAATAAAATTAATTTTATCATTTAGTAAAAATTTTTATAAAACATTTCTTTTGAAAACCTTTTAATGAAATTAAATTTCATAGGGGTAGAAAATACACCAAATTAAAGAAGGTTGTTTATATTATCAAAATATGCCCCAATGAAAGTAGATATAAGTAATGTCATATACAAGGATCACTTCACGATAATGTTTGAGTAAAATTATTATTTTACCATTTGAAAACATTCTGGATCATATAAATAAATTCATAAAAACCATATTTAAAACATGGTCATAAAATAAAATGATTTATAAGAATAAATCATCAAAATATTTAAATGAGGTTTTAGTAATAATTCTCTTTACTCATGTCTGAATCATCTCGCACGTTATTTATGTTATTAAATAATAAAAATAGACTAGTTCATAATGGAATGAATTTTTTTTTACAATTTTTTATTCATTTTAATTCATTAATAAATATGTTATAATAATTATTTAATTATTTGAGTTCATGTTAAATGGGTTGATGATATTCGATATATGAGCCTAACATGAACATGGTATGATGTTCATAGTCCTTGTGGTCATAGTTATATCATCACCATAATAATAATAATTAAATAATAATAAATTTAAAATAATAATTTTACTTTTAAATACATTTCAATAATATTTATATGAAAAATAAACAACATTACAATCAGGGAGACGGTAAGCCATACAAACGCATGAGTTACATATTTATTTTTCAATGATCATTACAGAAAGAAGATAATTTTAATTTAATATTTTAATAAAGATTATAATATCATTAAAATCACACTATTCTTTTAGATATAATTATACATATCATTCAATTGATGTAATTAGTAAAAAAATCCCATCACTTCAAGGAGGTGATGGTTCACACATTTCCACGAAGGACTTTATGATTTCTATGATGATGGAAAGTATGAAAATAATTTTTATATTATAAATTATAATGATAAATATTTAATTTATATAAAATATGAGTATTAATTATATCATTATAACTATTCATGAGAGGTTGTTATGGAAAACTAATTAAATCAGTTTGTGGAGGTGATAGTTTCCACGTACGCAAGAACGATTAATTCCTTTCCTAAATGTTGGAGTGGAAATGGATTTAGGTTATGATATCAATATAATAATTTCTAATTATATTTAAGATACTTTAGTTATTATCTGATAATAGTTGGAGAAAATTTTAAGGAAGTGGAATATGAAATAAAATAGAAACACTTAAATAGAAACATTACATTTCCATAATATAATCAAATTCTGTGATTCCTAAACAAATCTAAGTAGTGTGTAATTATTAATATAGGGTTTCAATAATGTGTGTATGTTCATAGGATGTGTTTTGGGCATATATTGGATGATAAAATTGGATTTCTAAGTGTTAGTAATAGAGATGAATGAGTATCCTTTTATATGAGAGTGGAGGGGCACCCTTGGAAACCATTAAAATATTTAATTAACATAAATTAATTTTGTGACAAAAATGACTAAAATTTTTCTTAGATATTATATTGAATGATTAAAAATAAATATCTAACAATAAAACAACTTGTATACATGTATTTAATTTTGTTACCCCTTTTATGTTTATTTTTACACCTTTTAACTCATATCGCTTTATCAAGCAATTAACACAAAAGAGTTAAAATGATTAATGTAACAAGAAAAACTACAAGTGAATGAGTAATTAATGACATATTTAGACACAAGTAAACTATTATGAAGAATCTTAAATTTCTATAAATTTTATATCATTTAATTAATTTTTTTATAGGTTAATAATTGAAATATGTCAAATTTGACACTATTAATAACTTGTCTTTTAAAAACTCGTAAGAACATGACTCCTTCTGACAAACAAATTTAAAACACAAAGAACATGTCAATGTAATCCTGAAAATTCTTTTATGGGATAAAATATATAAAATTATATTTATTTTAATATTATTAATATACTTTATTTGATTATTTTTTTAATAAATCAATCACTCCATTATAGTCAAATATATCACTTATATGACCCCATATTAATTTTTTTACTTATTAAATATATGAGTATGAAATTTTAGAAATATATTTAAATAAATTATAATAAATTTCATTTTGTCACTTGAGTAGATTAGAAAGGTTATAATTTTTTATCAGATTGATTTTGTTCGATAAAATCTCATCCAACGAAATTAGGACAAGTTTTAGAGAAATTTTATAATATTATAATAATATTTTTACTATTAGTTATATGATTTATCCTTAACTATGGTAAATATAATTCAAAAGTTACTATTCACTAATAATTACATTGATCCGATTAAAACTTATTTTTGATAGTGATTCAAACCATATATATTTTTAAAAAAATCAATTCAAAGAAGTGGTTAAATTCTATTTGACATGTAATGTTACAGATCGGGCGAGAATACGGTTAAAAGAGACATTCAAAATATAAATATGTTTTAATATATAATTTCAACTTAAAAACTATCCCAGTAAACTAAATTGAATTAATAAATGTATAATTAATACATTATGGCTTTAAAAATCAGTTTAAATTATAATTATTATTTAAAGAAAATAATAATTTTTTAAACACAATGTAGTATTTTTCAGTATTCATCAATAAATAAAACATTTCAGAAAAACAAAAAAAATTGAACCCAAGTAAATTTTCATGTCCCAAATATAAATTAAATGTTTGTTTTGTCATATATTACTTATAATAGTGTCCAAAACTAGATTTCAAATAGGTGTTCTATCAAAATACAGTAAAAATACCATTTTTAAAAAATACCACTTTTATGAATTAAAGGGAATATGATATTATAAAATGTCTAGAAAAAATATATGATGCATTCTAAATATCAGAATGAATTTATATTCCGCTAATATAATCCCACTAGAGTGAATTTCTTATTTTATAAACACAATTACTCAGACTCAAATTATTTTTCATAAAAACAAATCCTTTATGTTCAATTAGTTTTTATTTTAATTACTGCTTAATCACCTAACCAAATAATCATTATTATATTAACATTTGTATACCATATTTTTATAATTTAGTAAAAATTGTTTATCTACACTATTTTAATGGCTAAGAGATGACAAGAACTTAAAATTATAAAATTATAAAATATTATTTGGTCGTTATAATTTGGTCTCTCATACAAAGTATGATTTAGAGAAACCCATTACTGCGTGTCCGATACACTATCAGGCATATAGTCCCACTGGGGTAAAATTACCATCTTATTCAAAAATATTAATAAATAAGAAATAGTATTTTTTTATAATTTTTTGTACTGTTACAATATTCCCCCTTTGGGAAATTTCATCATTGCAATTTTAAATTTGGGCCTGGTAACTATGGTTTGACTTTTAGAAATTACTCCATTGAAATACCACAGTAGAAAAAGAGTGTATAAAACATCAACATTAAAATATGGAAAGGGAAGTATGAAGGTTACCTATGATTACACATTCTTGGATTACATGGAGGAAAACGTAGAAATGTAAGAGGAAACTAACAATCATATATAAACAATGGGTAATAAATCATTTGATGATGTAAATCTTAACCATCACCATACCATAAATATATGATGGGGCAAAATTTATTTAATAACAGTAAGAAAATAACATTTCATATACTTCGTGATCCTTTCAAATAGTAAATTAATTATTTTAATACTTGTAATATAAACATAAATAAATATACATACTTGGACGTAGAGTTTAATCCCTTAATCAAATTACACCATAAAATCATCTTTTTCTCTAAACGCTTATAATTAATGATATATTTTTCATAGTTGAAAGAATGTTTAAAGAATGAAAAAATACACAAAAGGTTATCTATATATTGACCATATGATGAAAATTAACAAAAACCAAAATGGTTATGATAAGATAACATAACTATCCAATGTTAATAAACCATTATTTAATGAAAAAATACTTCAATATGTAAAATTAAATAGGGACAAGAAATGTTAAATATAGACTTTTCAACAATATATGTCATTAAATTCATTAAAATAATAAAAACTGAGATTGAAACCCATTATTCAGATGTATTTGATTACAAACTCTTCAACGATAAATATTAATATTATCTCAAAATAACATTGATCTCTATTAAGTCTCTTACCAAAAATGAAATTTAAAAAACCGTATACTCTCTAATATTGGATAATAATTTCCATAAATAACCTTAATCAACATAACACCATAATAAAATCCTATATTCTTACAAATTTATATTCATACATAACTCTTAAAATAAAATACAATATAATTGTATTTACCTTTATTATAAAAAGTTCAATAAATAGTGATCTTTTTCAAGATAAAATTTATCAAATAATCCCCAAATTATTTTCCAATAACAAGGACATCAATTTCAGAAATCATAAGCTACCCAAATCAACATATTCTCATACCATTTTCATATTTAAAAAAATTAATCTATCATTGGAATTAATCTAGGCTAGTTGTTGGTGATTCCCCCTTATCTTCCTTCAGTTGTGTGTTTGATTCCAATGATATTGACAGATGTGATGGGTTATCATCAATCCCATGGGTTGTCTTTTTAATAAATCTATATAATTCCTACAACAATCCAAATATAAATTCCTAAAAATAACAATAACAGGATTTATCCCCAAATGATGTATTAGACCTATCATTTTAATGAAACTCAAAATCGAATTGAAATCATAATTCATTATGTCTTATATATATAGAAATTTTTTATTTCACCTCTATATGATATAATAAAACTATTCCCAAAAATAAGAATATCATACCTATATCATGGTGCCCACATGGTTTCATTTTCATTTGTAAACATATATTGAATGACTATGCATTTTAAAAATGATTTATAGCCTCTCAAAATCACTTGCTTCCTTTGTCCAAATACACCTTTTACAACTTGGGTTGTATGGGTGTTCACCGATAAATAGTTTTTGGAAGTAATATTTTATGGCATTTAATATCAAATCTTAAGATAAGAATTTATTTTTATAAAATTTTCCTACTTCTTTTGTTTTGAATATTTAAATCAATAGACCTTTTAAAATACCACAAGTACGTGATTTCAAACTATATTTTAAAAGAATGTATAAAAAAGGACAAGTAAGGTTCTCTTTATTCATCATCTTTTTAATATCAAATTATTCTTCAAAAACTTGTGAGAAGTTAGAATATCTGAAAATTCAATGATAATATTTTTTATTATAAAATATGATAATATTTTTAAAATTGTATTTTATTAAAAAAACCCCATTATCTATTGTGTGATTGAGATATATAGGAGGAGTTTGATATCTCATACAACTATTTTCAATGGAGTTATTTGTTTAAACAATATTAGAATCATTTGAAAATAATTTGTAATAATTATCACACGCATGTCATCAAGAAGAGGTATGAATTTAGTTTGAGATCATACTAATCCCATTTTTAACTGAATTTAATCAATATAGAAAATTTATATAATATGTATATAAATTTAATAATATAAATTGAAAATAACCACATGATTTTCCAAATCTTCGAACTTATAATAATGTCTAAACATTTCCACTAATACCAAATATAAAGAACCAAACATAAATCTAAAATAGTATTGAGTTAATTCAAGAATTTTATATTAATTCACATTGAGTATCTTTTCATCTTTAGTGTTCTAGAAAATTAGGTCCTAAAAATTTCATAACAACTCAAATGTCACAATGTAGACATGTCTACTCTCTATCAATGTTTTTATAATCAAAAACATTTTAAAATAAAAAAATAAAACTTTCTAGATAAAAATATTCATAGAAATCATCTAGAATTCCTAATTTATCTTATCCATACTTATAACCTATTTAAAATATTTTAAAAACTGCTATAATCATAAAAATATAAATAAGGGGTAAAAATACTGAAATAAACTGTATGTCTAAGAATATTTTAAACTCCTGAAAAAATTTCCAGAAAATTATGCTATTCAACCATAAAACATAAACTCTTATTAAACCTCATAAAATCATTGGATTTGTATAAACTCATAGAAATCATAAATTATAAAGGTAAATTTTGGCATATATAACATTCTTATATTACAATGTTCATGGCTACATTGGGAGAAACCTCCATGGTTACATTTGGAGTACCCATAACAGTATATTCCATAAATCTATTATGAGAAACATTAATTTTAAAATCCATACCATTACCCAATGCATTAGAGATCCATCAAAATCCCACATAGCCTCATTTTATCATTGAACCACCCATATACATAATCAATTCCAACGAACATTGACATAATCGTAACAGAAAAAACCATCATAAAGGAAACATTACAATTAAACATTGAGATCACAAGATATCAAATAATGAAATTAAAATAATCAATCAATTATAAAAAACATTTCCAATACCAATTTACCGGAAAATTGTATATAGTATTTTTTCATTTTTTTTAAAAATTTTTGTCTTTTAAGGAAATTTAAATATAAAATAATGTTTATAATGGAGTAATATTCATTGTCACCACATATGAGAAAAAAGTCCTTTCATAATTTATTAAAATTTATCATATAAAACTAATTTATTTGCAATACTTTAAATGAAATTAAAATCTGGTGGGGTTTATTATGCATAGTATAAAATAAGGTGGTCTATATTATCAAACTATGCCTCCATGAAAGGAGATTGAGAAAAAAGTTCCATAAAAAGATCCCTCTATGAAAAAAATTGAGAAAAATTAGAAAGTTACAATTTTAAAACATTAATTTCTATATAAATACAATAATTCAAACCATTTTGAGAATATATATGTAAAATAAAAATATTATTAATAATATATCATAAAAGCATTACAATTAGGTAATTATTTAAAAAGTATATTACCTCGAGTTCAACTCATCTAGTTTGTTATTTATAATCATGAATAATAAACATAGTTTAATTTTTGACATTAATGAGAAAATTGGTCAAGTGTATTATTCCTTTTATAGCATTAATTAATATGTTATTATTACTACTTAATTTTTGGTGTTCATGTCAAACGGTTTGATGCAATTTAGTATATGGTTCTAAAATGAACATTGTATGATGTCAATAATTGATGTGGTAAAAATTCAATCATATATAAAATAATATTCATAAAATAAGAATCAATTTTATATAAAAATTGTACATTTAATTACATTCATTAAATATGTATATGAAAAACAAACAACGTTACAATAATAGAGACACTAAGTTGTACGTACACATGAGTTACATTTTCATTTTTCAATGATCATTATAGAAAGAATGTAATTGTAATTTTATCATTTAAATATAATAATATTATCATTAAAATAATATTATTAATTTATATATACTTATATATATATCATACATTTTATGTAATGAACAAAAATGAATCACATTTCTTCGTGGAGGTGATAGTTCACACGCATGCATGAACAATGTTATTATTTTTATATACAGGGAAATAAATTATATAATAAAAATATTATTATCTTATTATGTTTAACATGTTATGAATATAACGTATGAATATTAATTATATCATTATTAACATTCATGAGAGATGGTTATGGAAAACAAATTAAATCGGTTCGTGGAGGTGATAGTTCATACGTACGCATGAACGATTAATTATTTTTGAATTCGATGGTAGTGGAGATGGATTTAGATGATGATATTAACATAATAAAATAGATTTTTATTGATTATAATTTTATTATTATCTCATAATCAATGGATATGATTTCAAGGATGTGGAATAAGAATGAAAAAAGAAACAATTTAAAAAAAACATTAAATTTCCTTCAGATGATCACCTTCCATAAGATATAAACACCTATAAAGAGGTTTTTATTCTTAAAAAATGCCACAATAATGTGGGGAGGAACTATAAGAATATTTTTTTGTGTATATTTTCTAATACACAATGCTTTTTAAGTGTGAGTAACAGAGGGTAACGAGTAGAGTTTAAAAGGAGGGGGGGGTACTTTAGAAACCATTCAAATATTAAATTAATATAAATTAATTACCAACTCCAAATGAAAAAATGAAGTTAATTATAATATAAGATGAGTTTATTTATAAATAAAATAATCCAATAATTTTTATGAATGTAATTATATTTTTCTTGTCCTTATCATTTTGTTTCTAACCACTTTTAACTCTTACTGTTTTAACATGTAATTTAATCTTGAGGGTTAATATAATAACCATACCATTCCAAAAGACCCCCAAATGAGTAATTAATGACATTTATAGATATAAATTAACTATGTGTAGTAATTTTCAATTTTATATGCTTAATATAATATAATTTAATATTTAATATTTTAAGGTACAAATCAAGTGAATTTTGAGACAATTCATAATTGAATTTTAAAAAAATCATGATTCCTAATAAGAAAATACATTAAACAACAAATAACAAGTCAAATTATTACATAATAACATTTTATCTCCTAAAATATTTCAATTTATATTTATTTTATAATTATTAATATAATAAAATTTAATTATTCCTTTAATAAATCTATTATTGAATCATTATTTTGTAACAATTAAATTTAATAATTTATTTCTTAAAATTATAAATAAATTACCAAGTTATAGGTAATAATTTTATATTTATTTGTACGATTTAATTTTCGATATATCACTTATATAATCACATTTTAAAAATTATTTTACTTATTAAAAATATAAGTATGAAAATTTTAAAATATCTTTAAATAAAATATAATAAATGACATTTTTAACCCAAGTGTCTTAAAAAGGTTATAAATTCTTCCTAAGGTTAGTTTTGGTCGAATCCCACTCATAAAATGAACATAGGACAAGGGTTAGGTTAATTATTTATATTATTTTATTATTTTAACCTTTAATTACAAGATTTATCCTTAACCACGGTAAATAAAATTAAAAAATTAATATTGACCAAAAATTATTTTGATCCAATTAGACAACATTTTTCATACTTATTACAGTCATGTATTTTATATTTATAATTCATTTTATAGATTTAGTTAAGTTATATATAACACTAATATCCCAGAAGTGGTGAAAATACGGGTAAAGAAGACGTTCCTAAAATCAATAAATTTTTAAATTTAATTTCGATTTAAAAAATTATTCTAATGATCTTAATTGGATTATGATATATATTTTTGATCTATTATGAAATTAAAAATTCAGTTTAAATTATAATAATTATAAAAAAAAATTAGTAGTATAACTACAATGAATTATTTTTCACTATTTCATCAAAAAATGAAACTTTTTTAGAAAAATTTCAAATATTCAAGATTATTAATATTGATATCCCAATTAAAAAGTAATAAATTTATTATGTCAAATAATACTTATAAAAGTTTCAAAAATATTGATTAAAAATAGTTTTGTTATGAAATTGTTGTAAAAATTTCATATTTGAAAAACACTTATTTATACATAAAATTGAATTTGATATTATACCATGTCTAGAAAAAAAATATAAGATGAATTTAAATCATCAGATTGAATTTTTATTTCATTAATTTAATTAAAAAATAGTGTTATCTTATTTTATAAACAAAATTAATCACACATTAATAGTTTTTCATAAAACACAACCTTTATATTCCATTGTTTTATATTTTTATTTATAATTAATTTCCTAACCAAATAATCATTATTATATAAATATTTGTAAACCCTATTTTCATAAACCAGTTAACATTGTTAATTACCACCATTTTCACAACTATGAGATAACTACCACATAAAATAATAATATTATAATTTATTCTATTTTTATTATAACTCTATCCTGAGTGAAAACAATGATTTTGAAGAAACCCATTGTATTGTTTTAGTTACGCTACCAAGCATATCACCACATTAAGGTAAAATTACTATATAATTTGTAAATAATAGAAAATATAAAAAAATATTATTATTTTATTTATTGGGATGTCACAAAATATGATTTATTTCATAAGGGAAAACAACTACTCAATTTAAAAAATACCTAATTATTGGGGTAAGATTAGTCCTTTCAAATTAAGAAAATGTGATCCCCTGTATTCCCCATTATGGGGAAAATTACTTGTTAATTGATTCATGACATGGAAACAGGTCATATATTCACAATTATTTACATTTATGGGAGCATCACATAATAGTAAGTGAAATAATGAAAAAAATAATATCGCACATATATAATAAGGGAATGTTACCATCACAGCCTCAACTATATTTTTATTCAAGTTCAAATCCTTCATGTGATCCAATGCATATTTTTCTTTTAAATCTCAATCATTAAATTAAATGTCATTAGGAATTTCTCTTTATTTCATGTTTCTTAAAAAAAATTTATAGTGATGATATTTAATTTTATGTAGTCTTGTTCTCATAGTTGTGTAGATCCACATCATGATCTATAGTTATCCTCAAAAAATATAATGCCTTTTGATCCAAAGTTTACAATTATCATTTCACAATATCACTTTTTCTTCAAAACATTTAATGAAGTTTCTATATCAATCAAGATGAGATATTCCTATATGTACATCTATAAATAGTACAATATTATTCTAAAAATAATTATATCCAAACTATTATATCTTATGACATCAAAATCATGCAATACAAAATATCCACCAAATCAAAAAACAACTAAGTAATATGAGAATGTTACCTGAGTTATTTTCATGTATACAAATGATCTATGATGGAATGATATATAATTTCTCGTATACTAAATTTTGAAAATATGATACTAACTTCACAGAATGAATATTAGCATAGTGTTAGAACATAGTGAATAAATAAAATAAATGAAAAAAGATAGGCGTACCATCAATGTATCAGATGTAAGTAGAACAAATTCACTATAATAACCAAATTAATCAACAAAAAATAAATACATTTTACTCTAACTTCTTATTATTTCCCAAGAACAATAAATATCCATGAAGAAATGGATAAAGTCACAATAATGCATTGCATGGTTTATAATTTTTCCTACATTCATGGGGTGAAGCAAAAAAGATATTCCTTTCAATTCATTAAAAATTGTCCCAATAAAATTTTACTAGGTACAAATGTCGATCAATAATAAATAAATACCAAACTCCTAAATTTTTTTCTACATCACCCTTTAAATAGGGTTCCACCTAGTTAAATATCTACACCGACTTCTAATATTCATATCCATCCATTTTTCTCAATATGAAACAACTGACTCCCCGAAAAAGTCTCAAATATATCTACATGTCAATGATAGTAGACCCATTCTCCCAAAAACCTCAATCTTTTTCTAGAAAACCACACTATATGGGAGTGAGATCATGAAAACCCCATTTAATTGTTTATGAATCAACTTAAAAATGCATATTTAAACTGAAAAAAATATTGTGAAACCATTATATTTTTATTAATCTTTTGAAAACTAGATGACCAACCTACTGAAGTCTTATTATACAGGTCTAACCTGGAGAAACAATTTCCTAATGTTTGTCCTCTTAGTAACCATTCCTTAATCTGAGAAGAGTGTTAAAACTAATTAATTTAATCTGTATCAACACAACCATCATTAATATGGATTTTATTATAGGAATCATCAACATCATAATCTTTATTTGATGATGATAAAACATCCACTTTTGTAGAGGTGTGACCATCACCACAATTCTTTTCTGTAGGTTCATCATCACCATTTTTACTATCATCACTGTCCCTATATAAAACACTAACAACACCACTACAAACACCAATTTATTCCTTCATTTCATTTTATGATGTATATTATAAGACCCAAATATTTTAAAATATATTTTTATTTAGTATATTTAATTTATTTTATACAATTTTTTATACCCGAAGGCAAGCTTAAAAGAACCAAAATATAATATAAAAATACTATTATTAAATTTTTATTATTATCAACAAGACAATGGTTTCATGTTTATGAATACAAATAACCATATTATGAAATATGTTTATAAATTTATTATTTAATAAAATACCTAATAAAAAATATGTTGATTATAAATTTGTTTGAAATAATGATAAATCCTTTTATAGGTATATGTGATATTTCTCATAAAACTATTGTTATGTGTGTAATTTATTTTCATTCTAATAGATTAAATAAATCATTATTTATGAATTAGTATAATAAAAAATTATATTATTTAACTAATTTAATGGAACATCATTCCGTTAATTTTTGAAATTAGGTATGGAGTGATAATATATACTTTTTAAGGTTTAGTAAGTCAATTTCATTAAAAACGGTTTATAATAATTTTTTAGGACAATATTATTAATGTGTACCAATTTAAGAAACATTATTTTAAAAATTCATAATAATTTTCAAAATAATAATATCATAATATGCTGAAGATGATTTTTTTAATTTTTTAGATTGGATTTACTTTATATTAAAAAGTGAAATTTTTGGATTTCAAAAAAATATTATTTTCTTAAATCAAGTTATTTGTAATTCATGTTTTATTATTGTTTTTTTAAAGTAATAGAAGATATAATGGATTTATTATAATTTCATTAAATCTATATTAAGAGGAATTATTCTTGATTTGGTAGGTAGTAATTTTTATTATTTAAAAACACATATTTCTAAATGTGTTTCCATTATATAATGAAAAATGTATATTAAAATTGATTTGATCCATTAATACACAATGAATCTTGAGAATTTATTTTATATTTTTATGCTTGATGTTATTGTATGATAAAATTTCCCATTTCATTTTTAGTCATAATTAATTGTTACTTATGTAAAATTTTATCTCCATGATAATGGGTAAAAGAGGTTAATTAATTTTAAAACTATGTGATAAGGTCACACAAATTAACAAATATATTATTTTTTTCATATGATATTTTTATTTAGATCATATCTGTAAACAAATTTTAAAATGTTTATATTTTCTGCTTATTAGTATTTCGCCCAATATAAAATTTTATGTTAATAAAAGTTTAATAATGTAACTCTCTTTCGTTTAACATATCTAATATTTTATCATTAGGATCATAGAGGGTATAAATGATTATAAATATTTATTTCTTTATTTAGTAAACTTTTTATAATATATTAATGTATTTTTAATTTTGGAGATAATTTAATTACATTGAACACTAATGAAATATTAATGTAATGAAAATTCATTATATTGAAAAATTATGTAAAATTATAGTAATACATCATTCATGACATATTATTTCTCAGGAATTTATTGAATAATTTTTGTTTAGATGTGATTATGAATTTTGGTAAACTAAATTTCCTTTTTTACTTTAATGATTTAAAATTTTAGATACGTGAAGAGTGCTAGATATTTCCTTAAATGAAATTTTCTGTTTTATAGTTATTTTAAAATTTTAATTTTTTTAAAAAAAATATTGAATAATTTTTAAGGGAAAATGTGAATCATATAATTAATTATTCAATTATCTACCAATTTCAAATTGTAAATTTTATTTCATGGCCCTTAAATGTGATTTTTTTAACTTTTGTTAATGTTAACAAAAGGTTAAAATTAAATGAGAATATAATTTTTAAAAAGACAAATGAATTGGAATAAAAATTTATTGATTGATTAAAATTCCCAATTATCATCATTATATTATATTATATGGATCTTTGGAACAATTTAACCTAATTCTTAAACATATTATATATTTATGTTTCTTGTATTTACATGTTTTTAATCCACCTTGCTTATAAAAGGGACCTCCTCTCTTCACTTGATCATGACTTTTATCTCTTTAATTATACTAAGACCTATCCAAATACAATCATAAATCCCCCCAACTTTCTGGGAACCCTTTTTTTACTATAAGACTACCACTTGAAGGCTTATGGTTTATCCCAAATAATGTTTTCCAAATAATATGTATAACTTATAACTGACTATTTCCATTTTTATATATTCTTTCACCACCTCTAAATCACTAATAAAAATGTTTAATGGATAAAATAAATACACTACATAAATTTAAATTTTATTTTCTTAATTTCACAAAAATTTTCTTCTCTTTCCATGCTTATGGGAAAATAAAGAATATCTCATGTGTTTCTATGGAAAACAATCTCTATGATGTGGTGTATTTTATTCTCCATCACCACCATTCATGGATGATTATTATGATGTAATTGAATTTGATATATGAAAATTTTGAAATAAATTTTCATATTAAGTTATACTATTTTATCTACCATATTACCTTATAATCAATTATAGTATCACAATATCATTCGAGCAAACGTATGGACTACCACTTCCACAAAGCTGTGTGGTTGGTTTTTCATTTTGGATTTACGAGGATGGTAATAAGGATAGATTTAATGAATATATAATATATTTATGATATCTTTATGATTTTAAAAAATTTAATTATTATTTATGATTATTTAATTACATCCATCAAAAAGTGGAAACATCACTCATTCATATGTATGGATTACAGTCTCTATGAAATGATTAAGTTTAGTTTTCATAATTTTATTATATTGATAATTATAATATTATATGTAATTAATAAATATAATTTTTAGGAATTATTTTTATTTTTTAGATGATGAATTAATCACCATTGTTCATGTACTTGAACTAATGGACATAAATATTAATCTAAAATGATATACTATTCATGAGAATAATAATTTATTGAATATTTTTAATAGAATGATGATTATAAATTTTAACTGAATTAAATTTACTAATATATATTATATTAATTTTTAATGTATATATAATAAAAATATATTTTTATAAAGGATTTTTGAATATGTATAAATCAAGAAATTATATTTGGTATGATTTTCTCATATCACTTTTATTTCTATGAGGCATATTCAATATTTACAACTTGTTTATTTCGTATAGTGTATATACATCCCATTAAAATATTTTAAGATTATTTTGGTAGAAATTATGAGTACCTATATATCCATATATGGTTATCACATTTATGATATTTTGTTCCAATGCTTACCAATGCTCTTATCGATTTATGTTACAATTTCTTTTTAATTTGGTATAGTCTATATTAAATTTCCCATAAATGGAAATTACATAATACTTATCCTATAAAAATAATATAATATATTTTAATGAGTTTATTTATTTGGTTTTCATGCATTCTTTTTATTTTTTTCTATATATTTCTTAAAATTTATAAGAGAATTTATTTAAGGAAAATAAATCTTATTTATCATTTTGGTCAATATTTTTTTCCTCCCTAAAATTTTTCTCTAATTTGTTTTTCAAAAAATGTTATTAATAATATAAAATTATTTTTTTAATTAATTTGAAATTATATTTAGATTATTCACTATGGATTAAAATATATCTTTTTTCCATTTTTTAAATGTGCTATATTTTACTTCTTATAAAAATGTAAATGAATTATCTGTTTTTACAATTACTTCATGAAAAAATTTTCCCATCCTTTTACCAATTTTTTATTTTTAGGATATATTAAATGTTTTCTAGGTCTTTTTTAAAGAAAATGTTTTCATTAATATTTTTAACATTTTTGTTTATTAATTTTTATCAAAATTTGTGAAACATTTCTCTATAATTTTATATCATATATTAAATGATTTTAAAAAAGAGATTTTTAACTATTTAAACATCCTTTATGGATTAATATTTTCAATGGAGATAGACTATTATGATTCCATACACCATTTTTTTGTGATATGTGATAACTGTTATCAAATATTAATTTCATAAAAACAGTTTCCTTCCAAGGGTTGATTATGTTATGATGCAATGATGAATTCTATTACAATACCATCCACCTCCTTTCTATATATGTATTCTGATTAGGGAGGGATTAATTGATTAAAATCAATATTATTTCAATGATTTAAGATAAAAAGATCTTATTTATGATTTTATAACCTTTTAGAAAACATATTTATATTTTTTTATCTGATTGGTGGGCCTGGAATTATTTATCCCTCCAATTAATCAGATAAATATGTATATCTCAAGAGATAATAGGCACTATATTGGGGAGTTTCAATAAATTTTATAATGGAAATTGTTCACTATGATCATTTTTTTTGTAACCCCTGACAATGGAAATAAAAGAAATTAAATTAATACAGGTCCAATATGATAGTATTATAATTGATTCTCGAATAATGTAATGATTTTATATGCTTATTATTATGATACAAAATTCCGATGACATGTTCTAATTCATATTATATGATTTCATAGATCATGATTGCATAATAGTGATTCCTCACTATTTGAAATAATTTGTTCTAAAATGATAAATATTAATTCCATGAATCATGGTATAGGTCATATGATTTACTATGGATGAAATTTATAGGTTTTACTCATGATCTCATAGTCTTACACATAAATGTTTCTTGTATATGATAAAAAACTAATATCTCCCACGCATACCTTTACTGAGAATATGATCTCACCCATTATTATATTTATATTTTCTCCATGATATGTAGATTTTTATTATGTAATATTCGTCCAAAAGTAAATAATGTGTGGTGATTTTTTATTAGATATTGAATACTTCTTAAAAAATAAAAATAGTAGTAATTTAATAGAAAAATTCATAATTAAGGTGAAAGATTTGTGTTTTATTACGTAAAGGGGTTTTCTTAATTATCTTAAACTCCAAAAAATAATTGTATTAGATATATATTACAATGAATATTGGTTATTTTATTACAATTATTTACTATTAAAATTTGGTCATTTTAGTTGGCATTAAATCCTGTTTGGTAATAATACATTTTTATCACTAGATCAAGGTGTATGAGTCTCAAGCCCCATAAGTCGGTATTAGATATAAATTTCGATAACAATATATGTTAGGAAATTTAAATATGCATCTAATTTAAGAGTTAAGGATACCACTATGGGTTGGGATGGTTAAGGATAATAATATTTTTAATGGCATTATTACCCTTTTGTTGATTTTTTATTGGATTTCAAAGTGCCTAAAAAATATGGGGAAGATTTTGTTAATATTTAATATATCACTGACAAATATGTAATCCTTATATTTAACATTATATTTAGTATATATTTATTTTGTAATAATGTTAATGGGATCGAAATTTAAAAAAATAATATTTAAACTTTGGATTATGGTTATGAGGAAATTACATTTAATGATAATAAATCTCATATAAAATATTTGGAAAATATGGGTTTGAATGGTAATTTTTTTACTAATTGGTTTATGTAAATTTTGTATAATTAAACATTATTTGTAACATTAAATGGTTAAGGTGAATATAAATGTTTTTATCTTGACATCAATTCTAGTTATAGATATTCTTTCTTTGGATAACCTAAGGATTCGAGTTTTAATCGGTTGTTTTGAGTGAAAATTTGAAGTTCTTCAGAGTTTTTGATCATTTTTATGGTTGAACGTTGATTAATGAAAACCGTGTTGGTCATCCAAAGAAACCATGAGGCTATTTTTTGAGGTATAGAAAAGAGATCAATGTTAACTCACCGTTATTCTAAAAAATATGACCTTATCCAAAACCATGTATCATGTAGTTGTGGAATTTCACACTAACAAAGATCAATCGTTCAAACAATCTGACCAAACCATAGAGCTCCACAGGAATATAAGAAGGTGTTACATAGTTGGTAGACAATTATCCAAACTATGAAACCAACATGTATGACATTAATTAATTAATATAAATTTTTATAACCCAAAAAACATTTATTTATCCTTAATATTATTTTTATGAATTGGGCCCTCCACTTAGGAGACTCCATATAGAGATGTTGAATATTTTGTTCCTCCCAATGACTGATTTTGATATATATTTATGAAGTCTGATTTCCATTAAATTTAATTTTTATTATTTCATCTTGATTTACCCACATTAAATTTATATTATTCTTATATAAGAGGTGTATTTCATAGATATAAGCCATAAATGATGATATAATGATTTTTCAACCAGATCAACGATTTAAGGTGGTGTAATTATTGGGATATTTGCTAATCATTATGTGGATAATTGAGTACATTATAGTACATGGTCTTTATATCTTCCTTCTTGATAACTGGATTAATCAATATGGATTTTATATTTTGTGATTAATATTTAGGATCTTCCCTTAATTTTCAGAGACCTGCCTTCCTTTGATACATGGATACCATGGAATTTTTGTAATACATTGTTCTTGAGGTGTGTGGTTTCATATAATGTATTTTTTCTTCTGAAAATCACATGTTTTTTCAATTTACAACATTACTTCTAAGATAATAGTAGAATGGTCTTGTGTATATTGGAATATTCACATGGTGGATTTTTATTTAAAATTTATTTACATTTTATATGATAAAAAGGATGATTTCTAAGAATCATTTAATTATTTAATAAAATTGGATTTGAACACATGGTTTTGGTGTGAAAAGTTTTCTTGAAAATATTATAATTGTATAATATGACTATTGGAAATTATTTTTAATATTCAGAACAATGGATACCTTCGTAGATGAATAAAGAGATGGGAAAGAATTTGTTTCCCTAACTCATAAAGACTGTAACGCATTGCGGTGGTCCACTATTCCTTAGGTATTCACATCAAAAACTAGTTCACATGAAATTATACGGTGATTCAACGATTAGGGTGTTTACATACACTACATGACTTCATTTAAAGGAATGATTCAATGACAATATTCATTAATAATCATATCAAGTGAGAATCATATTAAGGTGAAACAAATATTATATTATAGGTACATTCCAGTGTGATTTTGTTCTATGTGGATTTATAATTAATTATATGAAAATTATATATATATATTCAAATATTATTTTAATTTGATTTTGTAAATTTTTATATTTGAATTAACTCTAAATTGTTTTAAAAGGTTAATTTCATTGTTTTAGTCAAATTTTGAAATTTGAATATTAGTCTTCTTTGTCATTTAAAATATAAAAATAGGATTATTGAACAAGTATTTCCAATGGAACAGATTATGGTATCCCATAATTCTTATTTTTCTGAATCTCTATAGAAACACATGGGTTTACGTAGACTATGTTTTTTCTGATGTTATAAAGTTAAATAAGTCAATGTTAGGTGGTGGTTTTTTTATTTTTCTAGGTTAGGAATTATGGTGCTGACCTAGTGGGATACTTTCCACATGGAACATTATGAAAATGGTCATTGTAATTTATTAATTGGTTACTAAGGGACAATTTACAAGGTTCTTGGTTTATTAACCAGGTTAATATTACTTTTTTGTTTGAGACTTTTAGGCATTTTTATCTATACAAATCATATATTTGATATTGGCTATATTATATGGATGGGTTAAATCAATCCCAATGTTATAATTTTTTATTAATACCTTGTTTAAACCCATATGGATTTGTATTTCCCTTTCTATTTTATTTTCAATTAGTTTAGAACCTTTATTGATGTGTAATACTAGGTAGTTCATGAATAATTTATAATATAATTTGTGAATTTATATTAGAAAATATATTGTAAATAGGATTATAAAAATTTATTTTATTTATTGGAAAATTAAGGTGATTCTCATTGTTTTAGAATATTTTTAGTTTATATTAGAGGAATATATTATTATGGAATATAAAATATATTTTATGTGAATTCATGATTAATTGATTTTATTTTCTTATAAATGTTATGTTGACTTTTAAAATATTTGTGATCAAATATTTCTATCTTTTTTGTTTGGAATTTGGTTAAAAAAATTTATATTTTAAAAGTTAATTATTTTGTAGTTACATAGGATTATAAGTGGGTGATATTATATATATTTTTGAGGATTAATGATTATTTTTACATATGCTGGTTTACTCATGTTATGTACTATATTATAGTGTTCGGTAAATATAGAGGGCTATGATGAATAAATTTTTATTATTTTTGGATCTTATTATCCATTATAATATTATTTTTGTGATTTATATATTAAAAATTCATCATGATTATTTACCAAGATGAATATGTGAAATATTACTCAAAACAGCGAAAATAAAAAAAAATGATTTAAAAAACCCAGGAAGATAATGATATCACATTCTATTTCTAAATTGTAAATGAATCACACTAAATCAATAATGACGAATATAAATCCATTGTGTTTAATGTGGAGGATATTTCATAACTATCAAGGAACTTGTTTTGAATATTTGTAATCATTATTACTTTAAAAATAGCGAGAAAGTTTTAATTTTTCCAATGAAATGATATGTTTCAAAGTAATTTATTTTCTTTTTAAAAAACATTTTTTAATGATGTTATTAAAATATATTTCTTTCCACATTGGTATATTTATCTTCCACTCCTTAGAAGTTATTCATATAACATTTGATAACCTTTTTCATAAAAAAGAATAAATAAATATTTGGGATGAAATTTATTTAATATTGGTATAATTTAACACTATACTATAATAGAGTATTTTTACATTTAATAGATTTTAATGGGTTTTTATGTGATATAAATAACACCAAGATTAAAAAAACCATGATATACTATCAAAATATTATTACATAAATATTACATTCATTACCCAACCATTGGTTTTGTTTGAATTTATAAGAAAAAAAATACTAATAAATATATTTAAAAATTATATATATAGAGTAATATTATTAAAAAAAAAATTGTTATTTATTATCAATTATTTGTAAATGAAGATAAAATCATTTGATGGAAAAAATATATTTTTTTTAAAAAAACTACTAATATGTGTACAATGATTATTATCTTTATATAATAAATTAATCACTAGTAATAAATGATTTTTTTAAATATTAATATTATATATTCATTTGAAAAAAAAATTAATTTTCATTAGATTATGTTTATTAGGAAATAAATTAGAATAAATTCATTTTTCTTCAAAATTGGGATTTATTACATTTTCTTAACGATTTTTAAAAACAATTTCCAAATTTTTAATGAAATTTTAATTAAATAAATAGTAATTATTTTTTAAATAATAATTTTAAAAACATTTTTTTGATGAATTTTTTAAATTTTCAAATAGCATTGATATTTGAATGAATAGTGAAAATTTTAATTTTCTTAAAAATAGTAATCTCTTTTCCTTAATTAATGTAATATTAAATAGTAATTCTATTATAGAATGAGGTTTTAAGTATCATAATATATATTTGATTAAAAAAATATTATTAATTACTTAGTAATCATTACCGTAAATTATTTTTGATGAAACTTTTTCTATACCTATAGACACATTTTTGAATAATTATTTTTTCATTACAATTGGAATACATATATTAAATTTTATTTTGGAAACTTCTAGAAATTTATTCATTAAAAATTATTTCATGTTTTTAGTCATGGGATATAATTTGTTAAATATATTAATTATTATCTATTCATAATGAATTTTATCCATAGTAAATGTTTATCATCACATAACGAACAAATTTGGATAGTCAATGTTAAAATAATCTGATAATGTGTCAAAATATAACCATAAATTATCTTTTATGTTTTATTTGTTTAATTCTACTATAACTATACTTAAATTGAAAGTATTACATTTTAGTACAACTTCATTTCTATTATGAACATTAAGGTATTTGTAGTTGAATTTTTTTTTAGAAATATCACTCTCTTTCAACTAAATTCTATAATATATTGCCATAGTGATAGAAATTGTTAAATAATGAATATAAATAAAAATATTTAATAAAACTATTTTTTATGGTTTTAATTAATTTTTTAATTTTTAGATGTTGTATAATTACACATTGCACTTATATAACATCGACACAACAGTTGTACATGTAGTAGTAAAATCAATTTAACGTCATTGAAAAAAATAAAATAAAAAATTTATTGATGAATTATGATGAACCCAGAATTTCATGGTTTAATATAACTTTCAGGTATTGTTTAATGAGTTTATAATATGTTTTCATTGTTTTATTGATTTCTTTAAATTCATGATATGTGAATCATCCCGGAGGTGAACATAATTTGTACATAAAGTTTGAAATTATATTTACATCCTTACAGATTTATGAAAATTATATATTGAATAAAATTTAAGGGAAAATTAATATCCTATAATTTTTTTTTCATGTATGTCTAACTATTATTTTCTCCACTCACTTTCACTACCATTAAATAATGAAAACATAGTCAATTTGGTAATAGATAATCATGGTTAGTGATGAGGTTAAACCAAATGATATGATTTAAAAGCACATATAACTATATAAAATTAAAAATTAAATATATTTTTTTATCCTCTTTATATTTTAAAATATGTCAATTTTGATCCATTTTACAAAAGATAGAAACAAAATATATAATAATGTCAAATTTATTTTTATTTTTACCAACCACCTCACTTATCAAATGGAAAATTGTCCCTTCAACTCCATTGATATTTTTAGAACTCCAATATAGATTTTCTATTCCCAAATACATTAATTATTTCAGTAATAAATTTCTAGACAATATTATCACACTATAAGATCCTGCTTTAAAGGATTAATTGGTTACCCAAAGTAGTTTTTTCCAAAATACTATGTACAACTATTAACCAAGATTTTCCATGATTAATTATTTTTCTACTAACCATAAGTCTTATAATACCTTGTTTATATGATAAAATTTTTATATAAAATGGAAATAATTGTTTTTATGTTAATTTCCAAACCTTTATTCCTCTAAATTCCCTCCGAGTTGGAAATGAAACCATCGCTCGTGTGTTCTTACAAACAACCATCCTAAAAAAGAAATGCATTTTATTCTCCTAACTACCTATCATGAAAGAATATTTTGATGTATTCAATTTTATATATGATATTTGTGGAATAATTATTTTTCTATAGTTATAATTATTTATATATATTCTCACCTTCCCTTCTAGTGGAAAGGGATTACGATGCATGTGCTTAAGTGTGGATTATGATATTCATGATGTGATGTCACTTGTTTTTAATTTATTATATAAATGGTTGAGAATAATTAATTATTTAATGAATATATATGATATTCTTGATATTTGTTTGTTTCCCAATATCATATTTATTCTATTATGTACATTTATAACACCCATTTAAAATTTGAATCATCTCTCATATGTACGAATGCACTAGTATATCCATGAAGGGATGTAACTCATTTTTCATCACCAAATTCAATGAATGATTATGAAAGTGTATATAATGAATATATATTTTTACAATGATGTTATTACGATTATTTTTATGGTGAAATGAAATACAACATACAAGAACTGTAACCATAAAAATAAAATGTATTTGGAAAAAAAAGTTATTAACCAAACTTTTTTAATGAAATTATTTTAATAAACGGATAACTAGATTCTCGAAGAGAATGAAATATATTAATATATATATATATTTATTAATATGGTTCTGGAAATTATGTATAATAAATTTACATTTATTATATAGGATGATTTAATCCACATGAAACAAAAAACGATTTAATATATGGGATTCTCATCTAATATTTATTTTCAAGAGACATGTTACATATTGAATACCTGTTTCTTTTTTAGGAGTATGTAGTACCCATCAATATCTTTTATGATTATTTCCCTAGAAATTATTTGGAATTAAAAATCATTATATTCTTCACTCTTTTATGTTATTTTCATTTATAGATTACCAATGTTATAAGGGATTAATGTTACATTATCTTTTTTTTGTATTTTCCCTATAAATATTTCTTTAAGGGAAATTATAGGATAATAATGCTTTAAAACTATCTATTTTAATATTCTTTGATTATTTATATAAATTTAATTTCTTCCTCACATTTTCAACATTTTTGGTTATTAAGAGCCCTAAGAGAATATTTTTATGATCAACCAACATTATTTCTCTGTTTGGACATGAATCTATATGTTTAATATCAATGCTCTAAAATGTATTTTGAATAATGTTTTTAATATACTACATTAAATATTTAATGTAATTTTCAAATATATTTTACCTAATTTATAAATGTTTAAAAAATTTCTTCGGCTCATTTTCCAAACAATCATTTCTTCATTTTTATTGAGAATGTGACAGAGTATTTGTTTTAATGATTATAGTATGAACTATATTTCACACAATTAGACAAACTAATTGTATTTAACATTACAATGTATGATTCCAAGGTTATTATTAAATTAAATATTTTCTCTATAATGTTGAATATTGTGTTGTTGTTAAAATTTTCCAAAATGATAAGAATTGTATCTCTTAAATTTAAAGCGTATTGTAAATTTTTTTACATAATAAATTTTACTATCTTTGACCAATTACATTGAATATTTTTATATTTCATTGGTTTTGTTATATTTTTTATTTTATAAAATTCTTTCAATGAATTATGAAGATGATGATCATAGAATGATTTCATGAAACCTATTTCTTTCCATGTGTCAATTAAGATGATATGGGTTATTGAAAACACTTACGATACCTTCAAATTCCTTTATTTAGACTTATTGTGATTGTGCAATGATATAATATTTATGAAAACTATTTTCCTTAAATTATTTTTGATATAATGAAATGGGAAATGATATTATGAACCTGTGGAACACTTTTATACTGAATCCATTATGTGAGGGATGAGAAAAAATTATATGTCCCTTTAATAAATTGTGTAATAATAGATATATAACTTGATAATATGTAAAGAATTTATAGTGAACATAAATTTTTATGTAAATTGTTCTACAATGATAGTGTTTTGTAGGAACTGTGTCTATGGAATTGATATAGTGGGGAAATAACCCAATCTGATCTGATTTTTTTTGTTGGAAGTGATCCACGACTAATGATATGACTTTCAAGGAATATGATTCTTCTAAATATTCAATGACATGTTCTAATTCTAATGATATTGTATCATGTATAATGATTGATTAATTATGATTCACATCTCTTATAAATCATGTATTTTAAAATAAAAAGTCTTTATTTTATGACTCATTTTATATGATATATGAGAAATTTCGTATAAAAATTAGAAGATATAATCATTAACTTGTATGGATATTATAATTTTAATATTCAATATAATCATCAGTTGATATATAATATGTTTACACATATTATTTATATGAGATCAACTTATAATACGCTAATAAATAATTACTTATTTCCTTTTAAATAAATTCACTATATTTAATAGCTTGTAATTCTTGTAACATCAGGTTTAAACAAAATAAAAAACTATTTAAAACTATTATTTAAAATTGACCGTTATAACCTAAAAGTTATGTTGGTGGGTATGGATATGAATTATTAATTTTAAAAAATTTGTATATCCATTTATTAATATAAAATATGTATTATTTAATATAAAAAAACATTATTGAAAAACTATATTTTTTCCAATAAAATGATTTTTTAGTTTCTTGTGCACTTCATATAAAATAGAATTTTGAATATATAAAAAATTTACTTGAAAAAAATAAATAAATTTCAGAAATTATAATATAAATATTATCTTAGGGTGATATTATTAAGTTTTATTAAAAGTATCATTTTTTCAATCAATACTGAATAATAGTATTTTTATTAAAAATTTCAATTTTGTTTAAATAATTAAGAAATTTAAAATATATTTAAATTTAGTTTTAATTTATAACTAGTTAAAATGTATTATATTAAATATAGTTCGGTTTATTTTAATCAATTTCTCATTCAATTATGATATTAAAATATTCAATTCTTATAAATTTTTTCTTTAGAAACCTGCACTTTCATTGTTTATGGGGGTGTAATATAAAATTGGTTTATGATAGCAATGTGAATTTAATTTTTAAAATTATATTCTATATATAAAATAATAATAATTAATAATATTTTCAAATAATATTTTTACCATTTTTAAAAGTGAAGGAAGCAAAAATTAATTATTGCATATATGGTAAATACTAATTTAATACAGGTTAAACTAATCATATATGGTTGAAAATGACTTAATAACTTTTCCAAAACCCATTTATGGGAATATTTAAAGCATATTACATGTATGGGTTGATAATTATGAACTATTGCGGCATTTGGTAAGATAAAGACTTGGGTACAAGTGATTCATTTCAAAAAATTCCATGTATTTCTTCAACCCCTCTTTTAAAAGGCCACACTCCTCACCACTCTTCACATATCCATATCCATATCCAATTGGTTCAGCCAATAATAGAAAAAATAACATCTCTAATATACTGACAAAAACCTTTGTCCCATGTATTCATTTGACAAAAATCCTAGGTTTTTTTAGGGAGAAAACCTTAAGAGGTAAGGTGATGAAGATGTGACAGTGTTAAATACATATTTTTATTTTATTTCTTATTCCATACCCTTAATATATTATCCAACAATAATAGTATAGAACCAAAAATATCTACCAAATACTAAGACATTATTATGTTAATTAATAATTCTATATACATTATCTCTTCCATCAAATGGGAAACAATATCGTCGATCATGTGTATGATGGACAACCACGATGCAAACCGATGCAACTCATCTTCCATCAAAACCTCTCATGGATGGAGAAAAATGATGCATTTAATTTTTATATAATATTTATTTTATAATTACAAATATTTAATTATAATATTACATATACATTTTTGAAATCTATTTTGTTCAGAATACTATAACATTCCTCTTGTGTATGATGAACTACAACCTCACGAAGTGTTATAATTTTTTTAACATATGATTTACATTAAAGATAATAATATTTATATAAATTAATATATTTTATATATATGAAATGATATCAATTATTTATAATTAATATACCATACACTATATTAGAATTTTACCTATAAAGGGAATTATATCTTTACTTGTGCATACGTATGACTTACCATCTCAATGAAGTTAATAAATTAATTTTTCATTCCCAACGTTTAATAAAGGTTCTAAAAATGTATATAATGATTAAATATATAATTTAATTATGGATTATCATTAAGGAGATGATATAATAATATTATATATAAATGAACCAGAACATTCACGGAAAAACAAGCATAAAAAGGATCTCTACAAATGAAATAATGAAATATTATCAACATACTGGTGGTAAAATTGTAAAATATCATAATATATGATATTATAAATATTATTATAGATATTTTATAATGTAATACATTGATTAAAACTATTATACATTACTTTTAACAATTATCAACTAAACTAATGCATGAGGCAGTATATTTTGTCTTAATTTCCGTTTCATTGAAAGATATTTTTAATATAAACCTATTCACATTTATGAAATTTATATACTATCCAATTTATGTATATATCAGGAATATATATTTATTCTAGATTATTATTGTTTTTTATAACTTTCACTCATCAAGGGATTACAAATTTGAAGTTACCAAAGAAGAAATAAATGTATTGTATATTCTCAAATTCTTTTATGATTATTTATTTCTTCTTTGAAGCCTAAATTTCATATGATAATTCATCATTAGACACTACATTTTCCATAAATATTAATTTTATTTTATACTTTATATGATTTGTTTGGAAGTTGTATTCAATTATTAAATATGGTGGTTTGGTTGAATTTTATTTGATTAACTATTTAAATGTTGATAAATACGTATCTTATATGAAAAATGGATATTTAATGGTAAGGTAAATTGAATAATTAAATAAATGTATTATTTCATATTTTTGGAATTACTGGAACATTAAATTAAGGGTATGTAATAGTAATAGATACACCCATGATGCACAAATAGATCTGTTGATACAAATCAATTGGCCATGTCAGATGAGTTCTCAACTGTAATATTAATCTATCTTATAAAATGATTAGAAGGTAGACGTTTCATGATTCCAAATATCATTACATAAAATAATTAATAATTTAATATGTTTATAATTTATTAATATTATTATCCATGATATTTCCATATTGATATTATCTTTGGGGAACATGGGCCTCAGCCCAGTTAGTGAGGTATCCTTAAGTGCATCTACAAGACCCAGGTTCAAAACCTAGTAGAGGAATATTTTCAGGGTACTGTAGTAGGTACTATAGCAGCACTATGCACTATGCAGTTATTGTAGCAACACTGTAGCAGCTGGAACTATTCACCTTGGGCCACCGGTATGGGCTGGGAAACTTTAAGGCTTTCTGGTCACCCCGGCCTTCGGGTCAGTACGACTTTCGGGCCACCTTTACAACTCTCAGGCCACCTCAAGGCCTTCAGTACAAATTTTGTTTCCCAATAGAAACTAAAAAAATGAGCATCCCTAGAAGAGGATTCAGAGCATGTGCACTCCCCATAATAGAGCCAAATGGATTTTAAGAATGAGAGGGTATGGCTATGCCATCTGTACTAGCCTGTGCTTGCACGGGAAGCCTAGCCAGATGAACATGCAAAGGTGGAGAGCTACTATCATGACACAGGTACTAGGGAGGGATAATTAATTGTAGATAGTCTGGTTGAATTCCCTAAGACCTTTGGGTCATGTAATCTCATAATCCAACAGGCCTTGTAATCTCTGAGCCTACGGGCCTTGTAAGGGTTCCCCCTCATCCATTGAAATGGGGGTTATAAAAAATCAATAAAAATTATGAACTTCGGGCCATTTGAGGGGGATATTATATTTGGGACAATTTATATTCTATTTTTTTTTATTAAATTTCATGTGTATTCAATTATTTACCTAGCCACATAAATTTTTTATCCAATTATTATAGTCAATTTAAAGATTAAATTGAATGGGTGGTCCATTATTTACATTTATATATTGATTAATACTCATTGATTAATAATATATTCAATTGCATGTGACCCTCAGTATGTATTTGAACACACACTTATTTTATTTCCATTCCCCATGATATAATGTGAAAATATTTGACTGAGTTCCTTGGATTTAGATCACTTGAATTTGTTTTGTATTCTGTATTTTTTATTCAAAATATAAAATTAGTATTATGCATGTATGTGGTACTTGAATACTTATAAACTGATTGATCATTTTTGATTTGACACATTATTTATACATAAATATAATAAAGTAGGTACTAACTACAGGTTAGTTGGGTTATGGTTATTGTGGTTTGTATCATAGGACGTTCAGTAGAATCCATGGGAACTAGAAAAAGGAATACATATAATAGGGAACATAACACTATTAATTAAATTTAGTATAAATATATAAGTATATATCAATGTTTTTTAAGGAAGATATTGTGTTGGTTTTATTTGTTAAACTTCCCAATCTGGAAACTAAAATTAGATATGGTTCAAGAAGAATTGTACCTAGGGTTAATAACTCTTAAATTAATTCAGTTGGATTGACATGATCATAACCTATTGGATGAAAAAACAATTTTAAAAAACATAGTTTGAAACACCATGGGGTGATATTTTTAAGATAATTCACATTTCATTACAAACCATTTTTAATTTTTTTAAAATAATGAAATCCCTATAGAAACCATTTTTATTATTATAATATTAAAAATGCATAAATTTTTATATTTATGTTAAGAGTTACACTAGATTTATATTTATACATTATGATTTATTATTAATAATTTTATTATCTATTCTACTATATTCTATTGTCTTAGAAATAACACATATAAGGAAGAAGGGTATAAATAATCATGTAGAATATAGATATATACGAATTGGGAATAAAAAATATAGATGGTATTGGAAATAATCATATTCTCGCTACATTATGTATTCCTTTTTAGGTTATGAAATATGTAATTTCCTTGATAAATCAACCTGTTTCACAAAATTATTATCTTATGTTGAATCAAAACATGTTTTTGAATCCTACATCAATTGGTGCGACTACTAATCTAAAGGTATATAAGTAATAGATCAAATCTATTGAGAAGAGATTTATGGGTTGGGGATTTGTTAAAAAGGGAATGATGGAACTTGTAGTGTATATTGTCAAATTAAAAGCTGGTAAATGATGGTTTTGATAAATAATACCTGAGAGGAATAGTAAATATTACTTATGGATTGGAATTATTTTAATAAGATGTTATCCAATGAATATTTCTCTCATGAGAAAAAAAAACAAAAGTGAATAGAATGATCATAGACATTAAATAATTAAAAAAATAATTTTTTTATTTATTTATGAATAAAATTACATAGTCATTCATGTTTTCTATGAATTACACACACACACACACACTGAATTTGATACAGATTACTTATTTTAAGGTTCTACACAATGTTTCTGAAGGTAAGAAGTCTCTAAATCTTTTTCAACATTGGAAAAAAATTGTTTAATGTACCAATGAAATGAAGAAATAATTTTTAATTAAAAACTTGTTCAAGGTAAATTATGGAAATATAAGGACAATTGATCACCCTCAAAAATGGGAATATATAAGTGAAGTGGCAAAGAATGAATGAATTTCTATATTGTGAGAACTGTAGTAAATATCATCTTGGAATGTTATTGACTGGAATTGGAGTTTTTTATAATTTTAGAGATAATGTTCATCATGATATATAAAGAAAATGGAATAAAGGAAACATTTATATTAAGTGTTTATACTTTAAGGATATAGAGATTTATATTAAAAAAATTCCCCATGAATCAGGGGAATCTACCATAGAAGAGGGTAAGAGGTGAATGAAAAACATACAAAATATTTTTAACAGAGGTGTGAGTACCCAATTATGTGGTGTATTGTAATTAATCATATATTTAAATTCTCATAATTATTTTTTATCCTCACAATATTATACATCTTCCATGTTTTCTATAAAAATATGATATTTTCCTCACACATTAAGAAGGGAGTTGTTAGTAAAAAAATGTAGTTTAAGATTCTATTCAATAAGGATTTTTTATGATGTCCCCATAATGAAACATAAATGTATTCTATTTGTTTACTTTATTATCATAACCATGATTTATCTTTATAAATATTTTATTCTGGAATTTATTTCTATAAATTATTAAACCAATTACTTCTATGAGAATGAAATTTTGAATCATGATGATAGTTTAGAATTCATTTTATTTAGATTAGAGACATAATCATTGGAGAAATATCTAGATACAATCCTAGTAGTTCTACTGAATTAGATTCATTGTGGGGAAGTTAAATCAAAATCTAGGGATATAGATGGAAATATTAAATATAAGGTTTTACTAATTGTATAGGAATTCATTTATTTTTTTCCTAAAGAATTTGTAGGACTTTTCCTAGAGCATGAACTATATTTTTATATTGATTAAATAATAGAGAAAGACCAATATCAAAGAATATCCATAGAATTTAAAATATGGAATAAATGGAGCTGAATTAATATCTAGATGAGTTATGTTATAAGGTATTTATTCTACATACTATTTCACCATGAGGATCCCCACTTTACATTAAAAATAGAAGGATCATTGAAGAATGGATTGATTATAGGAATATAAATTAAATTATGATAAGAAAAAAGTTTAATATACCTCATATTTATAATTATTTAATTAAATATATAGAGCCTATTTTTTCAATGATTGTACTTCATTTTTGGTAACACCAATTGTGAGTGAACAAGGACGACATTCTGAAGACAGATTTTTGAAATATGGAAATTTCATGTTTATGTAATTCCAAATGTAATAACTAATGAATAATATATCTTTTTGGATCTAATTAATAGATAATTCCTGAAATATCATTTGGATTTTTTGTGTTATTCACTAAAGATATGTTTTTTTCTAGAAGTTATGAGGAACATGATAGACAAGTGTAAATTATTTTAAAAACATTAATGAGGAATGAGTAATATTGGAAATATAGTATGTCTCACATCTGGATTTATGTTGTTTATTTTCATGGCTATAGTGACCCATATGATAGAATATCAATAGATCCAATAATGAAATTTTCACTCAGATAAAAGATTATAAAAATTAAAATAACCGAGATATGAAGTTTAATTGGGGTTTTCATATTTTTATTAGTAATTCAATTTTAATTGCTCATGATTAGAAATCCAACCCAAGATAAATGGAATTATAGAAACATGAAAATAAATCAGATATGCAGTTCTATAGGTTTTTATTTTAACGGGGTTTTCTTATGAATAAAGGGAATTGTTAAATAATTAATTGAACTATATAACCCATGATCTGGTGTTGGTAATTGTAATGTTTTTGTTGAATATTTATAGACAATAAATATATTGTGAATGATGTGAGGTATATATAGATTATAAAATCCTAAAATAAATATTTTCATAAAAAGTGATTAATATGAGGAAAAATTAATTGATTGAGAAACTTAATGATTATGATATTCTAATACACTACCCCTTGTTAAAACAGATAAGGTGGAAAATGGATTCATAGGAAATATTATTCAGTTTAGTTCCAAATGAGGATTGAGAGGTGTCTTATTTTCATGAATATAATAATGATAGATAAGGCGATTATTATTGAAGAAGATAAATATCCCTATTTTCAAATTATTGTGAAACCATATTTAGTGAAAAATATAAAAAGTTCTTTATCTGATGATTGTAACCATTAGTAGAAAGATAAATAATTGAATGATGGTAAAGTAGAAATAATTTTTGTGATGATTGTAATGCACCAATATTTCATAGTACATTATTTCATCAAAGTAATTCAATAACTTGCACTACACGCAACACCATGTTTTGGCACACCACGACATACCAAACTACCTGTTCAAAAGTGGTTATGAATATTATTACCTGAATTTTGATCTTTATATAATACTTATAATTTTAGAATCCATATTATGATTTTCTTATTCATAATTTAAGAACAAATTCAATTTTTTAGATAAAGGAGTATTTTCCAAAAACTGAAATTTTACCCCATTTTGAGGGAGAACCCTTTTTAAATCCAATATTTGACACTTATGTATATGAAATTAGACAAAATAAAACTCTTTTTCAGAATCGGGAGATAAAAATTTAGTTTTGATAAATTTTTTGTATTTTTATGATAACTTTCATATTTTGGTGAATATTGAAAAATACTAAATTTTAATTAAAAACAACTTTGTTAATAGAAATAATTTATACTATTTAATTATACATTTTAATGTTTTGGAAGTATAAATAGATTATATTTTTATTATTTAATCCAATTTTGGTTATTGTATGTAATTTCACTTTGAATTTGTACATATACAAGTGTCAATCTTTTGATAGTTATTATTTTCTTAAACATACGCCTTTTGGTTTTGACAATGGAAATTAATTTTAAATTAACAATAGAAACATATATGTTTTGAATTTTGTAAAATAGACTTTATTTTTGAATTCAGAATATCAAAATTAACTTAGGTTGAATTTTTGATATTTTTTTGAAAACTTTCAATTTTTGATGAATAGTGAGAAACGCTGAGTTATAGTTTAAAACCTAATTTTTATTAAATTTTTATTTATTTTATTTAAATTTATTTTAGGTCAAAATATATACATTATACCTATATATGTTCAATGTAATTAATTGGAGTCAGTTTATAATAATTTTAGACATATAAAATTTTATTGAACTTTTCACCGTCTTTTACCCACCTCCTAGGAGAATTTTCAAATTCACATAAAACATAATTTTACCACTTTTGTGAGTTGAATTTATAAAATTGGATAAACACAATTAATATCAAGAAGTAAAATGTGGTTCAATAATGTAAATTTTTTTGGGTGAATAGTAACTTTTCACTTATTAACCGTGGTTAAAGATAAATAGGGTAATTCAAGGTAAAATAAATATTTTAATAATTCAAAATTACCTTCACACATGTCATACCACTATTGGATTAGTAATGGCCTACCATTTCCATCTTTGGGTCCATTTTGGGACCCCATGGATCCACTTATGAATGATAATGACACTTTAGATTAATTAATTTAAAGTAAAGACAAAATTGAAAAAACAACAATCCATTAGTAATTAATTTTTATATGTTGTAATATAAGTAATATTTTTGACTATAAATATTCATAGGAAGGATAAAGGGATTTCCTACATCATGGTATTTTGTTTCATAATTTTAAGACATCTAATAAATTAAATTATTTATGACACAATAAGGATTTCGTATTTACCTCATTAATAAATTATTTATATAATCTAGATTATAAATAATAAAATAATATCCCAAACATGTACAATTATTATTTTCAGATTTTATTTCGACCATGAGTCATATTATTTTCTATCCTAATAATTTCTGGACCTTTAGAAACTGAATATCATTATATAATGAAATAATATTTTCACACATTCCTAAAGAGCCCCTCCACCCCCTTATAAAAGAAGACCACTTCTAACCAATTCCTCACAGCACTCAAGCCTATAAGATTGTAAAAAACCTGAAAAATTAATCTCCCTACATCCCTATCTACCTCTTATAAGCCTTACCCTAGGCATAAGTCACTTTAAGAAGTCCATTTGGTTCAATCCAAAGTAAGTTACCCAAATTAATGGTAACAATTTCTCTTAACTAATTTTCTTCTATTTTACTTATACAACCCCTGAACTCTTTTTATTACTTTATTTTATATCATCAATAGTATAATTAATATACTAGTATATTTTTATGTAAATAATTCGATCTACACTTACACACACCTCCATTTAATGGGTGAAGAATATAATATTTCTGTTGTTGGAAAACTAATGCCTCAAGAAATGATGATTGTTCAATTACCTCCTACCACCTCTAATGGTGGCCATTATGATGGAACTGTGTTTATATATGTAATTTTTTTTGTTTTCTTAATGTTTCTGTATATTTCTTTTATATAAAACCTTAATTTTTTCCATTATGGTTAAACACGATAATTTCATTTTAGAAAGTGCGGACTTCCACCCCCTCAAAGTGATATGACTCGTTAATACCATATGTGGGACATATAATGAATGAAGTAATGATATTATATATGTTATTATACTGAAATTATAATATACCCATGTATAATTATGTTCTAATTGCATTAAAAAAAGAAATAGAAAAGAATCTAGCGTTCATGCGTACGTACGACATACCATCTCCATGAACGGTGCATTTCATTTCTTACCTCAAAATGATATGTATTGTTATAAATACATGTAGATACTGGATATATATGATATATATGATATCTAAAACATGAATATAATTCTCTATATAATTAATGTTTGACCATGTGAACAACTTTTAACAATAAGTTGTTCATTTTTTACTCAACTTCCAAATATCGACAAAACAAACGTTATTAACATAAATGATAACATAATGTTTATAACATGGTAATAAGTGATATAAAAGGAATATTGAACTTGAAAAAGGTTTTTAATAAATTTTAAATAATCTTTATTTTATTATTCATGATATTAAAGAACGAACGGTTCAAGTCGGACACTAGGTAATGGGTTTCTTATATCACTTTTTATTCCGTGGTATTTCCATTGTTCACCACTTTTTTATTGCATGTGGTGTGTGTACTGACAATGATTTTATTAATTATGTAATGTAATTTAATTTATGGATATTTACATAATCATTTTAGGATCCATCTTTCTTGGGTGTATGCTTCGTATGTTACCAAATTGATAAGGGAATTTGAAATTTTAATTTCCACTCATTTGGCTTTACGCACACTTCATTGATTATTTTACTCCAAGATTATGTGTGAAATCACTATTCATTTTCTTATGTCATAATTTCCACTCCACATTTTGTAGATATACTTTCAATACACATAATCACTCCATTGATAAATTCTCAAGTCATCGATATGAACTTGGTAAGAGTAATTTTAACTCAATCTCCATTTGTTGAGTTAAATATCCAATTCATTGGTGTTGTCTTTACAAGAATATGTGTGAATGTCCTTTGATTGATTTACACTAAATATCCTATTATATTGAGTGTATTTATATTTTTCACACATATCTATGTCATTGATTTATCCTTAACCCAAGGATACAGTCCTTATAAGAAGTTTTATCTCAATTTACATTCAATTGAGACATATTTGTTATTATACACCAAATCTATTTTATATAGTGTATATAATGTACATTGACATAGTATATCATGAATCCATTTATTCTCATGATATTAAAATGTTTTTATTACTTGAATTATTTTATTCAAGTATCTCTCTTTTGGTTATAATCTCTTACTAAAATATCATTATTAAATGTTTTAAATATTTATTCATTTAAATATTTCTCATTAATGTCCATGTATTAAAAATGGTTTTAAGGATTTATTTATATGGAAATTAATGTTTTAAAATTAAAATTCCTTTTAAAAGTTTCAAATTGGTATAGGACACTTTGATTCAAAAATCAATTTGTAAAATGACTTATTGACAAGTAGTGTGACTTTTTAATGTTTTCTAGAAAAAGGGGGTATTTCTCTCAAATAGATTTGATGATTATATTCATCTATGTCAATATCCTTCATTATTATCGATTAAGGTTACTTTATTACAATAAAATCTTCCATATTATGTTGAATGAGTTATGATTGACTGTGGATGTGCTATTTTTATACCATTCACGGTTTGTAGATAAAGTATTGACATTTCGTATTCTAGTTTTAATACGAATTTTTATGTTATGTTTCAAAATTTTCATATGAGGAATGAATTGGACCTAGTAAGTGATGAGTGGATCCTGCTATAGCTCCTTGATGCATTGGTAGGTCTAATGAGACAAACTAGATATTTGGCATAAGGCCTTGAAAAAATTATATTTGTAGTCTGTGCACTAGGTCTTGACATTGTGGTTATGATAGTATGGCATTATGCATCCCATCATTATGAAAGTGGTTATTGATATTACATGTGAATATTCGACTAGTAGAATATCCATGTGAATTCATAAATGGAATTATTTCATTTTATTTTTGCCATGTTATGATGATGTTCATGTTTAAAAGGCTTTTGTTTTAGTTATACATTGCCTTAAATGTTTAGGATTATTTATGAATGTTTCTACATTATTGTTATCCTAACTGAGTATCTGAGATCACCCATTTCTATGTTTTATTTTTCCCAGGATTCGAAGAAGTGTACTCTAATTGATATGAGGGGTTAAGCTAAGTGAATAATGGATTTCATAATGGATTATTTATTTTTTGAAGTATGTTATAATGTATAATGTAATATTCATGTAGGGAATCTATTTTCCAAGACTGCTAAACTGATCTGTCCTTTGGGACTTGATCTTTTGTGATCATGAAAATGTATTAAAATAATGCGCCGGGTCTGGGTAACTGGGGTTGGGGAATTACAGTTGGTATTATAGGAAGTTTAGTACAAACCTTGGAAGCTATATTTAGATAAACCTTGATTAGATCACATTTTCCTAAGATAGTATTTTAGGATTAGTATAGAAGAACTTCCTAAAATTTGGTAATGTTGAGATTTTGTGATTTTTCTGAGAAATAAATCCCTTTCTGGATAAGAGCAGGTAGAGGCAGCTCTGGCACATATGTACCTAGGGGTAAAACCCAAAAACACCACTTTGAGATAGACTAGAACCAGAACTAGTGAACGAAAAACATGCCTTGTTGCACTCTTGGTTACGACAGTCCCGAGGGATATGCTTAGGATAATTCTCATTTTCTTTATGAACCATTATGAAGGGTTTATGAGTATATAATTCCTCAATGAAAACATTTTTTTTATGATTATGGATTATATCCATAAACTATTCAATATATGTTAGGTATTTTACATGTTCCTAATTATTCATTGCAATTCATAAATTGACCTAGTGTATGACATTGTATAGAAATGGCACCCGGTAGAAGGAATGTGAACTTCGGCAATACGTATGATCCACAGTGTAAGAAGGATCATATCTTTCACTGTATTAAGCCAACATTTAGAAGAGCAATTTTCTCCCATGTATTCTCAAAATATGAATAAATATTATCATGTGTTAATAATATAAGTAACAAATTCTCTGAGTTCTATGGATTTGAAGGGAAGTAAGAGAAGAAAAGGATGGAAGAGAGAAATATGGATAAAGGGAAGAGGGAAAAGAAGAATTTTCCCATATGTGATAACTATGGGAAGAAACCCCCTGGAACTTTCCTGAAGGGAATGTCATTTTTTAATAAGTGTGGAGAAAAAGGACACCATGTATGTGATTGCAAGGGTAAGAAAAAGGTATCAAATGTACAATGCTTCATCTGCAAGGAGTTGAGACATTACGCGAACCAGTTTCCAAATAACAAGAAAATGCCCCAAATGCTACTATTGGATAATAATCATGTTATGATACAACCACAGATGAGGAGGAATGATTAGAGTTCTTTTGTTGTTATTAAATAATTATATCATTTGAGTGTTGTATCAAATACGTACTAGTTATAATAATTATAGAGTATATAAGGATTGTATTGCAGTACTATTTCATTAAGGACTTGAGATTGTATGGAACCAAGAAATGTGACTGAATAGCCGGTAAATTTTTGCAAAATATATGGTTGGGAGAAAGATAAACCATAATATGGTTCTGATACTGAGGTAGTAATTTTGGAATAATACATGATTGATTTGGATAAATTATATTGGAAATTCTTGACTACCTTGAAACTGATTAATGATCTGTATATTCCATCATTGTTTGAGTTTACAATAGTTTTGGATGGAAGGATTATATCCAATATACTATAATAAATAAGGGATCATGAATGTAATCAATATGGTTTTATGGTAATTTAGGATATTGTAGCGTTTTATAAGAATACATGATGAAGGTGTTCACATGTTATTACATAGAAAAAATATCTTCATTGTGATTAACCTCCCTATAAATTTTGGACTGTGAGTTTGGACAGAAGTATTTTGGATAAGTCTAGTTTGAGATTATTTTTGGATTACCATAAAAAGGTCAACCTGGAGGTCAGGCGGCAACCCGTCACGTCCAGAAAGGCCGCAAGAATTGAACCCATAACCGAAGGACGAATAGGGTGTATCACCTACCACTGACCCACATGATATCCTGGATTGAGTAATGAAGTTTTTTAAGTGTCGGGTAGATCAATTTTAAATTCATATTTTTTGTAACCATATTCGAATAGTATAAATATAAATTTTTAAGTTCTATTATCTTTTAGAGTGTAAGATGAGTTTGTGGTATAAATTGGTTAAAGGATAGATATAACTCCCCGAGGATTGATAAGATATATTATTTTTAATTTCTTTCATATATTCTACTGTACGCTACACCAAGATTATCTTGCGCTATATGCAACACCGTATTAGCTTTCAGTATATGCACCGCTAATCTTGGATCATGTTAAAAAAAATTTCAAGTTTGTTTGATAGTAATTATTCAACGCAACATTGAGTGTATATATACATATATATTAAATTTATAAATGAAATATGGTTGGATTTTTTTATACGCAACAACCAATTAGTCTTGCACTACACACAACCCGGACTTGGCTTACGTTACATGCAAACGTGACCTTCGTCGATAGCGTGTGTTGTACGCAATACTAGGTTTCACTAAACAACGACATATTATTATAATATTATTATGAACTAGTCATTATGAATAGTATTAACTAAAATTTTAATTTTATAACATTATTATTCATCTTACACATTTTCTAGAACATGGTATAAGAACAAAATAATTTTTTCGGGTAAAATAAGTATTTTTCAAAAAATGCAGTTTTTCCACCATTAGATGGCGCACCCACATTAAATATTGTTTTTGACATGTTTTTAAGTTCAATTTGACAAAATAAAATTATTTTTTGGAATCATGATATAAAAATTTACTTTGGATAAATTATTCATATTATTCTGATAACTTTCATATTTTGATGAATAGTAAAAAACCGCTATATTTTAATTACAAAGAAATTTTTTCATCGTAATAATTTATATGGTTAAATTATAATATTTAATGGTTTTAAATTATAAATAGAATATATTTTTACCATTTAATATAATGTATGTCATTCACATTATTTTTACATTGAATTCATAGGAAAAAACATTTCAATCTTTGGCAATGTTTTAACTTTTAAAAACCTGTTTGCTTAACAACGTGATTAATTTTAAATTAATTACTGGAACTTCTGTATTTCGAATTTTGAAAAATGGATTCCATATTTGGATTTACTGGGTCCAAATTATGTTAATAGTTTACTTATAATTTTTTTTGAGATTATGAATAGTAACTACGGTAATTTTTTTACTGTAGTTAAAGGTAAATCGAGTAATTAAGGGTAAATATAAGATTATAAAATTACCCTAACACATGCAAAAATCTTATTGGATGAATAAAAGCTGACCCATATCACATAAGAGTTGGACTAGATTCATTTCATGGACTCTTCACCATGAAATAATACAATTATTATTAAAACCAAAGAAAGTGACAACATGTCACTCTCTTTAATCTTATAAGTATAATTATTTTAATATAGTGATAAACTACATGAAGCTTCGAACATGAATAGTATCCAGAAAGATAATAAAATTATATAAATTATATGAATTTATTTATAATTTTTAGGGATTAAATAATTACCATTAATTATTACACAATAGTGATGTTGAAATTATTTTATTGATTGAAATATCAAATAAATGATTTTAAAAGTATTAAAATGAATATTATATGAATTATTTAATGTGATCAACTATTTTTCTAGATAAACATGACATGTTATAAATCTATTAAATATTTTAGTTCGAACATATCTTCTCTATATATTTTATTTAAACTCAAATAAATGAATAGTGTCAAAATTGACACTATTGTTGATTTATAGAAATTCCATATTATAAAATTGTGTAAAAATCACAAAAATATTTAAAAATTGTAAATTAAAATTTATATGGTCGAAACTATAATAAATTATACAATTATGGACAATTAACAACATATAAGTAATTATTTATAATGATTTTAAATTTAGAATATTATTACCACAAATAAAATTTAATAGATTATATAAGGATAAATCATTTGGAAAATGTTTTAAATAAATTCCCAACATGTCTAAATTTTATTGGCTGATGAGATTACAACCCTATATCATCTGATCTTCGGATTTGAGTCATTTCATAAGGTTTTTATGTGGGGTTGGAATTTATTATAAATTAATATTTCTTATAATTCCAAAGGTACTCCTCTCCTCCCTTATAAAAGGACACCTCCTCCCTCACCTCCTCACACCACTTTGAGCCTTCAAGCTCGTCCAACCCCTGACCATTTCCTTTATCAGATTCCCTAGAAATATTCCAGAGGTCTTGGTCTTCTTCAATGACCAATCTTAGTTCCCTAAGAGGAGGTTTCAAAGAGGCGTGTCGAAGAAGAGGTAATACCCGTTACCGATTCTTTCAAATTTATTTCTTCTTTTTATTTTTCTTCTTTAGTTGTTTAATTATGAAGTTATAAAATCAGTATCACTAATATACTGATATGTTATTATATATATTAAACAACCCCTTTTCACCTTCTTTCCATCCTATGAAAAATGAAATCGCCGCGTGTGCGTACGTACGGAATATCGTCTCCACGCCATGGTGTAATCTGTTTTCCACCACCACCTTACTTGGATGGGTATAATGGTGTAAATAAATAACTATATATGATTATTTTAAAGTGATAATGATTCTGAAATATTATACAAACACTTCAATACAATTCCATGATCATGTGAATGATATCATCATTTATGCGTACGTACGGACTACCGTCTCCACGAACGGGATGAGATTCATTTTCCAAGATTAACCATTCAAGTATGATTATAAATTATATATAATAAGGAAAGATATTAAATAATAATGATATTGGATTTATGAACATATATGTTTCATTTACTTAATTCCATTTAATTCAATAAGGAAACGAAAACAGCGTTCATGTGTACATACTGCCTACCGTCTCCATGAATGGTGTATTTCTTTCCCTTTATCGATCTATTATTTATATTCTGAATATATATTATATGTAAATCATGTTTTATATTCTGGAATTATGTAATCATGATGTGAGTAATCATATTAATAATTAAAAGTCAAAACACAGATGATAAATGAAAATATTATACCCAAACCGCTACTTTAACATGAATTTACAAAATAACGGGTAGTATAAAGTCATAAGTGAACCATATATGATATCATAACAATGAATATGGTTCTGTAATAATTCAATGACATTATTTAAATCATTATACAGGAGGTTCAGATACATATGAATCATATCAGATCTAAGGTAAGGGATAACTATTCCAATCTCATTCTTATCCGAGATTGTTATTCGTAAGTATTTACTGGGGTTATGTTTATTATCCATGTCCACATTTTCTCAGAATGTTTTCATAAAATGTTTACATTTCTTCCATGTATGTTTAAAGACATTTTTAACCCTTTTTTACTTGTACCACTTCGTATAGAAGGAATCTTTCTTTTGTTTACCATACGATGTACTTTTTGACTTTTCTGACTAAAGTACGCGAAGAATTATGTTTTTAAATTATACGGCATGAATGGATTTTTACGGTTTCATAACGCCTCATTTTATTGAAGCATACTTTACAAGATTTCATGACTATTTTCAACAAATTTTTGTTTTTAAAATTGAATGGAATTTTGTGAAAAGAAATTTATTTTCAAGAAGAAAGGATATTTTCCTCAAGAATTCATTTCAAGTGTTTATTCAAAACAATTTCCCATCTAAGGTGACATTATTATTGTTCAAGTATAATGCCTCTAGTATTTTCATGGTTTGATTTTTCTTATTATGAAATGTATCCATTTTTTTATATGGATTATGTCATGATGGGATGATGTTTATGAAACCCATTTTTTTCTTTGGGTTATGATAAATGATTTATGTTTATTTTGTGGCACAAGTAAAAATGATTTCATTATGAGATGGGTGGGACCTATATCTCCATCCAATGCATTGGGTAAAGATTTATATCTCATTATATGGACATGGATGGAATGGTATGTCAATCCCGTTCAGTGATATAGGACTGGAATGAGAAGTGAACTCGATTCAGAAAATGAATTTGTCCACTAAGATGGTCTTGGCAGCAATGCCTTGGATACTATGGAAAACATATCATGTTCTTAATGGTTTCCACAATTACATGTTTTATTCCCATGATATTTTATCATGATTGATGATCCTTTATGATATATTCCTTACGTACTTCCATGATTTATGTCTTTTCTCAATATTTTGATGTTTAGATTTTATATTCAAGTTTTTGCATTCACATGTTTATAGATTGTTTTATGTTCTCTATATTTACCTTTACTGAGAATTTGAGCTCCCCCTTTTTATATTTTCATTTCCCAAGGAAATAAATAAAGGTTTTAGGTAAGAAAACCAAAAGGGGAAATTATTTATGGGAGATTTTGAAGATCTTTCACCATGATTAGAAGATTATGTTCCGAGTATCCAAAGATACTAAACTAATACGGTCTTTGGAAATCTGTTTTTGTCATGTACTAAATATTCCTCAAAACTAATGTAATTTCCATGTATGTCAAGCTTTGGGTCTCTACAATGGAAGTCTACATGTCAAGTATATTTTTTTTTCTTCTCTTATTTTATGAAGAAAATAATTCTTAAACATTAGGTAGGGGATATTACAACTAAAAATGTGATATCCTAATTCATTATGTTTTGTGGAACCAATTATATTTTAAATCATTGTAGATTTATAGCTTTGAGACTCTTAATTATACAATTTTTTGTGACTGATAACCTAAATCACTGCCTATAAATATTTAATTTTTCCCTCCAATTATGTGTCTCTAATTACCACCAAATTTCACCAAATCAAGATCATAATTTTGTGGTGAATTTTTCATTCCCCATTACCTCTTACTAAAAATAAATTTTATAAACCCAATTTCTGATGTGGGTTTTCTCAAAAACGTATTTTCTGTTTTCAACCTTTAATTTTAGAAGAACAGTTTCAAATTGTGAGGATGTAATTTATTTAAGGAGGCAATAATGTAACACCCCATGATTTCATAGTACTGCATTTCTTCAAAGTAATTCAATAAATTTCACTACACACAACACGAAGTTCCAGCACACCACGACATACAAAACTAGACGATCAAAAGTAGTTGGGAATATTATTAACTGAATTTTGAACATTATATAATCTTATTATTTTATAATCCTTATTTTGAGTTTCTTAGTCAAAATGTGATAACTAATTCAATTTTTTACAAAAAGGAAGAATTTTCCCAAAATTGGAATTTTACCGCCTTTTGAGGGAGAACACTTTTTAAATCCCATATTTGATTCTTTTATATATTCAATTTGACAAAATAATCTTATTATTTAAGATCAAGAGATAAAAATTTAGTTTTTATATTTTTTTTGTATTTTTCTGATAACTTTCATATTTTGGTGAATAAAGAAAAATACTAAATTTTAATTAAAAAAACTTTGTTAATCAATAAAATTTATAGTCTTAAATTATAATTTTAATTGTTAGGAAGTATAAATAGATTATATTTTTATTATTTAATCAAATTCTAGTCATTGTAAGTAATTTCACTTTGAAATTGGACATAAACAATAGTTAATCTTTTGATAGTTATTACTTCATTAACATACGCCTTTTGGTTTGGACAACGTGAATTAATTTTAAATTAATAAAAGAAACTTCTATGTTTTGAATTGGGTAAAATAGACTTCATTTTTGAATTTATAATATCAAAATTAACTTAGGGGAAATTTTGATATTTTTATGAAAACATTCAATTTTGATGAATAGTGAAAAACACTAAGTTATAGTTTAAAACCAAATTTTTATTTAAATAATAATTTATTTTATTTAAATTTATATTAGGTCAAAATAGATACAAAATACGTTTATATTTTAAATGTAATTAATTGGAGTATGTTTTTAATAATTTTAGACATTCAAATTTTTTATTGAACTTTTCACCGTCTTTTACCCACCACTTAGTAGAGTTTGAAACATTACCTAAAACAGAATTTTACCACTTCTTTTAGTTGAATTTCAAAAATAAAAGAGACATGGTTAATATCATGGTGTAAAATGTGGTTCAATAAGATAAAAATAATTTTTGGTGAATAGTAACTTTTGACTTTCATTTACTGCAGTTAAAGGTAAATAAGGTAATTCATGGAAAAAAATATTGTAATAATTCAAAATTATCTTAACACTTGTGATAAACTTATTTTATGAGTAATGGCCAACCATGGGTATCCTTGGGTCGATTTCGGTGCCCCATGGAGCCAGTTATGAATGATAATGACACATTAGATTAATTAATTTAAGGTAAAGACAAAATTGACAAAAACAAAAATACTTTAGTAATTAATTTTTATATAGTGTTATATAAGTAATATTTTTTACTATAAATATTAATTGGAAATATAAAAATATTTCCTATGTCATGGTATTTTTTTCATAATTTTTAAGCATCAAATATATTAAAATATTTATGACACAATAATGATGCAATATTTACCTCATTAATATATGATTTATATAATTTAGATTATAAGTTATAAAATAATATCCAAAACTTGTCCAATTTTTATTTGATGATTTTATTTCGACCATGAGACATATTATATTAGAGCCTAATGATTTTTGGACCTTTAGAAACCGAATATCATTTTATAATAAAATAATATTTTCACACTTTCCTAAAGAGACCCTCCACCCCTTATGAACGAAGACTACTTCTAACAAATTTCTCACACCTCCCAAGCATTTAGAATCTTCAAAAATCTTCCAAATTAATCTACCTATATCCCTCTCCTCCTCCTATAATCCTTACTTTAAGAATAAGGCACATCCAGAAGTCCTTTTTCTTCAAACCAAAGGAAGTTACCCAAATTAAAGGTAACAATTTCTCTTAACTTCATTTATTTTATTTTACTTCTCTATCCCCTAAACTCCTTTTATTCCTTTATTTTATAAAAACACCAATATCCTAAATATACTATGATGTTTTTATGATATGGATTCTAACTACATTTACACACACCTCCATCTAATTGGTGAAGAACACAATGTTTCTGTGGAAGGAAAACTAACGCCTCACGAAACGACGATTGTTCAATAACCTCCAACCACCTCTCATGGTGGCCATTATAATGGAACTGTATTTATATATGATATATATTATGTTTATTTTATTTTCATGCTTCCGTATTTTTCTTTTATGGCATACCTTAACTGTTTCCATTATGGGTAAACGCGATAATTTCATTTTAGGAAGTGCAGACTACCGCCCCCTCAGAGTGATATGACTCGTTAATAACATATGTGTGATGTATAAAGGATGGAGTTAATGATATTATATATGATATTATACTATAATTATAATATAACTTTGTATAATTATGTTTTAATTCCATTAAAATAATAAATAGAAACGAAAGTAGCATTAATGCGTACGTGCAACTTACCGTCTCCATGAGCGATTCATTTCATTTATTACCCAAAAATGATATGTACTATTATAAATACATCTATATAATGGATATATATGATATATATGATATATAAATCATGAATATCATTTTGGATATAATTAAAGTTTGACCATGTGAACAAGTGGTAACTATAAGTTGTTCATTTTTGACTCAAGTGCTAAATTTCAACAAAACAAACGTTTTTAACTCAAATAATTACATAATGTTTATAACATGGTAATAAGTGATATAAAAGGAATAATAAAATTGAAAAGGTTCTTAAGCAAGAAGAAATTATTTTTATTTTATTATTCATGATATTAAAGAATGAACAGGTCAAGTCAGACACCAGGTAAGGGGTTTCTTATCTCACTTTTAATTTCGTGAGATTTCCATTGTCCACCACTTGATTATTGCATATGGTGTGTGTACTTCCCATGATTTTATTCATTTTGTAACATAATATAATTTATAGATATTTAAGTCATCATTGTATGATACTTCTTTCATGGGTGTATGCTTCGTAAGTTACCCAATCAATTAGGGAATTTGAAATTTCAATTTCCACTGATTCGGATTTACGCATACTTCATTGATTATTTTACTCCAAGATTATGTGTGGAATCACTATTCATTTTCTTATGTTATAATTTAAACTCCCCATTTGTAGATATACTTTTTATACACATAATCACTCCATTGATAAATTTTCAATTCATCGATATGAACTTGGTAAGAGTAATTTTAACTCAATCTCCATTTGTTGAGTTAAATATCAAATTCATTTGTGTTGTTTTTACAAGAATATGTGTGAATGTACTCTGATTGATTTACAGTGAATATCATAACATATTGATTGTATCTATATTTTTCACACATAGTTATTTCATTCATTTATCCTTATCCTAAGGATACAGTCTTTATAAGAAGTTTCATCTCAATTTACATTCCATTTATACTTCATTGTTGTTATACACCAAATCAATTTATTTTGGTGTATAAAATGTTCATTGACATAGTATATCATGAATCTCTTTATTCTCATGATATTATAGTGTTTTGATTACCTGAATTATTTTTATTCATCTGTATCTCTTTTTGTTAGAAACTCTAACTAAAATATGATTTATAAATGTTTAATAGGTTTATTTTTCTAAATATTTCTCATTAATGTACATGTATTAAAAATGGTTTTATGGATTTATTTATATAGACATTAATTTTTTAAAATTAAAATTCCTTTTAAATTTTTCAAAGTGGTATGGGAAACATTGATTCAAAAATCAATTTTTAAAACGTCTTCTTGACAAGTACTGTGGCTTTTAAATGTTTCCAAGAAAAAAGGAGGTATTTCTCTCAAATAGTTTTGATGATTATTTTCATCTATGTCAATATCCATCATTATTCTCTATTGAGGTTAATATATTACAATAAAATATTCCATATTGTATTGAATGAGTTGTTGTTTACTATGGATGTACTATTTTTATACCATTCATGGTTTTTGGATAAAGTATTGACATTTAGTATGGTAGTTTTAATACAAATTTTTATGTTATGTTTCAAAATTTTCATATGAGGAATGCATTGGACTTAGTAAGTGATGGGTGGAGCCCGCTATAGCTCTTCAATGCATCAGTAGGTCTCATGAAACAAACTAGTGTCTTGACACAAGTCTTTGAAAAAATATTTTTTGTTGTCTTGGCACAAGGCCTTGACTATGTGGTTATGATAGTCTGCCATTATGCATTCCATCTTTATGAATGCAGTTATTGATATTGAATGTGGTTATTCAAAAAGTAAAATATCCATCTGAATAAGTATATTTAATTATTTCAATTTATTTTTTCCATGTTATGCTTAAGTTCAAGTTTAAAAGGATTTTGTTTTAGTTATACATTGCTTTTAAATGTTTATACTTATTTATGAAAGTTTCTGCAATATTGTTATATTTACTGAGCATCTGAGCTGATCCCTTTATATGGTTTATTTTTCCCTTGATTCCAAGAAGTGTATTGTGATTGATATGTAGGGTTATGGTAATAGAATAATGGAATTAATAAAGGATTATTTATGTTGTGATGTATTTTATAAAGTATAATGTAACATTCATGTATGTAATATATTTTCCAAGGCCACTAAATTGATCGGCCCATCCGGACTTGATTCCTTGTAATCATGCCAATGTATTAAAATAAGTCACCAGCTATAGGTAACTGGGGTCGGGGCGTAACAATGATGGTGTCATGAAATTTTGAGAGATATTATGTGTTCCATATATATACCTAAGATAAAAATTGGATTGTGGGTGAATATCATAGATTTAATTTCCCTATACACCATACTAGCACTATGTTTTATTCATATTTCAGAGAATATATTTCTAGATAACATAAATATGGAAATTATTGACTATGTTTTAAGATGAAAGGTTTTTTAAAAGTTCAATGTTGAGATAAAACATCCTAAAAGAGTCATGAAAACTCTACATATTCCTATGTGTAAATGTGATCACAATATAATGGAAAATTCCATAGGAATACAAAAGACTTGACGAAATAACAATAAAATACGGGTTATTATTGATCACATAAAAAAATATATAAATTCTTTATTTGTTTATAATCATCTATCAGTTTAGTTCCTCTTTAGCTCGCGTTTTAATTATGTTTTAAGAAATCATGGTTAATCTATTTTGATCATGTCTGATTGTAATCCCAATTTTAAATCAAAATTTTGAATGAGTCATTATAAGGGAATTAAATTTGAGTTTCATTAGTGAACTTCCTTCTTTCCTCAATATGATGGATAGTCTGAATAGAATATTCATACATCGAATGAATTTCTGTTGTCATGACCACTTGAATTTAATGGTATGTGGGGATAGTATTTACCTTTGGTATATTTTTAAAATTAAAATAGTTTCTATTGAAGTATTCAAATGGAACCATATAAAGAATTATAAGGAATGACACTTCATACCACAATGTTTTGGGGAAAATCTTTGGAATGTAAACTTGAAAGCCAAGAAAATATTGATGAGAATATATAAATGATAAAGACAATTCAAGATTATATTAATGGTTTTCAATGTATGAAAATAAGTTATTACAACAATTAGTGGACATATTCTATATTCAAAATTGGAGATCATGATTTCTTGTGTAAATAACCATGAAATGGTGTAATAAGGTTATGTAAGAAATGTAAAATGTTCCCAAGGAAAATATAAACATTTCAAGTCCTTGAATGTATTGGTTCTATTTCATATCATTTGGTAATTAACCAATGTCTCTCCAATGTACATATTGTTTTCCATATTTCATTATTAAGGATGTACTTGCCCAGACCAATTCTTGTAGTCACCTCTTATTAATTATAATTGGAACAGAATCATTCCCAATGTGAATAAACTATATTTATTCTTGATAATATAGATAGTATATGGAATAATTGGATAACTTGACCTATAATGGTACTTTAGAGAAATAAAAAAATTGAGGAACCAATGTGGGTACAATAGGATTTTATGAAGAATTTCATCCCTCATATATTTAGAAGGTAATATTCTAGAAGTTTTTAGGATGGAATTTTTATTGGATGGAATAATTTCACACCTTGAGAAATTATTATTAATTTCCTTTTAAATAAATTCCATCCTCTGGACATATTTCTACGCACAAAACATTGGGTTTAAACAATACACAATACAATATTTAAAAATTACTAAAAATGAACACTACATCTTAGAAATTAAGTTTTTGGATATTAATTGTAAAAAATAAATATTTAAAATTATTTTTATATATTTATTAGAAACAAAATATGTACAATTTTAATGAAAAAGAATTGTTTTAATGAAAAATATATCTTTTCAAGGACAATTGATTCGATGATTCACATACAGAAAAGAAAAAAAATATTTTTGGAAAATTATAGAAAATATTATCAATAAAGTGAAATAACTTTTTTAATAATATTATCAAAATAATATATTGGAATTTTTTTTGTAATTTCTTAAAAAGATTCTTTTTTCGATGAATAGTGAGAATACTGATTTTTTTAGAAAAAATCCTGGTTGTTTAAATTATTTTCAAAGATATATTTTATTTTAATTTTTTTAATTTAAAAGTATCTAAATTATATTATTATAAATTCTAATTTTTCTATCGTATTAATTTCATTTAGAATTTTTTTATAAAAACATTTTATTCTTATGAAAATTTAATCTTTGAAAACATGATTTCTCATCGGGTCTCTATGAATAATATTAAATTGGATTATGCAACCTATAAGAATTAAATTTGGAAAAATATATTTCATATACGAAATTAAAATAATTTATAATATGGTAAAATTAATGTTCTATAATTATGAAATGTAAAAGCCAAAAAAATTAATTATTGTCGTTAAGGTCATAAAATAAATTACCATGGGTTAAAAAAATAGAATGGTTAAAAAGAAATATAAAAATATATAATAACCATTTTATGGAAATATTGGGACTTTATTACCTATAATGGTAGATAATTAACCTTTTTGGAGGCGTGTTTCATGATAAAAAGATGGGTATAGTTGATTCTTTTCAAAAATTCCCCATGTGTCCTCTCCCCAACATATAAAAGGCCACCCACACTCCTCCCTTGTTGACGCATAAAATCCATCTAGTTCAACCTTGAAATTATTATATAACTTATTTAATCCAATAACAACATCATATATACCCTTGTTTGATCATAAATTTATTTTACGAAGGCTTTTGGGTAAAATCTAGTTATTTCACCCAAATAAGGGGTAGCATTCTTAAATGATTGTTTTATTTTATTTCCTTTTCCACTTCCATTAAATATTATTCAATATAGAAATTATTATAACACCATTATCTCACATATAATTATAGGTTATTATATTAAGGGATGAACCTATATTTTCCCCAACTCCTATTAAATAGGAATGAAAATCATTTAATGTGTGTACAACAGACTACGACCTCGTGAAGAAATGTAACACTATTTCACAATCACCACTCATGGTTTGGTATAATTATAGAGTTAATGTACATATATATAATATTTATGATATAATTATAATTATTGAAATATAATATCTGACACACCTTCTTTTACTCTGTTACTTCCAAAATAAAATAATGTTGCCCATGTGTTTAGCGGACTACAAGGTCACTAAGTGATGTCATTCATTTTTTACATTAGATTTACATAGAGGGTAATATAGGAAAATTAATGAATATGTGTGATTTATATGACATAATATAAATCATTTAAAATTAATATATCATATAATTTATTACACTTTCATCTATTAGGGAATTGATATCATTTCACATATGTATGTACGACCTACCATCAACAGAAATTGAATTGAATCAATTTTTTTCAAAAATGATTAAATAAGGTAATTATAATGTATGTACTGAGTAAATATGATATTTATAAAAAAGTTTTTATTTTGGGTACAATTTATTAATAACCTATTCACATGAACTGTAACACTCATGACGAAACAAACATTTGAAATCAAAGTAATTAACACCCAAAACAATTAAGTCTCAGTTTCTACTTCATTGAGACATATTTGTAAATACCCACATTTTCAAGAAGAAATTAAGAGATTGATTCTATGTACCTAAAAGAAAAATAAATTATTCTTGTAAAATATGTTGGTAATGGAATTTCCTTCTCTATGTTAATAGAGCTATCCATGGGACGTTATGTCTTTGGCATGTGGGGTAAACTAATAAAAGGTGTTTGCGTAGAAAGAGAATTCTACATCATCATGTTTCGAAAGAATATATTTTATTTGATATAAATTTATATAAAAATGAAAAAATATTATTAACATAATTGGTTTGTTATTGGTTTAATCTACCATCCTCCTTCGATCATCTTTATAATCTAAAATAATCTAAGAGAATAAATCACTATATATAGTTAAAAATAATTAAATTTATAACTTATATAATATTTATAGTATTATGTTTCTGTAAATTAGTACAAAAAAGAAATGTAATTAAAAATAATATTTAGTTTAAAAAACAATATAATATTTATAAAATTTTGTTATTATATTGATCAACATTGATAATTTAATAAAATAATAATCAAATAATTTATAACTATTAAAATAAAATTATGTTTCACATAAGAATTAAAATTTATAAAATTATACAACTATAATTATAAATATAACCTATAAAATATTTTACATAATTTATAAAATTAAATTATTATACATTATATATTTTTCAAAATTATATAAAAAAATAGAAAATATTAATAAAATCGTGAAATAAATTTATAATGAACAAATTTTAATTCTGAATATATATAATTTTTATATAATTATATATATATATATATCATATAATTATAAGAAATATAAAATATAATTTCAGAAATCATATAAAAAAATTCATCCCTAAATATGACCTAATTTTAGATTAAATCATTTATAACGAACAATAATGAACCAAAAACAATATGAAAACTATAAAACCCTAATCAAAATTAAAATATTAGAAATTTTCATAAAAATGAACTCTTATTTTCATAAATTTTAACATAACTGTGAAATCAATTATAGAGATGGATTAGAAATAATAACAGATTATGTGAGGATAAATGAGAGATGAAAACAAGATGAAAACAAGGTCAGATAATAGAAGGGGTAATATTTATAAAATAAACATTAAGATACATTGTTGAATTTTAAAATGTTGATTAGAGATAAATTAAATAATCCTCATGCCACTTATATACAAATCCTTTATTAGAATGAGAGGTATTATATGTTACATTTTTAATGTATTTTAGAAATTATTTTTACGGACCTTATGGAAAATTGGTTAAACCCATGGAATAATGGATCGAACCTAATATAATAGAATTTTGGAATTAACATATTTAGATTAATTTAATTATAAAATACTCTCCCATAAATAATAGCTAAATAAAAACAATAATGAATGAATTGATGGGTTTCATAAACCCAAGATTTATAGAATAATAGACTAAGGTTGGTTATAAGAAGAAACAACCTAAAAAATTAAAATTAGAGGGAGTTCCACCTGATTCCATGAAATTTATGATCTATATTAAACACTGACACGTACTAAAATTCATGATAAAAGGTGTATTCTGATGAGATGAGATACTGGAGAGTGGGATCTTGATAGAGGTAAGACTACTACTCAAATGAGTTAAAATCACAAAGGAAATTCTTCCTAGGGATTAAATTAGGATATGAATTGACTAAATTTAACCTTAATTATAAAACACTAAAATGATTATCTATCACCATGTAATTTATCACTATGTATGAACCGAGTTTCTGGAACGGGTCGAAATCTTACCCCTGTTTAAATTTATGACTTGTATATGAGAAACATGATAAAATGTATAGTTTTTGGAAATTTGCAAAGTACACGCCATGTAATTTAAGTACATTCCATATATATGTTATGTGAGTGACCGACTGTGTGCTTGCGGAGTACATGTCGTGTGTTGACCGTGTAGAATTTCTTACTACACGGCGTGTAGTTTTAAACACGTCGTGTACCCTCAGCCGTGTGGCGGCTATACATGGTGTGTTGGCTTATTGGACGGGGAGAATTGATGAAACCAAAAACACACCGTGATCCCCTTGGACATGCCGTGTAGTCTAGCCGTGCATGAAGGATATACATGGCATGTGGGTAAGTCGGTGAGGAAGAGTAGGGAAACCAAGTACACGCCGTGTACCCCAAAGTACACACTGTGTATGCATGTTGGTTGGTTCTGGAAAGTCAATCTGTGGAATTCCTGTAGTCAAAATGAACAGTTAAATGATATACACGGCATGTAGTCAAAAGTACACACCATTTACTTTTTTTCTTGCTAAAATGGTTAGTAGCCTCGTTTTGAGGTAGAGACACCTTATGTCGCCCAGTTTTGTGAACCAAGCTGGCTGGAGATTTAATCTCTTCTCGGTTCTTCATCCGAAGTTGTATTCGATCATGGATAGATGCATTGCAACCCCCTCGGTATGGCCTCGATTCCTCTTGAGCCGTTTTGATTGATTTCTGTTGTAGAACGAGTTATAGTGGTTTGAGAGGTTTGGTTTATTTTATAGATATACCACATTTTAGACCCAATTGGAGGCTATTATCGGAGTAGTAGCATCATATGAATCTTAGGTAGGTGTTTCATACCTCTTTTCATGTTTTCGTGGTCTTTTAGGTAACGTGATCTTCAGCATGTTTTCTTGTATTTTGAGCAGGACCTGTTTTATATGCTGTTTCATTTTCAATTTATTGTTTGACCTATGGGATGCCTTTGGGTTTCCCCTGTTACCTATTTAGCATGATTTGGGCTGGGAGAGAGGTCATATCTCAATAGGGCATTTTGTCCGGTGGATGCCAAAATGGTTATATTTGATTTATAATACTATAAACTTTTTAGTTTAATTTATTAAGCCTGATATAAATTGTTAGAGGCATTCAAGACCTCAGTGCTAGTATGAGACAGAACCGTGCATAGTGCAATTCAACAATTTATGTTGTTTTTCCTGATTATGTGTTCTGTTTAAATTTGATATATATGCAAGTGCTGAATTTCATATGTTAGACCTTTGGGTGGTGTTGGGCTCGACCCGGGTAACATAGGGGGGTTTTGACCACAGGATTGGGCATCATGGATGTCGTCTTGAGGCAGTATGACTGTCAGATTGGGCATGGCATATGTTACATGGATGGCGAGTCCATCATACTTGAGTGGCATGGTCATAGGGACATGAGGTGTCAGATGTGTTGGTAGCTGAAGTACATTTTTGGTGATTAATGCTCACCCGGAACCTTGAGTAGTGTGCACACAGAGATACTCCGTGATGAGGTGGTTTTGATCACTCGTATGGGTAGAGGCTCTCGTAGATTCAATTTAGGTACTTTGGTTGGTGGTTCTTATCGTAGAAATCAATGTGGGAGGTGAGGATCCTTCAGAGGATAGCATTGAGGCCATCGGGTTGGGGGCAGAGGCTCATCGTTATTTCAGATCAGATATCGTTGTCCGTACGGATACATTAATTGAGGGTAGAAATCAATGTTCCTCCATGTTATTTCTTGGGCATGCCTTCAAGATGTTAGTACTTGGGGCACGAGGTGTCAGGAGGCACAAGGTGCTGGGTTACAATTCTTGGGTGTGCCTTCGGGACGTCGGTACTTGAGCCATGTGGTGTCTGGTGGCATAAGGTGCTGGGTTGCATGACAGAGATTCTGGTGTTGGCCTATCTAGGTGACCCTCCATGGTGGCTGATGAGCACCAATGGAGTTTTTTTGTTTATTGGAGAATTGTTCTGTTTACTTTTTTTCTAATAAATGCATTCTTTTTTAAACACATGTATTAGGTATGCACCGTTGGGTGGTATCCTACTGAGATTTGTCTCACACCCTGCCCAGGACTTTTGAGATGCATGTAGACTTTATGGATTTACATGCAAGAAAGTGTCCAACCATAGGAGCTGGACTACTTTAGTTGTTGAATGGAGATGGTATGGACCATGAGGTCTTACCAAGATGGAGTTACATTATTTGTTTTCTTTCTGTATCAGTATGCTTATTTATTATAGCTACAATTGGTTAGCAATTGGAGCCTTTTTATATTCTGATATATATGAACTACTTTGGATGCATGTTTATTGTTCAGTTGTAGTTACATTATATCATCATGTTGTTGTGTTTATTTCCGTTGCTGTTGTTATACTTATTGCTTTCGCTCTGCGGGTCTAGTTCGAGTCTGCTGAGTCGTTTTTTCCACTAAATCTCTACTGTTATACATGGACCAGTACCTTTATTATTATCCTCTGAGAGGGTATAGCCTCCCCACTATACCTATCAGACCCTCGCTACTATTTATAAGCCTTCGGCGTTCGGGGAGGTGCGCCTAAGGTATTAACACCCGACCCGTTTAGCACTGTTCGAGTGGCTGTTCGGGTCCGGGTCGTTACAAAGTGGTATCAGTGGAGTTCTTGACAGCGATTTAGTAGTACCATTTTACTTTCTACTAATGATTTTGAGGATTCTATTTTATTTCTACTAGTTTTACTATTTGGGATATGGTAGACTGGAGATAGGTTGTTAATGGAACTGATTTTCTAGCTTGTGCTTGGGTGCCTGTAGCCCCAGGTACGAGGGATGGACCAAGTTGCCGTGGGTGGGAATTGATGTTTGATTTTTCTCAGATTATAGTTTATATGATTTCCACCTCTGTGGCTCACTTTTTGTGTGATGTTATTGATTGTGATATGTAACCCTTTAATGGTGTGGTAAGGGAGACTTGGACCTTGGCCCGGTATGACAAGGCTTGTTTGCTTGTCTGTTGATAGGCACATTTTTTGGGTACTTCAATTTCAAAAATGCAAGTATGCTTTGTGAAGTGATAATACCTTGTGAATAAAAATCTATTTCCATATTTGTATGATCTGAACTGTGAATAGGTTAAATGCCTAATAGAATTTCTTGTAGTTTCAATGTGTATGCGATGATTTATATTTTTAGAATTGCATGTGGCGAGATATTTGGGTCTGGATCTCATGAGAGCATGCATGTACTATCATTTGGGGTGATTTTGATCACCAATATTAGGCAACTCAGTTGTCGTTTTGATGCAACATTGGTTGTCGGGACTAGCATAGGCTGAGGTATTTTTGATACATGGCTCTATTAAGGGCGGGTTAGGAGGCCATGAGGTCGTGATGTCGTGGGGCATGGGTTGGAGTGGGGGAGAGTAAGGGTAGTAGTTATGAACTTCCATTTACTGATTTATTATTAGCGTTGAATATATATTGTTACATATGTATGGGTTGTCTGACCATTTATGGTATTCAGCTGGTTCCTCCTACATGTCTCGATAGAGCATCAGACTACTGAGGATACAGTGCCGCTGGTGCGGGATTTGGTAAAGGTAGAACACAATCCACATGTTGAGGCTCAGGGAAAGGATACAATGTTGATAGGACAGTAGCCATGTTTGGCATCGTTCGGGCCGTGGCTCGGCGAGCATCTTCGAGCCAGCCTAGTACGCGTCTTGTAGGGGATCGACAGAGGCACGTAGGGTACCGAGCCATCTATGGTGTATCTGACGTGGTAGTTCCATTCGTGGCACTCACCTATTTTTCAGGGTGAGGGTGGTCTGCAGGCAGCTGAGAACTGGATAGAGATTATGCAGACGATCTTTGAGCAGCTCGAAACGCCTCCAGAGCGGAGGGTCATGCTGGCAACATGCATGTTGAGAGGACCAGTGAAGCGTTGGTGGGATGTGCAGGTTTAGGCACGTAGGCATGAGGGGCTAGCATGGAAGGACTTCTAGGATAGGTTATTTGAACAATATTACCCAGAGGCACTGAGGGAAGAGAGAGGTTGGGTGTTCTTGAGTCTTCAGCAGGGAGACATGTATGTCATGGACTATGCAGCTACCTTCACAGATTTGTCTCGCTTTACACCTAGTATGGTAAGCCATGACACGGCTAGGGTGAGATGCTTCGAGGATGGATTACAACACGCCATTCGGGTCCAGGTGAACATCTACAGGTTGGGATCCTTCTCCAAGGCAGCAAACCAGGCACATATTGCTAAGGGAAACCTGAGGGATAGGACTCAGGTTGGCCGGGCGATAAATTCAGAAGACTGTTCGGATAACAGGAAGCGAGGACGGGATGAATTCCACCAGGGGCAGTCAGACCATGGATTCATCTAGACCACCTTGTGGTAGTTATTCAGGGATTTGTTTTCATTGCGGACAATCAGGACACTTTTGGACTCAGTGTGATAGGCCTCCAAAGGAGTTCCGCGCAAGTGGACCGGTCGGGCATCTACAGAGGCTTTGCAGGAAGCCATCTCAGACAGCTGGTAGGTTGGGACCAGGAAAAACAGTGTCATCTGGAGCTGGTTCCGGTTCTGTACCAGGAGAGGGTAGCTAAGGTTTAGCTACACACGGGGGACTTGACAGAGACAGTGGGACCCAGGTGAGGGGTCTGTGGTAGGTGACTGGAGCAATACCACAGGGTGGTCAGACATCAGACAACTATACATCAGGCCTGGTGCACGCCGTGGAGCTACTAGTGGTTGATCAGGCTGGTGAGCCAACAATGGTTAGAGGTACACCGCGGTGTGTCCGTGATCTCCATGTTTCCTTTTTGGCATGACCTATAAAGGCATGTCTATTTTTAGAGCACGTGGTGCAGAGGATCTATGTGGACTGACTAGATTCTATTCAGTGGGATTGGCACCATATCGGGATCGTGAAATATTATATATATATATATATATATGAGATGCATTGCATCAATACATCTAGGATGCAGGTTATTTGAGGTTCCTTGGGCATCGGGGCATCGAGGATGTGAGTTACTTGAGGTTACATGGGCATCGGGGCATCGAGGATGTGGGTTACATGAGGTGTTGTGGGCATCAATGATGCAGGTTACTTAAGGTTCTAGGAACCAGGACCTCATGGAGTTCGACACCGATGCGGTGTTGGATATGTTGGGTGTCGGGAGTGACAATGAGCACCAATGAGGTGCAGGGGTGACGATGCGTCATGAACGGACTATGCATCCGAAAAAATAGGTTAGTAAACCCTTGTTTTTTTTTGAGTTTTGTTGGGTAGAGACCGGGTTAGGTAATTCCTATGGTGGGGTGCCCCTTGAAGAATTTATCCAGGACCTTTGAGACTGGGGAAGTCCGGGTTACTTTGAATGGGGTGCTATGTTTGGTGCTATCTCTGGGATTCATCTGATAGCTCGGGGACGAGCAATGTTAAGGTGGGGAGACTGTAATAACCCTGGTTTTTTGGAATGGGTTAAAATCCCGACCCTGTTTGAATTTTTGACTTGATTACAAGAAACTGGATAAAATGGGCAGTTTCTGTAAATTTCAAGATTATATGCCATGCACTTTATGTACACTCCGTGTATATGGTAAGCGAGTGACAGTCTGTGTGCTCGTCGAGTACATGTTGTGTGGTGACCTTGTAGAATTTTTTACTACACGGCGTGTAGTTTAAAACACATCGTGTACCCCCGACCGTGTGGCGGATATACATGGCATGTAGGCCTATTGGCTGGGGAGAATCGTTGAAACCAAATACATTCCGTGTTCTCCTTGGAAACGCCGTGTATTCTAGCCATGTATGAAGGATATACATGGAGTGTGGGTAAGTCGGCGAGGAAGAGAAGAGAAACCAAGTACACTCCGTGTACCCCTAAGTACACGCCGTGTACGCATGTTAGCAGGTTCTGGAATGTAAGTCTGCAGAATTCCATCCTCCAAATGAATAGTTAAATGATATACATAGTGTGTAGTAAAAAGTACACACATGGTACTTTTTTTCTCGCTAAAATGGGTAGTAGCCTTGTTTTGAGGTAGAAACACCTTGCGTCGCCCGGTTTCGCGATCCAAGCCAGCCGGAGCTTCAATATCTTCCCAGTTCTTCATCCGAAGTCAGATTCAATCATGGAAAGATGTGTTAGCACCCCCTCGGTACAGAATCGATTCCACATGAGCCGTTTTTATTGATTTCTATTCTAGAACAAGTAATTATGGTTTGAGCAGTTTGGATTCTTTTGTAGATCTACCGAGTTTTATACCGAATTGGAGGATGTCACCGGAGGAGTATCATCGTACGAATCTCAAGTAGGTGGTGCATACCTCTTTTCATGTTTTTGTGGTCTTTTGGGTAATGTGGCCTTTGGAACATTTTTGGCTATTTTGAGCAGGACCCATTTTATCTACTGTTTCATATTGAATTTATTTTTGGACCAATGGTATGCCTTTGGGTATGCCCAGTTACCTGTTTTGCATGAGCAGGGCCAGGCGAGAGGCCGTTGCTCATCGGGGCATTTTTTCCAGGGGATTCCAAAATGGTTATATTTGATTTATACATTTATAAACTGTTTAGTTTAATTTATTAAGCCTGGTATAAATTGTTAGTGGAATTCAAGAAATCAGTGCCGGTATGATACATTACTGTGCATAGTGCAATTCAACTATTTAGGTTGTTTTTAATGATTTTGTGTTCTTTTTAAATTTGATATATATGAAATTCTTGAATTGCATATGTTTGAACATTAGGGTGGTTTTGGGCTTGGCCCATGTTACTTACAGTGGTTTTGACCATGGGATTGGGCATCTTGGACGTCAGCTTGAGGCAGTACGACTGTCAGGTTGGTCATGGCTGGGTTTACTTGGATGGCAAGGCCATCAGACTTGAGAGGCATGGTCATATGGACATGAGGTGTCAGATGTGTTGCTGTCTTAGGTACTTTATTTGGTGATTACCACTCACCCAGAACCTTGAGTAGTGTGCAGACAGAGATACTCCGTGATGAGGTTGTTTTGAACACTTGTGTGGGTAGAGGCCCCCGTAGATGCTGTTTAGGTACTTTGGTTGGGGGTGCTTGCCGTAGAAAACCACGTGGAAGGTGAGGAGCCTTCAGAGGACATCATTGAGGCGATCGGGTTGGGGTTGGGGCTTACCGTTATTTGAGGGTAGATATTTTTTTCCCTAAGGATACATTATTTGAGGGTAGACATTGTTGTTCCTACGGGTTATCTCTTGGGCATGCCTTCAAGACGTTAGTACTTGAGGCATGAGGTGTTAGGAGGCACAAGGTACCATGTTTCTATTCTTGGGAATTCCATTGAGACGTCGGTACTTGAGGCAAGTGGTGTCAGGTTGAAAATGGTTCCGGGTTACACGACATAGATTCCGGCATTGGCCGATGTAGATGACACTCCATGGTGGCTGCTGAGCACTAGTGGATTTTTTTGATTATTTGTTCATCGTTCTGTTTACTATTTTTCATATAAATTCATGACTGTTTAAAAAATTATATTAGGTATGCACCATTGGTTGGTATTCTACTAAGATTTCTCTCACACTCTGCATAGACCCTTCGAGATGCCTGTAGACTTTATGGATTTACATGCAGGAAAGAGGCCATCCTCTAGAGTTGGGATGCGTTAGTTATTTCATGGTGATGGTATGGACTATGATGTCTTACCAAGATAGAGTTACTCTGTTTGTTTCCATTCTGTATCAGCATGCATATTTGTTGTAGCTACATTTGGCTAGCCATTGACGCCTTTTTATATTCAGATATGTATGACCGACTTTGGATGCATTTTTTATTGTTCTGTAGTAGTAACATGATATCAACATGTTGTTGTGTTTATTTCTGCTTCTGTTGTTATACTTATTGATTCTGCTCTACGGTTCTGGTTCGAGTCTACTGAGTCATTTATTCTGCTGCATCTCTACTGTTATTCTTGGACCAGTACCTTTATTATTATCCTGAGAGAGGGTATAGTGTCCGCACTATACCTATCAGACCCTCGCTGCTAGTCGACAGCCTTTGGCGTTTGGGGAGGATCACCTAAGGTAGTAACACCCGACCCGTTCAGCACTATTCGGGTGGCTGTTCAGGATTGGGTCGTTACACACTACACACATTATAATTCTACTAGTGTTACTACATCTAATAAAGTTCCAAATGGTGTGCAGTTCTATTCCCCCCGAGTACATGAAGTTATCCCAAAAACATTGTTACCTTCTTCTATTCCTACTATTTACTAAAAAATATATTTAAAATGTTTATTTGAAAATTAATCCATATAAGTAATATAGATACTAGATATATGGGGGGAAATTTTAATATGGAAAGACCTATCATAAACCCAGAAAATATGTTAAAAAATATCACTAGGTATTTATCTCGATAAAAACTCTTATTATATGATACAACCACTAATATTTTGGAATGATTCCACAAGCACTTACTCTTCTAGAAATTTTATTTTTATCCAATTTAACATTCACATCATTATAACAAAAATTATATAATGTTATAGATCCCATTACCCCAAAAATTTAAAAAATTCACTAAATCAACAGAAATTCTAATAAAATCACCAACATTGTCCATTTCTAATAAAAATAACAAATGTTACCACCAAACCTCTTCGATAAGAAAGATTTCAACATTATCAAATATAAATAACATTAGTTCCTATAATATCCATGAGTGAGATAACAAAGAAAATGTGTCAAAATTAAAAAATTATACTTTTCATTATAATGTTATTTAAAATGATAAATATGTGTTGGTCGATGTGTTCATATTTTTGATGAAAATATTTTTGCCTAAATTTAATGTAATTGAAGTGCCCGGATCAATGTGAATCACTGAGAGGGGGAGGGGGTGAATCAGTGATCCTTTAGAACTTTTTACTAATAGATTTATTATCAATTAAACCTCTATGGCTGGTTAAAGCCTCGATCCACTCTTCTTGTATCTCTCAGCCTTTCCTCGAGTGATGCAGTAAATGTAAAGGCACAAGACACAAGGATTTACAAGGTTCGGCACCAAAGGCCTACGTCCTTGCCATGTTGGTTATACACCCCAACATGGTTTCTCCATTATAATCGGTTAGTATTACAATGGTCGATACAGAGTCCCACTGTATCTCTCCTGAGTCCCACATGAGGGTCTTTATACTGCGTCCCACAGTGTTACGAGAGTCCCACTGGCCTGCTCCAGAATCCCACTGAAGACTTCTTCCACCCTGAGTCTCACAGGGGGCTTCTCCTGGCTCCTCGAGTCACACGAGTAGCTCTTCTTCTCTTTAGCTCTTCAAGTATCTTCAGCAGTCTGGGATAAAGACTGTTGGCCTTGCTCTGTACCTCTGCTCACTTGTGATGAACAGGTCTTCTCGTCTTTCTCGGGCTTTATCACCTTCTTCTAAGGATGACCCGACCTCTCTCTTCAACTACTGAATACTCAGACAACTGATATCTTTAGCTTTAGTCTGGACCAGTCTCACATCACATCAAATTCATGCACTGAGTGCATGGCAACTCTTCTTCCTCATGCACTGACTGCATGGCTTCTCAATATCTTCAAGAACATTCAGTCCTGGACAACTCAAATGCACACAACCTGATTCAGTTTTGTTCACGTGTGCACGTGCATGCATGTAAGAATGCACTCCCCTTCTTCTTCTCGGTGCAATAAACCCAAAAAAGGGTGTAATCCTTTTTACCACACACCTTCTCACTACTTTCACACACTTAATTCCTTTTGATTACACACATAAATGTGTGTTATACTTTAGTGTGAGAGTCTTCCACTTATTCTATGTGTATACACTTCACTTAGTGCACACACTATGTTCGGCCTTTTTATTCCTTTGCACACACACCACTAAGGTAAGTCTTTAGCCTTCCTCCTTCACTTTGCACACACACAAAATGTGTGGTCTTCACTTGGTGCTTATGCCCACACTTGGGTTCTAAGGCCCTCTTGTCTTCCCACATGGCTACGGCCTTCCTTCTCTTCTTGCACACACACAAGGCTACGTCCTATTGTTCATTTTCACTTATACCACACGTAGGGTGTCTTCACTTTGCCCACTTGCACACACACTGCCACGTCCCTTTTCTTCTTTTTTTAAGCACACACGGCCTCGGGACTTCACTTCCTCTTCAAGGCGCGCAAGGTGTGAGTTCACCTCGGGTGTAGCTGGCCGCGCAAGTGCTTGGAGCACAAGGCATGCAAGTGCCTACCGCGCAAGGTGTGGCTACTCCTTGGGCGCGTAAGGCCTCGGGTGCAAGCGGCCGCAAAAAGGTTCTGTCACGCAAGCTCCTCAAAGGTGCAAGGCTCCTCGGCCGCGCAAGCCTCAAAAAACCACGAGAGCGCGCATGTGATGCGGCTGCCTCGAGTCTTCCTGCCGCGCAAAGGGAAGGTGCGCAGGGGACTCAGCCTTCTTGTCGTGCAAAAGAGTTGCGCGCAAGGCACTCAGCCGCGCATGTGAGTTGCGCGACGGATTCTCCCTTCGCGAGACAGAGCGTTGCTCCTCACGGGACTCAGATTTTCAACAGAGTTTCAGCAAGCAAAAACTATGCCTCGGGTGATCCTTTTATAGGCTGAGGCGGTGCGGTTCATCCGCGTGAGATAACTTTTGAATCCCCGAGATTATTGGGTTTTCAAGATTCTGGGAAATCTTGTATTTATCCTCTGTTTCCACGCGGGTTCCCTTATTTTTCGGCCTTCTTCTCATGCATGCATTTCCGAACGTTTTCATGGCCTCCTTTAAGTCGATACATGCAAAGCATAAAACCCACGTGGCCTCGGCATTCTCTTTTGCCTCGGCCGTGCTTGAATTCTCCCATTTGTTTCATGCAAACCAATATTTATGCATGATCGTGTTCAGTGCGGCCAGAAGAACCTCAAGGACACTTCGGCTTCGTCAGAGGTTGTCGGATACTCAAAATCCATCTTCGGGAGGCGCCTGGTTCGAAGGTGGCTGCGGGAATGCACGGGGAGGCCTCAGACGAGCTCGGGGAAGAAGATAAGCTCAACACCTTTGGATCCGTGTGTTGAATAAACTTGGATGTCCGGGATAAGATCTCGAGCGGCGAGATGCGAAGAGCGGCAGAGATCGGGCGCGCGATGAGACGGACGGCCAGGATTCGCTCCGCGGAAAAATTTCGAGTCCCACATCGAACTGGAGCGCGGTTTATCCGCGCTTTAACAAAGACCGTGTCCCGTACTCCCTTTAATTGCATCTTCTCCCCTCTCAGTGCCGCCCCGCACCGAGTTCTTCTGCGGGCGCGCTCTTGTGCCCACCCCTGCCACTCGGGCGCGCCACTGGCGCCCACTATGCTTCCTCGGGCGCGCTCCTCGCGCTCACGCTGCGTAGGGCTTGACACTCCCCTGCGTGGCCCAGGGCTTATACACGGCCCCGGCCTCCTCTTGGGCTGGCCCCATGGGATCCCCCTTGGGCGTGGCGACCTCGAGTCCCACATGTGCCTTGGGGTTGAACCCTTAAGGCTGGCCCTTGGTGGCTTATATTTTTGCTAGAGTAGAGACTTAGGGACTTTGTATAATAACAAAGTAACCAAGTTTCCAATGCCAAATGCCACTTCTACCTCTAATCCATTTATTCTTCTATATTTCTTCTTTTCTAACACATATTCTCCATCTTCTTTATTAGAATTCACCAATCCTCCTTAATATATAATCTAGACTTAGGAGGTGGAATTCCCAAAGGTTCATCATCAACCGAATCACTTGGGTCAATTATTTCTTCAATGTGTTTCATTGATCCAATCAGAGATCATATTGGAACTTCTTCTATTTCACATGCACTAAGGAATAGTGCATGGACTTCATTAATCCCCATCATCCACTTAGTAGTTGTGGATGGATCATCTTCATCTCCTCATGCATTGTTAAGACAATGCATGGTCTTCAGACATTGTGGTGACGTTGTATCCAGTTGATACAAGTTCTTTGAACTTAAAGATCAGCTCAACAATAGTCAGATGTAATGATGCTCCATCATCATTCATTCTTCAAGTGTTGTCACTTAGTATCACCTTGATACAAGTATTGAAACATTAAGAACAGTTCTACAATCGTCTGATATACATAGAGAATGTTTCAACCACAACATCCTATGTCACTTAGTGAATCTCCTAAGTGACATGCATCTTAGTACCATGGCCATTCTCCTTTCCTCACCAACACCATCACATCCTTTGTCATTCACATCTTGATATTCCTTGACATCCATTCATCTTATGACAACATCATGCCTCATTGACAACAAATTCAACACAGTGTACTTCAATCTCCCCCTTTGTATTTGTTGGCAATACACTAGAGCACATATGAATGGGTCAATATGTGTGCCAATATTTCTCCCCCTTATTGGCAATCAAATGCAAAGGTGTGGTGTGGTTCTCTTTCAAAAATCTCTTCCTCCCATATAAAAGCATTTTCTTCAAAATCACTAAGAGAGGGATGATGTCACATGTTCTCTTGAGCAAGGAAACTTTAGTAGATCAACTCTAAGTCTACTTGGGCTAACCCGGTGTAGAAAACAAGAGTGATATAACCAAGGTACTCAATGCTGTCCAACATTCACTATACATGTGAGATCATGCTTCAAGGGGCTTGAAATTTTTCAGATATAACAATGAATTTTCTAAATCCTGCACAACTTCACAAAACTCATTAGAAAGTTCAGGTGCAAAGATAATGCTCCCCCTTTCATCCATTTGTCTTCAATCAATACTCCCCCTTAATTGACAAGATAAACTCAATTAAGAAACAAGGGATGAAAGTATGATTGGAATACCTTCACTTTTCTCAAGATGGTATTAATCTAAGAATCCCATCTTCTTCAGATTGGCTCCCCCTCAAGGGGTGCACTCCATTCTGTCCAAACCACTCTCCAGATGAGAATGATCATCATCTTCAATTCCCTGAAATGTTAGCACATGTAAATACAAGTGATTAGGGAATTAGATGGAACCTCTTTGGTTCATCAATGTGAACAACAAGGTTGAGAAGATTCTCTCAACCGAGATGTCCCATTCTCACCATTCTTCACACTTGCACATTTGATCTTCAATGATGTTTGTGCTGGTGTGGATCTCAATACATCTTCATGTGAAATATTCTTCTTCCCTTTTGCCTTAGCAATTTCCAGAACTTCATCTTCAGCTCTTTACAGATCTTTAGCAAGTTGCAACTGATTTGGCCATATGACTAGTAAGTCACTTGGAAGTGTGGCCTCAGTTCTAGATATTCCACATGGTTCCTTTGATGCTTTCAAGCTACCTTTCTTAGGAAACTTGTTTTCAACCAATCCCTTCTGCTTCATCTGGATTGATTGTCTGTTTGAGTCCAGTCTGCCTCTATTGAATTTCATGGCTTGTTTACAATGATCCGTGATATGTCCTTTCTTTCCACAGTAGAAGCATGTTTTCTTCTTGGTGGTCCTTCTGGATACATCACCCTTCTTGGATTTAGACTCCAAGGTCTTCTCTTCCTTTTTCATAATCTTCTTGGGAGCCTCTTCCACTTTCTTATGCTTACTTCCCAAGGGTTCTTTCTTAGCCAGGTTCTGTGATCCTTTCTTCTTTTTAGCTCTCGATACAGTTGGAGATTGACATGTATCTTTTTGACCACTTTTGCAATCATCCCAGATGTTGTCATGTAATCCAAATCTATTTGTAGTAAAAAGATGTCGATGGACCTGTGGATGCTGCTTCTTTTCTTCTGGCTTGATCCCCCTTGGCATGGGCTTCCTTTGTGCTTTGACATTCAATGGATTGTACCAACAATCCTTTGCACAGTGCCCATACTTATTACAACACCAACACTGACCCACAAATCTTGACCTCTTCAGTCCTTCTGATTGTTGGGTACTTTTCTTGACTTGCTGTGTTGTTTCAGGAGAGTATTCTTTCTTTACTGTCTTCATCCATACTTGTTTGGATTCATTCTTCCACCCTGCACTTTTAGTAGAAACACTTTTAGAAGCATGAGTACAAGATGGTATGGATGGTACCTTCTTTTTAGAATATGTTGCCCTTTAATTAGAGGATGTCTTTCTTTTAGAATCATCCTTCTCAAAGCACACATGAGTAGCAACATTTATTCTTCCAGCTGTCTGGGAGGCTTTGGATTTGGGTGATTGATGATTTTTCAATATCACTTCCAGTTCTATGCATTTCTTGTTAAGGGAGTTCTTCTCATCCTCAACAGTTCTTAGCCTTCTTTCCCAATTTTCTTTCAGCTGTTCTAACTGGTCTTCATGCACCTTCTTCATTTCTTGTAATGAATTGTCAAGCTCCTTTACCCTGTTTACATTGTCTTCAAGTTGAGAATCTATGACATTCATTGTAACATTGTGCCTCTTTTCCAGTGCATGGAAAACATCTTTGACCACAGTCTTAAAGAATTATTTCTCAGAAAGGCTTCTTTTCAATTCTTCAGTAGTGGCTTCATATCTTTCATTGCAAAGCGATACTGTTTCATCTTTAGCCTTCACCAACTTTCTGAGAGTGTTGGTTATGCCAACCCTTTTAGCCAATTGGACTTCTAGAGAATTGGCTTCATCTTCTAGCTGTAATTTTTCTTCTTGAAGATCAAGGACGCCTGTAGCTATACACATTGCCACTTCCTTGGGGACTGTCTTCTGAAGATATTTGATTGCATTTAGAAGATCATTGTTTCTTCCATCTTCATCACAGCTAGAGCAGGCTTCATTAGAATAATGATAAAAGGAATTGTCATCTGATGTGACTTTCACATTTCTTTCCATAGAAGGAGTTTCTCTGATTGCAACAACCTTCTTCCTCATCTTCTTTGCCTGTTTCTTCATTCTGTTTTTCAGAGTCTTGGCAGATATCTCCATTTGAGGCTGTTCTTTCATTTCCTCAAATCTGCACTCCATATAGACTCTCTTGGATCTTTTAGAGGTAACCTCCTCTGATACCAATTGAAGTGCCCGGATCTGTGTGAATCACTGAGAGGGGGAGGGGGTGAATCAGTGATCCTTTAAAACTTTTTACTAATTGATTCTTTATCAATTAAACCTCTATGGATGGTTAAAGCCTCGATCCACTCTTCTTGTATCTCTCAGCCTTTCCTCGAGTGATGCAGTAAATGTAAAGGCACAAGACACAAGGATTTACAAGGTTCGACACCAAAGGCCTACGTCCTTGCCATGTTGGTTATACACTCCAACATGGTTTCTCCATTATAATCGATTAGTATTACAATGGTCGATACAGAGTCCCACTGTATCTCTCTTGAGTCCCATAGGAGGGTCTTTATACTGCGTCCCACAGTGTTACCAGAGTCCCACTGGCCTGCTCCAGAATCCCACTGAAGACTTCTTCCACCCTGAGTCTCACAGGGGGCTTCTCCTGGCTCCTCGAGTCACACGAGTAGCTCTTCTTCTCTTTAGTTCTTCAAGTATCTTCAGCAGTCTGGGATAAAGATTTCTGGCCTTGCTCTGTACCTCTGCTCACTTGTGATGAACAGGTCTTCTCGTCTTGCTCGGGCTTTATCACCTTCTTCTAAGGATGACCCGACCTCTCTCTTCAACTACTGAATACTCAGACAAATGATATCTTTAGCTTTAGTCTGGTCCAGTCTCACATCACATCAACTTCATGCACTGAGTGCATGGAAACTCTTCTTCCTCATGCACTGACTGCATGGGTTCTCAATATCTTCAAGAACATTCAGTCTTGGACAACTCAAATGCACACAACCTGATCCAACTTTGTTCACGTGTGCATGTGCATGAATGTAAGCATGCACTCCCCTTCTTCTTCTCGGTGCAATAAACCAACAAAAGGGTGTAATACTTTTTACCACACACCTTCTCACATCCTTCACACACTTAATTCCTTTTGATTACACACAGAAATGTGTGTTATACTTTAGTGTGAGAGTCTTCCACTTCTTCTATGTGTATACACTTCACTTAGTGCACACACTAGGTTCGGCCTTTTTATTCCTTTGCACACACACCACTAAGGTAAGTATTTAGCCTTCCTCCTTCACTTTTCACACACACAAAATGTGTGGTCTTCACTTGGTTCTTATGTACACACTTGGGTTCTAAGGCCCTCTTGTCTTCCCACTTGGATAAGGCCTTCCTTCTCTTCTTGAACACACACAAGGCTACGTCCTATTGTTCATTTCCACTTATACCACCCGTAGGGTGTCTTCACTTTGCCCACTTGCACACACACTTCCACGGCCCTTTTCTTCTTTTGTTAAGCACACATGGACTCAGGACTTCACTTCCTCTTCAAGGCGCACAAGGTGTGATTTCACCTTGGGTGTAGCTGGCCGCACAAGTACTTGGAGCACAAGGCGCGCAAGTGCCTACCGCGCAGGGTGTGGCTACTCCTTGGGCGCGCAAGGCCTCGGGTGCAAGTGGTCGCGCAATGGTTCTATCGCGCAAGCTCCTCAAAGGTGCAAGGCACCTCGGCCACGCAAGCCTCAACAAACCATGAGAGCGCGCAAGTGATGCGGCTGCCTCGGGTCTTCCTGCCACGCAAAGGGAAGGCACGCAGGGGAATCAGCCTTCTTGTCGCGCAAAAGAGTTGCGCGCAAGGAACTCAGCCGCGCAAGTGAGTTGCCCGGCGGCTTCTTCCTTCGCGAGGCAGAGCGTTGCTCCTCACGGGACTCAGACTTTCAACAGAGTTTTAGCAAGCAAAAACTATGCCTCAGGTGATCCTTTTATAAGCAGAGGCGGTGCGGTTCATCCGTGTGAGATAACTTTTGAATCCCCGAGATTATCGGGTTTTCAATACTCTGGGAAATCTTGTATTTATCCTATGTTTCCACGCGGGTTCCCTTATTTTTCGGCCTTCTTCTCATGCATGCATTTCCGAACATTTGCATGGCCTCCTTTAAGTTGATACATGCAAAGCATAAAACCCACGTGGCCTCGACATTCTCTTTTGCCTCGACCGTGCATGAATTCTCCCATTTGTTTCATGCAAACCAATATTTATGCATCATCGTGTTCAGTGTGGCCAGAAGAACCTCAAGGACACTTCGGCTTCGCCAGAGGTGGCCAGATACTCAAAATCCATCTTCGAGAGGCGCCTGGTTCGAAGGTGGCTGCAGGAATGCACGGGGAGGCCTCAGCCGAGCTCGGGGAAGAAGATAAGCTCAGCACCATTGGATCCGTGCGTTGAATAAACTTGGACGGCCAGGATAAGATCTCGAGCGGCGAGATTCGATGAGCAGCGGAGATCGGGCGCGCGATGAGACAGACCGCCAAGATTCGCTCCGCGGCAAAATCCTGCATCCCACATCGAACTGGAGCGCGGTTTATCCGCGCTTTAACAAAGACCGCGTCCCGTACTCCCTTCAATTGCATCTTCTCCCCTCTCGGTGCCGCCCCACACAGAGTTCTTCTACGGGCGCGCTCTTGCGCCCACCCCTGCCACTCGGGCGCGCCACTGGCGCCCACTATGCTTCATCGGGTGCGCTCCTCGTGCTCACGCTGCACAGGGCTTGACACTCCCCTGCGTGGCCCGGGGCTTATACACGGCCCCGACCTCCTCTTGGTCTGGCCCCATGGGATCCCCCTTGGGCGTGGCGACCTCGAGTCCCACATGTGCCTTGGAGTTGAACCCTTAAGGCTGGCCCTTGGTGGCTTATATTTTTGCTAGAGTGGAGACTTAGGGACTTTGTATAAAAACAAAGTAACCAAGTTTCCAATGCCAAATTCCACTTCTACCTCTAAGCCATTTCTTCTTCTATATTTCTTCTTTTCTAACACATATTCTCCATCTTCTTTATTAGAATTCACCAATCCTCTTTAACATATAATCTAGACTTAGGAGGTGGAATTCCCGAAGGTTCCTCATCAACCGAATCACCTGGGTCAATTATTTCTTCAATGTGTTTCATTGATCCAATCAGAGATCAAATTGGAACTTCTTCTATTTCACATGCACTAAGGAATAGTGCATGGACTTCATTAATCCCCATCATCCACTTAGTTTTTGTGGATGGATCATCTTCATCTCCTCATGCATTGTTAAGACAATGCATGGTTTTCAGACATTGTGGTGACATTGTATCCAGTTCATACATGTTCTTTGAACTTAAAGATCAGCTCAACAATCGTCGGATGTAATGATGCTCCATCATTCATTCTTCAAGTGTTGTCACTTAGTATCACCTTGATACAAGTAATGAAACATTAAGAACAGATCTACAATCGTCTGATATACATAGATAATATTTCAACCACAACATCCTTTGTCACTTAGTGAATCTCCTAAGTGACATGCATCTTAGTACCATGGCCATTCTCCTTTCCTCACCAACACCATCACATCCTTTGTCATTCACATCTTGACATTCCTTGACATCCATTCATCTTATGACAACATCATGCCTCATTGACAACAAATGCAACACAGTGTACTTCAGTAATGTAAATTCTTATAATAATACACCAAGAAAATGTATTTTTAGTTTTCACGTAAACATGTTTTATATGTGTTTTTATATCCTATATGAAAAATTCCTTGTTGAGTTAACTATTAACAATTTAAAATATATCTTTATAGTATATGAGATGTGCTAAGGACTATCCAAGATGAGAAAAATAAAATAAAAACATGAAAAAATGTTTAAGGATTTCAATATCTAATATCAGATTGAATCATTAATATCTCTTTAACTTGAAACCAATGTCTAAGAACATGTTACAAATTTCCAAAAACTTCGAATAATTACTTTCAAAAGTTAATATGTGAGGAAAAGGTAAATAGTAGGGTAAAAATATTTTTATATGTTTCAATTATGGAAATATTTTTCATTTTCAACAGGTTTCCTTGATAAGGATGAATAAGATAGACAAGTTTAATAATTATAAATATCACCTCAGATAAAGAGTTTTGAAAACATTTATAATGAATAAATGTAATTTAATGGTAAATAAAAAAAAGAATAAAAATGAATATTCCCTTATAAAATTATATCATCTCTTCTGATGAGGATGGAAAAATAGAGTATAAGGATTCAAAGGTGGAATATCTAATATGTTCCATGGAAAAAAATAGAGTCTAATAATTATTTTAGTGAAGAAGAAGGTAGTAGATACACAGAGACACCAAATGAGGTTTAGTTATGGATAGAATTCATGGTGTAATTTAAATAAATTAGGATTATGGAATGAGAAAATAAATCATTGAAAATATATATTTTTTCATTAAAACTATCATATTGAATAACATTATAATGATAATGTTGAGTTAAAATACAGTTCTAATGAAATATGGGAGATCTCAATATAATCCTTAATGAAGGAGATATGATTTATGATATTACTATAGAATGACCAATTACTATAAAAAGGGATGTGATGACTTTTTATTTGAAGATGGTTGAAGAATTAAATTTAATGAAACAATATTGAAGTGATTTAAAAAAAATTCTAATGATGTTTTTTGTGTTAATTTTTTTTTTACATTTTCTATTCCCATATTCCTATTTTTTATTTTATATTTACTAAAACTATAATATATAACATTTGAGATATTATTAAAAACCAGTTTGAAAGGTGACCATAAATGTAACAGGGTTATTACCTGACCTCAAAATATTATTAAAAGCAGAGATATAATAAGTGTTGGATAAAAAATTTATAAAAAAACTATTGTGGAATGAAACATTAACTGAAGGTATGAATAAATGAAATAAAAAAATTAAGTATACTATTATTCCTAGGGAAGATGATATGAAAAAATTATTTTTAATCAAATTAATAATCAAAGGGTATATTTGGATGATTCTTTTAAAAAAGGAGATTGGATTTTTGATGATTGATTTTGGAAATTTGGATTACACAGATATGAATCCTATTTGTTCTTGTATAATTTATCTCTAATGTAATCAAATAAATGTTATGAATCAATATTGTGTTATTATAAAAAAATATAGAAAAAATAAAATCCAAAAGAGATGTTAATATTACAAAATAGATATGGTTATCTTATGAATTATTTCTTTTATTTTGACCAATACAAACACAAAACCAACATGTGTCTCACAATAATACTATAGTAATAAAGTAAGAATGATTACCCTAAATTCATCATTTGTATGAGTAATCTTAAAATAATAACCGAATGATAAGGTAGCATACAATGCAGTGAAATGAAGAAGTCCTTAGAAATGGGATAGTAGTTTCCCATCACACATTATTTTAAATAAAAAACAACGAATAATAAGGAATTTTAGGATTAAAGATAAATTAATTTTATTAATGATCAATCAGTCAATGCCAAACCAGATGGTAGGGTTAATATTGTGAATTAAAACATGAATCCAATGATTCTTTCATTCTTGATAAGATAAGGAATAATATTTTGAGAGTCTCTCAAATTAACAGTAATGGAAATAAGGTAATATTTTATATGAATATATGTTTTATATAGAGATTTTAGTATAACATAGTAATTATGAATTGATTGTGAATAAGTAGAAAACTATTTCATTTCCATATTTATAAAAATATATAATATATGAGTGTAAATATGATCTAGGATATTTGGTATAGAAATTTGAAAATACTAGAGAAAAATTATCTCTATGATTTTGAAATTGTATTATTTAATTAATTTAACAATGTTAAACTGTGAAATACTCAACATGTGTCGCACAATTCAATATAGAAAGGTAATGACCTAGTGTGACACAATAGTGGACATAAAAAATATGAAACTTATTATGTTGTTACATTTAAATTTGTGTGGTTCTAAATTCTTAAAGAAAATCCATTGAAGTAGGTATTTTAGTACATTCATCAAAGCATTTAATCATATGTACTATATCTACATTATATTGAATAATTAAAAATCTATTTCAATATTTATTATTTATTTATAATGATGAACCACTAAAAAAGTTTGGCACAATAATGTCGCTGGATGCAAGAATGATGTGTTTCAAGAATATATTTGGATGTATATAATTATTCCTGAATATAATTATACCTCGAAATGATAAAATAACGGAGTATCTAAAAAGTTGATTTGAAGTTTGGTTGATATATGAAGGGCCTTGTTATTGATACATGTTTCCTCAATATTTTGTTAGAGACAAGGAGCCATACTATTTTTCTAGATATATAATTTTTTCTTACATTCACGAAATTTACTGAATATATGAAATTATAATTTTTTTAGTAAAAACAACAATAGAAAATAAACATAAAATATCCCAATATTTTAAAAATTAATACTATGTTCAGTAGAACACAAAATATACAACACCAAACATGAAGAACCGCGAAATATTATTAATTAAATATGATCATTATAACACAACTATTAAAATGATGGGTATAAATATGAATAATTTCATTATGAAATATTTATAAAGTTCCAAATAAATAAAAATTTGTGGATTAATTATTCATTAATAAAAATTAATTTTTTGAAAATTCATTTTATGCTTCAAAAATATATTTTCATAAAAAATTATATTTCTTTAATTTTTTAAAATAATATTATATATATTATAGAATATTTAAAAATTAATCAGAAAAAATTAATATATAATTTAAAATAACTGTATCATTGCTATATTATGTTGATGTATTGAGAAATTTGAGAAAACATTGATATTTCACTAAATAGTGAAAATACAAATTTATTTGAAAACTAAATTTCCTATTGAAGTATTTATAAATTAAATTTATTTCAGTGATTAAAATTTTTATTTATTTATATTATATGTATCTTTAATATTCCAATTGTTTTTTAAATTAATTTTATAATTTAATTTATTATACAATCATTTTATAATAAAAAATCCATTTTTTTGGAACAACTGTTTTTAATTAAATTTTTTCAGTTTAATTTTATATTAAATTGTAGAACGTATATATTATGAATTAAGAAAAATGTATTCCATATTTCTAAATATGTGTGACATATTAAAAAAATGTTACCTTTTATTTTTTGATATTATAAATAATATCCTTAGTAATTTTTACCATCACATTAAAAGTTAAATCGAGTAATTATGGTTAAAAATAAATTTTTAATACTAAATAATAACCCAAAAACGTTCTTAAATAATAATGTATGGTTTTAATGCATCTATTATCATCCAAAAGACGAATATATGTCATATTCTTGGCATGTTTTCATGATTTTTACCGTTTATATTATTTTATATTATGAAATGTAGAAAAATTCATTCGATTTATTTTATTATGTTATAATTTTTTACATAGGAAAAATTATATTAAATGAAAATATTTAAATATTACTTTTGAATCTAATTTTTTACTTTTCTATGATGTTAATTAATTTTTTATTTTCATAGATGAAAGAAATGTATGAAAAGCTTATAAAAAACAAACATACTTGTTTCCAAGAATTTAAAAATCAAAAAAATGATTTTGATTTCCCTTTAAAAAAAATTATTTAAAAGAATTTTTGAAAAATCAATTTTTAATATAAATATTTCTTATAATATTTTATGAATTTTATTATATTTATAACATTTTATTAAAAAAATTTATATTCAAATTAATAGAAAAGATAAAAACATGATAATAATACTATTTTATAATAAAAAATATTTCATTAAATGATTTTAAATTATGAAAAATTTTATCTTCATCCAAACAAAAGTGATTTGGTTTCGGAAGACAAAATTGGTCCATTAATGGTCCTTTTTTACTTTCCTTATATCTGTATTAACCATTTTAGAGTAAAACCCATTAAATAAATGTAATTATAGAAGTTGTTTATGGAGGGTCAAAATAAAATGATTCAGATAAAAAAATTTATCCTAAATCATTGAAATTTTATTTTTTATATTATTTATTATAACTATCATATTAGTTTATAATTTAATCAATTTGGATCCATTTTGACATCAAAATTATTATGTATTAATTTAATATTTTTGGAAATCCCAGAGTGCCCACCCCTCTATGATAAAATGGAACCTCTTCTTGTCATTTACTCACATATAAAATAATTTTTCAGATAATCCCTACAAAACCTATTATATAAATAAATCATAATATCTGAATAAAATTTCATTAATAATAAATCCATCCTAGAATGTATTTTTGTGTAAACCACATGAGGTTGTCCGATGAAGAGGTATAGTTCTTAATCAATTTTTTATTACTTGTTATACCTACATAATTTTTTTTTCAAACATTATCAAATTTTCTTTCAACTAAAATAAACATACTAATATATTATTTTGATATTGAAATAACATATATCCTTGTCATCTATTGTAAAATGGTAAATAAAACAATCATTCACATGTATTACAGACTATAACCTTGTGAATGTGTGATTTTTTTTCAATGACAACCCATAATAGTAGGATATAATGATGTAATTAATGATTATATATTATATTAATGTTATTAAAACCATTTTAAAAATTTAATATATCTTATATTTATATATAATCAATTCATTTAAAAGGGATAATGTCATTCATGTGTTCGTGTGGACTACCACATCCACGAAGCAATGTGATTGGTTTTTCATAACTGTATAATATTAATGTATATATATGTTTATATGAAAATATAATATGTCATTAAATATAATATTATTATTCAAGAATGATAAAATAATACATACCTTATTTTCAAAATTTTTATAAAAAATGGTATGCTTAGTCTTGTGTATGTACAACCTACCATCTATATTATTATAAAGTTGAATATATTCATAATATTCATTCAAGGATGTTTTTAAAAGTATAATTTTTGTATAAAAATGATAATTATATCATGATTATCATTTTTTATATTATGGATTAATTATCCCATTTGACACTGTTTAACCCACAAATGTTGTTTTGGAAATTGAAAACTGAACATCCTCATAATATCTGATGTGGACTTAACTGATAGTGTAATTAAATACAACATTTAAATAATTGAAATAAATAGATTACTAATAATGTATGAAATATGTAAAATTTTCATAATAAATCAAATAATTGTTGTAATTTTATATTTCACTTGTCAAAGGCCATACATATCTTTTCTTGACAGGAGGTGATGAATTTAACCTTAATTTCCTTTCACCGAGGAATATTTTCTTATGCAGATAATTTATTATATAAGGTCTATATACATAAAATTTTATATTTTATAAAATTATACGTTCATAATTACTTGTATTTCATGGGAAAATTTGAATTATTTCCCGTATGTGGATTTGACATGAATGTTACCAAGTCGTAAAAGGTTTCATAATTCGACTTCATTTTTTTGGTAATAAATATTATTCATTGAAATTTATATGAAATTATTATGTTTGGAATGATCTATAATTTATTTATATATAGTAATTTTCAATGTATTTTCATATTATACACAATACATATGAATTCATGGTTTCTCAATTATATGATATGATATTATTGGGGTTATTCGTCTCAAATTCCTTTTTTCATGGGACATTCACTTATGAAATGCAGATATTTTAATCTATGGGGATTATATAATTCAAAAATTACATTTAATATCAATAATTTATTTATATTAATGATATTTACTGTTTTATTTGAATTTATTATATCACAGGGATTGTGATTGAGAAGTTACTAATGTGGAAATAGATTTCAGTCACAATCTCTTTTATTTTTTGGATTATTTATGTTCATGGTACCTTTTGAGGATATAATATTTATTTATTTATCATCCAAATATCCTTTGTTATCCATGGTTTGGAAAATTTGTTAAAACTTAATTTCCATTATCACTCTTATTGATTGAAAAATCCTAAAAATCATTTTTTTGTGATATTTATATTATATCTAATTTTAAATTTGGAATCATTCTCTTCCATATACATGTTATCTAAAATGATTAAAAATATATTATTTTATAAAAATAAATCATTTAATAGATTGACATTAAAATAAATTTTACCATCTTTAAAAAGGTTTTATAATGGATGGATTTTAACATTTCACAATTTTTTCACTTTAGTCTCAAATTACAAAAAGATTTATTAGAGTGGTTATTTATGTTAGTCATATCATTAATCTATTTTTTACTCCATAATGACCATTATTTTTAAAAAAACCAATCAAATGTTTCATAGGATATTTTAAAATATATGTATTTTCCCAATATTTTGTAATTTATTTATTTTGAAATTTTATTTTTAACGTGTAAAGTGTATTTTACTCAAAAATATTATTTTCTAAAAATTAATGTTATTTCCTTTAATAAAAAATAAATTTTTTTATAATAATAATATAATGGGAATATGTTCTAATGCTTCCATATTTATTATTTCTCTGTCTAGATTAATATAATTTAATGGGACCTATTTCTTTTTCATGTAAAAATTTCAAAATAAAATAATAATGCTTATTTTTATGTACAAAAATGAAATATTCTAATGGTTTTATTCATAAAGGGTAGATATGAATTATTTATTAATTAGGGTTATAATTTTAAATATTATATGGTGTGTTGATCCCCAGTAGATATCACAATGATAGGTGGCCCAATACATCTTATACAATATGATGACACACATTATATCTCATGATAAATCCGAGAGCAAGATAAAGAATATATGAAGAGTGCACCCCAGTTTCGCTCTCCAATTAATTGGGTAATATAATTTTCATTATAAAGGTAATAATGAAAAAGGTTACAATTGTTGTTTCTCTTATGGATTTAGCTAGTATCTAGTTATTTATAATAAGGGTTAGAATAAAATTTTTGAAAGGCACCAACATTTTTAGTTTAGGATTCCTATGTATTTTTAAAAATTACCTTAATAAAGTTTAATTTTACACATCTCATGATTAGTTATTAGCAGGAGGTTTTCCATTGATAAAAATTAATTCCATGTTTCATGTTTTATGATCAAGGTATTTATTGGTATAAATTCTGTTATTTTATACTCAAGAAATTTGATTTTGATAACATATCTCTATTATAATATTATTCTCTTGGATTACAAAAAAAATTTAATGGCCATGTTCACCCATACTAGGAATTTATGCTCAAAATGTTTATAATTACTCTCTATGACATTATTAGGGCTGAATATAAATGATTTTTTATTCAAAAGGATTCTTGTGTGGAGTATTTTATACGAGATGTTGTAAATTCTTATGAACCCATTTTTTGTGAATCCATTTTGTTAAGAGTTTTTTTGTCTAATTCAATAAAACACTAAACCAAAAATTTTCATTTTTATGTATATGATTAAATATTTCATTTTTATGGTGTTCATTTTTTATTTACATAATTGGGTCATATGAATCATTATTGAATCCATAAATGTAATGTTTTTTTATCACTAGAACGAGTAGTGCGGGTTCGATGTTATTAATGTTTCTATCAAAGAATGGTTCAGATAATTTTACTAATTTAGATGTTTTCATGTGAGGTTATTTAATGTGTTAAAGATATAATAATGAGTTTATATGTGTATGGTTTTTTAGAAGTTCAATTTATTGGACACCACATTTTATTATTTTATGTGATCAAATTTTAATGTGACTAATGATATTTTGGAAGATGATTTATTTGGTTCTCGTATATGTAACCCTTAGGTTTAATGTGAATTATTATTTTGGAGGTATTATTTACACCTTTTGGGAATTAATATGAAAGGTATGATATAACATTTTAGGTTAAAATTTTAAATGGTGTTATTATTTTGGGTTTAAGTATATTTGTTTATTTAAAATGGGTATCATATCTTAGAGATTATATGATTAGGGTATGAAGATTTATTTTATGATACATTGAGAGTAATTTTTATCATTAAAGGATAAATGTTAAACATATAATTAAAAAATATGTGATTATATCATTATATATTTTTTAATATTTGTCAATAATATATTGAATAATTATATTGATAATTATTTATTGAGTATTTTTTACCTTTTCGTATTATTGTTGTGGTTATGGGGAATAATTTGATACATATTCATATGAAGGACAATAGATTTCTGGAATTATCATAAATTGTTCTAAAATATTGGGTTTTGTTTTAGGTCTAATGAGTGAAGGAATATATGGTTATGTTTTTATAGAAATCATAACTCATTAGAAGTTGATATTTGTACTTCATGCAGAAAACAATTTCATCTCCAATAATCAAAATTTTAAAGAATATATGAGGTTATACATATGAGTTATATTTTATTCCTTATTATAGAAATGGAATTAATATACTCATTTAAAATTATCTTGAAATAAAAATTTTATCCTCTTACCATCATATCTACTTAATTTATAGAAATTTTCACACAGTATTAGTCTATGGTATCTTAGTTGGTGATTTTTTTAGGATCATTCACCTTATTGTGAACAATAAACCCTATCACTCTATAAGTTTTTATAAATTTTAATTTAATTGTAAAAAATTTCACTTCCCAGAAATATTTTTGTAATTGTGAACCTAGTTCTTTGGTATTTGTGATGACCTTCATATTTCTATTTATATCTTTTTTGGTGGATTTTTTATTAACAATTATTATTATGTGGTAATTAAAAAAAATATATTATAAGATTTCAATAAACCTAATTACCTAGTTCAATATAAAGTTAATGATGAAATTTATTAACATGGGTAATTTAATATCCCAATATATTAATATAAAGACAATGTCTTATAGCATAGAAAATACACAATAACGGGCATAAAAACCCTTTAAATATTTGTATTTAAATACGTATTCTATAACATATTCATTCAATTGGAAGGTTTAAATAGGATTACAATCAATTATATATATATATAATGTTTCAGAAACATAAAATTATATTCATTAATTCATTGTAAATACACTCTCAATTTTCCATGAAGTCATTTTATGCGTCAAAAATACCCATTCATCAAAAATAATATTTATAAAATTCTTTATAAAAATAATTTGATTTATATATGAAATATTTATGAAATTTATTTTATAAAATATTTTTTTATTTTTATTAAAAATTAGATTTAGATAATGTTGTGATAATTTTTCGAGCACTATCATTGTTCAGTGAATTGTATAAAATATTATTTTTTATTGAATATTTTAATTTTTAATGTTTTTATTATTTGAAATTATCTTCTTTATGTGTTTTAAAATTAAATTATTAAATTATTAATATATTATAAATAATATATATTATATGAAATTTGAACATGAAGTTATTATAAAACGATTTTATATTAAAAATATGATTAGATATAAAGTTGTTTTTCATCACGTTTTATGAGATTCATTTTAAATTATATTCTAAAACTTGTGTGTTTTGAATATAAAAAAATAGAGTGAATATTTGAAATTAATGGGTCCAAAATTAGTAAAAATTTACATTTTTTGGATGATATGAATTGTAACCTTAGTAATTCATTGTTCTCATGGTAAAGGGTCAATTAGGTAATTGAGGTTTAATATAAAATAATAAAAAATAAAAAATAATCCTAAAACATGAATAAAATTTATTATATGATTATATCATATCCATAATATTCTATAATTCATATATATGACTTCATTTTAGATTATTTTATGAATTTTCGATTTATATAATTTTATATAATGAAAAGTCAAAAATATCATAATCGTTGAATTATTATCATTAAATATTTTGACATAGTCATAAACAAAAGATATTTTTTGTTCCAAAGAGTTATGTGATATGTAACTCATTTATTTTAATTATGGATTTTTAAAATTTATAGTGGATAAATAATTATTTTAAATTATTATATAGCACACACATGGTGCTTTATTAAGCTATAATAATAATAAAATATTGATTGTAAAACCTCTTAAATTAATATTTTATGAGTGATTTAATATATATATTATTATTTATAATAAATAAATATTTAGGGTTTTAGGTTACTATAATAATATTATTAATTTTTGAATATTTTAAAAAGAAAAATTAAATGAATAGTTCCAAAATTTAAATTTGTGTTCATTTATAATAAAAAATATATAATTAAATAATTCAAAAAAATAAAAAAATTATCATATTCAATGAGAATGGGAAATGTTAAATTAAATATTCCACTGTCCAATTATGGTAGTTTTTTTCCTTTTATTATATCTATATTATGGCCTTAAATGTAAAAATATTGATATCACCATAATTGTAAAAAGTGTTAATGGAGTGTAAAAAAAGATGATAAGGGTGTCAATGGGATCCAAAAATCTTCTAATTTTTTTGGACGGGATTATTTCAACTCACCCAAATCTTATCTTATAATTTTATCAATTTCAATGTAGTTTGGAATGAATATAAACTTATATTAATATAAAATTTTATGAAATTATATGGGTGCCCCAACCCTCTCTCCTAAAAGAGATCCAATTATTCTAATTACTTCACAATTAGAAATCCTTTTTGATTATCCCATAAAATACAAAATAAAGGATATATATCCTAACTCAAATCATATTTTCCTTATTTTTATAATTAATACAACATAAGATAGATTTTACTATAATCTTTATGATGATTTAAGAATAATAGGTATAGTTCATTAAAAATGTTTTGTTTTATTTAATCTTACAACTCCATAACAATTTCATAAAATTTGATGAAATAATAAATCCCATGTCATATATATAATAATATGATATTATTTTAATTAAATAATCTATATCATTATCATCTTAAATCAAATTTGAAACAAACTCATCATTCATGTGTACGGAGGACGATCGCCTCATAAATCGATGTAAATAGTTTCCTATCAGAACATATCATGGATGGTTATAATGAAAGAATTAATGTTTATTTATGATATTCATGAAATATTTATCATTATTAAAATATAATATATCTTTTATTTTCTCACAATAAAATTTATTAAAAAATGATAAAGTAGTTCCTGCATACGTGTGGACAACCACCTTCATGAAGTAATGAGATTTGTTTCATCACAACATCACATGGATGAAATATATATGTTTTTAAATTGATATATCATGTTATATATTATAATATTATAATTATTTAATTGTTAAATAATTCTAACCTTATTTCAATAATTATTTTTGATAAATTAAAATGTTAATCATGTGTATGTATGACTTACCATATTCATCATTGTAAAGTTTTTCTTTTTTCAAATATCCTTCTTGTTTAAAAGTATATTTTTTTACAAAAATTATAATTATTTTTTACACATCAATACAGTGATTATAGAATAATGACTTATTTAATCATTATCATCACAATGAAGTTGTTATGAAAATTATCAACCGAACACCCTTAAAATAAATCATGTGGAGTTAACTAATCAAGTAATTAAATATTTTGGTAAAAGAAATAAAATATATTTACTAGGGATAATTTATTAAAATTTTCATTTTTTATTAAAATTTTTTATAATTAATATATATTTATTAAACTAATTACAATGGGAATGAATTGTAAGTCTTAACATAAGGTGGTGGATACCATCTCGATTTCCATCTATGTAAAAATATTATAATGTTATGATGCCAATTTATTTTTTGAGTAATATATAAAACTAATATTAAATGTTATACTAGTAATCCTCATCTTATAATTTTTAATATTTAAATTAGAATTATTTCATCCAAAGTTATTTGACATTAAATTTACCATGTGGTAAAATGTTTCCAAATGAAATTTCTAATCAATTGGTAGTAAATTTATTTATTAAGAAATTTTATGCCATGATTTTGTTTGAATTTATATCTTAATTATTTTTTTAAATATTACCAAATATTTATGGGGATTTTAATTCTATACACATAGTCCCTCTATTTATTAAATCATAATTAATTTATGTGATATGGTGACGGTTATTCCTCTCAAATGCCATTTTCTTGGGAAATTAGACTAGTATATATACAAATATTCTTTAATTAATTATATAAAATTACAATGTAAAATGTTATATCATTAATTAATGCATGATTCTAATGAATTAAGTTTTTATTTAAAGTAATTATTTAAAGGGGATTTGATTGAAAGTTACCATATTGGAAATATTATTTATGTTACAGTCATCATTATTTTCATAATTTTGTATGTTGAAGGCTGTATGGGGGAAATAATATGAAATTATTTTATTGACCCACATACATTTAAATAAAATTATTTTTGGAGTGTGATTTTTAGGTTAAATTTACATTTCCTCACTTATTGATTAATGAAACATCAATAAATTCTTTTATAAGTGAATGTGATCATGTATATTTTGTAGATCGGTAATATTTCTCTTTAATATTCAAGTATTATAAAATGTTACTTTTAAAAAAAATTTAAATCTATTTCATATTGTCTTTTTCCCTTTAATTAAATGGTTTTAAAAATGAATTTTTTTAGTTTAATCTAATGATGTCCTATTATAATCCCTTTCAAATAGTATTAAAGGAATTATTATTCTAAAAATTTCCAAAATGAATGAATTTTAACATAATCATAACCATTATTTTACATGAATCATCCTTCAAATTTATTCATAGTTATTTTCAATGATATTAAATTTCAGAATAAATTTATTTATTTTTATTTTTTAATTTTTTCCAATTTGAAATGTATATTTTTCTCAAATATATATTTAATGATGTCTTAAATGAATTTCCATTCTCCAAAATAAATAACCCTGGATTTTACCTACACTCCCATGAGGATATATTGTAATGTTACCATTGTTATTCAATGTCATGATGAATTATGAGAATTTTTTGGAACCTCGTTCATTTCAATGGGATAATCAAGCAATATATGAGTAATGATTATCACAAATAAAAAAGAAAAATATTATATATTGTTTATTCAAGAATGGTACATGGTCATTATTTATGATTATGGGATATCCTGATAGAGTGTCATAAAATGGTTGAGTTGCATTATAGTTCACGACGAATGCATGATCCCAATATAATTTTTCAGATGGTCTGTGCCCCATTAGAGCACATGTTGAATGAGTAAGGTTTTACTATGATCATTTTTTGGTGTAACCGATGACAATGGAAATAAAAGAAATTAAATTAATCCAGGTCTAATATGATAGTATTAGAAGTGATACTTGAATAATGTAATTATTTCTTAAGCTTATTATTATGATACAAAATTCATATGACATGTTCTAATTCATATTATACGATTTCATGGATTGTGATTGCATAATAGTGATTCCTCACTATTTGAAATAATTTGATCTAAAATAAAAAATATTAATTCCACGAATCATGGTATAGGTTATATGATTTACTATGGAATAAATTTACAGGTTTTACTCATGATCTCATAGTTTAAACATATATATTTTTTGTATATTATCAACAACTAATATCTCCCACACATACCTTTACCGAGAATATGATCTCACCCATTATTATATTTATATTTTCTCCATGATATGTAGAATTGTATTATGTAATATTTGTCTAAAAGTATATAATGTGTGGTGATTTTTTATTAGATATTGAATACATCTTGTAAATTAAAAATATTAGTAATTTAATAGAAAAGTTCATAATTAAGGTGAAAGATTTGTGTTTTATTACGTAAAGGGTTTTTCATAATTACCTTAAACTCAAAAAAATAATTGTATTAGATATATATTACAATAATTTTTTGTTGTTTTTATTAAAATTATTTACTATTAAAATTGGGATATTTTAGTAGGCATTAAATCCAGTTTGGGAATAATACATTTTTATTACTAGATCTAGTTGTATGAGTCTCAAGCCCTATCAGTCGGTATTATATAAGCATTTAGATAACATTATAGGTTATGAAATTTAAATATTTATCTAATTTAAGAGTTAAGGATACCACTATGGGCTGGGATGATTAAGGATAATAATATTTTTAATGGCATAATTACCCTTTTGTTGATTTTTTATTGGATTCCAAATTGCTTGAAAAAATATGAGGAAGATTTTATTAATATTTAATATATCACTGACATATATATAATACTTATATTTATCATTATTTTTAGTATATATTTATTTTGAAAGAATGTTATTGTGATCAAAATTTGAAAAAATAATATTTAAACTTCGGATTATGGTTATGGGGGAATTACATTTAATGATAATAAATCTCATATAAAATATTAGGAAAATATAGGTATGAATGGTGATTTGTTTACTAATTGGTTTATGTATTTTTCTTAGAATTAAAGATTATTGGTAAAATTTAATGGTTAAGGTGAACAGAAATGTTTATATTTTGACATCAATTTTATTTATGGATATTCTTTTTTTGGATAACCTAAGTAGTCGAGTTTTACAAGGTTGATTGGAGTAAAAATTTGATGTTTTTCAGAGTTATTGGCCATTTTTATGGTTGAATGATGATTAATGAAAACCTTTATGGTCATCCAAAGGAACCATGAGGCTATTTTTAGTGGTTTAGAGGAGGGTTCACTGTAAACTCACTGTTATTCTAAATAATATGACCTTATATAAAACCAAGATTCATGTAGTTGTGGAATTTTTCACTAATAGAGAACAATCGTTCAAACAATCTGACCAAACCATAGAGCTCCAATGGTATCTAAGAAGGTTCTCCAAAGTTGGTAGGAAATTATCCAAACTATGAAACCAACATGTATGACATTAATTAATTAATAAAAATTTTTGTAACCCAATAAACATTTATTTATCATTAATATTATTTTTATGAATTGGGTACTCCACTTAGGGAACTCCTTATAGAGATTTTGAATATTTTTTGCCTCCCAGTGATTGATTTTGATATATATTTATGAAGTATGATTTCCATTAAATTTCATTTTTCTAATTTCATCTTGATTTACCCACTTTAACTTGATATAAATCATATATAAGTGGTGAATTTCATAGACATAAGTCATAAATGATGATATAATGATTTTTCAACCAGATAAATCATTTAAGGTGGTGTAATTATTGGGATATTGGTTAATCATTTTGGCTATCATTATGTACATTATTGTACATGGCCTTTATATCTTCCTTCTTGTTAATTGGATAAATTGATATGCATTTGATATTTTTTTATTAATATTTAGGATCTTCCCGTAATTTTTAGAGACCTACCTTCCTTTTATACATGGATACTGTAGAATTATTGTAATACTATGTTCTTGAGGTGTGTGGTTTCATATAATGTTTTTTTTCTTGTGAAAATATCATGGTTTATCAATTCACAACATGACTTCTAATCTAATAGTAGAATGGTCTTTTGTATATTGGAATGTTCACATGGTGGTTTTTTATTTAAATTGTGTTGACATTTTATAAGATAAAAATGATAATTTCTAAGAATCATTGAATTATTTAATAAAATTGTTTTTGAATACATGGTTTTGGTGTGAAAAGTGTTCTAGGAAATATTATAATTGTATGATATGACTATTGGAAATTATTTTTAATATTCAGAACAATGGATACCTTGGTAGATGGATAAAGAAATGGGAATGAATTTTATTCCCTAACTCATAAAGAGTGTCACTCATTGGGGTGATCCAATATTCCTTAGATATTCATATCAAAGACTAGTTCACATGAAATTATATGGTGATTAAATGATTAGGGTGTTTACAAACTCTACAGACCTTCATTTAAAGAAAACGATTCACTCACAATATTCATTAATAATCATATCAAGTGAGAATCCTAGAAAGGAAAAACATATCATATATTATGGGTACATTCCAGTGTGATTTTCTTCTATGTGGATTTATAATTAATTATTTGAAAATGATATATATATATATATTCAAATATTATTTTAATTTGATTTTGTAAATTTTTATATTTGACTTGTTTCTAAATTGTTTTAAAAGGTTAATTTCAATGTTTTGGTCAAATTTTGAAATTTCAATACTACTCTTTTTTGTTATTTAAAATATAAAAATAGGATTATTTAACAAGTATTTAAAATGGAACAGATTATGGTATCCCATAATGCTTGTCTTTCTCAAGCTTTATAGAAACCCATGGGTTTACATAGACTATGTTTTTTCCTGATGTAATAAAGTGAAATATGTCAATGTTAGGTGGTGATTTTTTTATTTGTCTTGGTTAGGAAGTAAGGTGCGGACCTAGTGGGATACTGACCACATGGAACATGAAGATAATGGTCATTATCATTTATTAATTTTTTACTGAGGGATAATTTACAAGGTTTTTGGTTTATTAACCAGGTTAATATAACTTTTTTGTTTGAAAATTTTAGGCATTTTTATCTATACAAATAATATATTTGATATAGGCTATTTTATATGGATGGGTTAACTCAATCCCAATGTTAGCATTATTTATTAATACCTTGTTTAAACCCATAAGGATGTGTATTTCCCTTTCTATTTTATATTCAATTAGTTTAGAACATATATTGTTGTGTAATACTATGTAGGTCATGAATAATTTATAATATAATATGTGAATTTATATTAGAAAATATAAAGTAAACATGATTAGAAAAATTTATTTTATTTATTGGAAAATTAAGGCGATTATCATTATTTTAGAATATTTTTAGTTTATATTAGAGGAATATATTATTATGTAATATAAATTATTTTTTATGTGAATTCATGAGTGACTGATTTTATTTTCTTATAAATGTTATGTTGACTTTTCAAATATTTTTGATCAAATTATTCTATCTTTTTTGTTTTTATTTTTGTTAGGAATTTTTTTTTATATTTTAAAAGATAATTATTTTTGTAATTACATAAGATTATCATTGGGTGATATTATAGATTTTTTGAGGAATAATGATTACTTTTACATATGCTGGTTTACTCATGTTATGCACTATATTATAGTGTTCAGTAAATATAGAGGGGTATGTTGAATAAATTTTAATTATTTTTGGATCTTATTATACATTATTATATTATTTTTGTGATTTATATATTAACAAATCATCTTGATTTTTTACGAAGATGAATATGTGAAATATTACTCAAAACAACGAAAATAGAAAAGAAATGATGAAAAAACCAAGGAATATACTAATATCACATTCTATATCTAAATTGTAAATGAATCACTCAAACTCAGGATAGATGAATATAAATCCATTGAGTTTAATGTGGAAGATATCACATAACTATCAAGGAATTTTTTTGGAATATTTTTAATAATTATTACATTAAAAATACAGAGAATGTATAAATTTTTCGAATGAAATGATACGTTTCATAGTAATTTATTTTCATTTTAAATAATAATATTTAATTCTGTTATTAAAATATTTTTTTTCCACTTTGGTATATTTATCTTATACTCCTTAGAAGTTATTCATATAAAATTTTATATCATTTTCCATCAAAAAAGAGAAATAAATATTGGGGATGAAATTTATTTAATTTTTTTAAAATTTAAAACTATAATATTTTAGAGCATTTTTACATTTAATAGATTTTAATGGTTTTTTATGTGATATAAATAACACCAAGATTAAAATAACCATGATATACTATCAAAATATTATTACATAAATATTACATTCATTATGCAACCATTGGTTTGGTTTGAATGAATTAGAAAAAAATACTAATAAATATATGTAGAAATTATATCTAGAGTAATATTATTAAAAAATATATTATTTATTATCAATTATTTGTAAATGAAGATAAAATCTTTTGATGGAAAAAATATATTTTTTCAAAAAAAAACTATTAATATATGTACAATTATTTTTATCTTTATAGAATAAATTTATCACTAGTAATCATTGATTATATTTAAATGTAAATATTATATATTCAACTGAAAAAATTAATTTTCATTGGATTATGTTTATTAGGGAATGAATGAGAATAAATTCATTTTTCTTCAAAATTGGGATTTATTACATTTTCTTAATGATTTCTAAAAAGAATTTCCGAATTTTTAACGAAATTTTTCTTAAATAAATGTGAATTATTTTTTAAATAATAACTTTAAAACATTTTTAAGATTAATTTTTGAATTTTTCAAAAAGCATTGATATTTGAAAGAATAGTGAAAAATCTAATTTTTTAAAAACATTAATATTTTTCCATTAATTAATGTAATATTAAATTGTAATTTTATTATAGAATGGGGTTTAAAGTATCAAAATATATATTTGATTAATAAAATTATTATTAATTACTTAGTAATCATTACCATAAATTATTTTTAATGAAACTTTTTCTACTCCTATAGACACATTTTTGAATAAATATTTTTTCATTATAATTGGACCACATATATTAAATTTTATTTTGGACACTTCTAGAAATTTAGTCATTAAAAATTATTTCATGTTTTTAGTCAAGGGATATAATTTGTTAAATATATCAATTATTTTCTATTCATAATGAATTTTATCCATAGTAAATGTTTATCATCACATAACCGAAAAAATTGGATAACAAATGTTAAAATAATCGGTTAATGTGTCAAAATATAACCATAAAATATATTTTTTGTTTTATTTGTTTAATTTCACTGTAACTATACTTAAATTGAAAGTATTACATGTTAGCATAACGTAATTTCTATTATGAACATTTATGTATTTTTAGTTGACAAAAAAAATAGAAATATCACTCTATTTCAACTAAATTCTCTAATATGATTCCATAGTGATAGAAAAATATTAAGAATGAATATAAATAGAAATATTTAATAATTATTATTTTTATTGTATTAATTAATTTTTTAATTTTTAGATGTTGTATAATTACATTGTGCACTTACATAACATCGACTCAACACTTTTCCATGTAGTAGTAAAATCAATTTTACATCATTGAAAAAAATAAAAGTAAAAATTTATTGATGAATTATGGCGAACCCAAAATTTAATGGTTGAATATAACTTTCATGTATTTTTTAATGAGTTTATAATATGTTTAAATTGTTTTATTGATTAATTAAATTCGTGATATGTGAATCATCCCAGAGGTGAACATAATTTGTACATAATGTTTTAAATTATATTGACATCATTACAGATTTATGAAAATTATATATTGATTCAATTTTAAGGGAAAATTAATATCCTATAATTTTTTTCATGTATGTATAACTATTATTTTCTCCAATAACTTTGACTACAATTAAATAATGAAAACATAGTTAATTTGGTAATATATAATCATTATTAGTGAGGAGGTTAAACTAAATGATATGATTTAAAAATACATATTCCTATATAAAATTAATTTTTAATTATATTTTTTATCCTCTTTATATTTTAAAATATTTCAATTTTGATCCATTTTACAAAATTCAGAAATAAAATATATAATAATTTCTAATGTATTTAAATTTTTAACACCCACCTCACTTGTTAAATGGAAAATTGTCCCCTCAACTCCATTGATATTTTTAGAACTCCAATATAGAGTATCCATTCCCAAATACATTCCTTATTTCAATAATAAATTTCTAGACAAAATTATCACTCTATAGGATCCTCCTTTAAAGGATTAATTTGTTTCCAAATTGTTACCCAAAGGTGTTTTTCCAAATTCAAGGTACAACTATTAACCAAGAGTTTCCATGATTATTTATTTTTCCGCTAACCATAAGTCTTATAATACCTTGTTTATATGATAAAAGTTTAATAATAAATGGAAATAATTGTTTTTATGTTAATTTTAAAACCATTATTCCTATTATTTCCCTCTGAGTGGGAAATGAAACCATTGCTCGTGTGTTCTTACAAACTACCTTCCTAAAAAAGAAATGAATTTTATTCTCCATAACTACCTATAATGAATGAATATTTTGATGTATTCAATTTTATAAATGATATTTTCGTAATAATTATTTTTCTATAGTTATAATTTTTTATAAACATTCTGACCAACCCTTCTGGAAGAAAGGGATTACGATGCATGTGCTTATGTGTGGACTATAATATTCATGATGTGATGTGACTTGTTTTTAATTTTTTATATAAATGGTTGAAAATAATTAATTTTTTAATGAATATATATGATATTTTTGATATAATTTTGTTTCCCAATATCATATTTATTATATTATGTACATTTATAACATCCGTTTAAAAATTTGAATCATCTCTCATATGTACAAATGTACTACTATATCCATGAAGGAATGCAATTCATTTCTCATCACCACATTCAATGAATGATTATGAAAGTGTATATAATGAATATATATTATTATAATAAATTTATTATGATTATTTTTATGGTGAAATGAAGTAAAACTTACAGGAACTGTAACCATCAAAATGACATATAATTGAAAAAAATATTTATCACCCACATTTTTTTAATGAAATTATTTTAATAAACGGATAACTAGATTCTCTAAGAGAATAAAATATAATAATATATATATATATATATATTAATATGGTTTTGGCAATTATGTATAAAAAATTTATATTTAATATATAGGAGGTTTTAATCTGCATGAAACAAAATATGACTTAATATATGGGATTCTCATCTAATATTTATTTTCATGAGACATATTACATATTGAATACCTTTTTATTTTTTAGGAGTACGTAGTACCCATCAATATTGTTTATGATTATTTTCCTAGAAATTATTTGAAATTAAAAATCATTATATGCTTCACACTTTTATGATATTTTCATTTATAGATTACCAATGTTATAAGGGATTAATGTTACATTCTCTTTTTTTTGTATTTTCTCTATAAAAATTTCTTTAAGGGAAATTATAGGATAATTATGCTCTGAAACTGTCTATTTTATAATTCATTGATTATTTATAGAAATTTAATTTTTTCCTCACATTTTCAACATTTTTGTTTATTAAGAGCCCTAAGAGAATATTTTTAAGATTATCCAATATTATTTCACTGTATGGACATGAATCTATATGTATAATATCAATTCTCTACAATTTTTTATGAAAAAGGTTTTTAATATACTACATTAAATATTTAATGTAATTTTAAAATATATTTTACCTTATTTATAAATGTATACAAATTTCTCCTACTTATTTTCCAAACAGTCATTTTTTTGTTTTTATTGAGAATTTGACATTATCTTTGTTTTATTGATTATTGTATGAACTATATTTCAGACAATCAGAAACACTGATTGTATTTAACATTACAATGTATGATTCCAAGGTTATTATTAAATTAAATATTTTCCTTTATATTGTTGTAGATTGTGTTGTCGTTAAAATTTCCCAAAATAATAAGAATGTTATGTCTAAAATTTAAAGCGTATTGTAAATTTTTTTACATATTACATTTTACTATATTTGTCCAGTTACATTGAATATTTTTATATTTCATTGGTTATGTTATATTTTTATTTTATAAAATTTATTCAATGAATTATGAAGATTATGATCATCGAATCATTTCATGAAACTTATTTCTTTCCACGTATCAATTAAGATGTGATGGGTTATTGAAAACTCTTAAAATAGCTTCCAATTCCTTTATTTGGACTTATTATGATTGTGTGATGATTTAATATTTATGAAAACTATTTTATTTAAATTTTTTATATATAAATAAATGAGAAATGATTTTATGAACTTGTGGAACACTTTTATATTGAATCCATTATGTGAGGGATGAGAAGAAATTATATGTCCCTTTAATAAATTGTGTAATAATGGATATATAACTTGATAATATGTAATGGAATTCCTAGAGAACATAAAGTTTTATGGAAATTATTCTACTATGATAGTGTTTTGTAGGAACCGTGTCTAAGCAATTGATGCAGTGGGGAATTAACCCAATCTCATAAGATTTTTTGGAAGTGATCCATGACTAATGATATGACTTTCAAGGAATATAATTCTTCCAAATATTAAATGACATGTTCTAATCCTTATGATATTGTATCATTTATAATGATTGATTAATTAGGATTCATAACTATTATTAATGATATATTTTAAAATAAAAAGTCTTTATTTTATGACTCATTTTTATGATCTATGACGGATTTCGTATGAACAGTAGAAGTTATAATAATTAACTCATATGGGTATTATTATTTTAATATTCAATATAATCATCAGTTTATATATACTATGTTGAAACTTATTATTTATATGATATCAACCTATAATATGATAAGAAATACTGATTTATTTCCTTTTAAATAAATTAACTATATTCAATAGCTTGCAATGCTTGCAACATCAGGTTTGAACAAAATAAGAAAATATTTTAAAATATTATTTATAATTGACTGTTATAACCTAAAAGTTATGATGGTGGGTATGAATATGAATTATTAATTTTAAAATATATGTATATCCATTTATTAAAATAAAATATGTATCATTTAATATTTAAAAAACCATTCGTGAAAACTATATTTTTTCCAATAAAATGCTTTTGTAGTTTCTTGTGCACTTGATATAAAATCCAATTTTGAATATTTTAAAAAATTTACTTGAAAAAATAAATTAATATCAGAAATTATATTTTAAATATTATTTTTGGGTGATATTATTAGTTTTTATTAAAAGTTTCATTTTTTCAATGAATACTGAAGAAAATTATTTTTATTGAAATTTCCATTTAGTTTAAATAATTAAAAATTTTAAAATATATTTAAATTTAGGTTTAATTTAAAACTAGTTGAAATTTATTATATTAAATAAAGTTTAGTTTATTTAATCAATTTATCATTCAATTATGATATTCAAATATTCAATTCTTATAGATTTTTTCTTCAGAAACCAGCATTTTTATTATGTATGGGGGTGTAATATAAAATTGGTTTACGATAGAAATGTGAATTTAATTTTGAAAATTATATTCTCTATATAAAAAATGAATAATTTATAATAAGTTAAAATTAGTTTTTTTACCATTTTTAGAAGAGAAGGAAACAAAAATTATTTATTGTATATATGGTAAAAACTAACTTAATATGAGTTAAACTAATCAGATATGGTTGAAAATGACTTAATAACTTTTCTAAAACCCATTTATGAGAATATTTAAAGCATATAACATGTATGGATTGATAATTATGAACTATTGTGGCATTTGGAAAGATATATACTAGGGTTCAAGTGATTTATTTCAAAACATTCCATGTATTTCCTCAACCCCTCTTATGAAAGGTCACACTCCTCACCACTCTTCACATATCCATATCCATATCTAATTGGTAAAGACAATAACAGAAAAAATAAAATCTCTAATATACTAAAAAAACATATGTCCCATGTATTCATTAGAACACAATCCTAGGTATGTTTAGAGAGAAAACCTGAAGAGGTAAGGTGATGAAGATGTGACTTTATGAAATAAATATTTTTATTTTATTTCTTATTCCATTCCTTTAAAATATTATCCAGTAATAATATTATAGAACCACTAATATCTACCAAATACTAAGACATTATTATGTTAATTAATAAATCAATATACATAATCTCTTCCATCAAATGGGAAACAATATCATCGATCATGTGTATGATGGACAACCACGATGCAAACTGATGCATCTCATCTCCCATCAAAACCTCTCATGGATAGATAAAAATAGTCATTTAATTTATATATAATATTTATTTTATAATTACACCTATTTAATTATAATATCACATATACATTTTTAAAATCTATTTTGTTCAAAATACAATAACATTCCTCTTGTGTATGATGGACTACAACCTCACAAAGTGTTTTAAATTTTATAACTTATGCTTTACATTAAAGATAATAATATTTATATAAACTAATATATTATATCTATATGAAATGATATAAATTATTTAAAATTAATATACCATACACTATATTAGAAATTTACCTATAAAGTGAATTATATTTTCACTCGTGCATACGTATGACTTACTGTATCAATGAATTTATTACATTAATTTTTCATGCCCAACTTTTAATAATGGTTCTAAAGATGAATATATAATGATTAAATAAACAATTTAAGTAAGTATTATCATTAATGATATGATATACTAATATCTTATAGAAAAGAACAAGAACATTCATGATAAAACAAGCATAAAAAGGATCTCTACACATGTAATAATGAAATATTATCAACATACTAGTGGTAAAATTGTAAAATATCATAATATATGATATTAAAAATATTATTATAGATATTTTAAAATGTAATACATTGATTAAAACTATTATACATTACTTTTAACAATTATCAACTAAAGTAATGCATGAGGTAGTATATTATGTCTTATTTTTCGTTTCGTTGAAAGATATTTTTAATATAAACCTATTAAAATTTATGAAATTCATATAATATCCCTTTTATGTATATATCGTGAATATATATTTATTCTGGATTATTTTTTTTATATCTTTTACTCATCAAGGGATTACAATTTTGATGTTGCCAAAGAAGAAATAAATGTATTGTATATTCTCACATTCTTTTAGGATTATTTATTTCATCTTTGAAGCATAAATTTCATATGATAATTCATCATTAGACACTAAATTTTCCATAAATATTAATATTATTTTATAATTTATATTATTTTTAGGGAAATTTTATTCAATTCTTAAATATTGTGTTTTGGTTGAATTTTATTTGATTATCTATTTAAATGTTGATAAATACATATCTTATATGAAAAATAGATATATAATGATAAGGTAAATTGAATAATTAATTAAATATATTATTTCATATTTGTGGAATAATTGGAACATGAAATTAAGGGTAGGTGATAGTAATTGATATACCGATAATGCACAAATAGGTCTGATGATACAAATCAATTGGCCCTGTCAGATGAACTTTCAGCCGTAATATTAAAATGTCTTCTAAAATGATTGGAAGGTAGAGGTTTCAGGATTCCTAATATCATGACATAAAATAATTAATAATTTAATATGTAGATAATTTATTAATATTATTATCCATGATATTTCTATATTGATAATATCTTTGGGGGAACATGAGCCTCATCCCAGTTGGTGAGGTATCCTTAAGTGCATCCAGAAGACCCAGGTTCAAAACCTGGTAGAGGAATATTTCTGGGGTACTGTAGTTGGTACTATAGAAGTACTGTGCACTATGTAGTTACTGTAGCAGCATTGTAGGAGCTGGATCTATTCACATTGGGCCACCGGTTTGGTCTTGGAATCATTCAGGCTTTCAGGTCACCAAGGCCCTTGGGTCAGTAGGTCTTTCGGGCCACCTCATGGCCTTCGGGCCAAATGAAGTTGCCCCATATACACTAAAAAATCAGCATCCCCAGAAGAGGATTCAGACATGTGCACTCCCCAGAACAGAGCCAAATGGATTTTTAGAATGAGAGGGTATGGCTATGACATCGGTACCAACCTATGCTTGCACGGGAAGCCTAGCCATACGGACATGAAAAGGTGGAGAGCTACTATCATGACGCATATACTGGGGGGGGGGAAGTTCCTTGTATATATTTTGGTTGAATTTCCTAAGATATTCAGGTCATGTAATCTCCTAAGCCTACAGTCCTTGTAATCTCTGAGCCTACGAGCCTTGTAGGGGTTCCCCCCTCATCCATTGAAAGGGGGGTTATCAAAAATGAATAAAAATGAAGACATTCGGGCAATTCAAGGGCGGTTGGATATTATATTTGGGAGAATTTATATTATATTTTCTGATTAAATTTCATGTGTATTCAATTCTTTACCTAGCCACTTATTTTTTTATCCAATTATTATAGTCAATTAAAGGATTAAATTAAATGGGTGGTCCATTATATACCTTTATATATTGATTAATACTTTTTGATTCATAATATATTCAACTGTATGTTACCCTTAGTATGTATTTAAACACACACTTATTTTATTTCCATTCCCCATAATATAATGTGAAAATATTTGGCTGGGTTCCTAGGATTTAGATCACTTGAATTTGTTATGTATTATATATATTTTTTTAAAATATAAAATTAGTATTATGCAAGTATGTGGTCGTTGAATTCTTATAAACTGATAGATCATTTTTGATTTTACCCTTTGTTTATACATAAATATAATAAATTAGGCACTAAATACATGTTAGTTGGGTTAGGGTCATTGTGGTTTGTATCATATGATGTTCAGTAGAATCCATGGGAACTAGAAAAAGGAATACATATATTAGGGAACATAAAAATATTAATTAAATTTAGTATAAATATATAAGTATATCCCAATGTTTTTTAAGGAAGAGATTGTGTAGGTTTTCTATGTTAAACTTCCAAATCTAGAAACTAAATTTTGATATGGTTCAAGAAGAATTGTACCTAGGGTTAATAACTCTAAAATGAATTCATTGGGATTGACATGATCAAAACCTATTGTATGAAAACAACCATTTTTAAAAACATAGTTTGAAACTACATGGGGTGATATTCTTAAGATAAATCAATTTCATTAGAAACCATTATAAAATATTGTAAAATAATGAAATGCCTATAGAAACCATGTTTATTATTATAATATTAAAATGCATAAATTTTTATATTTATGTTAAGAGTTACACCAGATTTATATTTATAAATTATGAATTATTATTTAAATTTTTATTATCTATTATACTATATTATATTTTCTTAGAAATAACACATAGAAGGAATAAGGGTATAAATACTCATGGACAATATAGATATATAACAATTGGGAAACAAAAATATAGATGGTATTGGAAATAATCATATCCTGGCTTTATTAGGTATGACTTTTTTTGGTTATGAAATATTTCATTTCCTTGATGAATCAACTTGTTCCAAAAAATTATAATCTTATGTTGTATCGAATCATGTGTTTGAAGCCCGCATCAATTGGTGTGACTACTAATCTAATGTTATATAAGTAACATATTTAATCTATTAAGGATAGATTTATGGGTTGGGGATGTGTTAAAAAGGGAACAGTGGCAGTTGTAGTGTATATTGTCAAATGAAAAGCTGAAAAATCGACGGACGGCGATGCCCTAGATCCATGGCCGAGGCGTTGGCCCCTCCCTGACAGGGGGAGGGGTAGGATCTTGCTCTTCGTCCGAGGCGGCGCTCCTTTCTCCCCAGCATCGATGTCTCTCCGAAGGTACCTGGAGCCTGCAATGCCCGTCCAGTGGTCTCAGTTTCGTCCAAGGAATTATCCGAAGCTTCGTCGCTTCTTTCTACGTCTCTGGTTGCTATGTTCACTCTTCGCAGACCCCCAGTTGAGGTTTTCGAGAGGTATGTGAATCAGGATTGGGGTTTAGGCTGTCGGGCAGTCGTTGGTCTCCTTGGGCCATGGAAGATTCCGGTTTGTCTAGCTGATGAGGACGACTTGGCCTTGGCCTGGTCTCGTGCTAGTAGGTCATTTAGAGGGTTTCCTTTTCATCTTCATCGTTGGACGTTTGATGTGCATATGGGTCACGACTCCTCTACTTCGGCAATCTGGATTCAACTTCCGGGGTTACCGCTACCTTTTCAGAATCCAGCGCTCCTCCGTTCTATTGGTAATTCTTTGGGCTGTTTTCTTTGTGTGGATTGGAGGACTGATTCAATGGTATATCCAATTGTTGCGTGTATCTGTGTTGATGTGGAGATCTCTCGTCCCCCACCGGATAAGATCTGGATTGTGATTGAGGAGCAATACAGGTACGTGAAAAACGTATTTTATGAATCCTGGTCCATGTTCTGTTCGTTCTGTCATAGACAGGGACACTAGGTTGAGGAGTGTCGCAAAAGGGCTTCGGCGACTGTGGTTGACACACCTTTACTGAGAAAGAGTGACCCAGTTCAAGTTGAGGTCAGGGGAACTGGTCCTGGCATTGGCTCTGAGCCTGTGGCGGGCAAGCTGAAGTCAAAGGAGGGCACTCAGGATACCCGTTGTCTTGGGTAGGCTATTCGGGATGTTCAGGTGCAGGGGTCTCTTGGCCAACCTGGGGTGGAGTTTATCAGTCCCCCCATTGCTTTGGCAGGGGATCCTTCTGGCTCGGGGCAGGCGGGGTCTGCAGATACAGGTCTGATGGAGGCTTCAATGGTTATGGAGCCTCAGTTAAGGGCTTTGTTTGAAGGTCTCAAGAAGGATTTGGGTGTCTTCCAGGTGTCTAAAATCTTGGGGAAAGAGGGTCAGGGTCTTATGGATGGAGCTTTGGCGAGATCATCTCTTCCCACGGGGGTAGATGCTAGTCTTGGGGCCACCGGCTGTACATGCAGAGGATAGGTGGACCAGAATCCCCAGCCTCAATTTATGGCCAGGGGTTTCGAGCAACCTGCTCTTCAGGAGGGTTTAGGGGAGGGGGAAACTTGTGTCTTAGGGAAGTCCCAGACCAACCGGGGAGATCTAAGGGGTTTGGGTTCTGCCTGTTTTTCAGGGGCTACCTCTCCAGTCCGGACCCCGGTTGTCTTGAGAAATAGGTTTGGAATGCTGGATGAGGAGGAATCCAAAGTTGAATCACCTATCTTGGCTGAGGAGGATGAGGACAACGGGAGAAACCCAGATGTTTTACTTTTGGAAGGCCGGATCTTGGGGATGGCTTATCCAGAGTGTGAGGAGGGTAGAGGGGAAGTGGAACCTGCTGTGACCACCAGAAGCTTATCAGAAGCATAAACCGATTATAGGTGTAACAGAAGTAAGATAAGGAGAAGGGGTAGGATGGATTTTTCCTCTTTACCTCCTCATATGAAGACACGGTCATCAATGAAGCTAATGTTGGAGAAGTTGGACAATGTGAGTAGGTGTAGCCCAGAGTCACCTGGATAGCATGATCTCTCCTCGAATTGGGTTTTATGTTTGGGTGATGTGGTGACCGAGTAGGTGTTATTTCTCAACGCCTCGGATGAAGAGGCAGCCATGTTGATGGGCTGAAGTATTAAAGTGGTTCTCAATGAAGAACAATATAGTTGGGTCGACAAGAATGATGCTATTTTGGTCGGAGGTTTCAATAAGGGGTTGATTAGTCTCTAGGAGTATTTGCAGGTATGGAATAAACTGTCCTCTTCCCTTGAAGACCTAGTATGGGGGGATCCCCTGTGGCAGGTATCTAAGTTATCCTGGAATATATTTAGAGACACCGTTTCTGGTAGAGTTCAGCTGATTTTTAATGACTCTTTTTTACTTATTTCATAGCATTGCTTTGTAGAGTCACTGGCTTGGTTGTGTGAGGAATTTTTAGAGGGCCATCTTGACAAGTTGGGCTAGAACATGATGTTTTCCCCACTGCAGGTCATTTGGGATGTGGTGCATACAGAGGGGTGGCTTGCCATCAGGAGGGACCATGCTTGCATAGGATCGTCGAGTGGCCTCCTTTGGGGTGAACGGTAGCTGCTTATGCTTGGAATAGGTTTTTTTGATTTCATGTTTGTTTCTGTTTGGTATGTGTTGTAACGTTCGGTTTCTCACCATTACCTTAAAAGTGAATTTTAATAAAAAAATAATTTTCAGTCAGTCAAAAGCTGAAAAATGATGGTTGTTGATAAAAAATACCTGATAGGAATAGTATATATTACTTATGGATTGTAATTATTTTAATATGATTTTCTCCAATGAATATTTCTCTCTTGAGAAAAAAGACATAAGTGAATAGAATGATCCTAGACATTAAATAATTACAACAATAATTTTTTGATTTATTTATCAATAAAATTACACTGTCATTCAAGTTTTCTATGAATTACACACACACACACACACTGAGTTTAATACAGATTACTTATTTTATGTTTCTACACAATGTGTGTGAAGGTAATAAGTCTCTAAATCTTTTTTAACATTGGAAAAAAAATTTAATGTACCAAATAAATGAAGAAATAATTTTTAGAAAAAACTTGTTCAAGTTAAATTATGAAAATATAAGGACACTTGATCACCCACAAAATGGGAATATATAAAAGAAGATGCAGAGAATGAATGAATTTCAAAATTGTGAGAACTATAGTAAAAATTATCTTGTAATTTTATTGAAGGGAATTAGAGTTTTTAATAACTGTAAAGATAATGTTTATTATGATATATAAAAAAATGGAATAAAGGAAACATTTCTATTAAGTGTTTAAACTTTTAGGATATAGAGATTTATATAAAGAAATTCCCCAGGAATCCGGGGAATCTACCACAGAAGAGGGTAAGGGGTGAATGAAAAACATACAAAATATTTATAACAGAGGTCTGAGTACCCAATTATGTGGTGTATGGTAATTTATTCAAATATTTAAATTCTGATAATTTTTTTTTTATCCTCACAATATTATATATCATCCATGTTTTCTTTGAAAATTTGATATTTCCCTAACACATTAAGATGGAAGTTGTTAGTAAAAAAATGTAGTTTAAGATTCTATTCAACAGGGATGTTTTATGATGACCCTATAATGAAACATAAATGTATTCTTTTTGTTTACTTTATTATTATACCCATGGTTTATTTTTATAAAATTTTTGTTATTGAATTTATTTCAATAAATTATTAAACCTATTACTTCTATGAGAATGAAATTTTGAATCATGATGATAGTTTAGAATTCATTTTATTTAGATTAGAGACATAATCATTGATGAAATATCTACATTCAATCCTTGTAGCTCTACTGAATGAGATTCATGGTGAGGAAGATAAATCAAAATCTAGGGATGTATAATGAAATATTAAATATGAGGTTTTACCAATTGTATAGAAATACATTTATGTATTTCCTAAGGATTTGGTATGACTTTCCCTAGAGCATAAACTATATTTTTACATTGATTACATAATAGGGAAATACCAATATCAAATAATATCCATAGAATTTACAATATTGAATAAATGTAGCTGAATTAATATCAAGATGAGTTATGTTATAAGGTATTTATTCTACATACTATTTCACTATGAGGATCCCGACTTCACTTTTTTTAAGAAAAAAGATTGATCATTGATGAATGGATTTATTATAGGAAAATAAATTGAATTATGATAATAAAAAAGTTTAATATACCTCATATTTATGATTATTTAATAAAATATATGGAGCCTAATTTTTTTCATTGATTGTACTTCATTTTGGGTAACACTAATTGTGAGTAAACAAGGATGACACTCTGAAGAAACAATTTTGAAATAAGTATGGTCATTTCATGTTTATTTAATTCAAAATGTAATAACTAATGAATAATACATCTTTATGGATCTAATTCATATATAATTCTTGTAATATATTTTAGATTTTTTGTGGTATTAATTAATGATATATTTTTTTAGATGTTATGAGGAACATGATAGAAAAGTGTAAATCATTTTAAAAATGTTAATGAGTAATGAGTAATATGGGAAATATAGTATCTCTCACATCTGGGTTCATTTTGTTCTTTTTCATGGCTATAGTGCCTCATAATATAGAATATCAATTGGTCCAATAAAGAAATTTCCACTCAGATTAAAGATTATAAAAATTAAAATAACCAATATATGTGGTTTAATTAGTTTTTCAAATTAATATAAGTGATTCATTTTTAATTTCTCATGATTAGAAAACCAACCCAAGATCAATGGAATTAGAGAAACATGAGAATAAATTAGATACGCAGTTCCATAGGTTTTTATTTTAATTGGGTTTTCATATGAATAAAGGGAATTGATAAATCATTAATAGAACTATAACACCCATGATCTACTGTTGGTAATTGTAATATTTTTGTTGAATATTTATAGACAATAAATATATTGTGAATGATGTGAGGTATACATAGATCATAAAATCCAAAAATAAATATTTTCATAAAAAGTGATTAATATGAGAAAAAAGTAATGGATTGAGAAACTTAATAATTATGATCTTTTAATGCACTACCCCCTTGAAAAATAGATAAGGTGGTAAATGAATTCATAAGAAATATTTATTAGTTTTGTCCCAAATAAGGATTGAGAGGTGTCTTATTTTCATGAATATAATATTGATAGGTAAGTCGATTATTATTGAAGAAGATAAATATCTCTATTTTCAAATGATTGTGAACCCATATTTAGTGGAGAATATAAAAATTTCATTATTTGATAAAGAGAACCATTAGTAGAAAGATAAATCATTTAATTATGCTAAAGTAGAAATAATTTTTGTGATGATTGTAACACACGAAATTTCCTAGTACGTTATTTCTTCAAAGTAATTCAATAACTTTCACTACACGCAACACTAATTTCAGGCGCACCACAACATACCAAACTATCCATTCAAAAGTGGTTATGAATATTATTACCTAAATTTTGATCTTTATATAATCCTTATAATTTTAAAATCCATATTATTATTTTATTAGTCATAGTGTATGAACAAATTCAATTTTTTATATAAATGAATTATTTTCAAGAAAATGGAATTTTACTTCCTTTTGAGGGAGAACAATTTTTAAATCCAATATTTGACACTTATGTATATGAAATTTGACAAAATAAACATCTTCTTTAGAATAGGGAGATAAAAAATTAGTTTAGATAAATGTTTTGTATTTTTATGATTACTTTAATATTTTGATGAATATTGAAGAATACTAAATTTTAATTAAAAACAACTATATTAATTGAAATAATTTATACTATTAAATTATAAATTTTAATGGTTAGGAAGTATAAATAAATTATATTTTTATTATTTAATCCAATGCTGGTCATTTTAAGTAATTTTACTTTGAAATTGGACATAAACAAGTGTCAATCTTTTGATAGTTATTATTTCTTAAACATACGTCTTTTGGTTTTGACAACGGAAATTAATTTTAAATTAATAAAAGAAACTTCTTTGTTTTGAATTTGGTAAAATATACTTAAATTTTGAATTCATAATATCGAAATTATCTTAGGTTTAATTTTTCATATTTTTTTGAAAACATTCAATTTTTGATGAATAGTGAGAAATGCTGAGTTATAGTTCAAAACTGAATTTTTATTTAAATAATTATTTGTTTTATTTAAATTTATATATGGTCAAAATAGATACATTATACCTATATAAGTTCAATTTAAATAATTTGAGTATGTTTATAATAATTTTAGGCATATAAAAATTTTATTGAACTTTTCACCGTCTTTTACCCACCTCCTAGGAGAATTTGCAAATTCACATAAAACATACTTTTACCACTTCTGTGAGTGGAATATCAAAAATCGGAGAGACTCGGTTAATATCAAGAAGTAAAATGTGGTCCAAAAAGATAAATTTTTTTGGTGAACAATAACTTTTGACTTATTTACTGCAGTTAAAGTTAAATAGGGTAATTCAAGGTAAAAAGAATATTGTAATAATTCAAAATTACATTAACACATGTCCTAACCTTATTGGATTACTAATGGCCGACCATTGGCATCTTAGTTTTGATTTTGGGACCCCATGGAGCAACTTATGAATGATAATGACACTTTAGATTAAATAATTTAAATTAAAGACAAAATTGAATGAAAAAAATCGATTAGTAATTAAATTTTATATGGTGTAATATATGTAATATTTTTTACTATAAATATTCATTGAAAATCAAAATAGATTTCCTACATCATGGTATTTTTTTATAATTTTTTTAAATCTAATGAATTAAATTAATTATGACACAATAATGATGTCATATTTACCTCATTAATAAATGATTTATATAAATTAGATTATAAATATTAAAATAATATCCCAAATATGTCAAATTCTTATTTTCAAATTTAATGTAGACCACGATGCGTATTATCTTCTATCCTATGTATTTTTGGACTTTTAGAAACCGAATGTCATTATATAATAAAATAATATTTTCACACATTCCTAAAGAGCCCCTCCTCCCCCTTATTAAAGAAGACCACTTCTAACCAATTCCTCAAACCACTCAAGACTTTAGGATCATACCATCCCTGCCAAATTAATCTTCCTACATCCCTATCCACCTCCTAGAAGCCTTACCTTAGGCATAAGGCACTTCAAAAAGTCGTTTTGGTTCAAACCAAAGGAAGTTACCCAAATTAAAGGCAACAATTTATCTTAACTTCTTTTCATTTATTTTACCTCTCCAACCCATAAACTATTTTTATTACTTTATTTTATAACAACACCTGTATCTACAATATACTATTATTTTGTAATGTGAATTAATCAAATTACACATACACACACCTCCATTTAATGGGTGAAAAACATAATGTTTCTGTGGATGGAAAACTAACGCCTCACGAAATGATGATTGTTTAATTACCTCCTACCACCTCTCATGGTGGCCATTATGATGGCACTGTATTTATATATGATATATATTATATTTCTATTTTCTTCATTCTTCTGTATTTTTCTTCTATAGAAAACCTTTATGTTTTCCATTATGGGTAAATGCGACAATTTCATTTTAGGCAGTGAGGACTTCCACCCCCTCAAAGTGATTTGACTCGTTAATACCTTATGTGGGACATATAAAGGATGGAGTTAATGATATTATATATGATATTATAATGTAATTATAATATAACTATGTATAATTATGTTCTAATTCTTTTAAAATAAGAAATAGAAAAGAATCTAGCATTCATGCATACATACGGCTTACCGTCTCCATGAACGGTGCATTTCCTTTATTACCCCAAAATAATATGTACTATTATAAATACATGTATATTCTGTAAATATATGATTTATAAAAATATCTAAAACATGAATATCATTCTGGATATAATTAACGTTTCACCATGTGAACAAGTTGTAACTATAAGTTGTTCATTTTTTACTCAAGTTCCAAATATCAACAAAAAAACGTTATTAACTTAAATGATTACATAATGTTTATAACATGGTAATAAGTGATATAAAAAGAATATTAAACTTGAAAAAGGTTCTTAAGAAAGTTTAAATTTTCTTTATTTTATTATTCAGTATATTGGAGAACGAACGGGTCAAGTCGGACACGAGGTAAGGGGTTTCTTATCTCTCTTTGAATTCCGTGAGATTTCCATTTTTCACCACTTTTTTATCGCATGTGGTATTTGTACTGCACATGATTGTATTCATTATGTAATATAATTTTATTTATGGATATTTTCATAATCATTTTATGATCCTTCTTTCATGGATGTATGTTTCATATGTTACCAAATTGATAAGGGAATTTGAAATTTCAATTTCCACTCATTCAGCTTTGCGCAAACTTCATTGATTATTTTACTCCAAGATTATGTGTGGAATCACTATTCCTTTTCTTATGTCATAAATTCCACTCCCCTTTTTGTAGATATACTTTCTATACACATAATCACTCCATTGATAAATTCTCACGTAATCGTTATGAACTTAGTAAGAGTAATTGTAACTCTATCTCCATTTGTTGAGTTAAATATCCAATTCAATGGTATTGTTTTTACCAGAATATGTGTGAATGTCATCTGATTAATTTACACTGAATATCCTATCATATTGACTGTTTTTATATTTTTCACACATAGTTATGTCTTGATTTATCCTTAACCTAAAGATACAGTCTTTATAAGAAGTTTCATCTCAATTTACATTCGATTGAGACTTCTTTATTGTTATACAACATATCTATTTTATATGGTGTATATAATGTACATTGAAATAGTATATCATGAATCCCTTTATTCTCATGATATCACAATTTTTTTATTACATGAATTATTTTTATTCATGTATCTCTCTTTTGGTTAGAAACTCTAACTAAAATATAATTTTTAAATGTTTTAATGATTTATTCTTCTAAATATTTCTCATTAATGTCCATGTATTAAAAATGGTTTTAAGATTTATTTATATGGACATTAATGTTTTAAAATTAAAATTCCATTTAAAAGTTTCAAATTTTTATAGAAAACATTGATTAAAAAATCAATTTTTAAAATGGATTCTTGACAAGTAGTGTGAATTTTAAATGTATTCAAGAAAAAGTGTGTATTTCTCTCAAATAGTTTTGATGGTTTTTTCATCTATGTCAATATCCTTCATTAGTCTCAATTAATGTTAATCTATTACTATAAAGTCATCTATATTGTATTTAATGAGTTATGATTGATTGAGGATGTGATATTTTTATACCATTCATGGTTTGTGGATAAACTATTGACATTTCATATGCTAGTTTTAATACGAATGTTTATGTTATGTTTAAAACGTTTCATATGTGGAATGCATTGGACTTAGTAAGTGACGGGAGGATCCCGATATAGCTCCTCGATGCATCAGTAGGTCCAATGAGACAAACAAGACTTTTGGCACAAGGCCTTGAAAAAATTATATTTGTAGTCTTTGCAGAAGGTCTTGACTATGTGGTTATGATAGAATGGAATTAAGCATTCCATCATTATGAAAGTGGTTATTGATATTGCATGTGTTTATATGACTATTATAATATCCATTTGAATACTTAAATGGAATTATTTCATTTTATTTTTGCCATGTTATGCTGATGTTCATGTTTAAAAGGATTTTGTTTTATTTATACATTGACTTAAATGTTTAGGCTTATTTATGAAAGTATATATAATATTGTTATCCTTACTGAGTATCTGAGCTCACCCCATTCTGTGTTTTATTTTTCACAAGATTCGAAGAAGTGTATTGTGATTGATATGAAGGGTTAAGCTAAGTGAATAATGGCGTTCATAATGGATTATATATGTTTTGATATATGTTATAATGTATTATGTGACATTCATGTAGTTAATCTATTTTCCAAGACTGAAAAACTGATATGTCCTTTGGAACTTGATCTTTTGTGATCATGCCAATGTATTAAAATAATGCACCGGGTCTGGGTAACTGGGGTCGGAGAATTACAGTTGCTATCAGAGGATGTTTAGTACAATCCTTGGAAGATATATTTAGATAAACCTTGACTAGAGCACATTTTCCTAAGATAGTATTTGAAGATTAGTATAGAAGTACTTCATAAAATTTTGTAATGTTGAGATTTTGTGATTTTTCTGAGCAATACATCCATGTCTAAATTATAGAAGGTAATGACGGCTCTAGCACAGATGTACCTAGGGGTAAAACCCAAAAAAACGCTTTGAACTAGACTCGAATAAGAACTGGCGCACGAAAAACAGGCCTTACTGCAATCTTGGTTACGATAGTCCCGAGGGATATGCTTAGGATAATTCTCATTTTATTTACAAACAATTATGAAGGGTTTATGAGTATATAATTCCTCAAAGAAAACATTTTTTATGATTATGGATTATATCCATAAACTGTTTTATATACGTTAGGTATTTTACATGTTTGGAATTATTTATTACAATTCATAAACTGACCTAGTGTATTCCATTGTATAGAAACGGATCCCAATAGAATGAATGTGAACTCCAACTATACGTATGATCCAAAGTTTAAGAAGGATCATATCTTTCACGGTATTAAGACAACATTTAGAAGGGAAATTGACTCCCATGTATTCTCAGCATATGAAGAAATTGTATCATGTGTTAATAAGATAAGTAATGAATTCTCTGAGTCCTATGGATTTGAAGGGAATCAAGAGAAGAAAAGGATGGAAGAGAGAAAGATGGATAAAGGGAAGATGGAAAAGAATACTTTTCACTTATGTGATAACTATGGGAAGAAACACCATGGAAGTTGCCTGAAGGGAAAGGAAGTTTGTAACAAGTGTGGAGAAAAAGGACACCATGTACATGGCTACAAGGGTAAGAAAAAGGTTTCAAATGTACAATGCTTCATCTGCAAGGATTTGGGACACTACCCGAACCAATGTCCAAATAATAAGAGTATACCCCAAATGATGCTATTGGATAATAATCATTTTATGATACTACCACAGATGAGTTGGAATTATTGGAGTTCTTTTGTTGTTATTAAATAATTATATCATTTGAGTGTTGTATCAAAGATGTACTGGTTATAATAATTATAGAGAGGATAAGGATTGTATTATAGTACTATTTCATTAAGGACTTGAGATTGTGTAAACCCAATAAAAGTAACTGAATAGCAGATTAAATTTTTGGAAAATATATTATTGGGAGAATGATAAACCATAATATGGTTCTGATACCAAGGTAGTGATTTATGAATAATTAATATTTTTTGTATAAATTATATTGGATATTATTGACTACCTTGAAACAGATTAATGATCTGTATATTCCATCATTGTTTGAGTATAAAATAGTTTTGGATGGAAGGATTATATCCAATATTCTATAATGAATAAGGGATCATGAACGTAATCAATAAGGTTTTACAAATAATTCAGGATGTTTCTGTTTTTTATAAGAATACATGACGAAGGTGTTCACATGTCATTACGTGGAAAAATGATTTTCATTTTGCTAAACTTCCATAAAAATTTTCGACTATGAGTTTGGACAGAAGTATTTTGGATAATTTTAGAATGAGATTATTTTCGGATTTCCATAAAAAGGACAACCCAGAGGTCAGCGGCAACCCGTCGCTTCCGGCAAGGCCGCAACACTTGAACCCGCAACTAAAGGGCGACAAGGGTGTATCACCTACCACTGACCCAAATGATGTCGTGGATTGAATAATGCAGTTTTTTAAGGGTCGGGTAGATAAATATTAAATTCATATTTTTTGTAACCCAATACAATTAGGATAAATATAGTTTTTTTACGTTCTATTATCTTTTTGATTGAAAGATGAGTTTGTGGTAGAAATTAGTTAAAGCATGGATGTATACATGTCTAGTATATATTTTTTTCATCTCTTATTCTATGAAGAAATTAATTCTTAAACTTTAGGTAAGGGATATTAAAACTAAAAATGTGATATCCTAATGCATTATGTTTTGTGGAACAAATTATATTTTAAATCATCATAGATTTATGGCTTTGTGGCCCTCAATTCTATAGTTGTTTGTGACTGATGACCTCAATTGCTCCCTATAAATATTTATGTTTTCCCACTAATTATGTGTCTCTAATTGAAACCAATGTTCTACTAATCAAGATCAGAATTTTGTGGTGACTTTTTCATTCACCTTTACCTCTTATTCAGACTAAATTTTATAAACCCAATTTCTGATGTGGGTTTTCCCACAAAGGTATTTTCTATTTTTAACCTTTTATTTTAGAAGAACAATTTCAAATTGTGAGGATGCAATTTATTGAAGGAGGGAAGAATTTAACACCCCAAGATTTCATAGTACAACATTTATTTAAAGTAATTCAATAGATTGTACTACTCGTAACACCGAGTTCCAGCTCACCACGACAAACAAAACTAGACGTTCAAAAGCAGTTATGAATAGTATTAAATGAATTTTGAACATTATATAATCCATATAATATTAGAATCTATATTATGAGTTTCTTAGTCATAATGTAATAACTAATTCCATTTTGTAGATGAAGGAAGTATTTTCCCAAAAATGAAATTTTACCTCCTTTTGATGGAGAAACCTTTTTAAATCCAATATTTGATACTTATATAATATTCAATTTGAAAAAATAAACTTAATCTTTAGAATTAGGAGATAAAAATTTTGTTATGATAATTTTTTTGTTTTTTTCTGACAACTTTCATATTTTGGTGAATAAAGAAAAATACAAAATTTTATTTAAAAAACTTTGTTAATAAATACAATTTATAGTGTTAAATTATACATTTTAATGGTTAGGAAGTATAAATAGATTATATTATTATTATTTAATCCATTTGTGGTCATTGTAAGTAATTTCACATTGAAATGGGACATAAACAAGTGTCAATGTTTTGATAGTTATTATTTCATTAACATACTTCTTATGGTTTAACAACGGGAAATAATGTTAAATTAAAAAAAGAAACATCTATATTTTGAATTTGGTAAAATAGACTTCATTTTTGAATTTATAATATCAAAATTAACTTAGGGTGAATTTTTGATATTTTTCTGAAAACATTCAATTTTTGATGAATAGTGAAAAACACTGAGTTATAGTTAAAAACAGAATTTTTATTTAAATATTTATTTAATTTATTTAAATTTATTTTCAGTAAAAATAGATTCAAAATACTTATAAATGTTCAATGTAATTAATTGGAGTCAGTTTATTATAATTTTAGACATATAAAAATTTTATTGATCTTTTCACCCTCTTTTACCCACCTCTTAGTAGAATTTGAAAATTCACATAAAACATAATTTTACCACTTCTGTGAGTTAAATTTCGAAAATCAAGAGACACTGTTAGTATCAAGGAGTAAATTCTGGTTCAAAGAGATAAAAATAATTTTTTCGGAATAGAAACTTTGGAATTTTATTTACCAGGGTTAAAGATAAATAAGATAATTCGTGGTAAAAAAAATATTTTAATAATTAAAAATTATCTTAACACATGTCCTAACATTATTTTATGAGTAATGGCCGACCATGGGCATCCTTGGGTAGATTTTGGGACCCCATGGATCCACTTATGATTGATAATGACACTCTAGATTAATTAATTTAAGGTAAAGACAAAATTGACATAAACAAAAATAATTTAGTAATTAATTTTTATATGGTGTTATATAAGTAATATTTTTGTCAATAAATATTAATTGGAAAGATAAAAATATTTCCTATGTCATGGTATCTATTTATAATTTTTAGAGATCAAATAGATTAAATTATTTATGACATAATAATGATGCAGTATTTACCTCATTAATAAATGATTTAAATAATTTCGATTATAAATATTAAAATAATATCCAAAACATGTCCAATTATTATTGTCTGATTTTATTTCAACCATGAGTCATCTTATCTTTGATCATAATGGTTTATGGACCTTTATAAACCGAATATCAATATATAATAAAATAATATTTTTACACTTTGCTAAAGAGCCCCTCCTCACCCTTATTAAAGAAGACTACTTCTAACAAATTCCTCACACCTATTATGCTTTTAGGATCTTCCAAAATCTTCCAACATAAGCTCCCTACATCCATATTCTCCTACTAGAAGCCTTACCTTAAGCATAAAGCACTTCCATTATTCTGTTTGCTTCAATACAAAGGAAGTTACCCAAATTAAAGGTAACATTTTCTCTTAACTTCATTTATTTTATTTTAGTTCTCCATCCCCTAAACTCCTTTTATTACTTTAATTTATAACAAAACCAGTATCATAAATATACTAGTATGATTTTATGACATGTATTCGAACTACACTTATACACACCTCCATCTAATGGGTGAAGGAAAAAATGATTCTGTGGATGGAAAACTAACACCTCAAGAAATGATGATTGTTCAATTACCTCATACCACCTCTCATGGTGGAAATTATGAAGGAACTATATTTATATATGATATATATTATTGTATGTTTTTTTATGTTTCTTTATTTTTCTTTTATAGAATACCTTAATGGTTTCCCTTATGGTTAAATGAGATAATTTCATTTTAGGATGTGCGAACTACCACCCCCTCAAAGTGATATAACTCGTTAAAACCATATGTGTGATGTATAAAAGATGGAGTTAATGATATTATATTTGATATAATACTATAATTATAATATAAAATTGTATAATTTTGTTTTAATTCCATTAAAATAATAAATAGAAATGAAAGTAGCATTCATCCGTAAGTACGACTTATCGTCCCCATGAACGGTGCATTTCATTTCTTACCCAATAATGATATGTACTGTTATAAATACATGTAAATACTCTATATATATGATATATATGATATCTAAATCATGAATATCATTCTGGGTATAATGAATGTTTGACCATGTGAACAACTTGTAACTATAAGTTGTTCATTTTTGACTCAAGTGCCAAATTTCAACAAAATAAGCGTTATTAAATTAAATGATTACATAATGTTAATAACATGGTAATAAGTGGTATAAAGTAATAATAAACATAAAAATGTTATTAAGAAAGAAAAAATTATCTTTATTTTATTATTTAGGATATTAAATAATGAACGTGTCAAGTCGGACACTAGGTAAGGGGTTTCTTATCTCACTTTTAATTCTGTGAGATTTCCATTGTTCACAACTTTTTTATTGCATGTGGTGTGTGTACTGCCCATGATTGTATTCATTGTGTAATATAATTTAATTTATGGATATTTAAATCATCATTGTATTATCCTTCTTTCATGGGTGTATGCTTCATAAGTTACCAAATCGATAAGGGAATTTGAAATTTCAATTTCAACTCATTAAGATTTACGCATACTTAATTGATTATTTTACTCCAAGATTAAGCGTGGAATCAATATTCATTTTCATATCCCATAATTTATACTCCCATTTTTGTAGATATACTTTTGATACACATAATCACTCCTTTAAGAAATTCTCAAGTCATCGATATGAACTTGGTAAGAGTAATTTTAACTCAATCTCCATTTGTTGAGTTAAATATCCAATTCATTGGTGTTGTTTTTACAAAAATAAGTTTGAATTTCCTATGATTTATTTACAATAAATATACTATTATATTGAGTGTCTATATTTTTCACACATTGTTATGTCGTTGATTTATCCTTAACCTAAGGATATAGTCATTATAATAAGTTTCATCTCAATTTACATTCCTTTGTGGCTTCATTATTGTTATACACCAAATCACTTTTATATGGTGTATAAAATGTACATTGACATAGTATATCATGAATCCTTTTATTCTCAAGATATTTCAATTTTTTGATTACCTTAATTATTTTTATTCATGTCTCTTTTTTGTTAGAAACTCTAACTAAAATATGATTTATAAATGTTTTTAATATTTATTCTTCTAAATATTTCTCATTAATGTACATGTATTAAAAATGTTTTTAAGGGTTTATTTATATGGAAATTATTGTTTTAAAAGTAAAATTCCTTTTAAAATTTTCAAAGTTTTGTGGGAAACTTTAATTCAAAAACCTAATTTTAAAATGGCTTTTTGACAAGTAGTGTGGCTTTTAAATGTTTTCAAGAAAAAGGGAGGTATTTCACTCAAATATTTTTGATGATTATTTTCATCTATGTCAATATCCTTAAATATTCTTGATTGAGGTTAATCTATTACAATAAAATCTTTCATATGGTATTGAATGAGTAATGTTTTACATTGGATGTGATATTTTTATACCATTCACGGTTTGTGGATAATGTATTGACATTTCATATGATAGTTTTAATACAAATGTTTATGTTATGTTTCAAAATTTTCATATGAGGAATGCATTGGACTTAGTATGTGACGGGTGGAGCCCGCTATAGACTTTCAATGCATCGGTAGGTCTCATGAGACAAACTAGTGTCTTTGCACAAGTCATTGAAAAAATATTTTTTGTATTCTTGTCACAAGGCCATGACTATGTGGTTATGGTAGTCTGGCATTATGCATTCCATCATTATGAAAGTTGTTATTGATATTTAATGTGGTTATTTTAATAGTATAATATCCATCTGAATAATTAAATGGAATTATTTTATTTTATTTTTTCCATGTTATGCTGAAGTTCAAATTTAAAAGGATTTTGTTTTAGTTATACATTGCATAAAATGTTTATGCTTATGTATGAATGTTTCTGAAATATTGTTATATTTACTGAGCATCTGAGCTCACCCCTTTCTATGTTTTATTTTTCCCAGGATTCCAAGAAGTGTATTTTGATTGATATGTAGGGTTATGCTATGGGAATAATGGCATTTATAAAGGATTATTTATGTTGGGATGTATTTTATAAAGTATAATGTAACATTCATGTATGTAATCTATTTTCCAAGACTGCTAAATTGATCGGCCCTTGGGACTTGATTCCTTGTAATCATGCCAATCTATTTAAATAATGCACCGGCTCTAGGTAACTTGGGTCGAGGTGTTACAATGATGGTGTCATTAAATTTTGAGAGAGATTATGTGTTCCATATATATACCTGAGATAAAAATCGGATTGTTGGTGAATATCATAGATTGAATTTCCCTATACACCATACTAGCACCATGTTTTATTCATATTTGAGAGAATATATTTCTAGATAACATAAATATGAACATTATGGATTATGTTCTAAGATGAAAGGTTTTTTAAAAGGTCAATGTTGAGATAAAACATCCTAAAAGATTCATGAAAACAGTACATATTCCTATGTGGAAATGTGATCACAATATAAATGAAAATTTCATAGGAATACAAAAGACATGATGAAATAACAATGAAATATGGGTTATTATTGATCACCTATCAAAATCTATAAATTTATTATTGGTTTATAATAATTTATCAGTTTAATTCTTCTTTAGCTCGCGTTTTAATTAAGTTTTAAGACATCATGGTTATCCTATTTTGATCGTGTATGATTCTGATCCCAATTATACATTAAAATTTTGGATGAGCCATTATAAGGTGCCTAAATTTGAGTTTCATTATAGAACTGCCTTCATTCCTCAAAATGATGGATAGTGTGAATAGAATATTAAAACATCTAATGAATTTTTGATGTCATGCTCACTTGAATTTAATGGTATGTGGGGATAGTATTTACCTTTGGTCTATTTTTACAATTAAAATAGTTTCTATTAAAGTATTCAAATGGTACCATATAAATAATTATAAGGAATGAGACATCATACCACAATGTTTTGTGAGGAAGCTTTTGAAGGTAAACATGCAAGCCAAGAAACTATTTGATGAGAATATATTAATGATAAAGACAATTCAATATTATATTAATGGTTTTCAATGTATGAAAAAAAGTTATTCCAATAATTAGAGGATGGATTCTATATTCAATGTTGGAGATCACGATTTCTTGTGTGAATCTCCATGAAATGGTGTAATAAGGTTATGTAAGAAATATAAAATATGCCCAAGGAAAATATAAACATTTCAAGTCTTTGAATGTGTTGGTTCTATTTCTTATCATTTGGTAAATACCTAATGTCTCTCCAACGTACATATTGTTTTCCATATTTCATTATTAAGTATGTACATGCCCGAACCAATTATTGTGGTCAACTATTATTAATTATAATTGGAACATAATATTTCTCATTCTGAATAAACTATCTTGATTCACTATACTATAGATAGGCTATGGAATAATTGGATAACTTGACCTATAAAGGTACTTTAAAGAAATCAAAAAATTAAGGAACCAATGTGGGTACAATAGGATTTTATGAAGAATTTCATCCCTCATATGTTTAGAAGGTAATATCCTAGAATTTTTTAGGATGGAATTTCTATTGTAGGGAATAACGTCACACATTGAGACATTATTATTAATTTCCTTTAAAATAAAATCCATCCTGTGGACATCTTTTAACACACAAAACATTGGGTTTAAACAAAACACAATACAATATTTAAAAATTACTAAAAAATGAACATTATATCCTAGAAATTATGTTTTTGGATGTTAATAGGAAAAAATAAATATGTAAAATTATGGTTATATATTGATTAGAAACAAAATATGTATAATTTTAATGAAAAATAATTGATTTCATGAAAACTATATCTTTTCAAAGAAAATAGTTCCGATGATTCACATACACAAAAGAAAAAAAATATTTTTGGAAAATTTTAGAAAATATTATTGATAAAATGTAATAATTTTTTTAATAATATTATCAAAATAATATATTGGTAAATTTTTTCGAATTTCTCAAAAAGTTTCATTTTTCGATGAATAGTGAGAATACTGATTTTTATAGAAAAAATCATTGTTTTTTAAATTATTTTCAAAGTTATATTATATTTTAATTTTTATAATTTAAAATTATCTCAATTATATTATTATAAATTATAATTTTTCGATGGTATTAATTTTATTTGGAATTTTTTTATTATAACATTTTATTCTTATGAAAATTTTTTATTTGAAAACACAATTTCTCATCGGGTCTCTATGAAAAATATTAAATTGGATTATGCAACTTATAAGAATTAAAATTGGAAAAATATATTTCATATATGAAATTTAAAGAATTTATAATATGGTAAAGTTAATGTTCCATAATTATTAAATTTAAATGTAGAAAAAATTAGTAATGTTGTTAAGGCTATAAAATAAATTACCATGGGTTAAAAAAATATAATGGTTAAAAAGATAAATAAAAATATATAATAACCATTTTATGGAAATATTTAGAATTATTACCTATAAGGGTAGATAATTAACCTTTTTGGATCCGTTTTTCCTGAAAAAAAGATGAATGTAATTGATTCTTTTAAAAACTTCCCCATGTGTCCTCTCCCCCACTTATAAAAGGTCACCCACACTTCTCCCATGTTGACGCATCCAAATCCATCTAGTTCAACCTTGAAATTATGATATAACTTATTTAATCCAATACCAACATCATATATACCCATGTTTTATCATAAATTTATTTTAGGAAGGATTTTGGGAAAAAACTAATTATTTCACCCAAATATGGGGTAACATTCTTAAATGATTGTTATATTTTATTTCCTTTTCCCCTGCCATTAAATATTATTCAATAAGGAAATTATTATAACACCATTATCTCACATATAATTATTGGTTATTATATTAATGGACGATCCTATATTTCCCCCGACTCCTGTCAAATAGGAATGAAAATCATTTAATGTGTGTACAACAGACTACGACCTTAAGAAGAAATGTAACAGTATTTCACAATCACCACTCATTGTTTTGTATAATGATAGAGTTAATGTACATATATATAATATTTATGATATAATTATAATTATAGAAATATAATATCTCACACACCTTCTTTTACTCCATTATTTTCAAAAAACAATAATGTTGGTAATGTGTTTAGCGGACTACTAGGTCACGAAGTGTTGTTATTAATTTTTCACATTAGATTTACATGGAGGGTAATATATGAAAATTATTGAATATATGTGATTTATATAACTTGATATAAATCATTTTACATTAATATATCATATAATTTATTACACATTCATCCATTAGGGAATTGATATCATTTCACATATGTATGTATGACCTACCATGAACACAAATTGAATTGAATCAATTTTCTTGTAAAATGTTTAAATAAGGTAATTATAATATATATACTGAGTAAATATGATATTTATAAAAATGTTTTCATTTTGGGGACAGTTTTTTAATAACCTATTCACATAAACTATAACACTTCTGAAGAAACACGCATTTGAAACAAGGTAATTAACACCCAAAACAATTAAAATAATAAAATATCAACAACTAGTCTGAAAATGTTATAATATGATCATATAAAATATTATATAAATGATTATAGTTCTGGTATAAATTATTAAAATGCCTAAACCCATTACACGATGGGATAAAAAATTCCAACCTAAAGGAAAGCATGAGGTAAGGGATTAAGTCTCAGTTTCTATTTCATTGAGACATATTTGTCAATACACACATATTCAAGATGGAATTATGGGATAGATTCTACATACCTAAAAGAAAAAATGTATTCTTGTAATATATGTTGGAAATGGAATTTCCTTTTCTATGTTAATAGAGCTATCCATGGGACGTGATGTCATAGACATGTGGGGTAAACTAATAAAAGGTGTTGGAGTAGAAAGATAATTCTACATCATCATGTTTAGAAAGAACATATTTCATTTGATATAAATTTATATAAAAATGAAATATATTATTAACATAATTGGTTTGTTATTGGTTTGATCTATCATCCTCTTTCGATCATCTTTATAATCTAAAATATGCTAAGAGAATAAATGACTATATATAGTTAAAAATATATAAATTTATAACTTGTATAACATTTATAGTATTATGTTTCTGTAAATTAGTAAAAAATAAAAATGAAATTAGAAAATAATATTTAGTTTAAAAAATAATATACTATTTATAAAATTATGTAATTATGTTGATCAACATTGATAAGTTAATAAAATAATAAACGAATAATTTGTAACAGTTAATAAAACATTATGATTTGTGTAAGAATTATAATTTATAAAATTATTAAACTATAATTATAAATATAACATATAAAATATTTTACGTAATTTATAAAATTAAATTATTATATATTATATTGTTTTTAAAATTATATAAAAAAATGTAAAAAATTAATAAAATTGTGAAGTAAATTTATAATAAATAATTTTTTATTTTGAATAGATATAATTTATATTTATATATATATATATATCATATAATTATATAAAATATAAAATATAATTTCAGAAATAATATGAAACACAAAATTTTCATCCCTAAATACATCCTAATTTTAGATAAATAATTTATAACGAATAATAATGAACCAAAAAATATATCAAAACTATCAAACCCTAATCAAAATTAAAATATTAGAAATATTTATAAAAATAAAATCATATTTTCATAAATTTTAATAGAACTGTGAAATCAATTATATAGATGGATTAGAAATAATAACGGAGTATGTGAGGATAAATGAGAGATGAAAACAAGATGAAAACAAGGCCATATATTTGCAGGGGTAATATTTATAAAATAAACATTGAGATACATTGTTGAATTTTAAAATGGAGATTCAAGATAAATTAAATAATCCTCATACCACTTATATACAAATCCTTTATTAGCATGTGAGGTATTATATATTACATTTTTAATGTATTTTAGAAATACTTTTTACGGATCAAATGGAAGATTGGTTAAACCCCTGGAATAATGGATCCAACCAAATATAATAGAATTTTGGAATTATCATATTTAGATTTATTTAATTATAGAATAATCTCCCATAAATAATAGCTAAATAGAAACAATAATGAATGAATTGATTGGTTTCATAAACCCATGAATTAGAGAATAAGAGACTAAGGTTGGTTCTATGAAGAAACAACATAAAAAAAGAATATTAAAGGGAGTTCCACTTGATTCCATGAAATGTATGTTCTATCTTGAACACTCAAATATAATAAAACTCATGATAAAAGGTGTATTGTGACGAAATGAGAGACTAGAGAGTGGGATCTTGATAGAGGTAAGACTACAACTCAAATGAGCTAAAATCACAAAGGACATTCTTCCTAGGGATTAAATTATGATATGAATTGACTAAATTTAACATTAAATATAAATCACTAAAATGATTATCTATCACCAAGTATTTTTCACTATTTAAGAACCCGGGTTTTTAAAATGGGTCAAATTCTTGACCCTTTTTGAATTTTTGACTTGTTTGTGAGAAACTAGATAAAATGAGCAGTTTCTGGATATTTCCAGAGTATAGTCCATGTATATTAAGTACATGTCGTGTATACGTTATGTGAGTGATTGACCGTGTGCTTGTCGAGTACATGTTGTGTTGTGATCGTATAGAATTTCTTACTACACGACGTGTAGTTTTAAACATGTTGTGTACCCCCGGCCGTGTGGCAGCTATACATGGCGTGTAAGCCTGTTGGATGCAGAGAATAGTTGAAACCAAATACACGCCGTGTTTCCCTTGGTCACGCCGTGTATTCTATCCATGTATGAAGGATATACAAGGCATGTGGGTAAGTCGGTGAGGAAGAGAAGGGAAACCAAGTACATGCTGTGTACCCCTAAGTACACATAGTGTACTCATGTCGGTAGGTTCTGGGAAGTAAGTATGTGGAATTGCAGTCGCCAAAATGAACAGTTAAATGACATACACGACATGTAGTCAAAAGTATATGGCATGTACTTTTTTATCTTTCTATAACGGGCAATAGCCATGTTTTGAGGTAGAAACACCTTGTGTCACCCAGTTTCACAAACCATGTGGGCCGAAGCTTCAATCTATTCCTTGTTTTTTGTCCGAAGTCAGATTCGATCATGGATAGATGTGTTGGAACACCCTCGGTAAGGCCTCGATTCCTCTTGAGCCGTTTTGATTGATTTTTTTAAGAACTAGTTATAGGGGTTTGATAGGATTGGATTCTTTTATAGATATACCATGTTTTATACTGAATTGGAGGCTATTACCTGAGGAGTATCATCATATGAATCTTAGGTACATGGTTCATACCTCTTTTCGTGATTTCGTGGTCTTTTGGGATACGCAGCCTTCAGTGCGTTTTCAGGAATTTTTAGCAGGACCTGTTTTATCTGCTGTTTCATATTGAATTTATTGTTGGACCTTTGGGATGCCTTTGGGTTTACCCTGTTACCTATTTTTCTTGAGCGGGTCCGGGCGAGAGGTCATAGCTCATCGGGGAATTTTGGCCGGGGGATGCCAAAATGGTTATATTTGATTTATACTACTATAAACATTTTAGTTCAATTTATTAAGCCTGATATAAATTGTTAGAGGCATTTGAGACCCCAGTGTTGGTATGATACAACACTTTGCATAGTGCAATTCAGCAGTTTAGGTTGTTTTTTCTGATTATGTGTTCTATTTAAATTTGATATATATGGAAGTGATGAATTGCATATGTTGGACCTTTGGGGTGGTGTTGGGCTTGTCCCAGGTTACATAGGGTGGTTTTGACAATGGGATTGGGCGTCATGGACGTCGGTTTGAGGCAGTATGACTGTCAGGTTGGGCATGGCCCAGGTTACCTGGATGGTGAGTCCATCATACTTGAGCGGCATGGTCGCAGGGACATGATGTGTCAGATGTGTTGGTGGCTTAGGTATTTTTTTGGTGATTACCGCTCACCCGGGACCTTGAGTAGTGTGCACAGAGAGATACTCCGTGAGGAGGTGGTTTTGACCACTCATGTGGGTAGAGGCTCCTGTAGATGCGGTTTAGGTACTTTGGTTGGGGGTGATTTCTGTAGAAATCAATGTGGGAGGTGAGATCCTTTAGACGATAGCATTGAGGCGATCGGGTTGGGGGCTAAGGCTCGCCATTATTTGAGGGAAGATATCATTGTCCCTCCGGATATATTATTTGAGGGCATACATCGCTGTTCCTCCGGGTTATTTCTTGGGCTTTCCTTCAAGAAGTTAGTACTTGAGGCACGAGGTGTCAAAAGGAAAAAGGTGCCGGGTTACGATTCCTGGGCATGCCTTCAAGACGTCGGTACTTAAGCCACGTGGTGTTAGGTGGTAGATGGTGCCGGGTTACAAGGCATAGATTCCAGCGTTGGCCTATGCAGGTAACCCTCTATGGTGGCTGCTGAGCACCAGTGGAGTTTTTTTGGTTTATTGGGGCATCGTTCTATTTAATGTTTATCTTATAAATGCATTCCTGCTTAAACACTTATTTTAGGTTTTCACCGTTGGGTGGTATCCCACTAATATTTTTCTCACAACCTGCACAGGCCCTTCGAGACGCGTGTAGACTTTATGGATTTATGTGTAGGAAAGAGGACAACCTCAGGAGCTGGGCTGCGTTGGTTGTTGCATGGAGATGGTATGGACCTTGAGGTCTTACCAAGCTGGAGTTACTCTGTTTGTTTTATTTTTGAATCAGCATGCTTATTTTTTGTAGCACTGTTCGGGTGGCTGTTCAGGTCCGAGTCATTACAAAGTGGTGTCATAGGAGTTGTTGACAGGGATTTAGTAGTAGCATTTTATTGGCTACTAATGAGTTTGAGGATTCTATTTTATCTCTACTAGTTTTACTATTTTGGATATGGTAGACTGGAGATAGGTTGTAACTGGAACTGAGTTTCTATCTTGTGCTTGGGTGCCTGCAGCCCCAGGTACGAGGGATGGACCAAGTGGCCATGGGTGGGAATTTTTGCTTTCTTTTTCTCAGATTATATTTTATATGATTTCCACCACCGTGGATCACTTATTGTGTGATGTTATTGATTTTGATATGTAACCCTTGAACGGTGTGTTAAGGGAGACATGGACCATGGCCCGGTATGACAAGGCTTGTTTGATTGTCTTCTGATACGCACATTTTTAGGGTATTTCAATTTCATTACAGCACGTATGCTTTGTGAAGTGATAATACCATGTGAATAAAAATAAATTTCCATGCTTGTATGATCTGAACTGTGAATAGGTGAAATGCTTGAATGAATTTCTTGTAGTTTCAATGTGCATGCCATGCTTTATATTTTTAGAATTGTATGTGGCGAGATATTTGGGTCTGGCTATCATGAGAACAGGCAGGTACTATCAGATGATGTTATTTTGATCACTAGGATTAGGTGACTCGGTCACCGATTTGAGGATACATTGGTTGTCGGGACGGGCATATCCTAAGGTACATATGATACAAGGCTCTGTTAAGGGCGGGTAAGGAGGCCATGAGGCCGGGATGCTGTTGGGCATTGGTTGTAGTGTGGGAGAGTAAGGGTAGTAGTTATGAACATCCTTTTACTGACTTATTATCTGCATTGAATATATATTGGTATATATATATGGGTTGTCTGACCATTTATGGTATTCATCAGGTTCTTCCTAAACTTCTCGATGGAGCGTTAGACTATTGAGGATACTGTGTCGGTGGTGCATGATTCGGTATAGGTAGAGCACCAGCTGCAGGTATAGGCTCAGGGACATGATCCAATGTCGACAAGACAACAACCGAGTTTGTAACCGTTTGGGCCATGGCTCGGTGAGCTGCTCCGATCGAGCCTGGTATGCGTCCTGCAGGGGATCGACAGAGGCGTGCAAGGTACAGAGCCATCTATGGCGTATCTGATGCGGGAGTTCCAATCGTAGCACCCACCTCTTTTTCAGGGTGATGGTGGTCCAAAGGTGGCTGAGAATTGGATATAGATTATGTAGATGATATTTGAGCAGCTCGAGACGCCTCCAAGGCGGAGGGTCAAGCTGGCGATGTACATGTTGAGAGGACATGCGAAGCGTTGGTGGGATGTGAAAATTTAGGATCATAGGCACGAGGAGTGGCATGAAAGGACATAGAGGATTGGTTTTTTGAACACTATTACCCAGAGACACTGAGGGAAGAGGGAGCTTGGGAGTTTTTGAGTCATCAGCACGGAGACATGTCCTTCATGGACTATGCAGCTATATTCACAGAGCTGTCTCACTTTGCACTTGGTATGGTAAGCCATGACACGGCTAGGGTGAGAGGTTTCGAGGATGGTTTACAACACGCCATTCGGGTCCAGGTGAACATCTTCAGGCTGGGTTCCTCCTCTGAGGCACTGAACCAGGAGCATATAGTAGAGGGAAACTGGTGGGATAGGACCCAGGTTGGCTGGGCAACAACTTCAGGTGACGGATCAGACAGTAGGATGCGAGGATGGGATGAGTTCCACTAGGGTAGTCTGGATGGGGATTCAGCTAGACCCCCATGTGGTAGTTATTCAATGTTTTGTTTTCAGTGTGGATAAATGTGAAATTTTCACACTCAGTGCGATAGGCCTCCAAAGGGGTTCTGTACAAGTGGACAGGTCGGGCATCTAGGGAAATTTTGCAGGAAGCCTTCTCAGATAGCCAAGGGGTTGAGACCAGGACAGACGGTGTCATCCGGAGTTGGTTCGAGTTCGGTACCATGAGAGGGTAACTGGGGTTTAGATACATGCAGAGGATGTGATAGAGATAGCAGGACCCAGCTGAGGGGTCAATGGCCGGTGACTGGAGAAATACCACTAGGAGGTCATACATTAGACATCCGTACTTCAGGCCAGGTGCACGACGTGGATCTAGCAGAGGCTGAGTAGGCTGGTGAGCCGACGAAGGTTAGATGTACACCACGGTGTGGCCATGATCTCCATGTTTCCTTTTTGGCATAACCTGTAGAGGCATGTCTTTTTTGAGTGGACGTGGTGCACATGATCTATGTGGACTGACTAGATGCTATTCAATGGTATTGGCACTATATTGGGTGTGTGATATATTAGATATATATATACATGTATGTATGTATATATGTATGAGATGCTTAGCATTGGTACATTGATGATGCAGGTTACTTGAGGTGCCTTGGGCCTCGGGGCTTCGTGGATGTTGATTACTTGAGGTGCCTTGGGCATCGGGCCATCAAGGATGTGGGTTACATGAGGGGTCATGGGAATCAGGGAATCAAGGATATGTGTTACTTAAGGTGCTAGGCACCTGGACCTCATGGAGGTGGACACTATTGCGGTGCTGGATACATTGGGTGTCGAGAGCGACACTAAACACCAATGAGGTGCAGGGGTGATGATGCATCCCGGAAGGACTATGCATCCGAAAAAAGAGGTTATTAAACCCTTGTTTTTTTCAGTTTTGTTGGGTTGAGACTGGGTTAGGTGATTCCTATGGTGGGGAGCCCCTTGAGGAATTTCGCCAGGACCATTGAGACTGGGGAAGTCCGGGTTACATTGAATGGGGTGGTATGGTTGGTGCCATCTTCAGGATTCTTCTGATAGCTCAAGGACGAGCTATGTTATGGTGGGGAGATTGTAATAACCCGGGTTTTTTGAATGGGTTAAAATCCCGACCCTGTTTGAATTGTTGACTTGTTTCCAAGAAACTGGACTAAATGGGCAGTTTCTGGAAATTTCCAGACTACACGCCATGCACTTTAAGTACGTGCTATGTATATTTTAAGCAAGTGACCTTCTATGTGCTCGTTGAGTACATGATGTGTGGTGACCATGCATAATTTCTTACAACACGATGTGTAGTTTAAAACACATCGTGTACCCCCGGCCCTGTGGTGGTTATACATGGCGCGTAGGCCCGTTGGCTGGTGAGAATTGTTGAAACCAAATACATGTCGTGTTCCCCTTGGAAACACTGTATAGTCTAGCCGTGTATGAAGGATATACATGGAGTGTGGGAAATTCGGCAAGGAAGAGAAGGAAAACCAAGTACACACCATGTACACCTAAGTACACACCGTGTACGCATGTTGGTAGGTTCTGGAAAGTAAGTCGGCAGAATTCTAGGTGCCAAATTAACAGTTAAATTATATAGATGGCGTATAGTCAAAAGTACATGCAGTGTACTTTTTTTCTTTCTAAAACAGGCAGTAGCCTAGTTTTGAGGCAAAAAAACCTTGTGTCGCCCGGTTTTCCGAACCAAGCCAGCTGAAGCTTCAATATCTTCCCTGTTCTTCATTCGAAGTCGGATTCAATCACGGATAAATGTGTTAGAACCCCCTCGGTAAGGACTCGATTCAACTTGATCCGTTTTGATTGATTTAAGTTCTAGAATGAGTAATTGGGGTTTGAGTAGTTTGGATTATTTTGTAGATCTACCGAGTATTAGACTGAATTGGAGGCTGTCACCGGAGGAGTAGCATCGAACGAATCTTAGGTAGGCGTTTCATACCTCTTTTCTTGTTTTTTTGTTCTTTAGGGTAACGTGGCCTTCGGTGCATTGTCACGTATTTTGAACAGGTCCCGTTTTATCTACTATTTCATATTGAATTGTTTTTTGGACCTATGGGATGCTTTTGGGTATGCCATGTTACCTGTTTTGCATGAACGGGTCTGGGCGAGAGGTCGTTGCTCATCGGGGCATTTTTTACAGGGGATTCCAAAATGGTTATATTTGATTTATTCTTCTATAAATAGTTTACTTTAATTTTATAAGCCTGTTATAAATTGTTAGAGGAATTCAAGACCTCGGTGCTGGTATGAGACATCACTGTGCATAGTGCAAGTCAACTGTTTAGGTTGTTTTTCCTGATTATGTGTTCTGTTAAATTTCATATATATGCAAGTGCTAAATTGAATATGTTTGAACTTTGGGGTGGTGTTGGGATTGGCACGGGTTACTTAGGGTGGTTTTGACCATGGGATTAGGCATCTTGGGTGTCATCTTAAGGCAGTATGACAGTCAGGTTAGGCATGTCCTGGGTTACTTGGATGGCAAGGCCATCAGACATGAGCGACATGGTCGTAGGGACACAAGGTGTCAGATGTTTTGGTGGATTAGGTACATTTTTTGGTGATTACTGCTCACCCGGAACCTAGAGTAGTGTGGACACAAAGATATTCAGTGATGAGGTTGGTTTGACAACTCATGTGGGTAGAGGCCCCCATAGATGCGGTTTAGGTACTTTGGTTGGGGGTGCTTTCCGTAGAATGCCACGTGGGAGGTGAGGAGTCATCAGAGGACAGCATTGAGGCGATCGGGTTGGGGGATAAGGATTGCCGTTATTTGTGGGTAGATATCGACGTCCCTACGGATACATTATTTCAGGGCAAACATCACTGTTCCTCCGGGTTATTTCTTGGGCATGCCTTAGGTACATTAGTACTTGAGGCATGAGGTGTCAGGAGGCACAAGGTGCCGAGTTACTATTCTTGGGAATGACATTGGGACGTCGGTACTTGAGACACGTGGTGTCAGGTGGCACATGGTTCCGGGTTACATGACAGAGATTCCGGCATTGGCCGATGTAGGAGACAGTCCATGGTGGCTGCTGAGCACCAGTGGAGTTTTTTTGTTTATTCTTGCATCCTTCTGTTTACTATTTTTCTTATAAATGCACGCATGTTTAAACACTTATATTAGGTACGCACCTTTGGGTGATATCCTACTAATATTTGTCTCACACCCTTTATGGGCCCTTCGAGACATGTGTAGACTTTATGTATTTACATGCAGGAAAGAGTCCAACCTCCGGAGTTGGGTTGCGTTAGTTGTTGCATGGTGATTGTATGGACCTTGAGGTCTTTCCAGGATGGAGTTACTCTATTTGTTTCCATTCTGTATCATCATCCATATTTGTTGTAGCTACAGTTTGCTAGCCATTTAAGTGTTTTTATATTCAGATATGTATGACCAACTTTGGATGCATGTTTTATTGTTTAGTAGTAGATTTATGATATCGACATGCTGTTGTGTTTATTTCCACCACTGTTGTTATACTTATTGCTTCCAATCTGCGGGTCTGGTTTGAGTCTGCCGAGTCATTTATTATACGGTATATATACTGTTATTCTTGGACTAGTACCTTTATTATTATCCTCAAAGAGGTTATATCCTCCCCACTATACCTATGAGACCCATATTTGTAGTCGAAAGCTTTTGGTATTCGGGGAGGTATGCCTAAGGTAGTAACCCCTGACCCATTTAGCACTATTCGGGTGGATGTTCGAGTCGGGGTCATTACAAACTACACACATGATGATTCTAATAGTGTTACTACATCTAATAAAGTACCACATGTTGTGTTGTTCTATTCCCCTGAGTATCTAGAGTTATCCCAAAAACATTGGTACCTTCTTCTATTTCTACTATTTATTAAAAAATATATTTGAAAATGTTTTTTAGAAAATAAATCCATATAAGTAATATAGATACTAGATATATGGGAGGAAATTTTAATATGGAAGGACCTATCATAATCCCATTCAATATGTTAAAAAATATCACTAGGTATTTATCTGGATAAAAACTCTTATTATATGATACAACTACTAATATTTTGGAATGATTCCAGAAGCACTTACTCTTATGGAAATTTTATTCTTCTCTAATTTAACATTCACATCATAATAAAAAAAATTATATAATTTTTATAGATCCCTTTACCCCAAAAATTAAAAAAAAAATACTAAATCAATAGAAATTCTAATAAAATCACCAACATTGTCCATTTCTAATAAATATGACAAATGTTACCAACCAACCTCTTCTATAAGAAAAATTTCAACATTATCAAATATAAATAACATTGGTTCCAATAATATCCATGAAAGAGATAAAAAAGAAAATGCGTCAAAATTAAAAAATTATAATTTTCATTAAAATGTTATTTAAAATGATAAATATGAGTTGGTCGATGAGTTCATATTTTCGGTGAAAATATTATTTCCAAAATTTAAGGTAATGTAAATTTTAATAATAATAAACCATGAAAATGTATTCTTAGTTTTCACTTAAACATGTTCTATATGAGTTTTTATATCCTATATGATCAATTCCTTGTTGAGTGAACTATTGACTATTTAAAATATATCTTGATAGTCTATGAGATGAGATAAGGACTATACATGATGAGAAAAATATAATAATAACATGAAAAAATGATAATGGTTCTCAATATCTCATATCATATTTAATCTATATGATCTATTGAATGTGAAACTAATTTTTAAGAACATGTTACAAATTTACAAAAAATTATAATAATTACTTTCAAAATTAAATATGTGAGGAAAAGGTAAATACCATTGAAAAATTATTTTTATGTGTTTCAATTATGGAAATATTGTTCATTTTCAACAGGTTTCCTTCATAAGGATGAATAAGATAGATAAGTTTATTAATTATAAATATCACCTCAGATAAAGAGTTTTGAAAACATTTATAATGAAGAGATGTAATATAATGGTAAATACAAAAAAGAAAAAAAATGAATATTCCCTTATAAAATTATATCATATCTTCTGATGAGGAAGTAAAAATAGAGTATGAGGATTCAAAGGTGGGATGTCTAATATGTTCCATGGACAAAAAAATAGAGTCTAATAATTATTTTAGTGAAGAAGAAGGTATTAGATACACGAAGACAACAAATGATGTTTATTTATGGATAGAATTCATGGTGGAATTTAAATAAATTAGGATTATAGAATGAGAAAATAAATTGTTGAAAATATATAATTATTCCCTTAAACTATCATAATGAATAACTTGCCATTGATAATGTTGAGCTCAAAATGGATTTCTAATTAAATATTGGAGATCTCAATATAATCCTTAAAGAAGTAGATATGATTTAGGATATTACTATATAATGTAAAATTACTATAAATAGGGATGGGATGACTTTTTAATTAAATATGGCTGATGATTTAAATTTAATGAAACAATATTGAAGTGATTTAAAAAAATTATATTGATGTTATTTTTGTTAATTTTGTTATGATTTATATACCCCTATTACTATTTTTTATTATATATTTACAATAATTATAATATATAACATTTGAGATTTTATTAAAAACCAGTTGTTAGGGTGACCATAAAGTTAACAGGGTGACTACCTGAGCTCATAATGTAAATAAAATCATAAATATAACAAGTGTTTCATAAAAAAATTATAAAAAAACTACTGTGGAATGAAATATTAACTGATGCTATGAATAATAGAAATAAAAAAAAGTATACTATTATTCAGGGGGAAGATGATATGAAAAAATTATTTTTTTAATGAAATCAACAATCAATGAGTAGATTTTGATGATTCTTTTAAAAAAGAAGATTTCACTTTTGATGAATGATTTTAGAAATTTGGATTACATAGATATGAATCCTATTTGTTCGTGTATAATTTATCTATAATGTAATCAAATAAATTTAATGAATCAACACTGAGTTATTATAATACTAAAAGAATATAGAAAAAATAAAATCCAAAAGAGATGTTAATATTACCAAATACATATGGTTATCTTATGAATTATTTTTTTATTTTGACCAATACAAACACAAAACCAACATGTGTCTGACAATACTACTATAGTAATAAAGTAAGAATTATTACCCTAAATTCATCATTTGTATGAGTAATCATAAAATAATAACTGAATGATAAGGTAGCATACAATGCAGTGAAATGAAGAAGTCCTTAGAAATTGGATTGTGGTTTCCCATCAAACATGATTTTAAATAAAAAACAATGAATAATAAATAATTTCAAGATTGAGGATAAATTACATTTATTAATGATCAATCAGTCAATGGAAAAATAGATGGTAGGGTTAATATAGTGAAATAAAACATGAATCCAATGATTCTTTCATTCTTGATAAGATAAGGAATAATATTTTGAGAGTCTCTCATATTTACGGTAATGGAAATAAGGTAATATTTCATATGAATCTATGTTTTATATATGGATTTGAGTATATCATAGTATTTATGAATTTATTGTGAATTAGTAGAAAAGTATTTCATTTCCATAATGATAAAAATATATAATTTATGAGTTTAAATATGTTCTATGATATTTGGTATAAAAAATGTGAAAATACTAGTTAAAAATTAGCACAATGATTTTGAAATTGTAATATTTAATTAATATAACAATGTTAAACAGTGAAATACTCCACATATGTGGCACAATTAAATATATAAAGGCAATGACCTAGTGTGACACAATAGTGGACATAAAAATTATGAAACTCCTCATGTTGTTATATTAAAAAATTTTGTGGTTCTACGATCTTGAAGAAAATCCATAAAAATATGTATTTTAGTACATTTATAAAAGAATTTAATCATATGTATTATATCTACATTATACTGAATAATTAAAAATCTTTTTCAATATTTATGATTTATTTGGAATGATGCACCACTAAAAAAGTTTGGCACAATAATGTCGTTGGATGTTAGAATGATGTATTTCAAGAATATATTTTGATGTATAAAATAATTCCTGAATATAATTCTTCATAGAAACCATAAAATAACTGATTATCTAAAAAGATTATTTGATGCTTGGTTGATATATGATGAAACTTGTTATTGATGCATGTAACCTCAATTTTCTGTTAGAGACATGGTGCCACACTATTTTTCTAGATATATAATTTTTTCTTACATTCACGAAATTTACTGAATATATTAAATTATAATTTTTTTAGTAAAACAACAATAGAATATAAACATGAAATATCCTCATATTTTAAAAATTAATACTATGTTCTGTACCACCCGAAATATACAACACCAAACATGAAGAACCACGAAATATTATTAATTAAATATGATCATTATAACACAACTATTAAAATGTTGGGTATATATATGATTATATTTCATTATGAAATATATATAAAGTTCCAAATAAATAAATTTTTTCGGATTAATGACTCGTTAATAAATGATAATTTTTTGAAAACTCATTTTATGCTTCAAAAATACATTATCTTCAAAAAATTATATTTCATTGTTTTTTTAAAATAATATTATATATATTATAGAATATTTAAAGATTAATTTGGAAAAATTAATATATGATTTGAAATAACTGTATCATGGTGATATTATATTGATGTATTGAAAAATTTTAGAAATCATTGATATTTCACTAAATAGTGAAAATACAAATTTGTTTAAAAAATAAATTTCCTATTATAGTATATATAAATTAAATTTATTTCAGTGATTAAAATTATAAATTAATTATATTATATTTATCTATAATATTCCAATTGTTTTTTTAAATTAATTTTATAATTGAATTTATTATACAATCATTTTATATTAATAAATCCATTTTTTGGAAATATTATTTTTAATTACATTTTTTCAGTTTAATTTTATATTAAATTATTGAATGTATATATTTTGAGTCATGAAAAATGTATATCATATTTTCAAATATGTGGGACATATTACAAAACTGTTTCCTTTTATTTGTTGATATTATAAATAATAACCAGAGTAATTTTTTCTATCATTTTAAAAGTTAAATCGAGTAATTATGGTAAAAAACAAATTTTTAATACTAAATAATAACCCGAAAACGTTCTTAAATAATAATGTATGTTTTTAACACATCTATTACCATGCAAAAGACGAATATATGGCATATTAATGGCATCGGTTTTATGATTTTTACCGCTTATATTATTTTATATAATGAAATGTAGTAAAATTCATTGAATTTCTTTTACTATTCTATAATTTACAACATAGGGAAAAGTATATTATATGAAAAATTTTAAATATTAATTTTGAATCTAATTTCATAATTTTATATGATGTTAATTTATTTTTTATTTTTAGAGATAAAATGAATGAATTAAAAGTTATAAAAAGCAAATAGACTTGTTTTCAAGAATTTAAAATTGAAAAAAAATTATTATGATTTCCCTTTAAAAAATAATATTTTAGAGTATTTTTGAAAAATGAATTTCTAATATAAATGTTTTTTTTAATATTTTATGAGTTTTATTATATTTATAATATTTTATTATAATTTTTGAAATTCAAATTAATAGAAAAGATAAAAACATGATAATAATACTATTTTATAATAAAAATATTTCATTAAATGATTTAAAAATAGGAAAAAATTTATCTTCAACCAAGAAAAAAGTGATATGGTTTCGGAAAACAAAATTGGTCCATTTATGATCCTTTTCTTATTTCCTTGTATCTGTATTAACCATTTTAGAGTAAAACCCATTAAATAAATGTAATTATAAAAGGTGTTAATGGAGGGTTAAAATAAAATTATTAAGATAAAAATTTTGAACGTAAATCATTGAAATTTTATTTTTTTATATTATTTAGAAAAACTATCATATTGGTTTTAATTTAATTAACATGGAACCATTTTGACATCAAAATTATTATGTATTAATTTAATATTTTTGGAAATCCAAGAGTGCCCAAACCTCTACGATAAAAGGGAACATATTCTTGTCATTTAATCACAAATAAAATAATTTTTGTAGATATTCCCTACAAAACCCATTATTTAAATAAATCATCACATCCAAATGAAATTTCATTAATCATAAATATATCCCAGAATATTTTTTTGTGTAAACCACAAGAGGTTGTCCAATGAAGATGTATAGTTCTTAATTAATTATTTATTACTTGTTATACATACATAAAAAATTTCCAAACATTATGAAATTTTATTTCAACTATCATAAATATACTAATATATTATATTGATATTGAAATAACATATATCAATATCATCTATTGTAAAATGGTAAATAAAACCATCATTTACATGTATGACAGACTTTGACATTGTGAATGTGTGATTTTTTTTTCAATGACAACCCATCATAGTATGATATAATAATGGAATTAATGATTATATATTATATTAATGTAATTATATCCATTTTAAAAATTTAATATATCTTATATTTATATATAATCAATTCATTTAAAATGGATAATGTCATTCATGTGTTCGTGTGGACTACCACATCCAAGATGCAATGTGATTGGTTTTTCATAACTGCATAATATTGATGTATATATAAGTTTATATGAAAATATAATATGTCATTAAATATAACATTATTATTATAGAATGATAAAATAATACTTACCTTATTTTCATAATTTTTATCAAAAAAGTTTATGCTTAGTCATGTGAATGTACAACCTACCATCTATATTTTTATAACGTTGAATATATTCATAAAGTTCATTTAGGGATGTTTTTAAAAGTATAATTTTTTTTATAAAAATGATAATTATATCATGATTATCATTTTTTATATTATGGATTAATTATGTCATTTGACCATGGTTCACCCACCAATGTTGTTATGGAAATTAAAAACTGAACATCCTCATAATATCTGATGTGAACTTAACTGAGAGTGTAATTAAATAAAAAATTAAAATAAATTAAATAAATGGATTACTAATACTGTATCAAATATGGAAAAGTTTCTTAATAAATCAAATAATTTATGTAACTTTATTTTTTCACTTGATAAAGGTAATGCATTTCTTTTCTTGACACGAGGTGAGGCATTTAACATTAATTTCCTTTCACCGAGGCATATTTTCATATGCGGCTAATTTATTATATAAGATCCATATACTTACAATTTTATATTTTATAAAATTATTCATTCATAATTACTTGTATTTTAGGTGAAAATTTGAATTATTTCTCGCATGTGGATTTGACTAGAATGTTACCAAATCGTAAAGGGTTTCATAATTCGACTTCATTTTTTGGGTAATGAATATTATTCATTAAAATTTATATGCAATGATTATGTTTGGAATGATCTATAATTTATTTATATTTAATAATTTTTGGTGTATTTTTATATTATACACAATACATATGAATTCATGTATTCTTAATTAAATGATATGATATTATTGGGATTATTCAGCTGAAATTCCTTTTTTCATGGGACATTCATTTATGAAATGAACATATATTCACTTATGGGGACTATATAATTCCCACATTAAATTTAATATCCATAATTTATTTATTTTAATGATATTTAATGTTTTATTTGAATTTATTATATCACGGGGATTGTGATTGAGAAGTTACTAATGTGGTAATGGATTTTAGTCACAATCTCTTTTATTTTTTGGATTATTTATATTCATGGTACCATTGTAGTATATCATATTTACTTATTTATTATCCAAATATCTGTTATTATCCATGGTTAGGAAAATGTGTTAAAAATTAATTTCCATTCCCAATATTATTGATTGAAAATTCCTCAAAAATCATTTTTTTGTGATACTCATATTAAATCTTCTTTTAAATTTTGAATCATTCTCTTCTATACACATGTTATCTAAAATTATTAAAAATATATTATTTTACAAAAATAAATTATTTAATATGCTGACATTAAAATGACTTTTTCTATCTTTAAAAAGGTTTTATAATGCATGTATTTTAACATTTCAATATTTTTCACTTTAGTCTCAAATTACAAAAAGATTTATTAGGGTGGTTATTTATGTTAGTCACAACATTATTCTCTTTTTTCATCTATAATAACCATTATTGTTTTAAAATATTATTCACATGTTTCATAGGATATTTTAAAATATATGTATTTTCCCAATATTTTTCAATTTATTTTTTTAAAAATTTTATTTTCAATGTGTAAAGTGTATTTTAATCAAAAAAATTATTCTGTAAACATTAATGGTGTTTCCTTTCATAAACAATATTAATATTTTTTTGGATAATAATAATATAATGTGAATATGTTCTAATACCTTCATATTTATTTTTTATATGTCTAGATTAATATAATTTCATGGAACCTATTTCTTTTTCATGTAAAAATCTCACAATGAAATAATAATGATTATTTTTATGTAAAAAAGTGAAATATTCTAATGGTTTTATTCATAAAGGGTACATATGAATAATTTATTAATTAGGGTTATAATTTTATAGATTATATGATGCGTTGATCCCCAGTAGAGATCACAATGAATGGGTGTCTTGATACATCTTATACAATAGGATGAGACCCATTATATTTCATGATAAATCATAGAGCAAGATAAAGAATATATGATGGGTGGACCCCATTTTAGCTCTCCAATGAATTGGGTAATATAATTTTAATTATAAAGGTATGAATGAAAAAGGTTACAATTGTTTTTTCTCTTATGGATATAACTAGTAGCTAGTTATTTCTAACAAGGGTTAGAATAATATTTTTTGAAAGGAACCAACATGTTTTTTTATGATTCCTATTTATTTTTAAAAATTCCTTTAATAATGTTTAATTTTACACATCTCATGATTATTAATTAGCAGGAGGTTTCCCATTGATAATAATTAATTCCATGTTTCATGTTTGATGATCAAGGTATTAAATGGTATAAATTCTATTATTTTATACTCAAGAAATTTTATTTTGTTAACATATCTTTATTAAAATATTATTCTCCATGATTACATAAACTTTTTAATGCTCATCTTCACCCATACTAGGAATTTATGCTCAAAATGTTTATAATTCATCTTCTTGGCGTTATTTGGATTGAATATAAATGATTTTCGATTCAAAAGGAATCTTGTGTGGAGTATTTTATACGAGATGTTGTAAATGTTTATGAACCCATTTTTTGTGAATCCATTTTGTTAATAGTTTTTTGTCTAATTTTATAAAACAATAAACCAAAAATTTCTATTTTTATGTATATGATTAAATATTTCATTTTTATGGTGTTCAGTTTTTATTTACATAATTGGGTCACATGTATCTTTATTGAATCTATAAATGTAATGTTTTTGTTTTTATGACTGGAACGCGTAGTGCGGGTTCGATGCTATTAATGTTTCTATCAGAGAACTATTCAGATAATTTTTCTAATTATTATGTTTTCATGTGATGTTATTTTATGTGTTAAAGATACAATAATGATTTTATATATGTATGGTTTTTTAGAAGTTCAATTTATTGGACACCACATTTTATTATTTTATGTGATCGAATTTTAATGTGACTAATGATATTTTCGAAGATGATTTACTTGGTTCTTGTATATGTAACGCTTAGGTTAAATGTGAATTATTATTTTGGATGTATTATTTACACCTTTTGGGGATTAATATGAAAGGTATGATATAACATTTTAGGTTAAAAATTTAAATGGTGTTATTATTTTGGGTATAGAAAAATTTGTTTATTTAAAATGGGTATCATATTTTAGAGATTATATTATTTGGGTATGAACATTTTTTGTATGAGACATTAAGAGTTATTTTTATCATTCAAGGATAAATGATAAAATTATCATTAAAAAATATGTGATTATATCATTATAATTTTTTTCAATATTTTTCAATAATATATTGAATAATTTTATTGATAATTATTTATTGAGTATTTTTTACCTTTTTATAGTATTGTTGTTTCTTTGGGGACTAATTATATACTTATTCATATAAAGGAATACAGATATCTGGAATTATCATAAATTGTTCTAAAAAATTGGGTTTTGTTTTAGGTATAATGAGTGAAGCAATATCTGGTTATGATATTATGGAAAACATAAATCATTAGAAGTTGATTTTAGTAATTCATGCATAAAACAATTTCATCTCCAATAATCATCATTTTAATGTATAGATGAGGTTATACATATGAGTTTTATTTGATTCCTTATTACAGAAATGGAATTAATATACTCATTTAAAATTATCTTGAAATAAAAATGTTATCCTCTTACCATCATTTCTAATTAATTTATGGGATTTTTCACACATTATTGGTTTATTGTATCTTAGAAGGTGACTTTTTGAGGATCATTCACCTTCTTTTGAACAATGAACCCTATCACTCTCTATAATTATTTAGAAATTTTAATTTAATTACATGTAAAAAATTTCACTTCACAGAAATATTTTTCTTATTTTTAAACCTAGTTCTTTTGTATTTGAGAAGACCTTCATATTGACATTTATATCTTTTCATGTGGATGTTTTATTAACCATTTTTATTATGTAACAATTCAAAAAATATATTATAACATTTCAATAAACCAAATTACCTAGTACAATTTAATGTTAATTATGAAATTTATTAACAGGGGGAATTTAATATCCCAATGTATTAATATAAAGACAATGTTTTATAGTGTAGAAAATACACAATAATGGGCATAAACAACCCATTAAATATTTGTATTTAAATACGTCTTCTATAACCTATTCGTTCAATTGGAAGGTATAAGTAGGATTAAAAATAATTATATATATATGTAATGTTACATAAATATAAAATCATATTGATTAATTTTTTCTAAATAAACTCTCCATTTTCTGTGAAGTCATTTTATGCTTCAAAAATACACATTCATTAAAAATAATTTTTATAAAATTCATTATAAAAATATTTCAATTTATATAATAATTATTTAGAAAATATATTTTAAAAAATAAAAATATTTTTTAAAATTTTTATTAAAAATTAGTTTTAGATAATGTTTTGATAATTTTCTGAGCAGTATCATTGTTCAGTGAATAGTATAAAATACTAGTTTTTTATTGAAAATTTTAATTTTTAATGTTTTTATTATTTCAAATTATCTTTTTTATATTTTTTAAAATTAAATTATTTAATTATTAATATATTATAAATAATATATATTATATGAAATTTGAACATGAATTTATTATAAAACCGTTTAATATTAAAAATAATAGAAAGTAAAAAGATTTTTTTCATCACGTTTTATGAGTTTCATTTTAAATTATATTATAAAACTTAAGTGTTTTGAATATAAAAAAAATACATTTAATACTTGAAATTAATGGGCCCAAAATTGATAAAAAGTTACTTTTTTGGACATTATGAATAGTTACCTTAGTAATTCATTGTTCTTATGGTAGAGGGTCAATCAGGTAATTGAGGTTTAAAATAAAATAATAAAGAATAAAAAATGATCCTAAAACAAGAATAAAACTTATTATATGATTATATCTTATCCATAATATTCTATAAGTCATATATATGTCTTCATTTGACATTTTTTATCAATTCTCAATTTATATAATTTTATATAATGAAAAGTCAAAAACATCATTCTCTTTGAATTATTATCATTAAATATTTTGACTTAGTCATAAACAGAAGATATTGTTTGTTCTCAAGAGTCAGGTGCTATATAACTCATTTATTTTAATTATGTATTTTTTAAATATATAGTGGATAAATAATTACATTAAATTATTATATATCACAGACATGGTGCTTGATTAACCTGTAATAAAAATAAAATATTGATTGTAAAACCTCTTAAATTAATATTTTATGAGTGATTTATTATATATATTATTATTTATAATAAATAAATATTTAGGGTTTTAGGTTTACTATAATAAAATTATTAACTTTTGAATATTTTTTAAAAGATAATTCAAGTAATAGTTCCAAAATTTAAATGATTTTTCTTTTATAATAAACAATATATAATTAAATTATTCAGAAAAAATAAAATAATTATAATATTCAATGATAAAGGGATATGTTAAATCAAATATACCACTCTCCAGTTATGGTAGTTTTTTTCCTTTTATTATATCTATATTATGGCCTTAAATGTAAAAATATTGATATCACCATAATTGTCAAAAGGGTAAATAGAGTGTAAAAAATAGATGATAAGGGTGTCAATGGGATCCAAAAATCTTCTAATTGAATTCGATGAGATTATTTCAACTCACCAAATTCTTATCTTATAATTTTATCAATTGTATGCAGTTTGGAATCAAAATTAACTTATATTAATATAAAATTTTACAAAATTATATGGGTTCCCCAACCCTCTCTCATAAAAGAGATCCAATTATTCTAATTACTTCACAATTCAAAATCCTTTTTGATTATACTATAAAATACAAAATAAAGGATATATATCCTAACTCAAATCTTATTTTCCTTATTTTGATAATTAATACAACATAGGATGGATTTTACTATAATCCTTAAGATGTTTTGTGAATATGAGGTACAGTTCATTAAAAAATGTTTTGTTTTATTTATTCTTACAACTCCATAACAATTTCATAAAATCAGATGAAATAATAAATCCCATATCATATATATAATAATATGTTATTATTTTAATTAAATAATCTATATCTTTATCATCTTTAATCAAATTTGAAACAATGTCATCATTCATGTGTACAGAGGTCGACCGCCTCACAAATCGATGTAAATAGTTTTCTATCAGAAAATATCATGGATGGATATAATGAAAGAATTAATGTTTATCAATGATATTTTTTAAATATTTATCATCATTAAAATATAATATATCATCTCGTTTCTCACAATACAATTTATTAAAAAATGATAAAGTAGTGCGTGCATAGGTGTGGACAACCACCTTCATGAAGTAATGAGATATAGTTCATCGCCACATCACATGGATGAAATATATAAGTTTTTAAAAAGAAATATCATGTTATATATTATAAAATTATAATTATTAAATTGTTAAATAATTCTCACCTTATTTCAGTGTTGATTTTTGAAAAATAAAAATGTTACTCATGTGTATGTACGAGTTACCATATTCATCATTGTAAGGTATTTCATTTTTCAAATATCCTTATTCTTTTAAAAGTATATTTTTTTTACAAAAATTATAATTATTGTTTACATATCAATATAGTGATTATGGAATAATTACTTATTTAAACATTATCAACACAATTAAGTTGTTATGAAAATTATCAACCGAACACCCTTAAAATAACAGATGTGGAGTGAACTATTCAAGTAACTAAACATTTTGGTAAAAGAAATAAAATATATTGACTAGGGCTAATTTATTAAAATTTTAATTTTTTATTAATAAATTTTATAATTGATATATATTTATTAAAACAATTTCAATGGGAATAAATTGGAAATCTTAACTCAAGGTGGTGGATACCATCTCGATTTCCATATATGTAAAAATATTATAATGTTATGATCCCAATTTATTTCATGAGTGATATATAAAACTAATTTTAAATGTTATATTAGTAATCCATCACATATCATTTTTTATTTAAATTATAATTATTTCTTCCAAAGGTATTTTAATTTAAATTTACCAAGTGGAAAAATGATTCCAAATGAAATTTCTAATCAATTGGTAATAACTATATTTATTAAGAAATTTTATGCCATGATTTTGTATGAATTTATCTCTAAATTATTTTTTTACATATTACCAAATATTTATGGGGATTTTAATTCTATACACATAGTCCCTCTATTTATTAACTCATAATTAATTTATGTGGTTAGGTGAGGGTTATTCCTCTCATATTCCATTTTCATGGGAAATTAGTATTGTATATATACAAATATTCTTTAATTAATTATATATAATTACAATTTGAAATGTTATATCATTAATTTACATATGATCATTATGAATTATGTTTTTATTTAAAGTAATTATTTAATGGGGATTATGATTGAAATGTTACCATATTGGGAGAATGATTTATGTTACAGTTATCTTTATTTTCAGAATTTTTTATGTTGAAGCCTCCATGGGGGAAATAATATGAAATTATTTTATTGAACCACATACATTTAACAAAAACTTATTTTGGAGTGTGATTTCCATGTTTAATATACAATTCCTCTCTTATTGTTTAATGAAACATCAATAAATTATTTTATATGTGACTGTGATCATATATATTTTTCAGATCGATAATATTTCTCTTTCATATTCAAGTATTATAAAATGTTACTTTTTTAAAATACATTCTAAATCAATTTCATATCATTTATTTCCTTTTATAATATGGTTTTAAAAACTGAAATTTTTCACTTTATTTTAAAGATGTCTATAATCCCTTTAAAATTTTATGAAAGGAATGATTATTTTAAAAATTTCCCAAATGAGTGAATTTTAGCACAATCATAACCATTATTTTACATGAATCATCCTTCAAATGTATTTATAGTTATTTTCAATGATATTGAATTTCAGAATAAATTTCATTCTTTTTATTTTTTAATTTTTTTCAATTTGAAATGTATATTTTTCTCAAATATATATTTACTGATATCTTAAATGTATTTCCATTCATCAAAGTAAATAACCATTGATGTCACCTACACAGCCCTAAGGATATATTGTAATGTTACCATTGTTATTCATTATCATGATGAATTATTAGAATGTTGTGGAACCTGTTTAATTTCAATGGGATAATCAAGCAATAAATGGTTAATGATTATTACAATGAAAAAAATTAAAAGATTATATATTGTTTATTCACGAATGGTACATGGTCATTATTTAAGATTATGGGATATCCTGATATAGTTTCATAAAATGGTTGAGTCGCATTATTGTTCATGACGAATGCGTGATCCCAATATATTTTTTTGGATGGCCAGTGCCCCATTAGAGCACATGTTGAATGAGTAAGCCTATATAGCATATACAAAGGAGAAATTTTTATACCTCTCTAATGAATTAGGTAATGATCAATTTTTTATAGGAAAGAGAGAGTGATTTTACCAGTTTGGTTCCTCCTATGGATATAATAGGACAACCATTATTCTAGCCAACATTTATGAAAATAATTTTCCAAGATACCATTTTAATTTTTATACATTTTATATATTGTTTTAATTATTCATTTGATTAATATTTAGGTCAAATATCTCGTGATTATTTTTTCCGTTGACCCATTCCATGGACAAAGCATTATACCATGTTTCATGTTTTATGATTTAGGTGTTGTTCAATATAAATTCACATATTTATACTAATTAATATTGATTATGTTTACATAACCTAATTCCCATATTATTCCCATTAATAAAATTCAATTATTAAATATTATTTTTACCCTTACTGATAATTTGTCCCCAACCTTATTATAAGTACATTTACCAAGGTAATGAATTATTATGACAAATGATTTGTGGATAAATTTTTTTCAAGTGTGGATAATTTTGAGAGAGATGGCCTACACCTTTATGAACTGATTTTTTATGAATCCATTTTATTAATATTACTTTTTAATTCTCTAAAATAATAATTAAAAAGGACCCAAGAAATTTTGGTGATCTCATATTAACTTTTTATACAAATTGTTTTGGTTTGAAAAATTTGGGTAGCATTTATGATTATCAAATTCAAAAGATTTATGTTTATGTTTTTAGAGATGGTTTTTGGAGTGTGGGTTCGTGGCTGCTACATGTGTTTTCAATTCCCCATATCACTTTATGATAACATAAATAATTTTAGATAGGTTTTCATTAATAGATTATTAGATAATTTATCTGTAATATACTCAAAATTAAATATTTACTTGAGGTATTAAAAAAATATATTGAAAATTACACATATATTTGAGTATAATATTTTATAAAATAAATAAAATAAAAAATTATCACTTATGAATAAAAATATATAAAAGAGAATGTGTTTAAATAATAAGTTAATGATATAAATTTTATGGAAAATTTTCCATGATCTCATGTTGTTTATGAAAATTATATCAATTTGGATTGTAGAGAGAATGAAATATCTATTTACCAATGTATTGTACAATATATTGGTCAAACATTATCTATAGTGATGGCAGAAATGGTGTAAAAAATAAGGGATGACATAGAATATAAATTTACACTAATATATGTTATCATTAAAAACGAAAAACTAATAATGAAGAAATATAACATTGTTATTGGATTGAAGATATGGAAAAAAGGTTAAATCAAATTGAGAATAAAAACACCATAGGAATTGGTGTCACATCATAAGGATAATAATTTGTTAGAGAAAATGTGGGTTCCCATAAATAATGATAATAATTAAGGATAGGTGTCTTGGATCAAGGGTTATTTTTTATACAAGGGACATTTTAAAATTGTGGGTATATACATTAATGACACAATTTCTCTTGTCATAAGGTATGCAAAATTTCAAATAATTCTTGAAATATATACTCAACAGATTTATAATTTTTTACAAATAGATGTTATGTTATAATTACATAATGGTAAAAATTATAATTTCATATATATATTCAATAATTTTTACATTTTATACATAAATTTATTCAATACATAGTATTATATAAAAAATAAATCACATAATTTGAATATGAATGTTACTCAGGCCAAGAATTTAAAGCTATATAGTAGTTATAAGAGCATGAAAAAAATTATTATAATATATATGTTAAGAGAGATTAATAAACTCATTTATTATTTTGCATTATGTCGGTGAAATTATTTCTTTATGAATGAAATATAATTTTAGTTTGGAATTACCTTCTCAAATTAAAATCATATTTTTATGTCAATGATTAGGGGGATAGTAGTTTTTTTTTATTTTCAATGCCTAAATATATATATTTTTCATTATCTCATAAAATTAGTATGTACACACATTTTTAAAAGAGTTTGATAAGGAATAATCGAGTGATATATCCAATCCAACAATAGTTTGGACCATGTTTTCTATTGAAAGATGAATTAGTGTAAACAATTATTAATTATTTATTTAGAATCCACCTTAACATGGAATCATTTAAAAAATTCATCATGATTTTACTAACTCATATTTCATGAATCCAACAAATATTAATGATTTCTGCCATAGGGATGCTGAAAATATCATGGGATACCAAAAAGGGAATCCAGAATATGGTTTTAGGTATAAAAAATAAATGACATTTTATTTTTAAGGTCATCTGGATGTTGAATTGCTAGGGGTTATATGTTCTCAAAAAATAACATTTTGATGTCTATAATTAGCTACAAAATGTTAATTTCATAAAACATCGTGAATAAATATTTTTCACATTTAAAAAATATAAATCAAAGTATGTGGAATCATTTCATAGTAAAAAGATGATATTGATGGTGTCACATTTAAAATACATGAAGATAATTATTTAAAGCCCATTTATGATTATGTTCATCTTTTAATGTGGGATCAATTGTTTAATTTATTAGGTAGATCATTGATGACAAATATATATTTATATTAATTACCAATACCATAATAAAAGGAAAAAAATGGATATGTTTAATGGAAATTCATTTCGATGTATTATCTTGCTGTGGAAAATGATGAGTGTTGTCACATGTGCTCTAAAAAAATTATTATTTTAATTAAGTTCCACATGTGGGATGAACAAGGTAATTCTATTTAAAAAAGTTGGAGTTAAAAAAATATTTATAGATAAATAATTAAAAATACTAAAAAATTGGAATAAAAGAGGTGGTTTGTTTTGTGATTTTGAAAAAAATGAATCAATACAATCAAAAAACATCTTTCTAATTACATCTATGAAATAATGAAATAAAAATAATCGTCTCCATCACCATTTAATTATAACTATCCCTTATTATTATTACATATTTAGTTTTTATCCCATTTTCATTTCAACCCTCATACCATAATGAAATTTACACGGCGAAATAGGTCATAGAAATGAACCCTAGGATAATATCCTGACATCCAATCACAATAACCTACAACAATTTTTATCCAAAAGAATGTATTTTAAATATAAAAAAGAGGTTTTTCATCCAATTAAATTACAATTATTTGAGTTCTATAAATCGATATGAATAGTAATATTCTGGCCATTTATAATTAGATTTGGTGATTACAGTTTAAATATAATGATTCTCAATGTTCTGTCCTCATAGACTAAGTGAAAATATATCAAGTCCATTAAAAATTTCAAATAAAATAATTATTCACATTTTCTAAAATATAATTTATTCTTGGAATAAAAATAAATAAATGATCGTATTAGTGATTAGATCAAATAAAATCATAAACTGCTATTCTTTTGGAGGATTTTTCAATAGATAAATGACTTCATCAAGCTCATGATGGAAAAGAAAATTAGTGAATATAGTATCCATTCATAGATTATACAAGAATGATGAAAATTCAGTTGAATAAAAATAATTAAAATCGAATATTTATTAATGAGGATGTGAGATTACAATAACTAATGAAAAGAAGAACATACTAGAATCCGGAGAGGTGTTCCTTCTCAGAAGAGCTCCTTACAGATAACATTAATTGGTCCTAGTGGTTAGGTGTGTTTCCTTGAATCACCCATTTGTTAACACCACCCCATGCTTCATAAACACATAGAGTGATTTGAAATATAAAATAAATAATGATACATATAGATAGGTTAAGAAATTTTTAATAGGGTACCTAAATCATTCAGGCTTAAAATTTACCCAATATTGATGTGGGTTTTAGACCACCTTCTAAATTAACCCTTCTATCAATGGAGAAAAATTAAAATCTATAAACAAAATAACACAATTAATCAAAATTAATTTTCTATTTTAAATTTTTGATGATGATGTTAAGGATGAATTAATATAATGGGGTCTATTCTTCCCAATTCAATCAAGCACTACATTAATGTTCTTTTATACCTTTTTTTGGTATCCATTATGAAATGTTTTAATGAAAACTATAGAAAAAGTTCCATTGAATATTTTATTAAATATAATATCAAAATTCTTGAACACAAAAATTGTAATAACAACATTTCTATGGTAAATTTAAAATGGTAAAATACACCTTTTATCTAATTTAATAATTCACAACAATAAATAATCAATAAATAATCAAATGAAGCTCAATATGGGGAAATTATTTCAATATTTAGAAACAAAATAATTCAAAAAATAATCTCTTATCCCATACCAAATCTTACAATTTTTAAAAACAAGGGATATTTACATTTCACGTAATCCAAAAAATGATGGATGTTGAAATTTATTATTCAAGGATTGAAAAATGAGGTTAACAGGAATCAAAAAAAATGGCAATATCATCAATTGTAACAGCCCATACTAGATACCAATAAAACAAATGCAATGACCTATTTCACAATTTGTCATCAAAAACTCCTCCTTGTATTCTAGCTGTTTTTAACTAGTAGCAAGTGTCTAATGTGGAATAAGGAGGATACTATATCACTATATCAGAGTGCACAAGTATAAGAAAATAACCAAACATCAGCCGCATCTGAGAATACTATTGAATAAAAATACTAAAACAAAAAAATGATATAATAAAATTAAATAAATTAAAGGCCCTAACAATGAATTCCCAACATAAAACATCAATCTAATAGAAGGATAATCGCGTATATATGATAAACAATTTATAATGAATACAATACAACCTACTCCAAACGTTGGGAAATGTCACATACCTAGGCTCCATCACCCTTTTCTGCATCTCCAACATGACCAATTGAATCAAAATGTTAATCCTACCCAATCATGAAATCTTGGGCCTCTTCCCAATCCATTATGCTTCCATGGTCAACCTAATATAATACATAAGGCCTAAAATCACATCCATGTGCACATATAGGGGTGATAAAACATCTCATTAGGCCACGCCCAATGGTTAACCAATAATCAAGTACCATAAATGGTTTCCCATGGAAGATGTTTAGATTATCTAAAATATAACTAGAAATAAATTCAAACAAAACCATATTTGATCCTTAGTTAGAAGACCGTGATAAAACCTATAGACATTATCAAATTCAATAGTATCTCTGAGACCATCTCATTGACAGTGAATCACAAATAATAGGATGTCACTATATCCATGAAAATAGAAATCATGAAAAAATATTCCGGTGACCCATTATATTATAGTCTAATCATATAGTAATATAATCTTTGTAGACTCTTATGATGTCCTCACAACCCCATCCATTATCTCAAACATAGAACATGGAAACATCTATTCTAGTTACAACCAAAATTAATATAAAAAACAGACCATTAGTCTGAACACTAACACATATATTGTAAAGTACATGGCTTAGAGTATCAGTCAAACTCCTAAACCATATTTCAAAACAAACATGCATGGATCATCTATCCAAAAATAACCCATGAATGTGGAGCATCAGCCCAACATCAATTCCAGTAGGTATACCATCATTTCCTAGAGTTTCAATCAGGGACATAATAAAAAAGTTATGCTATCCTTTTCTATATCCTCAGTCTAACACATAATCCATATAGTATGCCAAATATTCCTGAAAATCAATCCAGCATCAAACCATATACAGGTGACATCACATAAACTATAATAGATAACAACAAACTATGTTCACTGAACCTCATCTATAACTGAAAACATAAAAAAAATTATACCAATACAATGTTTTTGGTCAATCATTATCTATTAATGATATAAAAACCATATATGTGGATCATCTACAAATCTCTCTCACCCATTTCATAACTTAGATGTAATAAAGGTTCCGAAACATGGTAATTTTACAATATCATTGTAGTCTCATGGGAATAAACCATGTTTCAACATCAACAAAAATGAATGAACATTATAAGAATTGGTCGAACACCCATTCCCATAAAATGATTATAAAATATCCAAATATTCAAATTAAGTGTATGTCAACATAAGAGGTGTTCATCTATCTCATACAAGGACTTGGGCTAAGACCATATCAAAAAAAATCCTCTATAGGCACTAAATGGACTAAACAGATCATCAATCAACAACATGCCAAAATATCCATCCAAATAAAAACCCACACAATGAAGGAATTCTCAAAATCCAACTACAACATCCCTTGATAACTTAATCAGAAACCATCCAACTAGAGGTAGTATAAAAAATTCCTCATACTCAACTAAACGCAACATCAACACCCAATATTTTCTACCATCCAACAATGTCCACAAAGAAAGAAAGTTATAACATATCTAAACCTTAAAGATATGATTTAATACTCATCTATTATAATATCATGAAATTGGTTCAGATGAATTGGGACAAACCAAAATCTTCTAATAGATACTACTCAATACCACCTTCTCAAGTCCATCCAAGGATATTAAAAAATTGTTCTACGACATGAATAGGCCGGACCAATCTCCGAGGTCATAAATCTTACTCGATAATCATAGTTCAAATCCCAAACCGTCGGATAATTCTAAATCCAAGCATTAATGAAATCATCATACTGAACTATTTTAGTATAAAACACCAGTTTTAAGACCTAAATTTTTTGAATGGACTCCATAATCATTATCTATAAGGAATATACTCATAATGGAAAACTCAGAAGGCCAATTGTGACTTCGAGGCATAGAACACCCAAAAACCCCAATCTCAAAAATGTACATAGTTTCTAATTCTGAGTAGGCAATGTGTAATTATGTGAATACGATATGTATTATCAATTATTCACTTATCCATGTACATTTCGAAGACCATAGTATATATGAGGGCTACCTTTGTACTACTATAGGGTTTGGATGTACAAGGGGTTTTCTTGTGTACATCTACATGGACATGTACCCCTTCCATGGAAAATCTTCCAAAGTACATGGCCAAATGTCGAAGTCATACTTCACGGAATGAACCCATAGTACAAGAGTGTTCATTCCAAAAATAGTACCCTTGTACTCTACATCATGTCTAGGTACATGGCCACATATTACTATATAATGTATACTTAATTTACATGGAGTGTAATTCTAAAAAGTCCATCTTCCAAGAATGATAAGAAAATATTACAAGTGTTCTCAAAACCACATGCATTGTAGGTAGGGTTTCCAAGAGGGAAACCTTATAGAAACTCTTCAAAGCATTTTTACCTGGATTTTGTGAAGATCGACTCCATTGAGCCTTTAACTATCATAATAGAGTTTTTAAACATGAATATAAAAAATTTATGGGTATTAGGACATAAAACCAAAAAAATATCTACCTAGTGGAATAAACATTGATGCTTTAGATATAAATCTTCTCCAAGAATCCACTCCACCTTGATATTTTCCTCATCTACACCAAGGACAATGTTTGTTTCAATATCCCCCTCCTCACCTCTCGATTTGGACATCACAATTGAAAAACCCATCATCCCCTTCCCTACCATATTGGGGATGCCAAAAAGGTGGGAGGGATTTAATTAAATTAATTACATAAATAATTAGTTGTCCATTTTAAATACCCATAACATGTCCCCAAACCATAAGTAGGTTTATACAACTCCATAGAAAAGACATCCATTCCCGAATCAATAGTGGAGACATAATATCAATTTAATACTCCATCTAAAAAATATATCCCATCAAACCGACATGAATAATTTTATATTGAATTAATGAAATATTTAATATTCCAAAAAAACTGAAATTAATTGGAATTCCACCATACTCATTTCCTATGATAAACATACAATTTAAAGAGAAATAGAGTCGTATAAAAATTCTATGATATCATATTCATGGTAAAAAATGATCATTTTACCCCTTACAAAACACTGAAAAAAAAAATCATCACAAATTTTAAATCCCATAAAATCTTGGTCCACCAAAACCTCGTCACCATATCCATTATCTTATCCAAAATAATTAGTGGTCTCCCAACCACACAAAACGACTCACATTTTTAATCAAAACCTCCTCACTTTGATGAATTTTACTCAAGGTTGACAACTGAGTTCTATTACTTAACCTCAAGATACAAGGTACAATAGATCAATGGATAAGACGCCACTTTTCACCTTAAAAAAAACTAGAACCATTCCTAATCACAAGAATTACTAATGATACACCACATTTATTAAAAATAATCATCAAACTCATGGTGTTCCACATAGTAAAACTCTACCCACAATATCAAATTAGGATACATGACACTTCCCTTTTATTGGAGTCTCATTCGAAAACACATTCTCAGTGCTCCACCATCCCACTTATTTAGGACCCCACTACATCTTAGGATCAACCAACACATGGGTAATGTCCTATGGCCGTTTTTGTACACCCCATAATAGGACTGTACCTATTATCCCTCCAAACCAAACATGTTTTCCATGAGCCATTCCCCAATCACCACCAAACTGTACAGTGGGATATGTCCATATCCGTCACACCAAATAAACAATAAAACATATACTATATTCCATTCATAAAATATGAGAATCCATCCCATATAATTTAGAAACATAGGATCCATCATAATGAATACACCCATAGATAGATGTTGGTCTACTCCCCATCATATATCTTCACATACACTTCTCTAGGAGAACAAACTCCTATGATGCTGCTTATCATCCAATGGAAATAGGTATATAGTATTGAGTATAGCATGTCCTATATCATAATACTCAGTATGATGTCATGATATTAGGCATGATCATCAATATAATAATAGTACACTTATATTTCATCGATGAACACCACAAAAAACTCATCTATCTGGGAAAATAATAGTTGTATCTTAAGGGATTCATTTGACCAAACCCCAAGACTCTCATCACACCCACAATGATTCTGACCCCAATTAGTGCTAACTTCAACACTCAATCACTATAAAGACCCACACTTGCTACATACATAATCTTGAATTTATTCATGAAAACAATTCCTTTTACATTGAGGATATTTTCATGTTTATAGATTTAGAGAATTATGACAAAACATTCATAACATTACACATTGTTACATAGTGGATACCATAAAATCAGTTTCCATTTTTCTCAGAATATAAATCATTAAAACATAAAACAAGACTCCTTGAAAATTAATCAACATTTAACATGTCTTCTTTCCTTGTATTAGTCATCCATTAACCTGTGAAAAATCATTTAAAAACATGGCATGAGCACAAAATCTCAGTAAGGTATGAAAAAGAAGGAAAAATCACATTAGTCCATGAATAGTCATAACGTATGAAAACATTTTCAAAAGACATGATTTCCACCCATAAATACTTACTTTGTGTAACATGAGATTTAAAAAAGATCTACAAAAACATAAATATAATCATAGAGGTATCTTGGGTAATTACTTACATAATCTTGTAACCATCTTGGCTACCTTAAAATTTGTAACTGTCACAGCTACCATACTTTGTGTAACCATCTTAGTTACTCGTGGAGTAACCATACGACCGACCTCCAACATACTCATACCCAATGAATTGGAGGGAAATATAGGTCCCAACATTCATCATAAACAATGCACAACAACCCAAACATAATCATACAACATAAATCATAGCCTAAAAACTTTTCTTTTGAATATTGTAAAACAAAATTTTAAAAAGGGGATTTTAGAAGAAAAGTCCCTTATAAACATCATATACTTGAATTGAGACTTAATAGAGTGGATGGAATACGTATATAATATGTAAATACACATAATGAAACATAATATTAATAGAAACCATCACACAATCAATTTAAATAGCACATAAATAATAAAGAAGAAGGTTAACCCAAATAATGGAAATCGGGTTAAGAATTCCCTTACCTTAAGGTTGTCTTACATCAAACTTGTTAAAACCTCCTGTATAATGTTTAAAAGAGTGTTATTATATTTTAAAGAAACTTGTTCATGTTTATAACATCTTATATGGTCATTTCATAACCTCACATCACCACTTAATTGTTAGTATTTTGTTCTTTGAATTATTTTGGGTGAGTTCTTTTGTGATTTCCACGATCGGTTCATGATGAATCGTTCTTATTGATTGGAAGTGAAACTCTATAATTGGAATGGATTAGTATTTACATATTTCCAGTACCATAAATTATACCATTTAACACTTTGATTCTTTATATGATAATGATTCATTAGATAAAACATTAATGTTGTTCGTTTAGATCATTTAAGTGGTTCTTTGATAATAACAACCTCTTTTTGTCTTTTAAATTTGAAACATGAGTACAAAAGAATGCCACACACTTATATGAGTTATAAAACATATATAATAACCTGGTTCAACCATATAAATGATTTCATGACCATAATTTAAAGATTTAAGGAAAATTTTAAATACATCATCCACGATGTCGGTAATTCGACACAAATGGACAATTGTTTTTGATTCATTAAATAAGTAGACGAGGAGAAGAATACTGATGATTAATTTTCCATAATAATGAGAACATAATGAATATAAATGATTCTGGATATTCCATGACCCTTGGCTAAGATGGAGTGAGGAATGAAGAAAAACAAATCATGAAATAAAAGAAAATCTTGAGAAATTTCTCACGAAAATTCGGCAGCCTAACGACGTCTCTTAAAATTTCATAAAAATAGTATTGATGAGAGGAATGGAATATATAATCATTCATACAAGATATGGAAAGTAAGGGGGGGATATTTAATGAAATATCCCAACACAAGAAAAAGAGAATGGAATAGAATAACAAAAAATGAAAGAAAATAAAGAAAATAAAAGAGGTTGTTGACCTCTTGATCTCTTCTCCTTGAGATCCTTCTTAAGGGCTTTTATTTTGGTCTTTTGGTGAGACCAGCAGTTATAGGATGTGGGGAAGAAGATTGTGGAGGGAATTTGGTAGAAATTAGACACTTCTCAAGGCTTGAGAGGTGTGGGAGGAAGAGGTGAGTGAGGGTGATATTTATAGTGGACGAGGGGAGGTATTTTTAATTGTTTTAATCATTATTATAATATTTTTATCAAGACTATGAATAATCTCAAATCAAGTATCCCTAAATAGTGAAAATAACATGTGAGTTCAAATCAAGTGTCCTTGAATCACTTATGATGTCATAAATAGTTCATTTTTACTAATAAATTGATTATACGGTATTTTATCGTATTTCAGTATTCACCAAATATTCAAGAGTTTCAGAAAAATACCAAAAATTTACCCAAGAAATTTTTCGACGTATAGAATTCAAAAATTAACTTCATTTTTCAAAAATTATTTTCTAAATATTATTACTTTAATTTTTAAATAAGGTCACAGTTAATTAGAAAAATAACAATATTGAAGTGCAATTAGTTTTATGTGACATCGGCAAATTAATTAAGATCCCATTATCCTATTGCTTTGGGAAAATAAAATAATAATATTATTTATTATTAACGAGGTCATATTACTATTCATATTACTATTCATAAGGGTATGTTACTATTCACCAAAAAAACAAGTTTGTTCTATCAGACTCCAAATAACATACTGAACACAATTGTAGATGACAGTTTCTTGAAATTCAGAATATAGAAGTAGAAAAGTTATGTTTTAAAGACTAATTAAAAATATCTATTTTAAAAAAAAGTTCCATGATTTTATATTTTTTTCAAAAAAACTGCGATGTTACATTATCCCCACCTTCCGGAAATTGCGTCCTCGGAATTTTATTTACTTTTTAAAAAAGTGAGGTTACCTTGATCAAGGTGTCCACCTGGTCTCATCATCATCTTTCTCACGTAAATAGATGGTTCATGCATTTCAAAAATGATTTAGAGATCCTTGTAAATCATTCACTTCCTTTATCCAAATACACCTTGTACAACACGGGTCATATGGGTGTTCACTGAAATATAGTTTTTGAAAATAATCATGTATGACATATAATTTCAAAACATCTGATAAAACTTGATTTTTATAATAAATTTTGACCGAGTTTGAGTTGAATCTTTCAATCAATGGTCCTTTTAAAATTCCATAAGTATGTTCTGAATGATTATACTGTAAAATCAAATATAAATAGGTTGTGCAAGGGTCTCCTTCTTCATCACGTCTTTCAAAATCATAACATGCTTCAAAATCTCTTTATAATGTAAAATATTTAAAAATTCCTTGATAATATTTACCTTTATTAAAAATATGAGAATATTTAGAAAATAAGATTTGTTTAAATATAACCCATGATCCAAGATTGTATCGAGGTATAGTGTAGGTGTTTGATATCTCAAACAGTTGCTTGCAAGTGAGTTGCATGTAAGAAAAGGTTTCAAAGTCATCTCGACCAGACATTGCTATAATTATTGCAAGAAAGTCATCGGGAAGATATAGGAATGTCATTTGAGATCCTCCTCCTTTCATTTGTAATAGAATTGCCTTAATCTGAAAAGTTATAAAACAAGGATTTAACATAAAGAATAGCCATACAGACTAACCATATGTTTAACGAAAACTTCTAATCGCTAAAGTTGTCTAAACCTTTCCTCTGATACCAACTATAAAGACCCGCACTTGTTAGATACATAATCTTGAATTTATTAAATAAAACACATCCTTTTACATTGAGGATCTTTTCAAGCTTAGTGCTTTAAAGAAATAAGACAAAACATTCATTACATTACACATTGTTACATAGTGGATACCATAAAATCAGTTTCCATTTTTCTCAAAATATAAAATATTAAAACATAAAACAAGACTCCTTGACAATTATTCAACATTTAACATGTCTTCCATCCTTGTATTAATCATCCATTAACCAGTGAAAAATAATTTAAAAACTTGGGATGAGCACAAAATCTATGTATGGTATGAAAAGAATGAAAAATCACATTAGTCCATGAATACTCATAATGTATGAAAACATTTTCAAAAGACATGCTTTCCAATGATAAATAATTACTTCGTGTCATATGAGATTTACACAAGATCCAAAAAAACATAAATATAATCATAGAGGTATCTTGGGGAATTACTTACATAATCTTGTAACTATCTTGGCTACCTTAAAATTTGTAACCCTCACAGCTACAATATTTTGTGCAACCATCGCAGTTACACGTGGAGTAACCATATGGCCGACCTCCAACTTACTCCTACCCAATGCATTAGAAGGAAATATAGGTCTCACCCTTTATCATAAACAATGCACAATAACCCAGACATAATCATACAACATAAATCATAGTTTAAAAACTTTTCTTTTGAATATTGTAATACAGAATTTTAAAAAGGGGATTTTAGAAGGAAAGTCCCTTATAAACATCATATACTTGAAGTAAGACGTAATAGAGTGGATGGAATATGTATATAATCTGTAAATAATCACAATGAATCATAATATAAACAGAACCCATCACATAAACACTTTAAATATCACATAAATAATAAAGAAGAAGGTTAAACCAAAGAATGGAAATCAGGTTAAGAATTCCCTTACCATAAGATTGTCTTACATAAAACATGTTAAAACCTCTTGTATAATGTTTAAAAGAGTGTTATTAGTATTTTAAAAAAACATGTTCATGTTTATAACATCTTATATGGTCATTTAAGAACCTCACTTCACCCCTTAATTGTTAGTATTTTGTTCCTTGCATTATTTTGGGTGAGTTCATTTGTGATTTCCACGATCGGTTCATGATGAATCGTTCTTGTTGATTGGAAGTGAAACTCTAGAATTGGAATGGATTAGTATTTACATATTTCCAGTACCATAAATTATACCATTTAACACTTTGATTCTTTTATATGAGTATTATTCATTAGATAAAACATTAATGATGTTCGTTTAGATCATTTAAGTGGTTCTTTGATAATAACAACCTATTTTTGTCTTTTAAATTTGAAACATGAGTACAAAAGATTTCAAGAACCTTACATGAGTCATTAAACATATATTATAACCTGGTTCAACCATATAAACGGTTTAATGACCAGAATTTAACGAATTAATGGAAATTGAAAATACATCATCCACGATGTCGGTAATTCGACACAAGGGGACAATGTTTTTTGATTCTTTAAATAAGTGGAAGAGGAGAAGAATAAAGATGATGAATTTTCCATAATAATGAGAAAATAATGAATATAAATGATTCTGGAGATTTCATTCCCCTTGGATAAGAGGGAGTGAGGAAAGAAGAAAAATGAATCATGAAATAAAAGAAAATCTTGAGAAATTTCTAACGAAAATTCGGCAGCCTAACGACGTCTCTTAAAATTTCATAAAAACAAGATTGATTAGAGTAATGGAATATATCATCATTCATAAAAGATATGGACAGTAAGGGGGGATATTTAATGAAATATACCAACACAAGACAAATGGAATGGAATAGAATAACAAAAAATGAAAGAAAAGAATGAAAATAAAAGAGGTTGTTTAACTCTTTATCTCTTCTCCTTGAGATCCTTATTAAGGGATTTGATTTTGGTCTTTTTGTGAGACCAGAAGTTCTAGGACGTGGGGAAGAAGGTTGGGGGGGGGGGAATTTGAGAGAAAATTATACAATGATCAAGGCTTGTGAGGTGTGGGAGGAAGAGGGGAGTGAGGGTGACATTTATAGTGGAGGATGGGAGGTATTTTAGATTATTTTAATCATTATTATAATATTTTTATCAAGACTATCAATAATCTCAAATCAAGTGGCCCTAAATAGTGATAAGATCATGTTAGTTCGAAGCAAGTGGCCTTGCATCACTTATGATGTCATAAATATTGCATTTTTACTGAAAAAATGATTATACGGTATTTTATCGTATTTCATTATTCACCGAAAATTCTAGAGTTTCAGAAAAATACAAAAAATTTACCTCAACCATTTTTCGACGTGTAGAATTAAAAAATGAACTCCATTTTTCAAAAATAATTTTCTAAATATTATTAGTGAAATTTTTAAATAAGGTCGCAGTTAATTCAAAAAATAACAATATTGAAGTGCAATTAGTTTTATGTGACATTGGAAAATTAATTAAGATCCCATTATCCTATTTCCTTGGGAAAATAAAATAATAATATTATTTACTATTCATGATGTCATATTACTATTCATATTAATATTCATATTACTATTCATAAGGGTATGTTACAATTCAACAAAAAACAAGTTTGTTCTATCAAACTCCAAATAGCATACTGAACACAATTGTAGATGACAGTTTCATGAAATTCTGAATATAGAAGTAGAAAAGTTATGCTTTAAAGACTAATTAAAAATTTCTATTTCAAAAAAAATGTTCCATGCATTTCTATTTTTTAAAAAAACTGGGATGTTACAATCACCTTATACGTATGCTCCCATAATGAATAATTCACAAGAAGAATGATATAACATGTCACCAGAGATCATGTATTCATGACTCATTTAACACATAGCCATTACACCAACCTGGGTAACTAAACCATAAATCATACATCGACTCTAGTGAGCCACATTTAAGGGAAAACATATTCACAATCCCTAACCATATAAACTAAAGAACTCTATAAAATCTCCATCCAAATCAATGAAATGAGGGTCAACTAGCCCGAAAACCCATTTCATTGGATATCAACCTGAACCAACCTTCCCATGTCATAACCAATCACAAGACAGAAACACTGGAAACCAATTTACCCTTATTAGAAAAGGAATTTAATGATCCTAAATTTTAAAACCAATTGCACCCTTCATATACCATTATCAATGATCTAGAACATCAATATATTCCTAATCGACCAAAATATAATTCAAAAATTGGTCGACCCTATCATGGGTCACCTCCAAACATCAAAGGACTCTCAATCCATAATATGGTTTCATTTCAAAAAGACCACTAGTATCTCCCTCATAGCCTTACTAATTAATTATCACATCTAGTGACTAAGAAAAAGACCTAGATCTATGGTAACTCATAGAATGATACAACTCACTGGGTATCAAACATGATCCCGTTAAATTGTCACACGACATTAATAGGTCAAAAAACCAATCTTTATGATCTTATATCTGAAGTACATCATACATCAATCCATACACACCAAAATAGGGAAATTATTATCACTGTGTATTTTCACATGAGACCGCTCATTAGATCACAAATCCAAAATTCTGACTCCCTAAAAGCCACTCACAAGGGTCCAACCAATATATAATCTTACCATGATCAAACAATAGTGTCAGTACACAATCCATGCATGAGTACCAAATCTATAATCCCATCATCATGTGCCTCTCAATCAATCCAGCAATCCTTCCATTAGAAATAATTCCATACAATAACTTAGTATCATGTCTATGACATGCAGATCCTATATATCTATCATGATGAATGAGACGACTCATGTCTATCAAGTATAAGAGTGAAAACCAAATCATATGGCTTATCCCAATAGTCCAAGATCCTGAAATATATCAAAATCAATAAAATACAACATATCCAATAGTTGATGAAGAAATCATATACAACTATAGCATTACATTAATAAATAGAAACCCTAGACATAGTAACATAGATTTACCACCAGAATATATTTTCACAATGCACCATTCTTACATCCACAACAAGAATTGATCATTCCTATTTTTTGTATACACCAATACCTAGAGGCTATGATAACATGAATGTAAACTCCTCTAATTCCACTTTGTAATGTCCCATCATGAATTCCATTAAAACTAATGCTCTGAGTCAGTTCGCTATAAGACCTAAAGCACACATCCCCATATGTTTGAATCTTACAACAAGAATAAGGGGTCTACAGTGTGATTGTTAGAAGCCTATACCTCTATATCATAGTGCACAAATAGATGAAATGAACAAACATTATACACATAAAATATTACTAACTAATAATCAAAATGAAACAAAAGTATATTGTAATAAAATTTAATACTGTAAATGCCCAAATATCTATCTCATACATACAAAAAAGATTATACACTCGGCTGATCAATTTTAAAAAAAACATTGAAAAAAAATCTATCTGGACATGCTTCTACCTCTAGGAAAAATCATATACCATGAATCCAATAACCTTTCAAGGTTATCTAGTCGAACCTCACAATTCCCCATGATAAACCATATCAATAATGGAAACATTGGTGTTGAACAGATCCATTACGGATCATAGTCAACCTAAAAGTATACATAAGATCTATATGCACACTGAGGTTCATGTATAGGGTGTTAGAATTAAATCTCAGTATAAAACCCCAATAAAAAACCTATAAACTATTTTCATATGTTTATTCCAATGTAATATACATTTTCTAGATAAAACATAACTAAAAATAAATACAAAAAACCCCAATGTCGATCATTAATTCCATGTTAATGACAAAAAATACCTTTATATTCAAATATTGGGGTGTCTCTAAGCATTACTCATTGAAGGTAAAAAATAATTATCCTAATGTAACCATATCCATGGAAGACTCGACCACGCCTAATGATTCTCGTGACACATCCTATGATAGTATTATTTTTGAAAAACTAATCTCTCTCTTCTCATTCCATATCCAGACCTCCCCAAATGATATCTTATACATAGAAAATAGGATCATATTTTATAGTTACCCCAATAATGTACTATCAAACCCATCTTATCAGTTTGATATTTACCCTTATATCATAAAAAATAGTGCTTATGCCATCCGTCCAAAAACCAAATGATATATCAATACAAATATACCTAGATAATTAGTCTACAAAATAATCTATGAATATGGAGCATTATTCTACCATCCCATATATTTATTACACCATAATTTCCCAGAAAATTTATATATCCCATAAAAAAACATTGTATACTATCTGTTTACAAATTCTTGGTCTGAAACCTAATCCATATATTATATTATATGTACCTTGAAAATCCTTCTAGAATCAAACCACATACATGTGATGTCAAATCCACTGTTCATAAATTTTCAAATCATGTTCCCAGAACCTCATTATATCACTCAAAAAATTAATAAAAATTATGTATCAATAGGATGCATCATTTCTAATATTCTCAATTATAGATATTTGAATGTGTATATGTGAACTATGTGTTCATATATCTTATCCATTTCATCCCTTAATATTATAACAGGTTATAAAACATTGTAATCCTACCATATCAAAATGAAATCGTAGGTCAAAAATTAGTCTCAAAATTCAAAACCAAGAGAAAACATTACAAGGTTTGGTCAAACACCCATTCCCCGGAAAAATTCCTCAAATATACCAAATACCACATTAAGTGTAAGTTTACTTTAGAGGGATTCCTATATCTCATACAAGGACTTGGGATAAACCCATAACAATAATTATCCTCTTGTGGACCTCAATGGGTCCTAAATAATCCTCAATCGACAATGATCCAAAAAAGGAATCCAAAAACAATACCATACCACGTGACAATTATCAATAGCAAACTATAACATACCATGATCACTTAATCAAAAACCATACAACTAGAAGCATCCTCCAGATTCCATTAGACTCAAATAAACACCACATACTCACCTTGTTGTAACCATGATCCTACATTTTCAACTAATAAAAAAGGTTCTAACCACCCAGATCCTCCAACATTGGATGTAAACCACAACGAATCTTACATCGAGAAGATGGTACCAATTTGTAGGGAAAAGGAAAGATCTCTCCTAAGATACTACTCAATTATGGATTATGGGATCTGTCCAGGGAACCTCAAAGTTTTTTCAATGGCATTCTCAATTGACTTCGACATTTGAGAAAACATCCATTTTGTAGGAATCATTGATAATATCGAAACCTAATGGAGGATTTTAAATCCCAATATTGAGGAAATCCTCTAACTACACTATTTTTGTCAAAAACACAATCCAGAAGAACTCAAATTACAAAATTGATTCCACCATCATAATCTGTGTAGAAAAAAAATATAACATATACTAATCACAAGTGCAATTATTACTCTGAGGTATATAATTACCAAGGACCCCCATGCAAAAAAAATTACACAATATTTATTCTTATGTACACAGTGTATACTCTCAAATCTACACCTGTCTAAGTAATTTTACATGGACATAGTAGACATGGGGTCTTCCAATGTACTACTACATGGATGAGAATTACAAGGGGTCTAAATCAATAATTATGTATGGCCATGTACCCTCCATACACTATGTATTACCAAGTACATTACCACAAAGCCATGTGTTACTGCATAACGTGTACCCATAGTACATGATGTGTATTTTCCTAACATTGTCATCCCATGTTACAAGACACATGGATAGGAATATATAAATGTAATACTACATGACATTTTCATAATTTACATGCTTTTACTTCTAAAAATTAATTCTCTATTAAAAATGAAGAACATGGTCTGTGTTCTAAAAACATCATTCCTTGTAGATGGGGTTTCTGAACAGGAAAGCCCTACGAATATCTCAAAAACCATGTTTGCACTTGATTTTTTCTTGATCGACCGCATAGAGTCTTTAAATATTATAACAGGGCAATAAAACTAGATAAAATAATTATATAGGGACAAGGGTGTAAAAATTAATAAAAACATCCTCCCACGTGGCACAAACACCGAAACATCAAGTCTAAATATACTCTTAAAAGCCACTACATCTTGATTTGGTCACAATACATTCCATGGGAGATGTTTTATGATAGATCATGCTTTTCCACTATCAATATTTCCATCACATTAGGAAGACCCCTCTCTACCTTCCATGTCAAGTGTAGGAATCCAAAAATAAAAGGGGGTAGAATATTAAATTATTAATTTAATTTTTTATTTAATGTCCCATGAAAACACCTATACCATGTCCTGAAACCCAAAGTGGGATAATATGTCATGTAATAAAAACCCCCATTCTAAACTCAACCATAGAGTCAGAATATCAATTTGAGGCACTATTCATAAGATAAGACCACCCGAACCCACATGAATAATTTAGTATTCAATTAATTAAATACTATATATTCCACCAAAACTTAAATTACATGGAATTCCACCAATAATTTGTCCCTGGGTAAAATACAAATTTTGATACCAAGTGAGTTTTAAAAAAAAATTATACGAGGTTATCTCCTAGGTGAAAAAATGATCATTTTACCCCTTACATACCTCAGATTCAAAAAATAATGGTATTTTAACAAATTTTGATGCCTATAAAATCCTGAGACTCTAAAATAATATGGAAGAAAATATAAAATAATTTTTTATAAAAAAAATTAATGAGTTCAATAAAAATAATAATTTGGGAACATGTTATTATTAAATGATTCCACAAATTCCCCATGTGTGTGCATTTGAACCATTTAAATTATCCCTCTACACCCTTTAAATCGTATATTTAGTTCATGTAATACTTTTCCATTTATGTGATACTATTTCTCCAAACCATTTTATACATCCTTTGAAATCAAATTCCAAAAAATAATCATTTAAGAATTCATTGATGTCAAACATTATTTATTTTGACCAATATACCCCTAACATTTTGTACATTTAATCAATCCTATATTAAGGGGTTTTTATGTATTTTTTATATAGAACAAAATTTAGATATAAAAAATACTCACATTGGTCAATGTGGTGTTATAATTCAATTGATTAGATGATAAATGAAGATTCGGTAAGACCATTTTGTAATATGAAAATGATGACATGACATGAAAATATATTCTATTAAGTAAGAGAAACTCACTATTCATGATTTTGTGTGAATTTTTCTAAAGATATTAAATTAATTTTTTGTACAAAATCCCCATAAAATGATATCAATATATCAAGGGATTTATAAAGACCCAATCAACCATATCGGCAACCAACTACCATTTTCACTATAATTGACATAAAATGATGAAATGTTTCCCATTAATAACATGATTACCATGTTATTATAAATATAAAACATTTATTTTCCATAGTCTCTATGAATTTAATGACCATGTGACATTAATGTTTTTCATTTTTTGTTCTTAAAAATAGAAATAATTTAATAATGAAACACAAAAAAAATTGAAAAATCTAAAATCCAGTATGCAATATTTTATCCCCACCAACACACATAAAATATAATCTTTCCACAATTTGACAATAGAAATTATATATACACATGGTATTAATATTTATAATTAAGGGAAATAATGTTAAAGTAACACAAAAAGTTATGTCCCAAAGATATAAAATGATGACAGTCTCATGATTTTTGATGAAATAAATAACATGCGTAGGGAATACCTCAATACACTCATTCAACTATTTCCCATTGAATATAATTATTCATCGTGTAGATTATTCTGTTTCCTCTTCTGCACTATAAATTTAAACATTAGATACAACAAAAAGTCCCAACCATCCAGAACACAACATACTAGTCATCAATTTGAATTATGAACTGTATGTAATGACATTGTCTCCCAATTGATAATATTTTTTTTGTGATCATTATAACATGATATTAGCTTGGACATTATTTTATATACTTGATTTCTCATATTATGATAATAATATCTCTCTAATATATTGAATCTATAGCTTTATTTCTTCTCAATAATGTTATTAATCCATTTTTGATTTTGTTATAACTTTATATGCATAAGGATTAGTATTCTGAAAAAGATGTTATTATTTCTTAAAATGAGTTCTCATAGTGTGGATAACAACTATAATTTATAATTTAATCATAAAATTCCATAGAAGATCATTTCTGAACAGAATATAATACATCATATTCAGATTCATTTTTTATCTAACATCATATTAAAAAAATTATTAGAATCTATAAACTAAACATTTATTTATGGGTGGTATAGTGTTGATGGATTTCATGTAACACCATACATATAATGGTGACAATCCAAATTTTGATTGAAATAGTGTGACCTGTGATCAATGATGATATCATTTGGTAATCCAATTTTTTTAATCTTTTATATTGTTCACTATAAAAATACAATTAGAAGTCCATGTGGAATTTACATTCATTCATTTTTGAACATAATTAATAGTGAAAATAATTCAAAAGATACAAAAATATCATGTAAACAAAACCATAAAATAAATCCCCATAAATAAAAAAATCTCAAATAATAATTATTTATATTGAAGAATCTCATATCCCTAAATATTTTCCCACATGTTGGAAATGTGATAATGAATTAGAAAACAAGAACATTTTTGAATTATTTTGGAAAATTTAATCTAGATTATAATAAATTCCATGTTTTCCATTAGGTTCTAATTTTTCCAATAGAAGAAATTGTGTGACAAAAAGTCTAAAGAGTCTCAAACACATGATGCAAAAAAATATCTTAAAAAATTTATTTATATAAATGACCCAAAGGTAATGATAATCCATCATATAAATCCTATAAATGATATTAATTTTTTAACTTTATTTTCATTACGCATTCAATATTTTCAAATGAAACCAATTATTTCACTAAATCATTATAATAGGGATGTTAAGTATGGGTAGAATAAATATTTATATCACGGAATGTATCCTAATGTGGTTACAAGATTATTGTACGATGATCCAATATATGATTAATCTAACTGATGCAATGGACCAATAATATATGGACCCCTTCTTATCCGTTATCTCGATATAATACTAATAATTAAAGAACATACATTTAATAAGTTATAACATTGTCTATATTTTTTTAATAGATACCTCATTAATTTAGGATGAGAAAAAACTACCATTTTAGACCCTGTATATAAGGAAAAAATATATCTTAAGAAAATATAGTGATAAAAAATCATTTTCCATTTTAGTGTAAACTTATTAGTCTAAAAACATAACCATCAATGAATAATCTATTAAATACAACCACACATCCACCATTTAATATAATACTTCTCCAAATAAAAATTATTAAGTGTTACACATAAGGTGAAATGGGTGGCCCAAATACGGGGTTTTTATGATAGGTGGTGCAGTGATACTTTTTATTAGATCATTAATGGGAACAATATGAGAATATTCACACAAAAAATCAAAATAATTCTTGATATAACCTCAAAAAGGTATAACAATATTAATAAAATCTATAATGAAAAAATGATAAAAAGAAGATATCTTAGGAAGGATATAACATCACACACACGTTTAGGATAAAGAAGTGATCAAATGATATATAATTTAATTCCATAAACCTCTTTTCCAAGTTTTTACACTATACACAAAATGATAATTCACTTCTATAATATGGAATGATGTTTCTAAAATTTCTAGATTATATTTTTATCAATACAGTTATAAAATACCTTATATGAACTAAAAATAAATTCATTAATTTAAGAACTATAGATCGCAAAATCATCCATAAATAACACCATGTAAGCATAAATGATATTATAAAAAATATTTACCATGTATAATTAGAAGTTACCTATGATGTTGCAATGTCCAAATAGAATTTTTTAGTATTAAAAACGTCGAAAATGGAATGTTATTGTCATCTTCACCTAATCCTATAGAATATTTGGAATCTAAAATTTATGAAATAATCCATCCATAAAATAGAAATATTTTCTTCCAGCATATCTATAATGTAATTTTTTATTTAATGTAATAGGACATGGTCATTTCATGTGGATGAATTTTTCTTCTTATAATCAATACACACATGCAAACTACCTTTTACTCTAATTTAAACTAATTCATCTAGTTCATTTTTATAAAAAATAACACCACATTTCCAAGGTAGAAACTGAATAGGATTATGTTACTGAGAATATAAAATGTGGTTAATGAAATCTACATTGAGAATTTTTTTACCTTTTATTAATAACTTCCCAAATAGTTGGATTAAGTCACCATTGTGCGTGCCTTATCAATTTATACCCATACACCACAATAATTCTATAAAACAAAATATAGGGGCTAATACATGATATTTCAACCATATTCCACATAATTTCATGAATTTTATCCTTGTATTTATTTATTAGTTTTTACTCATATTAATACTGATCATTATTATAAACAAAAATGGGTAATCACTCAACACTCTTAAAGTTAGTGTATTGTAGATTTTGTTGATATTTCTAATATTTTTGTGTAGTGTGATGTATTGATGAATACAATAATAAAAATGAAAAATGTTAATAAAGAAGATCAGTACCAAAATATAAATCATAATAATTAGAGAGTAACACATCATATCTTTTTAAATGATCAACAACCATGTCATAATCTGATAGAACATAACCTAAATTATAATATAAAACCATTTGAAAATCAAAGTGAAGAGTGTAGTGATAATTAAAAACATATAAGGAAATAATCATAAAAATCAAAAAACACCCAATTCTCATAATATCTATAAGAATATTTTAATAAAAATACAATTACATTGTATAATATAGTCCAAAATCGGAGACAATAATAGTAAAATGACCTCTAGAGGTGCACATCATGGATTACAGAATAATATATCTCACAAAATTCTTTGTAATTTATATATATATATTACCATCATGGAGGATAATGTATTTTTATAAAATTTTATGGAGGTAGTACATTATATAATGGAATAATGAGAATTTTACTAAACTTCATCTATATTTTGACCAATGAAACCTACTAGAATGATTATACCCCATACCAAAAAATATATAATCAGGGAATCCCACTGGAAATATTGTGGCCTTGTTTTTTAATTTCCCAACCACTCTTATGAGTTTCAAATCTCAATCCCATATATGTTCATAAAAAAAGTTTGGCATTAAATGAATAAAATATCTTATATCAAATAAGTCATCAGAAGTGTGTATGTACAATGTGGTGTATGGGATGATGAATATCCAATAATTCATTCAATTTATAGTAATTTCATGTGTTTTTGTAATGAGTAATGAATTAGTCCTTCAAATAAAGATTTAATTATTTCCTTTGATCCCTCATTTTTTATTAATTTCTTTTATCAATATAAGATACATTTGGATTTCATAAAGGCCTAACGAAGTGGGAGACTATCTCAACATTCATGAAATTTTTGACAACCTCTTTCTTAATTAACTCTTACACTATATTTTTTCTATATATTTTTGGAAATGGAATGGTGTTATGTGGAAAACCATTATTTTTTATTCGTACATTGGATATTCTCTCTTGGTTTCTCAATGACCTAATGTAATGGATGAATCTCACCATCTAGGGTTAATCCTGGAGGGATTATATGGAAACTTTCATCAATTGTTTTGTTTCATCACTCTATTGATATAGAAATAACATTCCACATGATATTTGGAGGGGGAATATAGGGGTTTTCCTTTAGTTATTGCATTCAATTTCATCGATGGGGGTGTTAATGTATCTTATTTTAATATTTCACTCCTAAAATACCATTACTGTTTATAATATTTAATTGATTCAAACATTATTTTTAAAAATATTATTAATATCAAAATCTACCACGGGAAAGGCATTAACTTGTTGTTTACCTGTTGAATATTGTTTTGAAATATTTTTATGGGTTTTTGAAAACTATAATAAAAATATGGGGTTTACTAAAAGTTATGTTGAAATATTTCTCTTTCATGTTGTCTAGATTGAAAAATCAGACCTAATTTATATTTCAATAATTACTTTATCTTTGATGTTATAGAACTTTAATTGTCTTCTAAGTGTTCTAAATTTTGTTAAAATGGGCTCCCTAAAAAATAAACTGCACAAAAAGTATTCTCTTGTCGTTGTTGGAAACAATCTGTTTTGTTATATGGTGTAGTAAAAAATCCAAAACACTTCACTGATATTGTTGGAGATGTTTATCGGTGTATAGATATATATCTCAAAACAGTGGTTAATTCATCCAATATATAATATATTAAATTATTTTCAAAAGAAAAGGGAGTTACCTATTATAATCACATTATTATCATTGTACCTCAATTCACAAATTGTTGGGATTATTGTCATTTTTCTACATTAAATCATATGAGAAAGGGAATTGCCTTAATTTTATTTCATATATAGATATATTCTATGTTTTATATTTTATGAAACAAATAATAAACTATTATATAAATTATTTAGGATTCGTCCCAGAGAAACCATGAAATTTAGGGAGAAGATAAATTAACTTATATTTGTTTATCGATGTATAAATAAAGAGTTTGATATGAAATTCATGTGGGTTGATAATTATCTTCAGATACATTGAAATATAAAATGGATCAATCATTTTCATAGTTTATTTAATCCATTAAGTTAGAATTAGATTTTATTTTAGATTTTCTCCATGGATAAATATTATTAGAATGGTGGAAAAGATGAATGAGTTATATTTTTAAACCTCTTATGTGTTGAAATTTTATAATTAAAAACAAAATATTCAGTATTCATAAGTGTTTAGATCCAAACAGACATAAGTTTTAAATCGTTTTAACAATTAGATAGTGATAAATGAAACAAAATAAGTTCACCTCAATAATATACAATGTTATTTAAATTTATTGGTCAAAAAATATGATGAAGAGACGGATGATAATAGAATTAGTGGGATGTGAAGAAATGAAAATAAATAATAATTAAAATTAAATAACTTTACTAAAATATATTATTGAAAACTCTTTCCACCTCAGTAATGTGCAATTTGATGAGAATTTTTACCTAATATCATAAAGAATTTATTATTGTTACTATGTGAAACATTAGGATGACCTAGTTCATTTTATTGAGGTATATGTGAGTAAAAAATAATATTTTTTTCATTAAATTAAAAAAATTAAAATGTTTTAATTGGGGGAGGATTCATGGTTATTTTAGGATAGAAAAAGACATAATTACGATAAAAAATTCGTTTAAAACTCCAATATAAAGAAACATAATAAAAAAATATAACAATAAATAATATAATGATTATTTTCAAAAGTGGTTAATATCCATTTAATTTTTATTTCTTAATATATCAACCCTTAAAACCTTAAGAAATTGATATAAAAAATAGATTAGAAGAAATGAACACTTGGGTGACATTAAAAATTACAATCAAAACACACTACTTGATTGTGATCTAAAAGATAACATATGATCATTTTAAAATATTTACAAAATCACCACCCTTGAAAATAGAATAATTTGATTCTAGAAATATTCTTGTACCATATAATTATTTCTCACGTTGATTACATTTTTCAATTTTTTCTTCTCCCTTTGGATTCACTCATGTCCGGTCTCAGGATCAAAGGGAAATTTTTATGACATCCATTGAATATAAATCACTGTTAATTTTTCATAATTTATGAATCATTGATTCACTATTGGAAATATGACTTTTACCAAGGTTTTTGGCCAAACCATTGGTATAGTTCATTAATTTGGACCTATACCAACGGTTTGGCCAAAACCGTTGGTATAAGTCACTTATATGGACCTATACCAACGATTTGGCCAAACAGTTGGTATAGGTCCCAAAATCCAAGGACCTATACCTACATTTATAATAATCGGTGGTATAGGTCTAAACCAACGGTTTATAGAACCGTTGGTATAGGTCCTTCGATTTTTTAACGAATCTTCTTATAGAGAACATTATATAAATAAAAATTTAAAATAATTTTAACAATACATATATATATTTATGAAATTATGTTCACAAAAGTCATGTAAGGTTTGTGGTTAAGTCATTCAATTATAAACTAGAGGTTCTGGGATCAAATCCCACCGAATGTTTTTTATATAGATATACCAACGGTTTTTAGAACCTTTGGTATAGGTTTTCATATTACTTATACCAACAGTTTTCCCAAAACTGTTGGTATAGGCCTATTGTCATGGCTTACTTGGAAACGGTCCTCCAAACTGTTGATATAGCCAATACCAATGGTTTTCGGGCCTATACCAACGGTTCTATACCGATGGTATAGGGTATTTTTCTAGTAGTGATTGTTAATGGATTAAAAAAATAAAAAATGATTACAAATTATATTTATAATGAATTGAAATTTATCTACCATTGGTTGTGTTTTCATCATTGATATAATTTTCATAGGAAATGGATTGAATGGAAAGCACCCAATATCATATAAACCTATAGATTTATTTACTCAAAATAAAAATAAAATTGGAAAATTTTAGAAACATAAAAGGTTTATTTATCATAACGTTATATTACATATAAAAAAGAAAAAAATTAGAAGTTGGATAGTAGTGACATCACTAAGAATCTAATTACCTAAACCCTTTATTTACTTATGTTGTTTGATATATTTTTGGAACCACACATTTAGCCACACCATACCAATTAATCAAATAACCATATTAATTAGTGAAATATTCATTTCAATATATTTATGTAAGGATGAGGTTTCATATATAAAAAGGGTATATGTATCCTTTGGTCTCAATAATGTTCTTCTTATAGTTGTATTTTTGGACACATTCACATTCAAACTATGTTTTATAATAGTTTCATTAAAATATGGAAATAATTTCCCATCACATGGATAAAAATTTAATCCATATAAAATAATTAGGGAAACATTAATGGGAAAATTAGTGAGGTGGATTCCATTATACTAAATTCAATCCAAAACTACATTAATGGCTATTATTTTCTATTAGTAGTTCGGAACCAGTGTAAAATATCTAAATAGAAAATGTATCAAATGAGTAGAGAACATATCACTAAATTTCGTGACAAAATTTCCCACATTGAATATAGTAGAAAAACATTTCTAAGATAAACATATACTGCTAAAAATAGAAATCTAATGAAATTTCCAAATTAATTCTCAAATATTTGATTTAATTTAATATTCAAATAAATCGCAATTTGTAGAAATTACATCAAAAATATTCATAAATTTTTTTTGTATATGATATATTTAGAAAAAAATATGCGTTATTATTTTTTAGTGTTGTTGGTAATGAATTATCTCCTGATATCCCTGTAAATTATTTTCTTTTATACTCCTCATAATTTCGGTTTCATTTGTTGAAAACATATGAGAAAATAATGTTATTAATTAGTAAAGGTAAAGAGAGGATATTTTATTTTAAGAGTTGATAATATAAGGGGACTATATAATTTGATTTTTCTTTTTAAAGAGAATCATGATTTATTATTAATGGATAAGTAGATAATAGATCACGTTCTATTTCACATGAAGATAATAAATACAATGTAAAATTATATAGAGAAATTTATCATTTTGGAAAATGATAATCCTTGAAATTAAATATCCATATTGAATTTAAATAATAAAATGGAACATATGATTAGATATCAATTGTTACATGGTAAATATTGTAATGATCATCACATTAGGTTTTATAGAACTATCGATAACATCATTTTTTCATTTGATGTGGTGTTAAAAAATCTTATTTGGGGAATGTTATAGAATTTTTCTTGAGATAACTCATTAAAATGTATTGATGGTGGGTTTGTGTTTTATTTACTAAAATCATTCTCATTGATGTGGTGCAATTTCATTGGAGTTTAGTGCGACCCAAGAGAATGAATATTTCTAATTCTAATGGAAATAATTGAATATAGGAGTTTAAATTGAATTGTAAATTGATAATGTAGAGGAAGCATTTTAACATTATATATGTGTTAGGTATTAACCCATTCCATGAGAAGAGAACTTTACTAAAACTAGAGAGCTTACACTATATTGAGAAGAGTATTTTAATGAAATTTTATGGATAATTTATAGTTTACACCTCTCACGATACAATGTATATAGTCAAATCACAACATGAATTACATTGATGTGAAGAGACCTAGAGATCAATAAGGAATCATTAAGATAACTTCATGAAGTTTATATGTTCTTTAATTATAATATGTTAATTTTTAACGGAATATGAAAATTGAGAGTTCCCATCATGTCGTGATACATCAATTATATATAAATATTATAGTCCATTCGTAGATAATAGTTTGATTGAAAATTGTGATAACTATTGATAAATTGTACAGAGAATTCCCTGAAGTATTTGGTTGATATTTTAGAGAAAAAATTGGTCACACACTTGATCCAAAGTAAAATAGATCTTATAGAAGCTATATTATATTGATCTACTTCGTGAAACTCATATATACTATTACTGTTGTTGGGGTTCCAAAAAAATATTTTTGATCTTATTACATATTCTAGTTATTTATAAGATATAATCATGTATTGTGGGATCATATACACTAGATTACAAAGAATATATACTAAAATATAGGACGTTTGAACCAATAAATAACCCCAATTTCATACATATTCCCTCTATCTCCTTCTCATATAATTCATTTCATTTATTTATATTCAAATTCATTATCCATTTATAGTAAAACTATTTGAAAGTTAGTTTTTTAGTTACCCCAAATTAACTAAATACAAATGTCAATAGTAATATACTCTGACCTAGAGCATGCCATTTAATTTTCAAATCATTCTTCATTGTAGTAATTTTTTTCGAAGAAATTTTATTTTTATGGTTTATTGGATTTTTAAATTTATATTTCATCATTGGTAAATAGTGTGATTATATTTGTAGTTATTATTTAGTGTAATATGCATAGTGGGGGTTAATTTCCATTAATTATATAAGTTAATGTGATGTGAACTTCATAGGTGATGGCTCCCCAATCTCTTGTTCTCTGTCTTCTCCTCAAGCTAGGGTTCTATCATGGAAAAAACACATACTCCCTCTTGCCATCCCCCTCACAATGTGATAAATTTTCTTCAATGTGCTTCTCAATTTCCCATTCTCATTGCCCTATCTTCCTCCAAAATCTCACATGTTATGAAACATGTTTCTAGATCCATTGAGAATAAACCCTATTTCAGCAAAACCCATTTCATTTATAGACACATGGGATTATTTTGGTAGTGGCATATAGCGATCCTCTTCCTCTTTATTACCATTTTGTTCCATTTTGTCGATTCTCACTTCTCCAGGCTCTAGTACATCTTTTAATCAGTCATTCTAATCCATTATTTACTTATCCATTGAAAAGGACCACAATTTTGGTCAATCATGACAGGTTTTTAGGGCTTTTGTGATGGTGGGGTGATAGGGATGAAGGTATTTACATCATGGTTTTATCCATAGTCTCTTTTCTCATTATTTGTTTCTTAACATTCATGGTTTGTGATCATTAATATTGATTCATTTATGTTATATGGTTATCAATTTCTACTACCATGCTATTGGGTTTCAGGTTTTTCTTTGAATGGCGATGGTCGTGTCCTTATGATGGATGGTTTCTGGGTTTTCACTATATCATCAACGAAGGGTTCTTGTTTTTATGGTCTTGAATTAAATTTTCATTATGTTGTTTTTTGTTTTCATGGTGGGTTTTTCAAAGAAATATTTTAGTTTTCATGCCAATGACCAGAGATCTATATTGAGGCATTAATCCACTCTTAACTCTAATATTTCTCCAGAATTCAACCTCTCTTATCCCCAACAAAATTTTCCTATGGTCCATCATGGTTTCATGGGTGGTGAGTTCGAGCAGTTGAAGGTCCTATATGAGGAGTCTTATACGGTGGATTCATCTTTATCTCTATATCCCCTACTGGTATATTTTTCATGATTTTTGTGGTTATTCATTGGGGCCTTATTTCTATGTGTTGATGTTTTTGATTGTTGGTTGTTCTATTCATGATGTTTTTTGTAGTTTAAATAGAGTGTGGTTTTTTAATTTAAATATGGTGTTTGTTGATTATATGGATGGCTGCTCGATTGTATTATGGTTCACTATTTATCCTACAAAAGGTAATGATAGGTTTTAGATTTTGGATTCACTTTTCTTAAGGTTACTGGAGGTTAATTTTATTAGCTTTATATTCTTGGGTTTACAATGAACATTTGTCTTTTCGGACGTGTGGCTTTAAAAAATTTATTCTGTGGGTCAAGTTGATGGATAGTATCTACATGGGGTGATAGTCTATCCCTTTAGGGACACTAAAAATTCCATCTCATCCTTTCACCATTATAGGGTGTCAAATATGAATTTTTTAATGTCTTACGATTTTAATTTAGATATTTTTTTTAATTTTGTATTTTTTATTTGAATTTTGAAATATATAGAAATATGTGTGGATACCTCTCAAAACAATAGTGGATTATGAAAAAAAAATTGAAGGAAAATTAGAAGTGATAGACTTATGAAATTTTGTATTAAAATATAATAATTAACATAATTAAAATTGAATTTAAAGGAATTTTGAAATGATAATTTATAAAAATAAAAGAAAAAATATTAATTAAGCGAGACAGTGATTTATGTTATTTATGATATATATTCATTGACATGAAAAATTATTTATATAATAATTTAATTAAATATATTAAAAATTAAAAAATGAGGAATGCAAATAAAATACAAATGAAACAATTTGATAGGGGAGTTTGAAATTAAATAAATATTATCCCATATGCCTCTAACAACAATTTCTAGTGGATTTATGAATTTATAGACATCGAAAATAGTTTTATCCATGTAACCTAAAAATAAATAAATCTTTTTACATTTACATTATACCTGACACCCTAAAAAAAATTTAGTTTCGTCTATTTTCCATGAAACCATTATGTATGACCTTTGTTTTAGTAGTTTCCCTAGAAAATAAAATATATGAAGAATGATGTTTGGTTTTGAAATAATCATTTCCCGACGTGATATGTCAAGGAAGCTATTAAAGATCACCATTAATGAACCCTTTGACGTGATGACTCAACTCCACCAATGAGTTACTCGATTTCATTGGTAGGATGTTGGATGTACAATAGTTCATTGGTTAAAACCTAACCTACACAGTTAGCTAGTTGACTACATGAATGTTTTTTGTTAAATATAGATTCCACCATGTAGCAATTCAAATGGATGTGGCTTTTTAGATTCTGTTTAGTGCAACCAACTAGATTTTGATACTCTAAAGGTACGGGGTGGTAACAAGCTATATAAGACCCTATTTTAGTCATATTAATTATAATTGATGAAATATTTTGATATGTAAATTACATAAAACAAGATCTAAAAAATAACATAAATACAATCAATTAAAAAGGATAGAAACATAATTTTTATTTATTATCATTAAAAAATTATAAGAATGTGACATAAAAAATGACACCAATTTGTATAATATAAAAATATAAAACAATATGAGATATAAAAGGATATTCAATATAATACATAAATGTTATTTTAAATTAGTATTTAAATATTTCTATTGAGTTTCAATAGTGTTGTCAAATTCATTTTCATGTTTTATAAAAAAACATTTATTCTTTTAAAATGTATTGACCATAATTTAAATTCAAATTATTTCATATAAATAAGGAATTTGGCTCATAAAATTGAAAAAATAACACTACCCCGTTTATAAAAAATTAAAATAATATATTTACAATGTACACTGATATGTTATTTAATAGATTACGTGATTATCAAATAGAAAATTAAAATTGGGTTAATGAAATAAGAAAAAAATTGATATTAGTCATCATTAAGATCCTTAAAATGTGAGAAAAACCGAATTTAATATTAAATATATATAATCCATTTAATTAATAAAAAAATGAATTTTTTATTATAAAATAAAATAAATTATAGAAAAAATTTCAAATTATTCTTCTATAATTAGAATATGTGTATGCCCAAGAATAAATTTGTGTTATGAAACAATAAATATTCATGTTTAAATATTTTATAAAAAAATTTACAGATGATAATTTTTTTCATCATCTATAAATATTACATAATATACAAGATAATAATAATGTTAATTGATGTATTAAATATATAGAGTTGTTTAAAACAACAGAATTCAATAGAAAAAAACATGTCATAGAATATTTTATATAAATAAAATGTTTTTTGAAAAGATAGTTAAAACATAAAGTCATTTGACAAATAAATAGTTTAAAATAATATTTAATATTAATTTATTACATGAAAATTTTCAATACATTATTATGTATACGAAATTATATTTTAATACTCAAGAGTTTATTCTTATGGAGTGTGGAAATCAGTGTCCAGAAAAGACCCACTACTCATGACTAGGGTGAATCTTTGATATGAATCCCAACCAATCAAATCAATGGTTATAAACTCTAGGAATATATGGGAAAAGGCACTAAATTTGTATATTGATATAAATTTTTTCAATTTGAATATTAAAATTACATTAGTTTTTCAATTAAATGTGAGTTTTTATATAACATTACATTTCTGTTATTTTTTTGAGAAAGACATCTTAAGTAAGAAATGATTTGAATCAAATGGAAATATCTTATGAATTACTTATTTATAAATAAGAGTTAAATGCATGCCATACATAAATAACCCGTATTAATGTCAAAATGATCTATTGCCTGAGCCTTTGTAAATATATCATCCAACTAAAGATTATTTATAATTATCTCAGGAATGATATCATTTTTTAGATGTGTTTTATCACAATGGGTTGTTTAAGATCAAGGTACATGGTGTGAGAGTTTTGAATTTGTATTTTTTAAAAATGGAAATATTGTTATCAAAATTAATTGGAAGATGAAAGTAATATCAACAAAAATTTATGATAGTTTTTTTCATCCTTATAATTTGGGATCAATAACTCTGCACTACTATATATAAAACTTTATCCATTGAAAAGGTACCATGATTTTTATTCCTAAGTATCCTATATATAAAGTATTTTCCAGTTATGTCAAAATTACATCTAGTATTGTAGTGAAACGACCCACTGACACACCTCTTATGCGGACATTAAGACAAGGGTAACACATCAAGACAACTTAAAATAAGTTAGGGTTGGAGATAGTGCCAAGTCATTATAACATTAAAAATTGGAGGCTTTATCCTATGTACTAGAATAAAAATTCAAAACAAGTTCAAAAAAATATCCTATAGGTATAATAAATGATACAATCCTTTAGATTTTATACCATGAATATATTAACTTCTTTGAAAATTCAACAAAATAAAAAAATGTATTTATTAAAAAAATAGTGGAAAAAATACATTCCATATCAAATATGATGTCCCAACCTAATAAATAATAGAAAAATAGAATGATTTAAGAGATCACATCTCACAATTTCCCTAATATACCACCAAACATGTACATCAACACCAAGATCCACTATGCTACTATAAATCTTGGTCCACCAATTTCAATGTCGATTTCATTGTTCACTACATAAGGCACAACACATATGGGATTAGACAATATAGTGATGAGTATATACATTAATTGTATGATTCCACGATAAGTAATAAGATGGAAAAAATGGAAATAGTTATTCAACCCTTATTTCAAGAGGGTGATGCTAAACTAGTAATAGTTATGTTCAAAAAGAAGCCCATACGAAGAGAGGAATAGGGAGTAAATAATGTTATGAATGAATATTTTTTATAAACATTCAGGGAAACCACTTAATATGAATATATCATGTGTAGAATCTCTAGAATATGAAGTCCTTTCACCTCACCACTATGTAGAACATCCTAGGGAGCACCACTCTAATATATGATATAATTACCACCTATATATAATAATGGGGGTCATACTTATATATAAAGGACGCATTCCCAATGTAATATTGATGATATCTATATCTAACTATAATAAGGAAATGGGACACCAACAACCAGGTGAGATATACGAGAGTATTGAACCTAGTAACTCTTCGATGATCACACATGTTCACTTCGATTGTGTAAATGCCCCTAAATGTTGTTCCTCGCTAGAATGACCTCACATCATATCTTTAATTCTCTAATAAATGACACCATTATGTTTTATATGAAACAATACTCAATATTGGCTACTCATGGGCCCAAATATGTGCATTTAATAATATGGTACACATAATTGAATGTTCTATGGGATATAAACGAAGTGTGCTAATGGGTTACACAACATTAGACCCCATCTAGACACCATTGAATGACATCTCAATGAAATTGACTGGCTATCCATGTGATTATATTTTGGGTACCACAAAATTTCATGGAATTTATTTGATTATCTGAGTAATCTTTTGTCCTCCAGCCTATTCCAATTTACTATGGACCATACTTATATACTCCAAGATGCACTTGTGTACTATAGTAGTGTTCGGGTACACTAGTATTTTTGTTCAAGTAATCTAACCATGATCATGTACCTTGATGTACATGTCAAGTATCTTTTTATGTGTCACATGGTGTGTGACATTTCACATGATGTGTGATATTTATATATTCATGTAACCCTATGAGTCATAGTGGGTATAGAAACCTAGGCTTAATGTACATAGATATTACATCATTTTAGATTTATATTCATCACAATGAAAATATACATGATAGTGGTCCGTAATAGTTTATTTTTTGAAAACATGGAAATATAATATTCTATCATGGTTGAAGATATTCAACATCACCCTTAAAGATCATACCCTTATATTTCTCATACATAAAACCATTCTTCATAACGTATCAAAAGTAAACAAAAGGGGTGTGCTTAGATTCTCAGTAAGGGTAAAAATGTAGATATTTAAGCATATCATAAACATTAAGGAATGATAACAAGATCATGACATTAGACGATCATATTAATCCTATCGAAGATTATAATCAACAGTCAGGTAAGAAATATTAGATGTTCATAAGACATGAATCATAAGGGAATCAAGGGAATAATAAATGAGAGAATAATAGAAGAATAAGAAATGGAATTGAGGAATACACGTATGCCTAGGAAACCCTATGTCAATTACACCTACCAATACCTTCATATCTTTTTAGGCATGGGATAATCACCCATGTGACTTCTTCAGGCATGGGAAGTCCTCTTATATACTCTCTGGTTTTGGGATTAGGTTGAACTCATGTGTACTATCTTGTTTCAGGATAAGTATTCCCTTCCATGAACACTCTTGTTTTGGGATTGCGATATCCTCTCATGTACACTCTTATTTTGGTCTTCGGATTACATCCCATGTACCCTATTATTTCTGGTATGAGATAACCTACCATGAACCCTCTTTTTTCGAGCATGGGGTTCCCTTTCATATACCCTCTTGTTTCAGGCATGGGATTAACATACATTTACTTCCTTGTATCAGGATTGTGATTCCATTCTCTGTACCCTTTTGAATTATAAAACTATTGTAGTAACCAAATTCAATGAAGCGTGATATAGGCCCCACCAATTACATATTGATATCTTACTTGCAATTGCTAGAGGATAAAAAACATACATTCTAGCATGACCCCTAATAACATAGGGGTTTAATAAAATTTATATTGTAACCCATGAAATGAAATATGTATTATAAAAATTTCTTCATATCGTAATTATTGAAATAGAGACAGGTATCATAATCATTTCATCATATAATAACTTGTTAAAGGAAGATGGTTTCATAAACCTTTTTATCATGGTTTATCCCATGGAAGAGAAACAGGGTTCATAAAAAAATTCATATTCACAAATGACATTAAAAAAATAATCGTAACTATTTCCTAAAATAATATCCCCATAATGGAATAAAGTATATCAATGTATATCATCCAAGATGGGGAAGGATTTTGAAGGATCAAATGAAACAATTCTATACAAAAATAACCAGTCATTAAAATAAATTTTTATTATATATTAAATTTTAAAAATAAATTTTCCTAAAATATAATTTAAAACATATGATTAAATATTTAAAAATCATTTAAAAATTTTCCTGAAGAAAATATCCTCCCATCTTTAAAAATGCGTTCTAAATCATAGAACACATTGAATACAATTTTCGTCAAATATAATCCTGAAAAATAATAAAGGAAGAATTGTAAATCATTTTAAATGTATTAAAAAGTCTAAAAATTCATTAAAACATTTTTACACATAAATTGGATCAATATATTATTTGAAAATATAATTAAAAAATGTTTGGAAGATAGAGTTTGTGAATAAAATTAATTTTGACCGAAGCGAGAAATAAAGTTCGATTTTCTTAAAAATATTTTATTAATTATATGAGTTCTAAATAGTGGAAAAAGATTCCAATATATGAAAATATCATTAATAAATATTGGAATAAAAATTAACAATTCATATTTAGTTATGGATCATAATATTTCATCAATGTGAGATGAATCATAAACAATCCTGATAAACGATGTGATTGTAGTAATAAACTGTAACAACATTTCTATCATTAAATCATAATATAAAAGAAATGATAACAATACATTAATCATAAAATATTATGAAAATAATTATATTGATGATATATAGTGTAAAATATATGTATATAAACACTACTTAAAAATATCGGTGCATAACATGGAATTTAGATCAAAGAAGGGAAATTGAGAGAAAAAAATTACTTTATCGATTTGGTAACCTTTGACCCCTAAACCCCATAAAATAGGATCCTAAAATGGATATGTAAATATTCATAAATTTAAATAAAATAATAATTTAATATATTAATGGGATGTATATGCCACACATAAAATAAATTAATGGAGAGTATGTTATAAGTCTCATGAAAATAAAAGTTATAGTAGAAATAAATTACTAGTAGTATAACATTTTAATCATGCTACCCAAGAAGTAATAATATAAATAGAAGCTATTAACATCATTAAAATAATTAAATTCATGTAATAACATGCAATAGATCAATATATACACCATATAAAATGAATTAGTGGTGAATATAGAATATATCCCAGAGATATTAATGTGAGTGGAGAAAACACTTACCATAAGTATTGACTTTCTATGTACAGAATAAAATACCATCTCTAATAAATATAAGATTGTATTACATATGAAAATTTATAATATATATATTATATAATATATGATCATATAATGACATTACATAATCTTTTTATGAACAATTTTATGTTAATGTTGCGTTTTGGGTAATATCTTCTTTTTTCATATATGATTGGACTTGTTATTCATTATTCTCTTAAAAATATCATTATTTAATTATTTACAGAAAGTTAAAAAATTAATTAAATATAATGTATATTATTTTTATAATATTAATAATAATCTATAAGGGATATAAATATGAAATAGAACACACAGTTCATAGAGACAGTAGGTCGTATGAAAACATGAACACAACTGTTGTTTTCTTATAATATTATGGAAATAATATTAAATGACAAATTTTATTATTTATATTATCATTCCAATATAATTATTATTTCATATATTTTTTATAATTGTAAAAAATAGATACTTAATACATTAAATGTAATTTGTGAATGAATCACATCACTTTGAGGGGGATTTAGTCAAAAAGACAATAAACGATGTTATCATATTCAAAAAATGGAAAAAATGTAGGTTTGTGTTATATTATAATAAAATAAAAATAAATAAATCATATATATCATAAATATAGTATTAAAAAATTTACATCAATACATCCAACCATGAGAGGGGGTAATGGAAGAACGAATGAAGTCAGTTCGTGAGGTGGTAGTTCCTCGTACACACGAACGATAATTGCATACCCCATTTGATGGATGTGTATGCCAGTGTAGGTAAAGACTATAAAATTACATAAATTCCATATTATTATTAGTCTAATGTTATTATAGTATCATTTAATAAAAACAATTGATGGGGTGGATAAATAATATAATACAAAAATGCTTATTGAAGGATGTTACCTCTTCTTTGGGTACACTAGTGCAGAAAATGTTTTTTTACGTCACCATTTTTTTCGTCGGTTATATATAACCGACGTAAACAATGCGGTGAGTATACTTTTAACGACAGTTATTTTAATAACCGACATTACAAATCGTTCCTATTCAGTTTTTACATCGGTTATCCTATAATCGACGTAAAAAACCAATGCGTGGGTGGTTTTTTACGTCGGTTATTTGGAAACCGATGTAAAAACCCTGATATCTATGCGTTTTTTACGTCGGTTATCAAATAACCGACATAAAAAACCAAAGCGCAGGGTTTTTTACGTCGGTTATTTTATAACTGACGTAACCCCCCCGCCCCCCCCCCCCCCCCCCCCCCCCGTGCTTTGGTTTTTTACGTCGGTTATTTGATAACTGACATAAAAAACGCGTAGATATCGAGTTTTTTTACATCGCTTTCCAAAAAACCGAGGTAAAAAACCCCCCACAAATTAGTTTTTTACGTCGGTAATCTTATAACTGACATAAAAAATTAGATATCTACTTGTTTTTTACATCGGTTATAAAATAACCAACGTAAAAAACCAAAGAACGGGGTGTTTTTTACGTCGGTTATAAAATAACCGACGTAAAAAACCAAAGCGCGGTGGCTTTTTTGCGTCGGTTTTAAAATAACCAACTTTATAATTTTAAAAAATATTTTATAACGTCGGTTATATAATAACCGATGTTATAAAACTTTTAAAGAAATTAAAGCCTCATGGACTGTCATTTATGATTTTTCGATTGACAGTCCGCTGGCTCGTCTCTCTCGCGCGGTAAACCCTAATCGGCTCATCGATTGACCTATGTTAAACTCATTTTGGCTTCATTGTTTATCTTCTTCACTCTTCTCAGATCTATCATCTCAACTCACAACATTCAAGTAAGCCTTCCACGAATTTATTTCGTGCATTTTTTTCACGGATATTCTATAATTATGTTTTGCGATTTTTGTACATTTAATGTAAACAAGATGTAGTGGTTTCCAAGTATGCACCTCATTACTATTTTGATAAGATGGTGATGAGATAATCTAAGATACATATGATTCATTGATGGAAGTGATACAATTTCACATGGTGTAGGATGATTTATGGGTGGGGTGAGACTATGACATTATCATTGGGGTGTGAGAGGAAAACTAGGGGGAAGTGGTATCCGAGAACCTTATTTTTAATATATATATATATATATATAATTTTTTATACGAAAAGGTTTATTTATATGAATTATTTTGTGAGTGATCCATAGTGAGTATATGAAACTATTTTTCCATGTTTAGGTGATGATTTAGATTCCTTTTTTCATAGGGATTTAGTGTGCTTCCTCAACATTTTCATGAGATGTTTTATGGAGGATCTTACTATGTATACATGTTATGCCCACCATACATAAATATAAACAATTATTTTGGTTCTTAAAAGAAATTTTTAGTTTTTTATAGATTTTAGTAGCATGGAAGTGCTGTGGAGTAGCTTTCATGTGTATATAGAGTTTATTGATTCTTCCTAGTTTAACTTTTAGTACTAATAATCTTTTTTTTTGGTTTATGTACAACAATACATGTATGAATTCATGTATAATTATCTAAATTTATTCATTTCGAACTTAGGAGGGTTACTTTTGGTGGGAGAAGATCCTAAATGATATGGTATGAATTCATTCTTTCATAACCATAAATAAAATATAGTTGTATTTTATTTATCATATACATCAACTTGTACTCTTCTTTTTCATCACAAAACCTTTGAGAATAAAAAACCAAACTAAGGGCTTTGGAATCCAAATTGCCTTTTGTTATAGAATATGGGACATCAAAATCAAATGATTGAACATATTCCTCCCAAAAACAGTTCCATTGATTTTTATAATTGAGTGAAAATATTTACCAAATGTATTTAGGGTCTACAGAAACTATTAATAACATGTTAAATAGGTAGTTTATCTAATATATTAAAACATCAAAACCGCAATCAATATTAAACTATGTAGGCATCATGGTTTTCTTTGATTCAATGAAATTTAAAACTGTTATATCTAACTATATTTTGTTTTAAAAATAATATTCAAGAATATTTTTTTAAATACCTATAGATTTGTTTTATATTTTAATTTTTTTTACATTCAAATTATGATTTTTTCATATAAACATATATTTGTCTTATCTTAAAAATATATATTTTTTGTTGATATTTGTTATAGGTAATAATGAGTCGAAGATGGATTATGGCACATTGAATGAGCAATGAATTTGAGGAAGGTGTTGATGTCTTTTTGGAATTTGCAAAACGAAATGTTCGAAGAAGTGACATTTTTTTCTGTCCATGCCTGAAATGTTTGAATATGAAAAAGTTGAAAAGTAGAGAGATAAAAGATCATCTGATTTGTCATGGTTTTAATCCGAGTTACAGCCCTTGGATTTGGCATGGTGAAACTGGACAAAATGTCACTTCTGATGATGATTCGCAAGATGGTAACTCTGATGGAATTTCAGAAATGATTCGTGATATTGTAGCAGAACAAATTGAGATAGAACCGAAAGTTTCACGTCTATATGGTGATGCTGAAAAACCATTATATCCTGGTTGTATAGATTTTACGGTTTTTTCGGTGGTGTTAATATTGATTAACCTAAAGGCGAAGCATGTATGGAGTGACAGATGTTTTACAGAGCTGCTACAATTGATGAAATACATTCTTCCAAAAGATAAAGATCTTCCAGATTCACATTACAAAGCCAAGAAAATATTATTCCTAATGGGATTGGGATACAAGAAAATACATGCATGTCTAAATGACTGCATTATATATAGGAAGGTGTATGAATTTCTGTCAGAGTGTCCTAAATGTGGGACATCACGGTATAAGGTGAAAGAAAAATCACAGCCTGGTGTAGAGATTACAAATCTCCCTTAAAAGGTATTTTGGTATCTTCCTTTAATTAATCGTTTCAAACGTTTATTTTCTATTTCACTTGATGTAAAAATGATAAGATGTCATGCTGAAGAGTGGGTATGTGATGGAAAAATACGTCATCAAGCTGATTGTCCACAATGGAAGAAAATTGATGCGCAGTATTCTACATTTGGAAATGAAATTAGAAATCTCAGACTAGGGTTTTGCACTGATGGAATGAACCAATACCGAACACCCAGTAGCACACATAGTTCATGGCCTATATTATTGGTAATTTACAACCTCTCTCCTGAAGTTTGTATGAAGCCCAAATATGTCATGTTGAGTACAATGATCTCTAGTCCAAAGCAGCCCGATAATGATATTGATGTTTACTTGTCACCGTTGATTGATGATTTGAAACTGTTATGGGCTGATGGTATTAGGGTGTATGATTCTTATAAAATGAAATATTTTCAACTGCATGGAGTGCTTCTGTTCACTATAAATGACTTCCCAGCATATGGAAATTTGTCTGGATACAGTGTTAAAGGGCATAAAGCATGTCCAATTTGTGAACAACAGACGTTATATTGTCAATTGCGTCATGGGAGGAAAACAGTGTACATGGGTCATCGAAAGTTTTTGCATATGGAACACCCTTATAGATGACTAAAAAAGGCATTTAATGGCTCACAAGAAATTGATACTGCTCCAAAATCTTTATCCCCTGATCTGTATTTTGAGAGGGTGAAAAACCATGAGGTGACATTGGGAAAGACACAGAAATCTGGTAATGATAGACATATTAGGAATAAAAGGACAATTTTTTTGAGCTACCATATTGGAGGTATCATGAAGTTAAACATAATATTGATGTCATGCATGTGGAGAAGAATATCTGTGATTCTTTGATTAGAACATTGTTAGATATTAAAGGAAAGACTAAAGATGGTTTGAATGCAAGATTAGACTTACTATAAATGGGAATACGTTTGGAGTTAGCTCCTACTCCTAAAGGAAGACGAACATTTCTTCCCCCGGCCTGTCATATACATTATCGAAGAGGGAGAAAATTAGCTTCTGTCAGTGTCTTCATGATACCAAAGTGCCTCACGGTTATTCTTCTATTGTAAAAAATTCTGTCTCATTGAAGGACTTGAAGTTGATAGGTATGAAATAACATGATTGTCACATCATGATGCAACAAATTCTACCAGCTGCATTGCGTGGAATATTGCCCATTTGTGTTAGAAAGACTATAATGAAGTTGTTTTATTTTTTCAATTCAATTTGTAACAAGGCGATTGAGGTGAATGCATTGAACATATTGGTAAAGGATGCAATTTTTATACTTTGTCAATTGGAAATGTATTTTCCTCCAACTTTTGTTTTGATATAATGGTGCATTTAATGATTCATCTGGTTCGAGAAATAACGCTTTGTGGACCTGTATATCTTCATTGGATGTATCCTTTTGAAAGGTATATGAAAATATTAAAGGGGTATGTTAAAAATCTATATCGACCTGTAGCATCCATTATTGAAAAGTATATTTCTGAGGAGGTAGCAGAGTTTTGTACGAGCTACTTGGCTGCGGCGCAACTCATAGGTTTGCCTCCATCTCACCATAAACGAGTTAATAATGAGGGAAAGGGGATTCGCGGCTTGAAAGTCAAATAATTTTCAGCTGAATAGATGAAGAAGTTTGAATCATGCATCTTGAATAACATAGCGGATGATCAACCGTATATCACATTGCATATTAATGAGTTGAAACAATGTCATCCAAATAAGAAAGAAATGTGGATTTTGAATGAGCACAACAAAACTTTTTTGTTATGGATGAAAAAGACTTTTCTTGGTAGATCAGATGTATGAGAGACATTAAAATGGATAGTGGGTGGTCCATGTTTAAATGTGATAACATGGTCTAGTTATGACATTAATGGTTATACATTTCATACAAAAGCTCAGTACAACAGAAGTGCAGTTCAGAATAGTGGTGTATTGGTGTTTGCAGAAGCAATGCATTTTCGAGTGCTAAGGACAAAAACCCAATTTCTGCATCAAGTGCATATTATTGAGTGATTGAAGACATATGGGAGGTTGAGTACATTAAAATTAAAGTTCCTGTTTGTAACAGTAAATGGTTTAACGGTAACAACAGTGTCAGACACGATGAATTTGGAATGAAACTTGTTAATCTGAATAGATTGGAAGACACAGCTGATTCTTTTATAATGGCAACACATGCAAAACAAATTTTCTATGTAGTAGACCAATCAGATATACAGTGGGCTGTTGTTTTACTAGGGAAAAACAATATGTTGGTGAGGATGAACTTGATGATTATGCTGATTTATGTGAGATCCCTACTTCCATGGAAATATTAACAGAACATAATGATGATCATGTTGAAGACATAGTTTGTGCCATAAGGAACGATCACGATGAAGGAATTTGGGAAAAAAATTCCATTTGTACATTCCTAAAATTACAGGTAACATATGTTTATTTCTTTTTTACATTTATTTTTTCCAAAAATGTAAGATATTGTATGTTTTTTATTTATTAAAACATGTTTTAAAAGAAAATAAGTATATGTTTTTGTTTGTTTTAAGTTTGTATAGTTTAATTTATCATGTTTATAACCATTACATGAATTTTAAAATGCTTATTTTTGTTCACTGACAATTACATTACCATGTTTACAATGTTTACTAGGTTTACCATTTTTACCATATTTACCATCTTGACCATCTTGACAATCTTTTCCATCGTTACCATTGTTTATCATGCTTACCATATTACCAATGTTTTCTATTATGTAACTTAGTACACTATTCTATTTTCTTATTACAGTAGTATTAAAATATTTGAATTTTTATATTTGTGAACTGATGTTTGTTTATTTGTTTTGAAGGATAATGACAAATCATTCAGATGATCAACCACATGATTCTGGAGAGCAGCATATTTCTGGTCATACCTCTGGTGATGAACATTCACATGCTCCTATTACGACAAAGATTTCAAAGGTTGGTAAATGTGGGTGCACACGTTAACCAAAATTATCACTTGCCCATATGCAAGATCAGAGGATAGTCGTTGAGTTTGATGATGATGATATTCCTAGAGGTCCGAATGCCAAATATTTTAAGAGTTTTGTTGCAACATAGGCTAAGACCAAAGTAAGCATTCTGTATGATGATTGGAGAGGTGTGGATAAAGCGATTATCTCTCAGTTGTGGGAGACGATTTTGGTAAGATCTTTTGTCATTGTTTGACGAATCATTTAATGTTTCTAGTATATATAATATGTTTAACCACTTCTTTATCAGATGACATTTGATATTCCTAACACTGGAGGAGTCAGGACGAAATGCTTATCGTTGGTTGCCAGGAGATGGAGGGATTTCAAATCAACCCTCTCATCTGATTTCATTTATGGTCATAGGAGTCACGACAATCCATGTCGTATATATCCTTTTATAGATGAAGACACATGGAGACAGTTTCTTGAAAGTAGAAAAAAAGAGTCATTTCTAGTAAGGGAAATGTAAAATTTAATAAGCTTTCTTATATAAATAATTTTATTAATGTTTTGTTAATGATTTCATATTCTTAATTTACAACAAACAAGGAAAGGTCATCAGGAGATCCAATCTAAAAATGTATACCCCCATAGTTTATCACGGGGAGGGTATGCATTATTAGAAGAAAAAATGATGGCGGAAAAATTTCAACAACTAAGAGCTGAGTCTTCAAGCTCTGAAAAGGTGGCCCCTCCATCCCCTCCATCTAGACATGAAAAATGTAAGAGAGCTCGGAAGTGAAAAAAGGGCTATATCTTTCAGAAGAATCGAGAATCGTAGCTGAGAGGATTGTAAGATATCTATTTAATTTTTTTAAGTTATCATTTTTCTTCATATAAGTTTCAATCCTTACAGAAATGTTCAATTAATTAATACAGGACTCTCTTGAGGAGCAGAGTTCAGAGGGGACAGTTACAGCTACTAGGAGGGAAGTATTTTATTTACAGCATTGGGAAGGCCCGAACATCCTGGTCGTGTAAGAGGATATCCGGCAGGTGTATCAGTAAGAAAAGTGTTTTCACGTTCTTCATCTTCTAACATTGAGGGGGTTTATAAAAAAAATATAATCCTTGGAGGCTGAAGTTCAAAATGTTAATGCGACGATGGAGGACAAGATTAGAGAGTCGGTGCAGTCTATGTTTGCAGAAATGCAAAGACAATTTCAGACTGCAGCTCCCACTCCTCCACCTCCCCCTACAGACCCCATTATTTTTCCTCCACCTCCGCCAGTAGCTCCCACTCCCCCACCTTAGCCTGATGACCCCATTTTTTATCCTACGCCTCCGCCGCAACTTCCTACATATTGCGAGTTTTATGTTGATGATTCTCAACATCATATATTAGCATACAGGTTGGTATATTGTATAGGAGATACAGTTCATCATCAACAATTAGAGGTATAGAATCAGAGGGTCACTGTACAAGATATTATAGATAGATCAGCTAGGGTACCAATACCTACAGATGAGGTGGCGACAGTTGGACAGAGTATCAGCCATTTTTTAGTTTGGCCATCCAGACTTCTTCGACTCATTACCATAGAGGTATGAATGTTATATATTTTATTTTATTTTTTTTATTAAAGTTGTTTTATCATTTTAAAACTATTATATTTTTCAATTTTTTTTCACAGTAACACTTCAAAGGTAAAGAAATACTGTATAGACAACAACAAAGACAATAGGCTATGACATCAGATACAGATTCCAGTGGTCTTGACATATTTTCAAGATATTCACATTTTTTGTTGGATTTTTATGAGTTTCCAATGGAATCTCATGTTTGTGGACGTGAAATAAGTGTAGGGATTACAAAAACTGATATCATGGAGCTTGTTACTGGAGATATGTTGGGCATCAATGTGGTGAAAATTTTTTCCATGTAAGTCTTAACACCTTTTCCCTGCATTATATTTATTAATAATGTATACTTATGTATGTTTTGTATTAGGTATCTTTATAAAATTTGTGAGAGGAATGAGCTGATAGAAGATTATGGATTCATGGACCCGCAATTGATTTCCCATAAAGCATGTTCATTGAATGAGGAACAAAGAATGGTTTATATTGCTGAATGATTTGAAAAGAATATAATCACACAATTTTGGATGATGCCTTTTTGTGAGAGGTATGAAAAAAATTTCTCTCAAAGAGTTAATTATCATTTAATATAAAAACCCACTAACATTAAATTTCCTTTTATCAGTGATCATTGGATGTTATGGATTTTTTGCCCCAGGGAGAAATATCTTTATTGGATATGCTCTGTTCATGGTGATGTGCGGGAAAGTTTTAAGAATATATTGGAAAAGTATGTTTCAATTTCTCAATAGTTTTATATGTTATAATGAATTTTAAATTTACCCCATTCGTATTAGTTTCTAACAGTGCATGGGCCTACTTTCGAAAAAACACAAAGAAAAGAAATGAAAAGATCAAATATGTAAATGCGAAGGTAAATTTCCATTTATAATTTGTACTTTTTGATTTATTACATAAAAATAATATATTGAATTTACACTCATTCAAAACAGAATTGTCATTAACAACAAGTCGTAATCGAATGCGGATATTATATGTTAAGATTTATGTATGAAATAATAACAACTGGGACAGTTGTGAATTTTGACCTAGTACGATTTCCTCTTAAACTTTTCCATAATATTTCAATTTGATTTATTCATTATACACATTAACTATCTTCTTTTTCATTTGTAGCTTTTTGATGACCCTCAAACCTATACTGCTGAAGACATCAAACACGTACAAGTGGAGTGGTCAAATTATTTTACAGGTTTGATTGAATTTAAGTTGTTTGTAATGTAAAATGTAATTTTGAATATTGTCATTTTAATTGTGTATTTGGTAGTTGTTTAGGTTGGATTTAGTTTTTTTGAAGTTGACAGTGTATGTTTTGAATGTTATATAAGTGAATGTTTAATTTTTCTCTACTTCTTGTTTTGGTCTACTTTGGATGGTTTTTCTGGTATGGATTTTGGTCTATGGGGGAGGGGTTCCAAGGGTGTGGGGGTGTGTTCAGTGGGGTTGGGGGTGTCCAACGGTCTGGGAGGGCTGTCCGGTGGGGTGGGGGGACAGTCCTGGGGGGTGCCAGGGATGTCCAGGGGTGTGGGAAGGCGAACCAGGGGTGTGGGAGTGCTGTCCAGGGGTGGGGGGGTTGTCCAGGGTTGTTTGGGGCTGTCCAGGGGTGTGGTGGGGGCTGTCAAGTGGGGTGAGGGGGTGCTGTTCAGGCGGGTGGGGGGTTGTCGAGGGGTGTTTGGGGGTGTCCAGGGGTCTAGGGGCAGTCCAGGAGTGTGGTGGGGGCTCCAATGGGGTGGGGGAGGGTTGTCCAAGGGGTATACATGAGGGTGGGAGCTCCAATGGGGTTGGGGAGGGCTGTCCAGGGGGTATACATGAGGGTGAGGGCCTCAACGGGGTGGGGGAGGACAGTCCATGGGGTATAAATGAGGGTGGGGGCTGTCTATGGGGTATGTTTTATATGTCTCAATGTACATGATTAATTTTTACCTACTTCTATTTTTGTGGTACGATTTCTTGATTTTTTTTCTGGTTGATTCTGGTGGAGAGAAGATGAATCCATTCTATTTAAAAAAAATTGGGTTTATCACGTTGATTATTAAAGAACCAACATTATAAAATGCCTGGAAAATAGTTTATTACGTCTGTTATTTAATAACAGACGTGATAAAAGGCCTGGAGAATAGTTTATCACGTCGGTTATTCAGTAACCGACATGATAAAAGCCCTGGAGAATGGTTTATCACGTCGGTTATTCAATAACCGACTTGATAAAAGGCCTGGATATTGGTTTATCACGTCGGTTATTCAATAACTGACGTGATAAACCCCCTCCCCCGGTTTTTCACATCGGTTTTATAGGAACCGATGTGATAAACCACACTCATCCCGGTTTATCGCATCGGTTCTTATAGAACCGATGAGATAAACCCCCTTCACCCCGGTTTATCATGTTGGTTCTATATGAACTGACATGATAAACCCCCCTCACTCCTATTTATCACGTTAGTTGTTTAATAACCGATGTGATAAACCATTTTCCAGGCCTTTTTTCACGTTTGTTGTTAAATAAACAACATGATAAACTCTTCCCATTTTCTTTATGACGTCGGATCTAAAATAACCGACATGATAAACATCGCGATTTTATGTTTTTGACGTCGGTTTTTAAATAACCGACGTAAAAAACGTTTTCTACACTAGTTGTAATTTTATTTGGTTTGTACAAGAGTACTAACCTGTTTTGATTTTATCCCAAATTGTTTTTATAGTATTATTATAGTGATTTATTATTTCATTTTTCTAGTTTTTTATGAGAAAAAGGTCTTCATAACATGGAATATGTAGGGGTGAGTGCCATTTTTTTGTAGAGGTAGAGTGACATTCTAGCAAATATAAAAAGGTGAACACTATAGAGAGATCTGCCTTATGTTTTATTCCTCCAATAATATTCCTTTTATGATAAAATGTAGTATATAGTCAAAATATTCCCATAAAATCTAGTTTTATATATGTTTCCATGTTATTTGGCCCCTAAATATAATTATTAGCAATTGAGTCTAATCACTTATACAAAAATCTATGTAATTAATTTTAATTACATTCACTAATATTTTTGGAAAAAAATTATGGTCAAATTATTATAAATTTTAAATTATTATTATCCTAAATATTTAATTCAATTCTACAAATTGTAATCACATAAGTGGAAGAATGTAGTTTAAAATTTATCCTACTCACATTACGAGAATATAAAATTTTAAAGATAAAAGTTCAATATTTTGAAATGTTTCTGTAACTAATTTAATTATGAAATTGGTTCCTTTGAATTAAATTGGATTATTATATTTTTTAGGTATCTAAATATACTACTAAAAAATTGATAATATTATTTGACTCTATAAATAAATTATATTAAAAAACAATTTCAATTAAAACACTATGTTTTTTGACTTCTAATCATATTATGAAAATTCTATAAAAATTTCAAAAAGTTATCCCAAAGTACAATTTTATATCCCTGTATAGTAAATGATATTTATTTTTCTAAATTATTTTCATTAATGTTTCAAAAAATATTTTTAAAATTGGTTCCCACTTAAACTTGTGAAAAAAATACCTTTCAGAAATATACATCTTTTATTCATATAATTGGATTTATTATTATCTTATTCCTATCAAAAATATTGGATGTGTGTGAAAAAATTTGATTAAATATATAATATAAATTTTAAAATAAAAAAATCACCAATATTGGATTGTTTAAATTATTTAGTTGAAATGATGTTTGTATATTGAAAAATAGTTTTTAGAGAAAATGAATTTATTTATTTATGAATAGATATTTATTTCATTTATAACTAACTGATTAACCAAAGGAATCCTTTTTTAAATGTCTATAAATAATATTTTCACACATTAATAAATATTATTCGCAATAACTTTTTTAACATCTATGTAGTATCTATAATAATACTATAATGGAAATATTAATACTATATTATAGCCTGGTAAAACTCAGACATGCAAGTACTAGAATTTATTGAAGGAACATCACATAGTATGTAACACAATCTAAACATGTTGTGGTGTTTACCTTAGGATGAGACACATATTTCATGTAGTGAAATCTATAATTTCTCGATTTCGGGGGCTGCCTAGAGGTGCCCCGTACCCATTTTTTCACATGGCCTCTAACACATTTACCCGAACACCAGAGGTTGCCGACTTACAGTGAGGGCCATGGGCGTGATAGTGGGGAAACTATGCCTCCATTAGAAGAGTAACACAGCATAAGTAAAACAAATAAAAATAAAAGAAGTATTAAAAAATGAAATAAGTAAAAAACCGAAATAACAAACAACTAAATCACACTTATATAAATGATTCATGATACATATTTCTAGGGAAGAAGACAAACAAATCACAGTGCTGGAATAAAGTTCTAAACTATAGTAAAAAACGAAAATAAAATAAATAGCTCCACAAAAATGCATGCCTCATCTTGGCCACATGCTCTCTAGCACCACAAGAATCATGTAATTGATGTATAAGGGAAATTTCCCTTATCTATACCTGTAGCAATATAATATTTTTGGGCCCAAAAGAATGACCCAAATAGGGTGTGAGACAAATCCCAGTAGGCAACCACCCAATAATCTGTTCCTAATAGTCAATGAATAACTATATATATAGTTATAGCTATATATTGAAGGAAATAAGAAAAATGAATCATTACCATAGAATTATTCAAAAGTAAATAGTCCTATTGTTTCATTTACAAACATATACTTTTAAATTTTAATCAACCAAAACAATTACAAGTAACCCAAAGGGTAGTTCTGACATCCTAATCCCTCGAGTTAAAAATACAAGAGAAGATATAAAAGATACTCCCTAGTGAAGAAATCATGGTCAATTAACCTTACATTTATGTGTAATAAAAGACTTGTTGGGGAATCACTCACCATTAACCCCCTATATTCTTTTTACGGTAAACTACAGACACTCTGAGGAAGAACTTAACGTCAATGTCCCCTATTGTCTCACAACACTAGGTTCCCACACCCATGTTTAATAAAAGCATGTACAAATGATAATTAGTAGCCAAAGTAAACCTCAAAGTACTACATGCGTAAATTAGGTACAAGGCATGGTATGACATATCAAATAAATAGTCACTTCATCCTAGCAACACTAGTAATGGAAAACAAAATAACAGACTAAAATGAAAAGCTAGACTAAATTGTCATTAATAAGAAAACATTGGAAAAACATCCATAACATGGAAAAGATAACCCAATTCTCAAATAGTTAACCTTAATCTCATCAAAAAAGGAATAGATGGAAATAAAAGGGCTAAAAACCATAAACACACAATACCATGAACAAGAGTATTGGGATCCCTTGCACCGATAACTCAAAGAATAACTACGGATTGGTAGTACGCAACTACCTTGGAGTTGTGAAAATGATATATGTGAACCTCAAGCATTGAATCACCCTAGAACGTCATAGATATAAAAAATGCTAAAAAAATTCAACATAAGATATCTCTTAATGGAAGAGAAATCAAGACATGAGGATCTAAAAGATGGAAGATATAACTATGGTGATTCCAATGCAATCGATGGTGGTCGAATCTGGAAACGGATGGCGAGTCAGGGGATCAGAGATTATTTTCATCATATAGCCACTCTTAGACAAGATAAACAAAGAATAAAAGGGTTATGTAGATTTTACGTTACCCCAATATATTTAATTAAATAAAAATAATGTACACGGTGTGTTCATTGGAAGTACATGGGGTGTAATTGCATTGGCTGGCCCCTTTAGGCGGTCAGCAGCTCCCCATACACAACCATGTGGTTGGCCATTACATAGCTAGTACATGGTCACCAGCGACCATCATGTACACAACATGTACTTAAATTACACAGTGTGTACATAATGTACATAGTGTGTACACATTAAATTTCTAGAAACTCGCAATTTTCTCAAACACAACTAGAAAAAAAATATACATGAAAAAAAGATCTGGGTTCTTAAAAAATTCCCCCCTTAAAGAAATTCATTCCTGAATTTCCCTAGAAAGGCGGCGTAGAAGTAGAAAACTCAAACAAATCTAGCCACTGCGATCTTACATCAGCCACCCTCTACCAGATCTCATCATGTACTCACAGGTGCTTCCATAGCACTCCTACCAGAGGAATAGACCGACCAAGGAGAACCTCCATACCTCGATCAACTATCCGGATAGGACGCTCCTCGAACGAGGTTTCCACATCGAGAACAATCTCCTCGGTTTGAAAACCATGATATGGGTATGAGAAATAACATTGTAGCCGATAAACATTGAAGACGTTGTGCATAGTCAGGTACATTTGAGGTAACTTTATCTGATAGGCAACTGGGCCGACCCTTTTCAAAACCTCAAAGATATCTATGTATCTCGTAGAAAGCTTTCCCTGTCTCCTATTCCTCCTGTGTCCCAACCTCAGTGTGACGCGTATAAAAACCTGATCTCTAACCTTGAACTCCAGAGGTCATCTTCGTCGATAGTAATATGACTTCTATCATGACTGTGTAGTATCCATCCTCTTCTAAATCAAATCTATCTACTTTGCAGTCTCCTGGATATGACAATGTCCCAGCACAGCTGCCTCTCCTGCCTCCAGAAAATTTAAGGTTGATCGGAATGGCCTACCATTCAAATCACTATAAGGTGGTATCTAAATAGTTTCCTGAAAACTATTAATTTTTGAAAAATCCATATGAGGTATATGATTCTCTAATGAACCTCCAATGTCTAGGAAGCATGCTCGAAGCAAGTCCTACATCACCTAAATCGTACTCTCAAACTTTCCATCTGTCTGGGGTTGGTATGTAGTACTTATAAGTACCTGTGTACCCAAAGCCCTCTGAAGTATTTGCTAGACCCAAGTAGTAAATTGTGCATCCATATCTAAAACAATGTAGTGTAGAACCCCTTATAGAACTAAAATCTCTCAGATGTAAAGCCCTCATAGCTCATCAACATTGAAAGTGTTTTAGATTGAAAAAAACCGAGCAACCTTCATGAGTATGTCAATGACAACCCATAATTTATCATTCCCTAAGGGCGTCCTCGGAAAACCTGTCACAAAGTCCCTCATGAAATCATTCCATTTCCACTTAGGAATGGGTAACTTATACAAAATCATTGATGGTCATTGATGCCTCACCTTTACCTACTGACAGGTGGAACACTTCATGACAAATCCAGCAACATCAATCGTCATACCTAGCCACCAATACTAAGGGTGCAGATCTCCATACATCTTAGTGAAACCAGGATAAAACTACCCAAACTGAAGTATGAAATTTCTGCATCATCTCCTCGTGAATGTATGTTGACATGCCCACACACCCATGGAAACACAAGATCTCATCCTCTCCTATAGTTCATCCAGGAATAGGGTCCTCTATTTACACACTCTCCTGTAGGACTAGGCAATTAGAATTTGATAGCTTCCTCATTTTCACTCGATCATGTAGAGTAGAGGAAATACCCATAGGAGAAAGTAATGTCTACCACTGTCTATCGTGAAACACCAAATGCCTATTTAAAAACAAAGCCATAAGCTGCCACTCACTACTGGCCTCTTGAACTAACTGTATATGAGTAATTTTGCTCAACGCACCGGCCACATTGTTTCCCATCCAGATATATAGGTATACTCAATGTCAATGGAAAAAATGTACTCTAACCACCTTAACTATCTGAGATTTATATCACACTAATTAAAGATAAACTTGATACTTTTTTTGTTGGTGAAAACCAAAAATTTCTCTCCTAGAACATAATGTCTCCAACAACGTAATGGATGAACAACTATAGCCAACTCGAGATTGTATGTCGGGTAGTAACTCTGATGTTTCCTCAACTGTAGAGACCCGTACGCAATGACTCTTTCTTCCTATACAAGCACAACTCCAAGCCCAATACCTGATGCATCATAGTATATAGTATTTCTCTTTACCATATCTGGAAATACTAGTATCAGTGCTAAAGTAACCCTCCCTTATATCACATAAAAGGATGAATCACATAAATCTGACCACATGTACATCAAACTCTTCTTAGTCAGTCTAGTCAGTGGCATTGCTATGTGTGAGAAGTCATGTATGAAACTTCTGTAGTAACCAGCCAACCTTAGTAAACCTGGTACCTTGAAGACATTTTTTGGCTGCTCCTAAAAAACTACCACTTTCACTTTTTTTGGGTCTGTATATACTCCTATCTCTATGATTACATGACCTATGATGTAAATCTTCTCCATCTAAATGTGGAATTTTGAGATCATAGCATATAATGTTTTATCTCTCAGTGTAATAAAAACGATCTCAAGATGGGTGGCATGGTAGTGTTAAGTGTGAGAGTGAAACATGATATCATCCATGATGACTACCCTGAAAGAATCCATGCATGGATGGAACTCTCAGTTCCTCAGTTCCCTGAAGACTGCACCCACATTCATGAGACCGAATGGAATAAACACATACTCATGTAGACTATACCCGCTCCGGAAGGTAGTAAGAGGTATATTAGATGGTCCAACGTGCAACTAATTTTAGCCAGACCTCAATTAAATCTTTGAGAACACCCCAACTCCCCGAAGCTAATCAAAGAGATCATCAATCCTCAGTAAGGGTTATCAGTTCATGACTGTCAACTTATTTAGCTTCTGATGATCCCCACAAAGTCAGAGGGTACCATCTTCCTTCTTCGAAAACAGGATAGAATATCCCTATGGAGAATTACTAAGATGGATGAAACCCTTTTCCAGCAAATCCTCCTACTTCTTATTGAGCTCCTGAAACTATGATGTTGCCATACTATATGGAGAAATGGACACTGGTTCCACTCCTAACACCAGATCAATAGAAAAGTCTACATCTCTCTTAGGATTCAAAACTAAAAAGTCCTCTAGAATGACATCCATGAAACAGTCCAACACTAGAGGAGAGTCCATCTGTGAAGTCCCCTGGTCATCCAGATTTAAACAATCAATCTGTGTTGTAACTCCTCCCAACCCATGATGATTGGGTCCTACTCTGCTCACCTGGACATCCCATTCATCGTTAGGAATAAATGATTTATCATCTAGGGATGTGAGCCTCACAATATGGTGATAGTAGTCGACAACAGCCTGGAAGGGGAATTACCAATCCATTCCAAGAATTACATCATAGTTTGTCATCTCCAAGACATATAGGTCAAAAAAAAGTGACACCCACCAACACTAGAGGGAACTCCTTGCACTAACTTTCACTAGTCGTTCTAGTCCCTAATAGAGTTTTTAGCTTCAAGACATCAGTATAGGAAAAGATATAGAGCCCAAGGATCTCCACATCTAAAACAGATAGAAAGCGATGTGAATCACCTATATTGTAATGTGCATAATCTAAAACTAAGGCAACTAGGATCCTACCTCAAACCATATAGGGGTTGGGATCTTTGTCCTGCTAGTTCTACGCCACTACAAATGTCTGACATGCACCGCGACCCTGTGACCCTACCTTTCCACCCTGAGTTGATCCACCCTACTGTCACTATACTCTTGGAGACTAGTTACAACAGACACAACCTCCACCTCAGCTCGAATGACCAGAAGAACTCCAGTTCCCACACTGGTGAGATACTGGTGGTGCTGCTCCTGAATGAGGATTCATAGAAGAACCCTTGTCACCTGATGCTGGTGAGAAAAAGTGACAGAACCACTGAAGATTACCCATCATACTATAACATCGGCACTGCAATGGGTCTCTTGGGTAATGTGGCTAGGTATGCCCGACCATCCTGAACTGGTAGCATAAACCCTGGTAACATGAAGGTGTATCCTGTCTACTAGGATCACTTCAAGTAGACTCCCTACGCTGCTTCCTACTATCAGTTTCAGAAGTACCAACTACAGATGCTGAACCACCAAGGCTCAAATCTTCAAAACCACTCTGGTTGCACTCCGTGATCATCTATTTGTTGACTATAGAAGTTATGTAAGTCAATATGATGATGTTCAACTGAGTCCAAATGTCTTTCCAGAGACCATCCTCATATATCCTCATTAGCAATAACTCATCTCCCCAAAAAAATGGTATAAAGTGATGCAGCTCTATGAAGTGAGAAGAATACTCCAAAACTAAAAGAGTTCCATGGACTAAACTCATGAAATCTCGGGCTCTATCGACCCTCATGTTCTCTAGATAGAAGTAATCATAGAAGGTACGCTGAAACTCATCCCAATCCATTACTTGTTTGTGTCCTACCTAAAAAACTACATCCCAACATCTCATTGAGGAATACCAAAACATATAATTAGAGAGATTCACCCTCCTCCCTTGAGTCGTCTTAAAATGATTGAAGATTGAAACCATGGATTCTAACCGTGACATTGCAGCCTGAGATCCTCCTTCCCATTTAATGGTGGGAGGATTCTACTATTGGAAACCTTGCATAAATTCTACAATCGACGAGGGTGGTGGCAGTGCTCCTCAGAAGGTATGCATGAACCTCATGAAGCCCTATCAGAACTATTCATTAGGACCTATATCCTGGATATCAACCGTTTCCCAGACATGCACAGCTGGAGGATCTACCATTAGTCCCGGATCATCCATGTATGGTATCTAATCACTGCCATGAATTTGGTGTACAACAGGGGGGCGTCTCGGTGGCTTGACTCTACAAGGTTCAGCACACACCTCAGATCATGATTATAATGACTGAATCTTATAAGTATGAGAAGGGAATAAGGGAATGAAATCATTCACATTTTACATAATGTGGACACGTGTAGTGTATAATTCTTAAATGGTGTGTTCCCTTAAGCCTTCACATGGTCTTGTACTATTGTCAACCTAGGTCGTGTAACACCCCATTCACACAGCGTTTTTTCATAACACATGACTTGTACTTGAATCCTCTTCCCCTGCCAGAGTTCTTCTACATGGATAATCCATATGGTTTCCATAGAAAAAGACTAAATGTCATTTTAGTGCTAGAAACGGTGTGTACTAGACAAACATCAATGACCTGTGTTGTTAGTTACATGGTCAGTTACATGACTGACTCTACATAGAGTTTTTATGGAAGACACGACATGTACAAGAAGGATTTCCACTGACCAATGTTATTCACTCCATGGCAGGGTATATGGGTTACACTACACGATGTGTATATCTTATGTTTTATCCATCCATGTCGTTAGTCACATGGGAGGAATATGGACTAAACACACGGCCTGTACGTTTGGTTCACGACATGTCCCACAAAAATTTCCCAACCTCGTGTCTCTACCCACATAGCTAGTGACACAGTTAGAGACTACATGGAATGTACATTCATTAAACCGTGTGTACTTAAATAAATAGGCCCTTCCCAAACAAAAGGACACATGGTGTGTATGCATCATTACATGTCGTGTATTCTCGGGTTTTTTCAGGACAACAATCCTCAAAAACTACTTCAGATCCTAGAAAACACTAAAATGAACATTATAGTTCCAAATTCTGATCCATGAGGGCCCATACGCCCCACAAATAAAATCTTGGTATCTTATACATGTTATATATAATGAATAACAGGGAAATAATCCAAAAAATTTCTATCCATGATGGCACATAAAACCACAAGAACCAATCTTCTGTGTTTATTCATGAAAAACCATATAAGAACAATACTAAATAAAACCACAGATATTCTATCAAGGTAACTATCACAACATCAGGAATATTTTTCGCAACATCTATTACAACAATATTCAATAGGTAATGCACCATAAATTGCATTATAAGGATGACTGACAAGAGATTTCTAGCAAGTGCTTATATGATGCATGATATGGCACCCTCATATCATCAAGTTTCAATAGAAATAGAATCTCAATAATATCAATAATAACACCACTATACATGTGAATCCCCCAATGGTGAAATCAAATCAACTATAATAATTTCAAAACCAGAAAAATCCCAATATAAGATGTAATTTGGCTTAGCCTTGTACACAAGTTTGGAACTCTGGGGAAAACTTATTACCAAGTACCAATTCCTTCATATACCTATCTGTAGGCTCCAAACTATAATTCATGAAGAAAAAAAATTCCATTGTTACAACTTTGTAATGTCCCAGTTCTGGGGGCCACCCCAAAATGCCTTGTACTCGGTTTTACACATGCCCTAAAATGCATTTCCCCAAATTCTATATGCTACCGACTATAACTGAGGGCCATAGATGTGATAGTGTGGAAAATATGCCCTCACTGGCAGAGTAACACATCATATGTAAAATAGATAGAAATAACGGAAGCAGTAAAACAAGAAATAAGTAAACAACCGATGTAATAAACAACTAGAGCACACATATATAAATGTTGTATGATACAAATGTCTAGGAAAGAATCCCAACAAATCACATAGTAAGAAATCAATACTAAACCAATGTAAAAAAGAAATTTAAGTACATAGATCCACAGCATCACAAGCCTCAACTTGGTCTCATGCTCTACAGATCCACAACAATCAAGTACATGAAGTTGAAGGGTGCTTGACCTTATCTATACCTGCAGCAATATAATCTGTTTGGTCCCAAAATAATGACCCAAATAGGGTATGTGACAGATACCAGTAGGCAACCACCAAATGATCTGTGTCAAACAGTCAGTGAATATAAATATGGCAGGCAATTAGAAAATAGAATCATTACCATAAAAGTACTCCTAAGTAAACAGTCCTACTGTTTCATTTAAAAACATACACATTTATGTATTTAATCAATAAAAACCATTACAAGTAACCAACTATGTAGTTCTCACAACCTAACCCCTTTGGTTCAAAATACAAGAGAATATATAAAAGAGACTCTTTGTGGAAGCACACACCATCAATTCACCTATAGTCATGTGTAATCATAGTCTCTCTTAAGAAGCACTCACCGTCAATTTCCCCTATAATCTTTTAACATTAAACTACAAACACTATGAGGAAGAACTCAACCACAATTTCCTTTATGCTCTCACTACAATAGGTTCTCGCAGCCATATGTATTGAATTCGTGCATAAAAGATAATCAGTAGCCAGAGTAATCCTCAATGTACTACATGGATAAATTAGCTAAAGCATGGAAAAAATTTCAAATAATTGATCACTCCATCCGAACACAACTAGGAATGGAACAAAAAATAGAAAACCAACAGGAAAAGCTTGACCAAATGGCCAATAAAATGAAAATTTTAAAAAACATCCATAGCATCGAAAAGATAATCTTATTATAAAATAGTTAACCTCTATAAAAATAAACAATGAATATTAGGCAATAAAAGGGATAAAAACATAAACACGCAAAACCATGAACAAGGGTATTGGGCACTTTTCACATATAACTTAAATACTAACTAAGGAAAGGCACAAAGCACCAACCTCAGACTTGTGATAATGATATGTGTGTACTTGAAGCCTTTAATGTCCCTATAAAATCCTAAATATACAAAAAATGCTAAAAAATTTCAACCGAGGATATCTCATGATAGAAGAGACATCAAGAGATGAGGCTCTAGAATAAGGAATAGATTATAGTGGTGATTACAACGCAATCGATAGTGATCTAATTAAAGAACAGATGAAGAGACATGTTCTCTGAGTGGAATCAAGTCGTAGGTCGCTCTTAAATGAGATGAATGAATAATAAAATGGTTCATTCAATTAGATGTGAGCTTGGTCCATTTAATTAAATAAAAAGAATGTACTTGGTGTACTTTAGAAGTACACAACGTGTTCTTTCCTTAGCATGACCCTACATTAGGCTGTCTCCATGTCACCACACATAGCCATGTGCTTGGCTGTTACATGACCAACACAGGATCACCAGCAGCCACTGAGTACACGATGTGTACATAATGTACTCAGCATTTACTCCTAAAATTTCTAAATACTCAAATTATTTAAATAGAAAACTAGAAAAGAAAAATATACCCAAAAAGAATAGTTGGGTTCTTATAAAATCATAACACGAGATAGGTTATAATATAACCTAAACTTTTTTCATTCATATAAAAAATCCATATTTATTGTTGCATGAAATGGAGTCTTAAATTAATTTAAAAAATTCACAATATATCACGATGAAACATTATATCCTACATAAAATGAATTTTCCCCATTAAATTCAATAGTGTTATCATTTTTTATTTGTGAGCATTCCATTAACAGAATCCAATAATGTAAAACTATATATATAAACATACAATTAAAAATGTAAAGTTGGAACCATAATGAATACCCTGAGTAACTCATAACTAAGATTGAATATAAGAGAAAAAAGTATGGGACTGATGATTTTAAATGGAAGAGAAGCATAAATATTATAGATCATGATTAATTTTTGAAGTGAAAAACATATACTTAATGAATACAACCGAAATAAACTTGAAAAAAATAAGTAACAAGTATGAAATATTTTACCCGAAGGAGAAGGGTATCCAACAACCTTGGATAAGGGTCCCTTGAATTATACATTCAAGAAAGTCTATCTTACCCACACCAAGGTAACCCATTGATAGGAATATTTGAATATGTCTTGTTATCCCCGCAAGCCCTCAATCATTAAGGTAGTTAGAACCTCTGAATTTCTATCCATAGTAGACCTAAAACTATAAGGTAGTCGGTACCTCTGACTTCTTATCCTCGGTAGACCTCGATTGATCACAACAACAATAGGAGTCACACAAAGCAATCAGAACATGATGTTTAGTACGTCCAAGACATTAGAGTCTCTCACTCTAGAAATCACTTCAACCGCATGTAATCTCTAGTGTGACCAACAAGTTATTATCTATATAGAGCTTCTATTAACAGGTACTTCTCCAACAGTTGGCTCCCTCATCAAATGGTAATATTTTTCCTTTAATATCATAGGGACTTGTACATGTGTCACTCAAACAATGATTAGTTTTAAACAGATTGCATGAAATCATTTCATAACTATAACTAGTGTAAGAAAAATAATGTTGCCTAAACAAATATAATTTTCAGAGTCTAAGGAAAAATATTGTTCGAAGTCTAACCAAATAAAAATTTGAAGAATATAACTCATGGATATTCAGATTCTGTATTTCAATGAATTCAGAGCTAGAATTATATATATATTGGATTATAAATTCCAATGAACACAGAGTCTGAATTATGATGAATTCGAAATATGAATTCTGAAGAATTCAGAGCCTAAATTCTAGGGAATTCAAAGTCTCAATTATGAGGAATTAAATGATTTAATTCTGATCAATTTGGAGTCAAAATTTTAAGGAATTTTGCGTCTGAATTCTATGGAATTTGGAGAATAAATTTTGAGAAATTCATAGTCTGAATTATTAGGAATTCTAAGTATAATTCAGAGGAATTTGAAGTCTAATTTTCAAAGAATTTGGAGTATGAATTTTAGAGAATTTGGAACCTAAATTTGGAACCTAAAAATAGAATACTCTGTATGTAAACAATTCTAAGGTTTTAATGTGAAATTGAAATTTAACCATTAGGAATAAAATTATTTCTAATTAGAGTGACTGTAAAAAGAACAATGAAAACATAGGTTAGGATAAAATTTCATTGGAGAAGGAAATTTTTACTTATTAATATAAAAAAATATTTTTCTAATATAGAGTGTTTGTTATTTTCAAAACATAGAGAAATGGAAATGTCATAAGGAAACTTCATTCACTAAATAATCTCCACCTTTTTGAAAAACACAATCAACCTTAAGAGAAAAGAATATAAGGACTTAGAGTTTTTTATAAACATGAAAATAAAAACTTCTCTCCCTTTACGTATGAATTATGTTGAGTACGACTAACTCTCCCTTTGGTTTTGAAATCATTAATGATCATATTCTTGATTTATAAGAAAGGATTTTACATTTTCTTGCATATGAAAATAATCTTTGATAAAAACATCCCCTGAGATAGTCTCTCCCTTACTTAGGGAATTTTCGTCTTTATGTAAAATTATTTTTATCATTTCTTTCTCCCCCTATGTGATTTTTTAAATGTAATAAATAAAATTGAAAGAAAATATTGAACTTGTGTTTTTAGTACTATACAAAAAAATATGAGGGAAAATAAAAAATTCATTTTGAATTAATGAATTCGTATAAGGAATGAAAATTCAACAAATGATAGGATTGGGAAAATTTATCTGTTTTTCTCCTTTGGAATTAGCTTCATCAAAATGGTTTTCATCCTCTTATGCTCTCTGAGATCTTTTTAACATGGTTCAATAGTTGATCTTGATATTCACTTTTCTTCTCAAGGATTTGACCTTTTCATCTTGATCCTTAAGAATTTATGCATGTTCTTTCAAAATATTTTCTTGATTATTGAGTTTTTCTTCAATCACTATTCTGAGATACCATTCCCTTATCCAATTCATAGCCACTGAATTATGAATTCCATTATGGTAATTGACTTCTCCTTTCCAGTTAGTTTGTTCGAGACATATAATTTCCTCAAAAATATTGTCGAGATCATTGAACTTTCCATCATTATTATCAAAATCATCCATCACACATTCCTAAAAATCATCATGAATTCTCATCTATTTGATTTTTTCTTTGACCACTTTTTTATTTCTATGCCCAAAAATTTATGATCATCATATCCAATGAAGAAAAATTTGAAATCAACCTCAATTATGGAAAATAAATCCATTACCATGGTAACTGAATCTGATTTCTAATTAAACAAGTGCTAAAGTAACTGGAACCTCAAATCTATACTTGCAAATAACGGAATGTTATCAATTAGCTTCTTCAAATATTAGACTATGAAGTCATGTCCAAGAGAAGAAGATTTTGAATTATATTGATTGGTTGGTGATGATTATATCTCTATCACTTTATATTTTCTCTTAGCTGAACCACAAACACATTTCTTTGTCACTACGTGTTTTCTTGGTGTATCAACCAACACATGTTTCCCTTATCAACACTCAGAATAATTTCTTCTCTTTTTGGTGATTCATGTTCATTATCTAATAGTAAAACTATTTTATCCTACTAAAAATTTTATATCATATAATATTCCACTAGATCCTCTTAGTGAACAATTACATTGTTGTCGCTATCGTAATTAGTTAGTTTATTCAATTCTTTGTGACCCTGTTCATATTTTCTTAAGGTAGCAAGTATGGAATATTCATCTTGAGAAGTCCGGATCAAAATTTTTTTAGAAGGAATCCCCTTATCATGATAAAGATCTACATGCCTTATGACATCATCAATTTCATCCCATTTTTAATTCTCTTCTTCTTCTTCTTCTACTTCCACTTCCTGCAAAGATTTATTCATCTTCTATAGGTTCCAGAATAACTATCTTCTTTCCCGGACTCTCTATGTGTACTGGTTTAATGTGAAATTCTTCTGGTGCCTAATGATGCGCAAGGATTTTTTTATAGCCTTCAGATGATATTGAACAATATCAACTTAAAAATTTTTCTTATTTTATTTATTTTATTTTTCATTTTTCTCAAGATCCTCAACAACCATCAACTTTAAAGCTTTTTCCACACCAGGGTCCAAGACAAAACTAGGCTCCCCTTCCTTCATATTCTTCTTTTTTTCTCTCCACTTGGAAACCACTTCACCTGGACAAGTATTTTCCTTCATTGACATGGGTGGGATAGATTTTTTTCCTTTCCAGCAAGAGATTTGTCTTACTTTTACGATTCTTTTACATTCTTCTTCTTAAAACCCTTCTTAGAAAGCTCACTTACTTTTATTTTCTTTGATACAGATTCTATTTTTGCTTCAGATAAATAATAAAAATCTCTAGATTCAATATTGAAGCCAACCTTCATCGTTAAATGTGTGTCATCACTAAACAAATTGAACTATAAATTACTTGAATAGTGCTACATGAGATTTTGAATGAATGAAGATAGGGAACTATGAGCATGGAATGAATGGATAGATACTTAATAATTTGAGATTGATAGTTCCATTCTTGTTATTTGAAATTGTATGTAAGATATACTATACAAGGATAATCATTATATGGTTTATTAGATAATCTAGAATATAAATTTCACTTTTTTTAGGGTATCCATATCCCCTTTTGATTGAATGATAAATATTTTTTCATGAGTTTGTAATTTTCATTCTCAATATGGGTAGAAAACCTAGACACTTCTTCATAAGTGGGTAGTTTATTATCATCACTAAAAGAAGGTTCTTAATTTAATTATTCATAGTATTTATCATTAATATAATTTTTATTTAAAGATAAATTAGTGATAGATTCCTCATATTGTAACTTGGCTATTAGAAAATGATTTTCAATGCGCAGTTTGGCTAGTAGACCAAGATTCTTCTGACTAGAAGATTTGTACTCTGAGGATTCATCTGAAAAATCAAAACCACCAGCACTCTAGGTGACAATGGATTTCAAGAAATTCTTATCATTATCCTTGTTGTATTTATTTCTATTATTTTTATAATGCTTTTCTTTTCTATCTTTTTTTTAAGAATATGACAATCTGGCCTCATATGCCCTGCTCTTTTGCATTCATATTAAGAGGATTACATGTCGTTATTGTATTTTCATTCTTTAAACTTATATCTATAAAAAAATTAATTCATTAAAACTATCATGGTCATAAATTGAAAAATATTATCCAGTTCATTTTCACTATGTTCACTTTCACTAGATTTGGATAAAATAGTTACTTTATTTGACATGGATCATGTAACACTTTCAAGAGTCTTGACTTTAGTAGTTTTAAAATCTACACTTCCATTTCCTTTTTTCTTCTTATTCACATCAACATATAATTTAATTCATGTCTCATATTGAAGAATAGTTCCAAAAATCTCATCAAGAGTAATTTTAGATACCTTCCTATTCTCATCCATTTCTATTCTTTTAGATTACCACTCATTAGGTATGATATCTATAATCATGTCCATATGTTCTTCATCATCTAGACCTTAATCAGCCATAGATTGTAAACTATTAACAATTTTCAAAATCTATTGCGGCACATTGAAAACATATTCTCTATAAGGAAACAGAAATCCATGACATTCTTCCATAAGCATAGCACTTCTAGTCTCAATCACTTTGGATGTACGAAAACGTGTAACATCCAATTTCTTCCTGATACAGTTACCCGCTTCACAAGAGTAATTCTTACTATATATAATATTGGTTATGGAAAACAAAAAAGTATAACGTACCATGTATTTTAGTTGATATTCTGATTTCTCTGGATAGGTAATGGTTCTGATATTTTTTTCATGAGTTTTTTAGCCTCCATTAAGAATAACAAAATCGTCCACTCCTGTATTAATAAAAAAAGTCATCATACAATCTCTCCAATAATCGTAATCTTTCCCATAAAAAATATGTGGTCTAGTAGGATTTAGATTGTCAATATATCCAACATTAATTCCTATCATTCTTAAAAAATATCATTCCATAGAAACTTGTTAATAATTAATGTTTTTAACAAGGATAAAAAGACCTAATCATTGAAAATATTCAAAACAAATAAAACTTGAGAAATAAAACTTATATGTGAATTTATGTATTTAAGAGATTATCTAATACATTTTATAGGATCAAAATATGAATGCAAATACCCAATTACAAGAGGGGGTAAATAGTATGTTTCGAAAAATTCATTTTTACCCTAAAGGAAAACTATTTTTAATAGTGTTAAATAAGGTAAATTCAAAAAACCTCTTTTATTTCTACAAACATGCTATGTTTTAGAAATATGGTTCTTGAAATTAAACATAACAAATGTTTATATGGAAAAGATTATACCTTATAGAATAATGAATGGTACTTATTAGAGCATAAAAAAGTCCATGAAAGTATAAGAAGGCTATACCTTATTTCATTATAAAAATACAACAGAAATAAACTTGAAATATAAAATAAGTAACAAGTATGAACATTTTTATCCCATAAAGAAGGGTATCCAGAAACCATGGATAAAGGTCCCTTGTTTTATAAATTCAAGAATGTATGTCTTTCCCACACTAGGGTAAGACCTTGATATAAATTTCAGAATCTCTCTTGCTATCCTCAAAATCTCTTTAACATTAAGATAGTCAGCACCTTTGTCATCCTATCAATGGAAGTCCTTGAACCATATGGTAGTTGGTACCTCTATCTTACTATCCCTATAATACTTCGATTGATCACAACAATACTTATAGTCCCAAAAATTAATATGAATTTTTTTTCAATAAGCACAAGTCATGAGAGTCTCTCTCTCTAGAAATAACATCAGAAACATGTAATCTCTAGAGTGATCAATAAGTAATTTTCTATTTAGAGCTTGTTCAAATGAAATCCAATTTATAGGTACTTCTCCAAGAGTCAGCTACCTCCTACAACAGTCATATTTTTCCATGAATCTCTGAGGGACCTGTACACGTGTCACTCAAACAAATTTTGGTTATAAAAAGATTATATGACATCATTTCATAACATTAACAAGTGCAAAGAAAAATGAGGTTTATTAACCAAATATGATATTTGAATTCTATGGAAAAATAATGTTCGGGGTGTATCCAAACAAACATAAGGAGATTTTAATTCATGGATATTCAGATTCTTTTTTTCAAGGAATTTGGAACCTGAATTATATATATTTCGGAGTCTGAATTCTGATGAATTCGGAGTATGAATTCTGAGGAATTCCAAGTCAAAATTATGAGGAATCCAGAGTCGAAATTCTAATGAAATAAGATTACATATTATGAGGAATTTAAAGTCGTAATTTTGAGGAATTCGGAGCCTTAATTTTGAGGTAATCGAAAAATAAATAATGAGGAATCTGGAAACCGAATTCTATGGAATTTAGAGTCTTAATTCAATGGAATCCAGATTCTAAATTCTTCGGAATTCGGAGTCCAAATTTTAGAGAATTCGGAGTCTGAATTTATTATAATTCAGAACCTAAATTCCAAAACTGAAAGCCAAACACTATATATCTATTTTGTATATGATTTTGATGTTATAAAAGTTATACCAAATTTTTACACTTTGGAATAAAATTATTAATAATTTGAGAGACTATAAAATTAACAACGAAAACATACGTAAGTATAAAATTTTCTTGTGGAATTAATCGTTTCCACATTTAGTTAAAATATAACTTGCATTAAGGTAGAGTATTTGTGATTATCAAAACCCAGAGAAATGAAAAATTCATAAGGAAACCTCATTGTTTCAACAATTATGAAATTTGAATCTAGTATTAAGGTTCTTTAATATGAAACTAATCACGATTCTTACATTTAATTTGAAAAATACTACTAGAACATCCCATAAAATTGAAACATCATTAATAGTGACATTATCTTTAGATGTATAAAAAATAACCGTGCCACCATCTTGTGCCTCTTCATGATATTTCCTGTGAGGCCATCGATTTGAATAATTCCAAAACATTCCAAATATGAATCATGCATTGATAAATCAGTTCCATCTAGTTCTGGATGTTGATTAAAACCGAAATGAATAATGTGAAGAACATATATTCTAGAAGTCAACCACATCATGAATAATTACATGTAGGTTGCCTAAATCCTGAAACCATATTTTAAATCCCTGACATCTTAGGACTATGATTTGATACATCCCTATAAATATACTCATAAATATCTATATGGATATTACTAATGTTATGTCATTCTAGTTTCTAAGGGTAGACTAAAACATTGCATTGATAGAAGCTATAGGGATCCAAGCTTAACATAAATTCATACTCCTTCATTTTTTATGAATATTCAACACACTACAAAACTAAATACGTGAGGGCCATTATTATATAGTGTCATTAAAAACATGGAAGTTTAATATTCTATCTTTGTGAAAGATCTTCAACATCTCAGTTCAGGATCTTCCTAATTAAGTACTCATACATTAAACCTTTATTCATACACTGGGGAATGGAAAAATAAAAAATTGGTGATCTCAGATGCTCTATATGGTAAAAAGTGATAAATGTAAGAATAAAATAATAATAATGGTATGAGAAACTGATAATAAAATAAGAAGATCATATTCTACATATCAAACATCATAATCAAGAGTCAGGAAATAATGAATGGATGTTCATTAAAAATGATTCACAATGAAATATGGAGCTTAACCCATGAGATCATAAAAGAATAATAAGACATGGAATTGTGGAATAAACCTATGAATAGAACATCCTATGTGAAGGATATTTACTAAGAACCTCATATCATGATAGTCATAGGGAAATCACTACTACACCTACTTTTGTCATGTGATGTCCTCCCATGTACTCTCTTGTTTCAGGTATGGGATTCCATCACATGTACCCCCTTGATCGATGCATGGGATTCCCTCCCATGTACCCTCTTGTTTCAGGCTTGGGATGACCGACCAAGTACCCAATTATTTTAGTCTTGGGGTTTCTTATTATACACCCTCTAGTTTTAAGCATGGGATCCCCTCCTCTATACCATATTGTTTATGGATTTGAAAGCCCTACCATATATATTTTTTATTTTTCCATTGGGATAAACTCACATTTACCCTTGTATCTATGATTACATTTTCCATTACCCAATGAATTAGTGGTAGATATAAGTTATAACTATCCCATAAAGAAATCATACATTCATTTTTACAATATAACAATACATTCAAAATATCATAACCCATAAAAGAGATGGGTTTTATAAAAATCATATCAGAACCCATGAAAATAAATGGGTATTATTAAAATATAAACCTATCAAAATGTGTAACAAATTTATAGGTTTCTTAATCTTTTCCTTATATAATAACTATGAAAAGGAATTGGGTTTTAGAATAGTTTTATCAATGAATAACCTATAGAAGAGAAATTGGATTCATAAATCAAATTTCATCATAACATACAACATTAAATGATATAATAATAATGGTGTCCATAGACGATATCCCTAGTAAATAATAAAACACCACAATGAATTTTATCGTTGATGAGAAAGGATGTTGAAGGATCAAATGAATCCTTTTTTATAGAAAATAACCATTCATTAAAATTATATTTTAGTAACATAACTAATCTTCAAAATCCTTTTCCATGAAATAACACTTAAAAATATTCAATGTATTATGATAAGAATCATTTAAAGCATCTCATAAAAAAAATTTCATTCCCACTTGGAAAGATTCATTTTAAATCATATAAATTTTTAAAATATTCATTGAATATAATGTTGAAAACGTATAAAGAATTCTTTAAATACCATTTTAAATGGATTAAAACAAAAAATAATTTAAAATAATTTTCCATGAAATATGGATTGTTATATAATTTAAAATCATTTTTAAATAATTTTTGAAATTAGGGTTTCGGAATAAAACCGGTTTTCGGACAAAGAGAATAATAAAGTCTAATATTTTTATAAATATTTTATTAATTATCATAAGTGCCAAAGAGTGTAAAAAATAGTACCATTATATGAATATATCCTGAAAAAATGGATAATAGAACACATAAGAGTTATTTAGATTTTGATTATACTATTTCATCAATGGGAACTTAATCATAAATAATCCCAATAAATGATGACATATGAGAAATACATGGTGACCATATTGGTAGAATTAAATCATAATTCCCATTATTGAATAACATTTAATAAATAATTATATATCAAAAAAATAAATATTTACATGATATAACCTTTAAAATGGAAGTATAAACATAGTACCAAAGAATATTGGTTCATAATAATTCATGTTTCTCGAAGAAGGGAAATTGAGACAAAAATTACTTTACCGATTTGGTTACTTTGGAACCAAAAATCACATGAAAGAATATCAGAAAATCAATATGTAAACACCAATAAATTTATTTATTTGAATGAAATATCAAAATATACAAGCCTTATATACACCCTAGAAATGAAGTTATTTTTGCAAAATGAATAATTCTTAAAGATATAAATGTGAGGCTTGAAATCTCTTAATACATTAATATCATTAAAATTATAGACCTCATAAAATAATAACATCTTTTGAATGTTTCAATTTTATAAAATAAATTAAATTCGTTATATGACATATCATAGGGAGGTACATACTACAGATAAAAAGAATGAGCGGTGATTAGAAAATATATCTCAGAGAAATTAAAGCGAGACAAGAAAACCATTACATTAAGTATCAAATCTTTTTACTCGTTAAAATGTCATGTATAATAAATATAATTTTATTAAAAATATACTAAATATACTAAATTATTATATTTCATAAAATATATTATTTTATTTTGACATTATATTAACCATTTATTAGTAATTTTAAGTTAATATTATGTTTTTGTTAATATGTGCTTGGTTTTTCATACATGTTTTTACTTGTAAATATTGATAATTTTTTATAGATCACGAAATAAATAATTAAATAAATTAAAACCTTATTTAAATATATTATATATTATGTATCAAATAATTTATAATAATCTATAAAATGTTAAAATATTAAATTTAATACACTAATAAAGGAGATGGTAGGTCGTACGTACACGTGAACAATTTTTACTCTTTCTTGCCGTATTGAGAGAATGAAAGTTACTAATATATATATATATATATTCTCAATATAATATAATTATTATTTCATATAATTCATATAAATTTATTAATCCCAAACATAGTTTATTCCATTTAAATAGTGAATTAATCACATCGCTTTAAGGAGGCGGTTGTACACACATACACAAATAAAGTTATCACAGTGTCATGAAACTAAAATAATTAAGGTACACATTATATAATAATTAAATAGTCATAAATAAACCCAAAATTTCATAAATTTCATATAAAAATATATACCCTATAATTATTTAAAATAGCGAGAGGTGTTAACGGAAGAATTTACAACATTAGTTCATGAGGTGGTTTTCTCCAGTACACACGAACAACGATTGTGTATCCCATTCGATGGAAGTGTGTGAGAGTGTAGGTAGAAACATTAAAAAATATCAAAATATTTAGGATATTATAATTATTAAATAATTATTCAATAATAATAGTTGAGAGGGTGGAGAATGAAAATAAAGCAAAAGTGATTGTTGAAGGACATTACCCCTTCTATGGGTAATTCTTCAAGGTTTCCACCAATAGACAATCATGATTTTAATTATGACCAATGTGATTATTATTTGATGATTTGAGTAAAATTGAAAGCTTATTTATTCATGTTTGGGATGATATAATTGTCTTTGTTGGTGTGAATTATCGTGGCGGTTGAGTTTCCATTTTTAGTGGAGTAGGATTGACATTATTCTAAATATAAAAATGTAAATACTATAGAGAGGTCTCCCTTACATCATGTGAAAAAAATAATTTTAAATATACTATAAAATGGATTATATTGAATCAATATAGCTAAAAAATGAATTTTTTTTATTCTCTATATGCTATTTTTTCACACAAGGTAATGTTACCCCTAAGTAAACTCGTTTTACCTTAGTAGTTATAAAAAAAATAAATTACAATCATTGATATTTTTGGTCAAAACCTCAGTTAAAATTATTATAAAGTATAAATTATTCTTCATCAAAATATGTAATATATTTTTAAAATTTAAATCACATAATTGGATGAAACTAATTTATAATTACACCAATTGTTATACTAGGGATGTGAATTTCTAAAGTAAAATGTTCAAAAGTATGAAATGTTTTCATAACTAATTTAAATGTGATACTAGTTATAATGACCAAATTTGTATTAATATATATATAATTGATCTAAAAATATGTTAAGACCAATTTATAATATAATTTAACTATATGAATAAATTAGTTGAAACATTATTATTTAAATAAAATTATGTTTTTTTTTCACAATTCATCAAAATATGAAACTAGCATGAAAAATACCAAACATTCACCCAAAGTAAAATTTTATGATCATAATTTAAATATAATGTTTATTTTGTCAATGATATAAAATAATAGTAATGTTTATATGTTTCTAGTCAAAACTTATTGGTACATTATAATGGTATAGGAGTAGATTGTTTATAGAAACACAAATAAAATACTTGAATAATGAAAATAATTATAAAAAGAAAAACTGATTTTCATTGGAGAATTTAAATAGTTTTTATAAGAATTAATGTCACGTTTTGTAGCCATAGTGGCTCATGATCATAAACTACACTCCATTAGAGGCTTCATCCAACCGTATGTGAATGCAGGATCAAAAGAAAGAGTAATTTGTGATGTGTAACTTAAACAAAAAAAATAGTCATTGTTGGAGTTATTTCAGTAATAAAAAATGTTATTTGTGCAGTGGATTAATTTGAATATAGAATGAATAATACCAATTTCTAAATGGAAGAATAGTTTATGAAATTCATGTTAGTTGAATTGTTTTTGTTAATTAAAGTTTCAATGTCTGTAGCAACAATGAGTGGTTATAATATGTCTTCAACATCATCATCGTCCTGGAAATGTATCATGGAGACTAAAATACAATTATATAGATTAAAACATAGTAATGAATTTTTAAATATGAAAATTAAATCTAATCGGTAAACAAAACATGGTAGTAGTTATTGAAATGAATATTCTAGGAATGCACATTACAGGGACCAATGAATTGCAATATATTGTGACCTATTTCATTAGTGGATAAATATTTCATCACTAGAAAATATAAAAAACAATAAAAATTTAATACATTGTGATCTTATTAAACTGAGTATTATGGATTTTTTAGTACAGTTTAACAAGAAGGAGTATATTGAATGTATACAGATAGGAAACATCAATGAAAAGTTGTATTAAACAAGAATGATTTTATAGTATATGAAATATAGGAAATGAAAAAAATAAGTGGAAGATAAAATGAAAAAAAGTCAACTATTTTATACATCATATCAATGAAACATATCCTTGGAATATGTTATTGGAATAATATTTGATACTTCCTATCAGTGGAATAGAAAATTGGTAGAATAAATGAAACATGAAAACAATGAACAACAATATTGTATATATACTAAAAAAGGCAATTTCAATATTACGTTAAAATATTTCCAGTTTTCACATGATATAAAAATAAATAAGAAACGGACTAATGTAGCATATAGTTAAATTTTGTACTATTGTCAAAATTATGAAATGTAAATTGAATAAGATGAAAACTAGAAATATTTAGGGTTAAATGGTTTCCTCAACGATAGAAGTTACACTAACTATATCAAAAAATACACACCACGAAGAAGAATAAATTTAAAATAAAGTGTCTGTACTATATTTAATGTAATACATATAGCACAACATGTAGTAATTCAAAAAAGAATAATGAAAACAATTTACATAGTGAATATTTATGGTTAACATGTGTTTTCAGCATCATATTTCACCCTTTTTTTGTTTTCCTATTTAAAGTTTACCTCATTATGGTGGGTAATTTAGTAGATTTACATGTTATAGCTATTCTTTCCGGAAATATTTTTAAATTAGCTTTCAGAACATCCCCATTATCAAAATAATGTGAAAACCTTTCTACATAGATATTATTGTTAGAGGAAATTTAACATAGAATCAACAACAATTGAAATCAATGAAACTCGTAGTAGATCTTCAACAATATTTTGTTATTTACCAGTACATAGATATAGTTTGAAAGAAATGTTTGTTTTTTATATATTTTAAATACACCAAATCCATGTAATTATAGAATGTGTTCTTATAATAATGTAAATAGTTTATAAGTCAGTGAAGATAACAGTTATATACACAAGTAGAACACATGATCAAGAATAAAGTATTTAATTTTGTGGAAATATATGATGTCCTAGAAGAATACCTAAAAATGTGATGATCCAATCATGATATATTAAATGGAATATATCAGTAAGGTGATATTCAATTTTTAGAAGAACATATTGAAAAAATTGAATGATATTTACCTAGATATAATCAACGCCACTTCTTAATCTTGAAGACCCACTTCATTTATCAGCGTGTATAGTAAAGGGGAAAAATATAATTTTTTCTAATTTGTTTTCTTTTGAAGAAAATAGGTTCACCATTAAAAATTGATGACACTACATTTTTTAAATATACATAATTTTATTCATAAAATTGTATTTATTATTATCTTATGAATATCAAAACAATTTTATTAGGTCGAGAAACATTTTATTGTATATATAACATAAAATTTTTATTAAAAACAATAATAAATTGTGGGTTTTTAACGTTTTTTGATAAAATGGTGTTTGTATATAGAAAAATAGTTTTCATAGAAAATGAAATTAATTATTTTCAAATTGATCTACAATCATTTCTAATTAATTCATGACTGAATGCCACATTTTGAATAAATTAGTAAATAATATTTTCAGACATTATTATATATTATTCATAAAATTTGTTCCAGTAGTTAGGTTTTAACCAAAATTATATTAATATTATATTTTAGTTTGGTAAACATGGAATTTCATGCAATGTTGGATATAAACAGAACTTGACAATGTAGGTAACACAAGAAAAACATAATATTTTGTGTACAATAATATTATTTAATTGGTGTGTGTAGTCCATGCCTAAATTGGTGTCATGTATAATGAAATCCAAACATAGTTCATTCATAGAACCATATATATATTCAGTGATGTATGAAGTGAAAAATATTATATTAAATGAATTTTTTTCAAAAACTATCACATTGTCAAAAATGAGTACCACATATGATGTGTTTTTAGAAACTAAACACTATGTAAACAATGAAAATAAATATTCATGCAGTCTACATGTGAACACTCAAAACATGAATTCTTACCACTTCAATAACCATTAGACTCATGAGAAATAGATAAATCTAATGGAGATGGTCTTCAATTGGGGGGGGTTAACATACATTGGTGGCCAAAAATAATATCTCCTTTATTCCAAGTCATATGCACTATATTTCCCATCACCCTACATGTAACACCCTGAGATTTTGATAATTGTTGTTTTTTGAATTAATTTAACATTTCAATATATTTCATTTCACATGACCCTGGAAATAGTTATATATATATATATATTAAAACAATTTTTAAAACAATACTTTCATATTTTGTACCAACTTGGGTTTCATTACATGCAACTTGGCTAGCGCTACAAGCAACACCAACTTGGTGTACGATGCTGGAAACATTGAGTTTCTAAAAAACAACACTTTTTAATATTTTAATTATTTTAATTAGATAATTTAAAACTAGAATTTAATCATATTAATAACTTTTTTTTAAACATTCTTGGTTTGTATAAATAAAAATTATTGACAATGAAATATAATATTCATGGTAAATCCCCTTTATGTTAAAATTTTTGTTTTCATGAATGAATCACTTTTAACAATAAAATTTATATTATACACATATATAAATTTAATTGAATAAAATAAAATTAATTTTTGAATTCATAACTTTGAAATAATTTTAGGGGGATTTTTGGTATTATATTTGAAAAAGATCAGTTTTGGATAAATAGGGAAAAAATACTATATTTTAGTTAAAAACTACCTTTTGTCTAAAGAAATATTATGCTTAAGGATATTATTAATATTTTTTATTGTATGATTAGATGAATATTATATATTTAAATACAATTTAATCTAGTATAATGAATTTCACTTCAAAACTGAAAATCTTAACAAGCTTTCCATCTTTTTCCTACTTTAAAACACCTTTTGTTCACGTTGTTTCGGGATTAACACTGAACATAATTTTTATGCTTCTTTGATTGGAATTTCCAAAATCAGACATAAAACACTGTATTCTATGTTATAATTATATTATCATATAACCCTATTATTTTTGTTACAAAAAGATTTGTAAATGTGATTATAATTAATCACAATAGTTGAGGCCAAATTATGATTAATTAGGGACTAAACATAAAAATTAAGGGCCCAAATTACCTATAAACATTCCCAATAACCATTTTATTTCCATATATCGTCCATAAACCTTCCATTCCTGAGTATGGTTAGTTCTTATTCCTTTTTAGGTAACAAAACATGCACAACTAATTGGTTTCTAAAAATTCCATGTGAGTCCTTTTCCTTCCGTAGAATAGGTCACCAACTATACCCATTCCTTAAAGTTCTCAATACTTTTATGATAATCCATTATGTACCCTTGTATTATCCTAAAAATATGACCTTATACCTTCAATTATACCATTGGGTGGAACCCCTCTTAAGGAAGCCCTTTGGAACATCCCAAAAGGATTTAACCGTTTAAGAGGTAATTTCTTCTCTTAAACTCCTTTCCATTATTTTCCTTCTCCATCACCTCCAATATCAATTTTAAAATTTTCTGTAACAAATCATTTATAATCAATATACTAGAATTTCTTTATGAAATCTTTCTGACCTAAAATTACATAGTTTTATCCGATTGATGTTCGATATTCTGTTTTTATGTACGGTTAACTACTGCCTCATGAAATGATTTTTATTCATTTATCCTTTAACAACAACCACAGTGGACCTTAGGGTAGGAAATATATTTATATAATTAATATGTTATTGTTATTATGTATTTGAGCGTCTATAATCCTTTTAAATCACATATATTTTTACCTTCTATTTGGTGATAATCCGATGATCTTTTTTGAGGAAGTGTGGACTACCCCCCCTTAAAGCGATGTGATTTATTCCCACGCCCCATAAAATTTATTATTATTGGGTTTTATGAACTTATATGATATATATGATATTTTGATGATACTTTAATAATTATATATATACAAACATATACATATGTCATTTACATACATTCTTTCAATATGATAATAAAATGGAAAACAACATTCATGCCTACGTACGACTTACCAACTCAACGAAAAGTGTAGTCCGTTATGTACATAATTATTCTATAGATTATTATAATATACATATAGTGTATATATTTTATATTAATATCATTTTTCATATTATGTAATTATTATATATGTATAAGGATCAACAATATAACAAATTAAGACAACTGTGAAAAACAAAAGGGAATATTACATGATGTAAAACCTTAACATATGATCATTATAAAGAGGGTATTATATGTTTATAATAAAACTAGATATGGTAAAATATATATGAAATATTTCTTGGTAAATTAATTATAAAAAACATATATTTATTATACAGGATTATTGTATTCATACTTAGAGATTCAAGACCATGGTAAGGGGATTTCATCTAACTTTAAATCTCTGTTAGATAAATATTAAGATCACTACTTCTTAATTTTTTGTGATTATGTACATACCATGATTTTGTTCAATGTTCATTACACTTAATCATCTGGTTTTTCATAAATCTATTTTATTTTCCTTCTTTCAAGGGGTTTATATTTCACAAGTTACAAAAATCGCTAAAACAGTTTTGTATCAATTTGACTTCTTTAAGAGTAGTGTTTTTTTAAGCACATAAACACATTTTATTGCTTTATATATTTTAATTTTAGGTGATATATCCTAAATCTTTATCATTTAATTATATTCTATTATTAATACACTTTCCCTTCATTACATGGAGATTATGAGCTCGAGTTACCATGTTATAAGTGTTTGTTGAGGCAATCCCGTCGCTTTTTGAGATTGGTTACATTTATCCTTCATTTGATGAAATAATATGTTATATATCACAAGAACATCCATGAAAATCATTATCCTCTAGTTTTTAAGGATATAAACAAGTATTGGTACCATATTTATATTCATGGGTAATAATATTATTAATAAAGGGTATTAATATGATCGAATTTACCAACTCTTTAGGCCAAAATGTATATTACTTGAAATCCATGTTTTATATATAAGGGTTTAAAAGATTAATTTATTAATATCCATTGATAATTAAAATAAATTTTCACATTTTTTCATTTAAAAATATCCAAAAAAGAATACTCTTGTCACTTTCCAAACAAGGAATATTTTGATTCTCTTTACAAAGAAAAGGGATTATTCTTTAGACCTCATACGCCATTTACAGATTTACCCACCTTCATTTCATCGAGAAATCATTTTCATTTAAAAAAATATAGAACAAAATGTTATTTAATTAAAATTTCATTGAATTTATTTTTGCAAAATTATTTCAATCAACCTAAATATGATTTCAAAGAAAACTGTTTTCAAAATATTTTCAAGTATATTTTACATGTTTTTGATATGCATTCGAGGAAATGCTATTAAAAAAATTTCATTATTATTTATTATATTTTAAAGGAAAATTGATTTAATTTTTTTAAGTATAATTTTATAATTTTTTAAGAATTGTGGTTTTCAAAACGTTTTCTTGTTATTTTTTATATGTTTGAAATCTGTTTTCAATGAATATGGTTTCTAAAATGTTTTGATCGTTATATAATAAGTTTTCAAGGAGAATAGATTTCAAAATGATTTAATAATTTTCAAGGTATTATTCTAATAAATTATTTTCAAATGGTTTCTTGTATTAAAAATACTTATTCAAAAAATAAAAGATATTATCATCAAGAATTGTTTTTAAAAGAACTGTAAAAATTATTTCCCATCTAAGATAACAACCATTTGTGTTGATCATGTATTTAAGGTGAAATTATTCAATGTTTCCATTCATATTATTTCTTCTAATGGTTTATTTTCTTAATATAATGATTTCATGAAACCCATTTCTCTTTCATGGGTTATATTATTTTAAAACCTACTTCTTTTCCTATGTTTTTATTATAATGAAATGATTCTGAAACCTTTCTCATTCTGTATGTTATGATATGTTTACATGTTTATGAAACAGATTTCATTTTATGGGTTATTATATGTTTATTTATGATCATGTTTCACATGTATGTATGATTTAATTATATGATTTGTGGGACATATATCTCCATCCAATTAATTGGGTAATTATTTATATCTAATGAAATAGATAGTGTTAGAATGAGGGTTTAATTAGTTTAGAAATACATAGCTGGAACAAGGGTTTAATCAGTTCAATATTATAGGACGTGAACAAGGGTTTACTTGGTTGAATAATTTAGGTGTGGAATGAGGCTATACATGGATCAATAATACAACATTGGAATGATGGTTTAATCAGTTCAGTAATATAGGGATCGAATAAGGATTTACATGGTTCAGAAATATAGGGATAAAATGATGGTTTACTCTAGTAAAAAAAATGGTTGGAACATTGATTTACATGGTTCGGTAATATAATAATGGAATGAGTGTTCAATTGGTTTAATAATATTTGGCGGGAATGAGGGTTCACTCATTTATGTAATACATGTCTCTAATGGGGGTTCAACTAGTTCAGTAAAGGAATTTCTCCTCTAAGATGGTATCAGTAGTGATTCCTTAGCCAATATGGATATTATATTATATTCTCATGTGTTTTCCACAGTTCCTTATCTTATTCTTATAGTATTTTTTCATGAAATAATATATTTATTTTATATTATTCATTTATTATAAACTTCTAATCATTATTCATTGACCGTTGATATGTAGGGTATGATCTTCTATTTATAGGATCACATTCTCGTACCCTTATAATGATGATTATAATTATTTTCATCCATTTTTTGCTATTATTAAGCATTTGAGCTCACTCCTTTTAATGTTTCCTTTCTCTAGGTATTGAAGAATGTTTTGAGGTAGAATTACTAAAGGAGGATATCTTTATGGGAGATGATGAGGATATTTCATCCGGATAAAATATTTTGTTTCCATGTTTCCAAATACAATAAACTAATATGGTCCCCTAGAATTTATTTTTTTAATGTATAGAATATTCATCTAAAATTATATAATATAAATGTATGTTTTTCCTTGGTTTCTATAGTTGGTATCAAAGGAATGGGGTTTTAAACCATTTAGACACTAGGATGAGAAAAAATTTATGAGATTCTTGGTTTATTTCTAAGAATATGTATAGGTATTTCACTAAGGATAAGTTTAAGGATCAGTTAACATTTATGAAATTGTCTTGGAATTTTGTTAAAGGATAGAATTAGTGGTTTCCAAGAAATAAATTGTTTTCTTGATACTACAATTGGATGTGGCTCTAGAAAAAATATACCTAGGGGTAACAACTCTGACAAGATGTTCCGAGTATTACTTCGGTTAATCTGGTGCACAATAATGGGCCTTACAGTGCACCCTATTTGACAGTCCTGGGGGTTGTACATTTGTAATTTAATGACACATCATTAACCACCGTAAGGTATTTTAGATATAATTGAGCTATGAATAACCTGTGGTAAATCTATGGTGTCATATAATATGTAAGGTTTCATGATTTAGATATACTATATGTAATTTTTTCTGGACTATGATTCCGGTTTAATAATTATTTTTTACACTCTTCTTTTGGTTTTGGTCAATGGAATGAACATAAAGGGAATTGGTTAATTTTGAATGTGATGTATGATTTTCTACTGAGTAGTCTAATGGATTGACCAGGGGATAAAATGATATTGTGATTATGCCAAATCATCTTCCACGATATATGATTAAAAATGTTAGATTTGGGGATATTTATAATATGTCGAACAAGAAAAAGATGTACTTTAATGGTAAGGAACATATAGGAATGAAAATGTAGCTTCTTAAATGTCCAGAAAAATGAATTAAGAATCTTGAGGAATACCTCAAATTGAGGGGAAGTTGTTATTTATACGGAAAAAAGGATCATAGAGTAATGAGTGGTCATATAGTTCTATTTCTAATATATGGAGATAATGGTAATTACACAATACAATTCACAGAGCTAGGTATTTAATACAATTCCATGTAAGTAAATCATCCATTCCAAGAATTAAATTTGAAGGATTGATGTATTTATTTATTTGGATTCTAGAATTATGAATGGTGAATAATGTATGGATTATTCAGTTGATGTTTTTATATGGATTTACAAGAATATGTATAATGGTCATGATGGTCTAGAAATGTGATTTCATCGACATGTGATATTTTTAATATGGTAAGCTAATCTTTAATTAATGCCTAACATCAGTGTAATGATATTTGGATAAAGATATACTATATATGAATAACTAAATTGGATGGTCCAAATTACCTCTAAACTGATTATTGGAAAAATGTTCTATGTCATCAAGGATGAAGTTTACAACTTATTGGAGTTAAGGGATGTATCCAGTAATAACAATAATAGGGAATCGTGCATGTTTATAAATAGGCTTTATGATTATTCTTGTTATTACCATGTTTAAAGAGAATATATGATGAGGTTATTCACATGTTTGGAATGTGAAATCCAAGGGCAAATCTGTGATATATAAGGGAATCAATGTTAATTTGATTTCATAACATTCATTGTAAAGACATGAATTTACATATATTAGAGGGGTTAGGAGGTTTACCATTTATGAAAAGTTTATGATAAACAACAGATTATGTTAGTAAGATTAAAGAGTTTTCTTCAATAGAAGGATTTATGGATATTGGATATCCAGTTAAAACTACATAGTGTTGATGGTAACTAATGAAAAATAGGATGTCATATCATAAATCTCATTATATTTTTTTACATAATCAATGAAAAGATAACAATTTTTTACATAAGGTGGTTATGTGTATCAACAAAAAATAAGAGTGACAATGTATTGAAACCCTGAAAGTATATATTTAAATAAAAGCTCTTTATCATTTATTGAATTCAAAAATGTTGTCCAGTACCTACATATTTGATGAATAATAAGGTCTCTTTGGTCATTATTGATTTATAGATTTATGGTTTTTAACATTATCCTAATCTTGTTCTCTGGAAATCCCCATCTGAACATGCGGGTATGAGTTTTCATTCATATCCATGTTTTCACATTCCACATATGTTATCCAATGTGGATATGTATATAAATGCTACGTTGGGTAACAATCATGCTTCCAAGATTCTATTTTTAAGGGAATATATAGTATCCATTTTTACAATTTTTATTTATATTATTGAAATAGTAATGAATTAAACCCTTGAAAATCATGATAAATTTTGAGGGAAAAATTCCTTTTATGGGGGTGAGATGTAAGACCCCAAGATTTTGACTAATATATATTCTTCAAAATTATTTTATCTTTTCAATATTTTTCCTTTCACATGACACTATAAATAGTTCTTTATATATATATATATATATTAAAACACTATATCAAACATTCCATTCACATGATATACCAACATGGCATGTGATAAACACAATACCAACATGGCTTGCGCTACAAGCAACACCGATTTAGTGTACGATGAACACATCACAAGGTTTCTATGAAGACACTATTTTTATTATTTAAATTATTTAAAAAATATAATCATATCCTAGCTGTAAAAATTATTAATAATTCAATTTTTAAATATTGTTTTTTCATATAAAAAAACATGTTGATAAGGAAAGATAATATTTTTGGTAAAAATTATTTATGTAAGAAAAATTAATTTATTTAATGAATCACTTTTAATAATAAAACTAATATTATAAACCTTATGAAATAGAATTTGATAAAATAAAAATTATTTTTGAATATATTACATTGTAATTTTCGTAGGGTGAATATTTGGTATTTTTTTAAGAAATATTAGTTGTTGATGAATAGTGAAAAATAATGTTTTTTAGTTTAAAGATATATTTTTTTATAATTAATTATTTATAATTAATGACATTTTAATTATTATTTAAGTACTTATTAGATGAATATTACATATATTTATACAATGCGATTCATTTGAATAAATTTCAATTTGAAACTGGATATAAAATATTAAACACTTTTGATCTTTTAACAATTTTAAAACCCAGTTTTCTCATACAGTGTCTGGGATTATCATTAATCCTAATTTTTCCTATTCTATGATTTTTATTTAAAAAATCCTAAATTAACCATTTATTTAGTATAATATTTTCTTCCTAGTAAGTAATTTTTAATTCTTAATCAAAATTAATAGTATAGGCGAATAAAATTAATTACAACATTTAAGGCCAAATTAAGGTTAATTTGCTTATAAACCTTAAAATTAAGGGCCCAAATAACCAAGAATCTTTTAAAAACCCATTTGATGTAAATATTTCAGCCATAGACTTTCCAATCTTCATTTTTTTGTTATGACATTTTTTATGTAGAAACATGTGAAAACCTAATTTGATTCTCAAAATTCCATGTGAGTCGTTTTTCTTCACTATAAATGTACACCACATATACCCTTTCCTCACACCTCTCAAACCATTTAATTTTTTCCAATATCTACCCAATTAGCCTCCCATAAATCCTATGTTTGACCATGAATCTTTCATTTATGTAGAAACTCTCTCAAGGAAGCCTTTTGACACAAACCAAAAGGAGTTACTCGATTAAGAAGCAACGTCTTCTCCCAAGATCCTTTACATTATTTTCCTTCTCCACCACCTCCACTCTTTATTACCTTCCTATGTTAAAAAACAATATCATCAATATACTAGTACGTTTTTATAAAATTTTTATGACCTAAACTTACAAACACCTCCATCTAATGGATTTTGAACGAACTATTTCTGTGTATGTTGGACTATTGCCTCACAAAATGATGATTGTTCATTTCTCCATTACCACTAATGATGGTGGACATTATGATTGAAAATCTATTTATATTTGTAATATATTATATTTATTATTTATTTAATCATATTTATTCAATTTAAAACAAAGATCTTTTTACCTTCCTTCTAGTGTTAATGGGATAATCTCGTTTGAGGAAGCATGGACTACCGCCCCCTCACAGCGATGTGAATCATTCACACACCACATTGAGTGTATTAAAAAAAGTTTTAATTAAAAGATATGATTTGTATGACATATTCATGCAACTGTAATAATAAAATATATATATATGTGTGTGTGTGTGGGTGTGTGTGTGTCATTTAAAAATGATCATTCAGTATGACAATAAAAACAGAAAACATCATTCATGCATATGTATTTCTTACAATCTCCATAGACAATGTTTTATATTATATACTACCTTAGTATATAAGTTATTATAACATAATAATACTTGATATAATTGATATTTATATCATTTTTCACTTTATAGAAATAGGATATTAGTATAATGATAAATGATATCAGAATTTAAGAGACATGTGATGACCAAAGAGAATATTACACAATGTAAAACTATAATATATGATCATTAACAAGAGGGTAATATAAATTAATAATAATGCCACAAAATTTTATATATATAATAATATTAATATTTAAAATTTTTATAATGAAGCTATATTTATCATTCATGAAGCCTGTATGAGTATAGAGAGAGTCCTCTCATAAGGTAAGGAGATTTCATCTCACTTCTAATTTCTCTAAGAAACATTTTTTGTTCACCACTGTTTCTTTTTTTTTTGGTGTATGATCTACCAAGGATTGTGTTATATTTATATTATGTGTAACATTATGCGTATTAAAATATTAATTTTATTTTCCTTCTTTCATGTAATTTATGTTTCAAAAGTTATCAAATAGGTAAAACACATTGTTCTCAATTTTTCTTCTTTAAAACCCATGTTTTTGTTATGCACATAAACTCTTTATCAAGGTGCATATATTTTAATTTTATATTATATATCAGGAATATCTATATTTTCAATATATTAGATGTTTCATGTAATTTTATTATCTCTAATGGATAGTATGATCCCATGTTTCAATGTTTTATGAGTGTATTGAGGCAATGTCATCACTTTTTGGGATTTTTAACATTTATTCTTCCTTTAAGGAATTCATATATTAAAACACTCAATAAAATAAATGAATAACATTATCCATTAGTTATTTATGATATAATAAAGTATTGGTACCATATGTCAACTCATAGGGACATTATATAGTTAATAAAGAATCTTATGTAAGACATATTTTACACACTCTTCGGTCGGAAATATCATTTTCTCCAAAACCATTGTTTATAAAAAAAGGTTTCCATGAATAATTTATTAATGTCATATGATTGTTAAAAAAATATACATATTTATTTTAAAAATATTTTCAAAATAATATTCTTGTCACTTTAGAAACATGGAATCTTTCGAGCCTCTTTCCCCTATAAAATGAATGTTATATTATCCTTTTATGACATGTACAGATTAACACACCATAATTTTTTCAATGCTCTAATTGCATTGGAAAAAATATTAATCTTTAATAAAATGTTTTAATAAATAAAATTTAAGGATTTTTTTATCAAAATGATTTCAATCATCGTTAATATTTCTTCTTTGAAAACAATTTTCAATATGTATTCATGTATTATATACTTGTTTTTGAACTATTTTCAACGAATGGGTTTTCAAAACATTATCAATCTTTTTTTAGAATTTTTCATGAAATTTTTTCACAAATTTTTATCAAACTACTTTTATATTTTTCATGTACAATTATTTCAAAAATGTTTTCCTATTCATTTTATATGTTTTAAAAGCGTGTTCATTGTAAAAGGTTTTTAAAATGTTTTAATGATTAATTTATCTTCTTTCAAAGAAAAATATGTTTCAAAATGATCTCATTTGTTTCCAGTTATTTTATATTAAAATTCTTTTCAAATAATATTTTGTATTAAAGAACCCTTTTCAAGTATTAAATGATATTTTTCTCATGAACTATTTTTTAATGATCTTTAAAAATTATTTCTGATATAAGATAACATCCATTGGTTTTTCATATGACTTTAGGTAGAAATTAATCTATGTTTAAATTTTTATTCATTCATTAAATTTATTATATTCTGAGGTCATGATGTTTTGAAACTCGTTTCCCTTTCACATGTTATATACTATTAAAACCATGTTTTTTTCATTGGATAATATTATGATAAAATGATTACGAAACACGCCTCTTTGCATAGATTATGATATGTTTACATGTTTTTTATTCAAATTTCATTTCACGGGATATGATATGTTTATTTATGATCATTTGGAACATTTATAAATGATTTCATTATGTGATAGGTGGGACTAATATCTCCCCCGAATTCATTAGAAAATGATTTCTATCTCATGAGATAGACAAAGATAAAATGAGGTTTTCCTCAGTTTAGTAATATATGGATAGAAAGAGGGTTTAATCAGTTATTCAATACAGGTCTTGAACAAGTTTTTACTCCGTTTAGAAATACAGGGCTAGAATGAGGGCTTACTTGGTTCAATAATATAGTGCAGGAATGGGGGTTTACTTGGTTTAGTAATACATGAATTGATAGAAGGTTTACTCAGTTCTGTAATACAGGGCAATAATGAGGGTTTACTTAATTTGGAAATACATTGATGAAATGAGGTTTTACGCAATTCAGTAATACAAGTCTAGAATAAGGGTTCACTTAGTTCAGTAATAAATGGATGGAATGGGGGTTAGCCCACTTTAGTAAAGTAATTTTTCCACTAATATGGTCTTAGTAGTGATTCCTTGGATACTATGGAAATCATATAATTTTTTATGTGTTTTTCATAATTCCATGACTTATTCTATAGTTTCGATTTCATGGCTTATTCATCTTATTTTGTATGATTCATGTCTTATGAACATATAATCTTTATTCCATGATCTATGTTATATTCTATGATATGCATGGTATCACTATTGGAAAATAACCTATACCCATGGTTTGAACTGTGGTTATAGCCCCCAAAACTTTGGGTATAGCCTATATCCATGGTTTTGGGTACTTAGGGCACTGGAGGAGTCGTGATAGGTTCCTAACCTATACCCATGGTATTTCTAAAAATGGTTATATTTTTTTCCACCGTGTTAAAGCTTCACCTAGGCTATCAAAGTCTTATACCCACAGTTTTAAATCCATGGGTAAAAATAGTGATAAAACGGAGCCAGCAGGTATTGAACACGCAACGTCCTACGACCTTCACCTGCATTTCAAAACATCTCTCCATTTTATTTAAGCCATTTATATATATATATAAATCTCTGACTATATTACGAAAGAAAACACATCGGTTTTAGAACCCGCGTCTGACTTAGGGAGATTCCAGTGCTTAACCAACCAATATGCATTAAGTTCACCTATATATATATATATGTATTTATAATAATATATTATTCCTTGTCTATGTATTCAAAAAATGAGGCTAGTGGGATTCTATACCTCAATTGCTGTAACAAACATTCAATGCCTTACCAACCATGCCGTAAAATGAATATGTTTCTCTATTTCTATCAACCTTAATATATTCATTCAAACCGTGGGTCTAGGATGTAAAACCATGGTTATAGGTTTTCCCTCCAATTTTTTTTGTTTCCCGTTCCTTTTTTTTCTTCCATAATTTTGGAAATCTAACCCCACGGTTTCAACAAACCATGGGTATATGCCTTCGAAAAAAATAGTTACCCCCATGGTTTTGCCAAAACTATGGGGATATGCCTTCGAAAAAAACTCTTTCCCATGTTTTTGGAAAAACCATGGGGATAGGCCTTGAAATAAACACCTATACCCATGGTTTTCCCAAACCGTGGGTATAAATTACCACACTATACATATACCCATGATTTTCCTAAACCGTGGGTATAGGGTGCCCCTATACCCACGATTTTTCCCATAACTATGGGTATAGGGATATTTTCTAGTAGTGTATGATATTCTTTTTATAATATCATGTTATCATACCCTTATACTAATGTTTATTTTTAAGTGCCTCCCTTGTTTATCCATACTGAGAATTTTGGCTTTCCCCTTTTCATGTTTCATGTATCCAGGTTCTAAAGCATGATTCTAGGTAGAACTAATAATGGTGGAGATCTTTGTGGGGTATGTTACAGATCATTCGCTATGATAAATGTTTTTTTGTCCATGTTTCCAAAGACAGTAAACTATTACGGTCCAATGGAATGTATTTTTTAATTTACTAAAAATTCATCTGAAATAATGTAATATCTAGGTATGTTAATCCTAGGTCACTAAAATAAATGGGGATAAATTAATGATTTCACCACCACCGTTCCATCACATTCTTTAATGCATCTACAACACACTGATTCGAAGTCATTAAAATGTCAACTATGAACCTGGGGGTTCAATCACACTCGAATATGACCTTAAAATTTTAAATTGATGACTATGTTGGTCAATGATGGAGAAAAAAATAATAATGGTGCAAAATAAAATCATAAAGATCAACAAAATCCGTGAACATTAAGATCTTATTGAATGATGATAAATTAAAAAAATGGTTAATATAAGGAAAAATAATTATAAGTAATCATCTATGAGAATTTAAATTTATTACATATCATTAAAAGATCCAATGATAATAGCAATTAGGGAGATATAAAGATAAACTCTAAAAAATTAATGAATGGTGGAAATCCACAAAATAAGAGGAAATAAATCATGAATGGATTGATCATTGGTGAATAAAATTTCGTATGGATAAGATGCTGATGACCCCAATACATTTTTCCTCTGTCTCATGGACCTTGAAAAATTTTCATTATTGACCTATGTTCCAATGTATTCAACACAAAAATAACACTCCACCTCCTCATCTCTAATATCACATGGTTAGAAAACAAAACATAGGTAAATATCATACTTAAAAATATATATAGACATGGAATTAAGCTTAGGTAATTTCATTAATTAAATATATAAATTATTTTCTCCCATTATATTCCTAACAAAAATAACCCAAAACCAAACATCTGATGTTGACCAACATTATATAACACATAGGGTAAATTCTTTTTTCTCGAAAAAACATTTTTATCATATTTCTCATATGAGGTCTCGATCAATGGGAAAACCATTTATTTTTAGTAGATTTACATCAATGATTTAATATATATATATATATCATATTTAATTTGGGGTCCTACAATAACCAAACATATCTTCAATACCTAAAACAAATCCAGATATACAGATAGAAATATTAAAATAAATAAATAAATAAATAACAAAAATTGAGATGTTCCCCCCTCATTCAAATATTTTTTTATAAAAAACCACTAGCTAATAATGATTATGACTATATTAGCCACACAATTGACTCTTATTATACCAAGATCCCTTCTACACACTATTGTTCTACAAAACCACTCAAACCAGAGGTCTGGAACAACCATGCCATATTATTTCTTGATTGTCCTTAATCTACACCTATAACTCCAAGAAGGTATATCCATATTTGATGTCTAGCCCCCCTAGTAAATACTGTGCATTGGTTTATGCACAAATTTCCTTATCTTTGTCATGTGAAAGATGTCATGTACACTATATTATGATGGGGGAAATGCGATACTATATGAACCCTAACTTATCCTCTTTGGGATCTGTAATTTTTTGATAAAAATCGATGATGGTTTATTCCATAACTATTATTCTTCAATCCACTTTGTGGTGGTATCTTCTAGGAAACGTAGACTCACTCCTCTAACTCTAATGTTCAATTGTGTGAATTTTTTTAATATTTATATCATCTTTGGGATCACTTCATATACTAAAAAATCATTGGAACCTTCTATATCATTTCATAGACTAGCTTTATCCTAACTAGTGATGTCTTCCTAGTCTCAGTCCAATATATGGGTGACCTACAGTATAGGGCCCATGGCTTCTAATACTTGAATATTATATTTTTTAAGAATATTATTCATTATATTACCTAAGAAAACCCCTAAGGACCATAATATTTTAGTATATTTTGATACATGTAAAATAATCATGTAAATTTGTTAATGACCTTCAACATCTCGCATATTTCTCATCTCTGGAATAGCCTATGTAAACCATTCTTTAAACATTAGGGAATAGAAACTTAGGAAAGGGTGATGTCACATTCTTATCAGGGGTAAAAATAAGATATATTAATATAGCATCATATGAAGTAGTAATATAAAGCCAGAGGTATGTGATCATGAAAATTACATACAATATTCATACCCAACCTATCATGGATCATAAACATGATCCATTGCATTAAAAATTTAATTTTTGAAAAGATGGGACATAAGAGTGAATAATCATTATAAATTATTAAAAACCATAAGATGGTTTTTTAAAAGTATGTCACCTTTATAAATATAGAAAAACATTTCACTTTTAATGGTTAACTGCCAAGATAATTAACATAGTGGATAAGGATGGTCTTATTTTCCATTATGGATCATTAAAAACCATTTTTTTATGTTGGATTAATCCATTTGACTTGATTCCACTTTTATATCATGATATATGAATCTCTACCCAAATAGATGGATAGATATGTAAATCCAACCATTCAAAAAATGATGACCATATTTATTTATGATAGAGGACCATAATACTTAACCATATCATAACCAATGACATGAAATTTAAATCAAAAACATTTCATCATATCAAAACCGATGGAATGGAGATAGGTTTCATAATCATTTCCTCATAGTATATCCAGTGAATAGAAGTGAGTTTCATAAAAACATTACCCATATAAAGAATATGGGTTTCATAAACATCAATAATATAAAAAATTAAGCCGTTTAGAGGGTTAATATGAAAGGTACCCTATGAAAATTTCTCAAATAAGGCATAAGTAACACCAATAGATGAAATCTTAGAAGTAAATAATTTTAAAAGGGTCATTTGAAATAGTTCATTATGAAAATATTTTTCTCCTTTGAAAATTACTTTTGAAAAACATTAATCATGGGGAAAACCATTTTATTATAAGAAACCAATGAAAATATATAAATGAATCATATAATTAATGTTTTTTCTTGGCATTGTAATATTTCATTCAGGTTTTACATGTTAAAACATTGAATGCTTTCACATTTTTAGTAAATTCCAAATTAAATTTTCATGAATGCAACATGATAATTCTATTAATTTTTTTTAAAAAATTATCATTCATGGGTAGAAATTTATTATATTTATTATTATTTTATTAGTAATAAAATTTTGAATATTTTTTTAGAAAATATATTTCTGAAAGAAAACTAATTTCTGTTTAAAAAAGGAAATAATGTTGGATTTTCCTAAAAAAAATTTCTTAATTATATTAATTATTAAATAGAGGATATTTGGAACCATCACTTGAATATGTCATGAATAACTAGAGCATATTAAAAAAATTTAGGATCTATTTTAGGTAGGTCATGTGGTTTTAACATTAGATTCTTAATAATAAATAATCCATCAAAATTATTGGTTATAAAATTAATGTTTTACCACATTAGTGACATTGAATGTTAATCCCCAGGAAATAATGAAATAAAATGGAATAAAAAATAACATTAGGGTGGATACATTTCATATATTAAATGTTAATGGGGATTTATATACCCCTTAGAATTTAATATTGGTTCATAAAATAACATACATCTCAATGAAGGGAAATTTAGAAAAAATTACTTATTGATGTGGTAACTTTTGAACCGTCAATGACATTAAACAAATATCCTCAAATAAATTTATATATACCATTAATTGTATTTTAGAATACTCATAAAATAAATTCATGTTCAATTTTCACCAATAAGAATGAGGTTTTTAATATAGCATGTATCTCACAAAAGTAAAAATTGAAATGAAAAACCCTCACCTTAAGTATTGGATTCCATTAAACTCATTCAAGCATCCTATTATTTAGTTTTTCTCTTTGGATTTTCACTAAATTCATAATATATAATCTTTTAAATAATAAGTCTTCTTGGATGAGATGAGTGAATTTTGGATGTGATTCAGGAATACCATCATCGAGCCAAATGGCTTGAGAAGTGTGATGAAGTTTGGGTGAGTCAATACCACATTATTGTTGAGGAGGAATGTCATTATAATAAATTTTAAAATGTATTCAATATTGGGTTATGAATATCACCTCAATTGGGTAAATATATATTAATTAATGTGGTGGAGGGGAGATATGGTTGATCCAAACAACCAACAAAAAAAATATTTTTTAAACATTTTGTTCATTAACTCATATGTTTCATTATTTTTACCATCATCATTTTTTATTATGTTAAATAGTTTTATAATTTATTAGTTTGTCATTTAAAAAAAATAAAATTTTCCTTACAATACCATTTGGAACCAATGATTCTAAATATGAAATAATTTTTATATATTAAATATTCTATGTGTGATGGAAATAAATTTTAACATAATTTTATGTTATGTACAAAAAACAATTCCTTAATATTAACCAAGGAAAATAATGTATTAAACCTTAAAAATATATATAGTCATTATTGTAGAAAAATTGGACAACGAAGGAATCTAATTTTATATTTATTAAAATATAATTATTTCTTGGCTGAATATAAGATTTTTTAATTTTTTTAACAATTTAATAAAATATCACTTATTATACAATAACATTAATGCCAATTTTTACATTATTCATTTAATTTTAATTTAAAATATATCAATAAAATTATGGAATTAGAATAAATTATTCTCACACCTTGGAATAATTACATACTCATCGAATAAATTATGGAATGACAATAATTCATTCAGTTGACTGCACTTTTAATATTTTTATTGCCAATTACATCAGTTAATTGTTTAATAAATAATTAGAATTTTTATAATTCATAAGAACAAAAAAATTAATTTATATCTAAATGTATAAGATTGTTATATGTAAAAAATTCATGGAATTCCATATAGAGAGTAATGTATGTTTTGGAACTTAGATTGGAGAATTATTGACCAAAAAATGGCTCTCCTTTAAATATATAAAATTTAACAGAGAAATACCATTATGGTAATATTTTGGGTCCCCCTTCAAGTATCTATCTTGAATCACAACCAAAACCACTACTATATTTATTTTACAAATCATAATTTTCTTTTATCCTAATTATATATTAATTCAATGAAGAATATTGAGGTAAATATCTTCTCAGTTCTCTAATATCTCTTATAACCACTCTTCACATCATTATATAAAAATTATAATAATGGATAGATTAATAGTTATAGGATTTAAATATTTTTTTGAGTTTTTGTATTAAGGTGTTTAAAACCTTCATCATGACATATTTTAATCATTTTATTCTAATAATCCTTTAACTACAAGTCTTATTGTATTTATCTCAATATCATACACATATGTTTTGTGTAAATTTATCATTAATTTTTATTTCACCTTAATTATAATATTTATATAATCCTCTTTAAATATGTAAATTTTATAATATAGAATAGGTTATATTTTTATTCAAAGGTAATTTATAAGATAAAATTTTATTTCCAAATGATCAAAGTGTTATCTTGAACCAATAATTAATTTTAAATTTATAATTATTAATTACTGACACTTTTTAAAAATATTTTGGGTTAAATTGATCCAAGAGTATGTTAGTTTTATTTTAAACTGATTTTAAAAGATTAATAAATCCATTATTATCATTATTATGAATTTTTAGTATGTTTTAAAATGGATTATTAGATATAATAAGGTAAATCTACTCTTCCATTTTAGAAATGATTTTTCAATCATCATAGATTAAAATAGTAAATAATATTTTTAAATTAAGACGATGTATAGAAAATTATTATTGAAAAATAATGCAATGGTAAAATAATTTTTTGGAATGTTTTATGATGTTATTGATTTTAGAAACATAATTGGTTTCATGAGGATTTTTTCTAAGGTGAATTATGGTATACTATCATGGTATTTTTAAAGGTGGAACTCTTCATTAGTAGATTATTGACAGGGTGGATAACTGATTCATTAATGGTAGTGCAATCCATAGTTTTATGTCTGGTTATTCTTTCTTATTTAAGGTTTTTACCTTTGTGGATTTGAGTTTGATACTCTTATAACATGTTAATATATGTGAATGCTTGTTTCTATTTTACACTATTAAACACTAGGATGAATGTTATATGATTTAATTTATTTGAAATTATATATTTTATTTAATATTTTGTGATTTTAAAGGATATAGGTATTAAGGATTAAATAATTTCATAAAATATTTTCATTTTAATCAAGTAGATTATTTTTTATATTTATCATAAAAATGGTTTTTATTATAAGAATTGTTTCACTATATTAATGTAATGTCCCAGATTTTACATGATATTTTTTGGAAAACTATATATAATTATTTCGATACCAGGGGATAATATGGAATGTGTTTCACAGGCATGTGGTTCCTAGAATAAATGTTTGATATATCATTTTTTTATTAAAAATAGTGCGTGAGTAGAGTTTTAGTAACATCAAAACGGGTTCCTGAATCGGAAATCTGAGGGATCCATTTAGCATAGAATAGTAAGTTTAACCTAGGTGGTTCCTAACATCAGTCTATGCTAGTCAACTAAAAATGATAATTTATGGATGTTTTAATAGAAAATTAAAATATAAATAAAAAGTTATTTTATTATATTTCTTTAATGTTGCACAATGACTCAACAACGATGTGATGCAGTAACTCAGTGACGCTGCAATGCGGGATTGTGGAATCAATGATATGTGTTTAAAATGTTGAAAATTTTTAACAAGTTTCAACCATTAATCATATGTAGGGGAAAATGTTTGACTTATTAGCACTTGATAATTCCTCCATGGGGCCTTGATGTTTCCCTGAGGCACAGAGAAGGATTCTCTCCCACTATTTTTGATGAATGACGAATATCGATAAATGATGTACTGATGATGTTCATTGGTCAATTGCCTTAAAATAAGAAATATATAATCTAAATTATCCTTATTTAGGTAGGGGGTTTATTTCATAGTATTTATTTTCTCATCCTTGAAATAAACAACCAATTCAGATCATCCCACGAATTGTTTCATCCATCAATCACTCATTCTTGCGGGACAATTTATTTTCTTGGAATTTTTTTCTAGTTGATCATTCTTATATACAATTTTCTGTATTTGAATTTGATTGTCATTTTTCTTAATAATTTTAATATTATGGACTATGGATGTCAAAAAAACCACTCATGTCCATTCATTAGGATGTTAATTGTGTTTTCCCCATATTTTTTCTAAGCATTATTCGTGATTTTCACATTAATATGAATGGATGATAATTCAACCACCATTTCTTGGGGAAATGACATAGAATCAGGGATTAAGCCTCAAGATGACCTAGAAGAGGTTCTATAATGATGAATACAATTGGATAAATGTGATATGGGAGATACCATCACCCAGTCATTTCTTGGGGGAATGGGTTTCAACTTGCATTCAAGCTCGTGGCGACAAAGAACGCGACATGAGGTTCCCAAGTGTGCTTCTGTTCTGAGGAACAGTACACCAGAGTGTGCTCGAAGACCTGTAAATGGGAATTCTCTAGTGGGGGGGGGGGGGGGGGGTTGCGACCACATAATCGAAGGTGGCCTCATAATCGATGGTCAGTGGTAGTGAGGTCGTGGGTTGCAATAAAATCCCTGAGAGCGCAATCCACGATGGTGCAGACCCGTGATGTGGGAGGGCACCACATTAGGTCGTCTGGCACCCAGTCTCATGAACCACATGAGGGAGAAGCGAACGACTCTATGGCCATTCATGTGGATCTAGACCGGAGACTGATGTTTCCATGTCCTGGTGGATTGAACCAGCCTGTGTCCAGGTAGAGAGAAACATCCCACATTTGGGTGGACCGGACAGGACCACGTTAGAGCGGGACGGGCCTAGACGGAGTGGGTTGGGTCGGACCAGTTTTTTGTACCTACTGGGGTAGGTTATACCTTATGGGTCATGTTCATCTGGCCATGAGTTTCTCGAACCAGTTCAGATATGACCCTGACCCAACTGGCCCATTTTTACATAAATTCCCATAACTCTCAAATCTTTTATCTGTTTGATGATTTGTTTGCGATGTTGGGACCCATGTGATGTAGAAGTCCTTTAGAGATAATCTACAAAAAAAATTGATGATGTATGTAGTATAAAATTTTGGATAGAGGATTTAGTTCTCCCAAAGTGATCACACTATGGAGGGAAACATGTGACTTGTTGTGATGTATACATAGTGAATCTCCTATAGAGATTGTCTCTTTTTCCCAAACAGAATGTCTCTCCCTTGGGGTGTGTCTATTTAACCCACACAAAGTTTGTATCTTATAGAATGTGTCTCCTATGCCTATAAAGAGTGTTTCTCGAGTGCCAACATGGGAGTGTCCCTCCTGTACCTATATGGAGAGTATCTTCTACACCTACATGGAGTGTGTTTTCAACACATATACACAGTGTTTCTCCTACGAAGACCCTGAGTGTGTCACCATGGATTTCTGATATGCGTTGACATTCTTAGTATATGTATCATGGATTGATCTATCTCTATTGAATCTCTTGATTTTACTTATTGGGGGCTACACTTCATGTACCTTTTTGGTAGTCTGCCTTATGTATTTCTTTGTGGGTTACCTTTGTGGTTTGGAGTCCCTATTGAGTATTGATTTACTAACCTATAGATGGGATTTCCCATGAAAGGTTTGTTTATTAAATAAATTTTCCAAAAACATTCATGGAGTACATGATGGGCTATCGACATGGTTGATTCATGGTGACCTGACAAATGTGGTACATGTGACTTTTAGACTACTTACTATAACCACCATTCTAGTTGGTACTTCTGCAGATGAGACCAAGGAGTTTGTAATTTTATATTTTAGTTGGGATTTTATTCTAGCCCATTTACATTATAGATTGTTCTATTAATCTCGATGGTTTTTTTAGTTGGTTCCATTTATGTTTACTCTGTGTTTTTAGTTTCAGTTCATTTCTTGTGGATGGGTGCATGTGTACAAGTTTATAGGAAAATACACCCCGGTTGCAGTAAATTATTAATTGGCACTAGTCTCTAGCCCCTGGAATATGGGAAGCAGGGTTTGGGTTATCGAATAACAAGCCCCATGGGAAGGGTCATGACAGACTAGTATCATAGGTTGGCCGATTGTACTATTATTTTTGGGAAACCATGTTAAGTGTTTTGAGTTCATCTTTTAAGCTATAGAAGCCAGTGTTGTTGTGGTGTGCAGTGTATACATACACCAAGACTATAAATTCATCTTTCCAAATTGGTAAAAGAAAACATTAGTTTCATGGGAAATTAATGATTCATGCAACATATAGAAATTTAGTGTGTTCTCATGTCCATCTCGAGTCAGAGTATGCTCATCCGGTATACTATATTAATCATGGTACATCATGTTCGATTTCAATATAATTCCATAGATGTTGAAATCCTTGATTCTAGGGAATGACCCTGAAAATGGTCCACCAAGAGATGATTCATTAGTGTAAGGACCATTTCTAGATAGATAACCTCTTGGTGTTGTACCAGGGATACCACCACCTAGAGAGAAGTAGTTCCTACCGACATTACCTGTAGAGGATGGCCGCATGATCAATGTGTTTCATGTGTTCTAGAGAAATTAACCACATAGGTTCTGAGGATAGGAATATCATTAGGTATTTTTTTGACATTTTGGAGTTGGTGACATTATGTTTCAACTTGATGAGGATGCCTCTTGACCAGATGGATATCCTCGCCATAAGCCTTCTACAGGGTTCGACAGGGACAAGGTGGAGCAGGAAAATCCTAGAACACAAAGAGGAAACTATCTCCTAGATAGAATTTGAATGTATCTTCATATAGTAGTTCTATCTGGAAATGTTACACTCTTTGCATATACAATAAATCCTACATCTGTAGTAGGGCAACTAGACAGTGGCAGAGTACTCAGTGAGAATAATGGACCTTTCTCGGTACTCTAAAGACATAGTATGAGAACCATTCATTTGGGAATGTAACATTGATAAGAGATTATTCTAGTATAATATGGTATAAATTATATCCCTTAGAAACACTACTCATGTTGGGGTGATGTATTGAGCTCTACTTGTAGATATATCTCTTGAAGAGAAGGCACTGACTGTGGGAGGTACCACTGGGTGCTTGGAAGATGCATCATATATAGTAGGTAACTGAAAGCTGATACAATGGTCGAAGAGGAAAATACATTCCATGGGATGACCCAAGGAAATGTGATCAGTGGTTTGGGGGTTATAGGGATGAATAGGTCAATAAAAGGTGACGTTATGCTACTCGTGTGGTGGTCGGGGACATGTGGATAAAGATTGTTCTGACAACATTACGAGCAACCTAGAGATGGTGAAGGGACATCCAAGGAATTGTACGAGGTAGGATGAGGGTGGTATACTAGGAGGAAGATGTGGAAGAGTAGTGGGATGAGATGAAGGAAGTGGAAAGAGGTTTGAGGCACTACACCACCACGATCCCCAGGTAGTTCACTCCGTGCTCCGGGAGCTGGTGGACAAGGGAAGGGAATCTCTAGGAAATTGAGTATTATGACTTAAATACTCCTTAGATGATTAGAGTATGATCTTTTTATTTTCCATTCTATATGTATTTTTGATAGACATGTGTTATTGTCACTATATTCTTCTCGTGGCCTTTATTCGAGACATGTAGATAGTAGTGAAACTATTTACTCAGACCCTATACCTAGAGACTCCTACATGAGGATATTCAACAACCAGACATTGGTTTCGACAGTGTGCCCTTAATCTTGGGGAGTGAAAGTTTTTGGTGGGATCTCTTGGTAGAAGAATTGAGGCATTACGACGTCATTTTGGGTATGGAATTGTTATCCACAGCTCATGGTCAGATTGATTGTTTTAGGCACACAGTGTGGTGTGTCCATAGATATGGGATTATGTTTTCTTTTTTCTGTGAAATGGAAACACAAGAAGTGCAAGATGAACTTGAATACAGGAGTGTGCATCTGATCATACATTAGTAAGCCAGCATGACCCTTGGTTCTATGGAAGAGACAAGAACAAATATTCTTGCAACAATGGATGAGTATGGGGACCTCTTTTTGGATGATATTATAGGACTACCTCCTCATAGAGAGGTATTATTCTACACATACATATACCCCAAGATTACATTAATATCTACACCATCTTATAAGATGCCTCTTGTAGAGCTTTGTAAATTGAGGGTATATTTGGAGGATTGGTAGAGGAAAGGAATCATGAGACTTAATGTTTCACCATGGGCATCCCCAATATTGTTTTCCAAGAAGGAAGACAGGACATTGAGGTTGTGTGTGGAATTATGGTACCCAAATCAGGAGCCTGTGAATAATAAGTACCCACTACTGAGGATGGATGACCTCTTTAATCAACTGAATGGAGGGTGAAAGTTTTTAAAGATATACATTAGATCAGGGTATCACCAGCTTCGAGTGCGGGATGAGAACATTTTGAAGATGGATTTCAGATGTCTCTACGATAACTATTAGCAAATATTGAGGCCTTTTGAAGAGATAAATACCCTATAAGTGTTCATGGGACACATGAACAAGATATTCCAGTATTACCTAGACATGCTTTTGTAGTCTTTGATGATGACATCCTGGTGTACTCGATGTCTGAGGAGGAGGATGAACTATAATATGGAAGGTCCTGGACTTATATCGAGATCATTAGCATTAAGAGAAGTTCTCGAAGAGTTAGTTCTGTATACTAGAGGTCCACATTCTAGGAAAAATCATTTTGGAGGCTGGAGTTTCAGTATATCCAGCAAAAAATATAGGTAGTTCATGCTTTGAAGACACCCAAGAATGATACAGTGGTGTAGATTTTAATTGGGTTTTTGGGTACTACACGGGGTTGGATCCCAAATATTCATGAGTAGTCGCATCCATGAAATACTAAGCATGATAGGAGACACATTTCGTATGGATGAGAAGTGTTAGGAAAGCTTTAAGTAACAAAGAAAGAGTTTGATGTGAACACCCATCCCAGATTTCCAGAGGGGAGTGTTGAGTATATGAGGTTTTGTGACACATACACAACTAGGCTTGGTTGGGTCCTGATACAAGGGAAAGTAGTGATTTCATATAATTCATGGTATTTGAGACCACACGACAAAAAATATATTACCCATGATTTTGAGTTGGCAGTGGTAGTCTTTGCATTGAAGATGATGAGACAAAACCTTATGGGTAATTGGATTGTCATCTGCTCAGACCCCAAAGGTCTCAGATATATTTTTTTATCAGAATTAATTGAACCTGATCCAATGGTGTGGTTTAGAGTTTCTATAGGACTGTGAAATCCATATATTCTATAATTCTAGGAAGGATAACATGGTGGTAGATTCTCTTAGTATGAGATATAGTTTAAAGCTACTGAATGAGGACTCAAAGTATTTCTCCTCAATTTAGATATCCTTCATTGATGGGGATGAAACATCTTATCTCATGTCGATGGTGGTTACCCCTCCTCATATACATCGCATGTGGGAGACACAAATCGGGGAAGTTATATGTGAGAATAAATGCTCTTAAATGTATATAGGGAATTCCCCTGATATATATTCAAAAGGTTAGGATAATTACATCATTTTCAAAAGACGCGTAATTCAAATTGAAATTTTATGGGAGGAGGTGTTGAGGGAGTTTCATACATCCCCTTTAGCGGTACATAGAACTATAGAAAAGATGTACCATGTCCTCTGACCATTGTTTTTTGGGCCAGGGATGATGAAGAAATGGAAGATTTTGTCTCTACATGCCTCCATTGTTAGCAAGTGAAGGCTGAGCACTTGGTTCTGGCAGGTTTTACTCAAACCCTTAAGGTGCAAGAGATGATGTGGGATAGAATATAGATGAAAATTGTGATGGGTATACCACGTAAATCTAGAGGGAATGATATAATCATTGTGATCATTGACAGACTAACTAATTCGGCCTACTTTTGAGCGATTTTGGAACAGGGTTCAATTAAGAGATTAAGATGGCTCTACATAACGATGATAGTTCGACGTTATGGGGTACCATCGATGATTATCTCAGATCATGATTCTTGTTTCATATCCCTATGGTAGAAGGGATTGAAAGATTCATTTAGTACTAATCTAAAATTGATCATTACATTAAAATCATGAACATACAATGAGGCAGATTAGAAAATTCAGGTCATAGAAGACATGGTACAAGCTTGCATCCTCAATTTGGGTAGTAGATTGAAATATCACCTACCCTTGGTCGAGTTTTCATAGCACAAAAGATACCACATCACCATCAATATGGTACTATTTAAAGTCTTATATAAGATACCTTGAATTTTTCCACATTGCGAGATATACCCCAGAGAGTCAACAGTCTTGGGCCTAGATTTTGTATAGGCTACAACAGAGATGGTTCAAGTTATCCAGAAGTCGATGAAGACTATAAAGAGACAACCGAAGTCCTGTAATGATGGGAAAATGATATCCTAGGAGTTTAAGGGGGGATACTATATATTGTTTCATGTATATCCTAAATGGGGGATAATGTGATTCCATTGGGGTGGAAAGTAATCTCTGAGGTTCATCAGAAACATTCCGATACTATGTTGACTGGGAGAGGTGGGATGTCACTTTGATAAACCTCAACAATTATCATATTTGGATTACAACATTAACATATCCCAACTGTGGAGATACATATATTACCCTTTACACATCATTGATTGGGGTGAGCTAGACATTGATGATGGGAAGAATTTTGTGGCATACTGAGTGGAGATAGAGGATCAAAAATAGAGGACCCTCCATTGGTGATTGATTCCGCTAGTGCGTGTTTGGTGGAAGCATGGGAACCTCCATGAGATCATGTGGGATATGTTGTCTCAAATTTTTTCTCAGTACCCAAATATGTTTGTTTAGCTATTGTTTTGGTTTTCAAGATTGTAAATCTATAAGGTGGGGAGAATGTATTCTCTCAAATTTTCAATGTATTTTTTTTGAAATTTTCAAAGGATTATTTCAAGACAAGGTGCTAAGAAAACATATGATTCTGAGGCATGGAGTGCCAAAAATAAATGATCGAATTATTATTTTTTTATTTATTAAATATATAACTTGTGTGTTGTTTTAGTAACTTCAAAATGAGTTCCTAGATCGAAAATATGATGGCATAGTTTAGATCCAAAGATTGATTTTACCATAGGCTGGGACTAACATTGGCCAGCACATGTTAACTAAAAAGTAATTTTTTAGCTATTTTAAGAAAACAATAAAATAAAAAAAAAAGTTATTTTATTTAATTTCATCAATGTTATGTAGAGACACAACAACACTATAATTCAGTGACTCAGTGATTCTCTAATGTATTTTCATGCCAATTTACTATTGTAGCAATCTTGAAACATGTTTAAAACAATAAAATATGGTTCTTCCATTATTCACATGTAGGAACTGACATTATAATTCTCAGTGAGGGAGAATTCCTCCATAGATCCATGACGTTTTCCTGAGGCAAGGAGAAGTGAGCTCTCCTGTCATCGACGATGAGTGACGAATTCTAATGAACGTTTCATAAGTGACATTCATGGATAGATCACCTTCAATAAATAATTATATCTTTCGACTGATCCTCTTTAATTTTGGGTTTTATTTCATATTAATTCATTCATATTCCTTGGAATTTACAATGAACAAGGATCAATCCACAAATATAATGAGCAACAGATTCATCATTCTTGTAGGATAGTTTCTTTTGTGGGATTTTGTTGGGGATGATCATTCTTATTTAGATTCTTGTGTATCTAAATTTGATTATAATTTTTCGTGATCCTTCAATCAGAATGGGTCACAGTTTGAATGAACTATGGAAGTGGTATGTTCCTTGGTTTTTTAACTTATGATTTCCCCCCTTCTAGTTATAAGTGTTCTTTGTAGGAATATTAATGGACGATCATTGCGCAACCATTTCTGGGTGAAAAAATCTGGAATCAAATATACAGCCTCTTCACAACTGAGAGGTGGTGCTACAACGATGATGATATACCAATCATAGAGCAATGACTGAAACCATATATCTCTCATTTACTTGTAGAATGAGTCACAAAATGGATTCTATCCACTAGATATGATGAATTCCACTCAAGGGACTCACGAGTGGTTTCCATTTCAAAAAATTTAGCACCAATGTCTGACCAACAACTCAAAGAACAAGAGCCATCATCAGTGAACATCGGAATTGGTGGTTGTGTGTGGAGGCATGACTAATAGCCACTAGGTGACCACTATATTGACTGTAGATGGAATAGGTTCCCAAGGAAGCACATTCATGGGTTGTGATAGAAGCCATGGCCTGGACATGCTACCAGGGTGCAGACTGGTGATGCGATAGATTGTCACATCAGACTGGATGTCACACAGTCCAAAATACCAATAGTGGGACAAGAAGCATGCTTAATGGTCGACTATGTGAATATGGAGCAGACACAGTATTCTTTGTGTCTTGGCGGACTGAACTCACTCGCGTCCCGGATGACTTAACTGGCCAGCCTCAAGGCGGAGTGAACCAACCCACATCCGAGCATACAGAACTGGGCCTGGCCTGGCTGGACTTAACCAAACATCATCTGATCTGTCTAGGATGATGCCTTTAGGCCAGAGCTATGTCGGGCTATGAAGGTTGGGTTAGGTGGGACCAGGGACAGTTTAGGATAGGTAGGTCTGATCGGGTGGGACCAAACTCGGACCCAACCATCCCCTTTTTAAATAAATTCCCAAAACTCTTGACATATGTGTCCAATTGGGACATTGGGAGCCTCACAATGATGAAGTCATTTTAAGATACTCTATGAGATTTTTCATTGAATATGTTGTCGGAAATTTTGGCATGAGGAGTAGGTTATACTAGAGCGAGCATACTATGTATGGAATTATGAGACTAGTTATGACCTATACGGAGTGTGTCACCTATTTCAATAAAATTGTGTCTCCAGTTCCCATACAGAGTGTGTCTCCAATGCTTATAATAGTTGTGTCTTATGTTCATACATAGAGTGTATCTCAAGTACCTACATGGAGTGAATATCCTACACCTAGGCATTATGCATCTCCTGCACCTATGTGGAGTGTTCCACCTAGTATTATCGGAGCATGTCTCCTAGGATTTGGATATTCCGGGAATTTCATGGGATTTTTACCCTTGTAAGAGTTAACTCTATTATATCTATTGAGTGTACTTCTTAGATAATACACATTTTTTACCTCTTTAGTAGACTGCCTTGTGTCTTGCACTGTGTTTTACCTTTTTGTTTTTGGGTCCCTTTTGTGTAATATTTTACACACCCATACACAGGATTCACCCGCACCTATTGTGTCTTATGAAGATGATTGACTGCCTTTACAGAGACCTTGGTTGGCTGGATATAGGGTTGATTCATGGTGACCTTCCAGAAATTGCTTGCTTCCGTGACATTTAGATAGCTTACTATACCTACACTTTAGGTAGGGTTTTCTATGGACAAAACCCAAGAGCATGAAATTTCATATTTTTTTGGGCTTGTATTCTAGACAATTTACTTTTTAGTTTTTACTCTCCCTCTCAGTGGGTTTCATTGTGGGTTTTATAGTTTTTTACATGTTGTTTTTATTTTCAGTTCTTTTATTGGGGTTGGGCACGTGCATGCTGGTTTATATAAAAATTCCTCCCCTTTATGGTAAATTCATACCCAGTGCTATTTTCTAGACCCTATCCCAGGGGAGGAAGATTTTGGGTAGTCACAACATGGGCCCAGGGGGATGATCCATGACAATTAATTCAAAAATGAATTATTTTAATTGAAAACTATTGTTATTTATTGAATATTTTCACAAATTGATAAATCTTCTACAGTGGTTTGACATTGAACATTTTGGGTGATCTTATTTGGTTTTATGTTAAATACACAGAGAAATTTTTTAGTGTGAGCCTGTATTTTGGGATATGTTATTATGGAAAGGGTATAAAATCTAGATTTATATATTCTTATTAATAGGAAATCATATAAAATTAGTAGTGGATAAATATGGAGGATTACCATGTGTATATCTTTGTTGGAATTTCTCTTATTGAATAATTTTTTATTTTCATATGAGAGATTAGTTGAATAGTATTATCCTTTTTTAAAATTAATTTTTATTTCATTTTTTTAAGATTTTCTATATAATTACAAATCGTTTTAATTTTTAACACTTTTTTACTTTTAATGTTTGAAATATATATTAAAATATATTAATTATGTTATTTAATGTTTTTTCAAATGAATTATCAATATGTAAATCATCAAAAGTTGTAATATGTTAAACTACTATAAAAATCATGTTAGATTTATAGTGAGATGAACATCAATTACTTTTTAAAGTTATGAATTAATAAATTATTTTTCGCATATTTATATAACATTTGTATAACATATATTAACATATAGTAATCAAGAGATGTGATCTTGGAATTATGGTGTCCCAAACACAGAATAATAGTTTATAAAGTAGGGTAGGGAATTAAAAGAGGGACCTAGAGACTTTAAAATATTTATTATGAAATGTATTGATAGTGGTGGAGATATGAATGTCATTACTTTTTAATAATATTATATCATTTTATGGATTTTACTCCAAATAATGATCCTTCATGTTCATTATGAGTTGGATATGTTTATATCAAGTTAAAAAATTGTGATATTAATAATTTCTAAGGAATTTTGATTAAAATTTGTCTAATTATGATTAACATAAATATTTGTATAATTATAATATATATTTTCAACATTGAAAGAGAAAAATAATGGAATTTAAAATTTCAAGATTTTATTTCTGGTTGAGAAACCATGAATGTACAATTATAAGTACACTATGGAATGAACTGTATGTTATATTTTTATATATATAGTTATATGAACATAAAAGGTAACTATTCATTGATGAAAATCCTATATTAATCATTTATTTTAGTCTTTTGGATTATATATTTGTTATTGGTGAATTTATAACATAACGGTGATTATAAAAAGATGCAGTGATGTTATTTTGAAGAATATTTTAGCCTATAATATTTTGGGTTAATTTAGTTATATATTTAATTATTTTTATGTTTTAAGAAATTTGATAAAATATAAAACCCAAAAGAGAGTTGGTCAATCCTTTTGAGAATTTTTCAATTTTTATTCCTTAAAAAAATATGATTCTTGATTAGAAACCAGTGTCTTTAGTTATATATACATTTCAAGGACTGGTAAAATAATTTAATCTCTATCCAAATGAATATGTGGTTCATTACTAATAATTTAGTTTAAATAATACACAATCCTTTCAAGGCCTTAAAGGGTCCTAATAAGTTGAATAATTGATATATAAGATTTAATGAATTGTTTATTTTACTGATATTATTAATTAATTTAATTTTTATTATGTTACCTATATACTTGTATAATCTATTCATTTGTAGTTGGAGTCCTTAGAAGAGGCTAAATTATAGGTGCAAGTTTCATTTAAAATGTTTTATGATATTTAATTAAATAACTCTATCTTAATACTCATATAATAGTTAATAAATAGTAATTTTTAGACTTGATATTAGATAATAATTCAGGGATGGACTATGAATCCATGTCTATGATAATTGTTTTATTCACTTCCATGAAATTAATAAATGAATCATTTAATTATCCTCATTTTAAATAGTTCTATACATACAATATTAGATGAATGGTTTCACTTTTATACATGATATCATATTTTATTTTTGGGATAAAAATTTCATAGTAGAGACTATATCAATGGAAATAATTTTATAGGTGGTATAACCATTTATTTTGAACTAAATAAATGAATCTCCTCTAGTAAAAATATAAATGAGTTTATTTAAAATAACAGTGAATTATTTATTCATTTTAAATATTATACATTTTAATTTATCCACTCCCATGTAGAATATATAAATTGAATGTCTCTAATATATAATGTCTAGTAATCTAAACAAGGATATTATAAGGGATTTAAATACTGGACCTCTATGTTTATTAGGATATATTCATCACTATTATACATTTTTTACTCTATTAAATTTCATGGTTGGATTGAATGTAGATATGGTATATTAATTTATTGCAATTGAATCTGAAAAAAGGGAATCATAGTTTAATAATCATATAGAATGATGTAATTATTTTAAGGATGGTGTTTCTAGTTGAGTAAGTCCTAATTGGATGTAAAAAGTTTAGTCAATCAAGAAACTAGTATATTATTTAAGTGAAGTATGAACTTATAAAGTATGTATATTAATTGTAATATAATTTTTGTAAAATTTTATATTGAAAGATATATGATTCTAGACTTATTTTATATTATAACATTATACACATTTATTACTTCTAAGTTTTTTAATAACATCATGTTTTTTATAATTTTTATCATAGAATATATATATATTTCTACACCATTAGAGAAAAATAATTATCATGGGTTTAATAATCAATTTTTCCCCATTGTTATCTTAGGAATTAATATTATATGTAATTATTATTAAAATGGAATTTAATAATTTCATTAAATCTATATATCTAATAATAACACCAAATGTATAGGTTGGTTTCAATCACTAAAATGTTATTTTCACATTACTTGGAGGAACCACTCATATATATTAGGGTGATATAATTTCATAATCATGTTGAGTGGGAAACACTCTTTAATGTATTAAAAGCATATCATTTGGGTTCTAGATATTTTACAAGGTTTTTTGAAATAAATCAATATGGAAAACATCAAAAAGTGTTAGATAAGTACCATTAAAGTATTTAGTAATTTATTTAGTTTCCCAGAGGATTTAGAATTCGAATTTATAATTGATTTACATAAGTAATAATTTTTTTATCATGTTGTCAACTTTTAATGGAAAATGTATTTTCCAATCTAGAGTAGGGTTTTGGTGAATTAGGATTTAGATCTAAATTATATGTTTTTGAAAATATTAAATAGATATTTTTTTATATATATTTAGTATTGGTAGATATTATAGGTTTTTTTGTAAGTGTTGGGGGATTTTTTTTGAAAGGTAGAATACTGAAAATGGTTTTACCCTATCATCTAGTTACTACTTTGTTTAGGGAAAATGTGCAAGGAAATTTTGTTTTTTTATTTTTATAGGTGTTTTGGTGCATGAAATTTTATATTATGTTGATTAACCATGAAAAATCATCCAATTTGGGTTTTAGAGGGATCATCATGGTTGTTTCATGGTTTTGGAATTCATATGTCTATACTATATGGGGTGGAGTTTCTCAATTAAATTCCAATAATAATGTAACAGAATGGTTAGAAAACCCATGAAATAATTGTGTGAATATGATGTTTTCAATAAAAAATGGAATAATACCAATTTCACCTCTCAATTTTAAAAATCACAATATCCTCTCTTCTCCCTTTAAAATAGCTAAACGTGGAGGGAACACTCATTTCTCCTTCAATTATGAATGTTTTGGAGTGGGGATTGATGTGATTTCATCATGGAATGAGGAGTGTTTGACCAATATATAAATTTTTTAATAGTGTCCCCATTTTATCATTTTAGTTTCAGATATTTGGCTTAGTGATATATAGATGATTCCACTAAGGCTTGGAGGAATCATCATGATATGGGTTAGATTTCTCTCAACATGTATAGATGATGACTCAGGAGAATGAATGCACAACCTTAATCACTATTTTACATCTTAGAAAAAAATTGTAAGTTTTTTAGTGTAATAAGATGAAATTAAATGAATACTCAATGACATATAACATGTATTTTTCATGAGTGTTTTGATGAAGAATTCTAAGATTATTTTGAATGTGTATGGTAACCGTTTAAGTATAATGAGATTTCCCTATGAGTATTTTGATAATTATTTTTATATTTATTTAAATTTAAAATTTATATATATTTTTATAGTTGATATATTTTTATGGAGTCTCATGAAGTAATATATCTTGAAATAAAAAATTTAATGTAAAATATTTGTTGGCAATTCTGAATTAACATATAGATAATTGACATTATTTGATGTATGTGGTTGATAAGTGTATTTAATACATATATTTTAGAGTGTTTTAGTGTAATTATTTTTTTATTTAAATTGCCAGTCTTTCCAATTATGTAACATATCATCTTGTATTGTGATTTATGGAAGTATTCAACTTATATTTGGAAAAGGAGTGAAAAGATCTAAATATTGGGGATAAATTACAATTCACACCATGAGGGAAGCTCGTGTTGTGAATTTTTTTTAAAGATCAAACACAGATAGAAAACACAAGTAGAACAACTAAATATCAAATATTTTATTACATGAAGTGCTTTCATTAGATAGCTACTAGAGCTAAAGAAATTACATGAAGAATAAACATTGTGAAAATAAGTTAAATTTCATGTACATAAGTAGACATCATGTATGATTAGGGTAGGACTAATAAAAAAGAAATAATAGAAATGTTTTCATGAAAAATACATATCATTGGAACATGATTATCATTCATTTTGGTATATAAAATTTTAAATGTAGAATATAATATGTTGTGTCACAAATATAGTTTGTAAATACTTTAAATAAAATTTATTATTCATTAAATTAAAATTTATACTGATAAATGATGTAACAAGAGACACAAGTGATCATCAATCATTATTTAAATTTCTCAAATACTTGTATATATTGGAATAAATACATATATATTTTTTACGGGGTTCAACAAACTTAGAGGGGTATAATTCCATTGAGAATTATAATGTCCCTTATATAGGATCATTAGTTCTATTGAGAAATGATGGGAAATGTATGAGGAATGGTTGTCTATGTGATTGGGAATGGGAGAACCTTTAATCATATTATAGTATATTGGATATATTATAAGAGAGCATGGAATGAGTTCCTCCCCCATTGGAATTGAGTAATTTGTTTGGTATACTCTTGAAAGAATAATGTATGGTTTGGTGTGATGATTGAACTATGATAACCATTGAATATGAGAATGGAATTTTTTATATCCTATTTAATATTTGGAGTGAATTTTCCAATGAGTTTTATGAGGGCCTATTATAATCATAGAAATTATGAGGGACACAATGCCCTCATAGAGATTTTCATCATCCTATGAAATAATAATGAGATATAGAATACTAAGAAGTATGTCTAGATTATGATATGCATTTGGGGACCTCATTAGGGACATGTCACAACCTCCTCCCACCAAAGATTCCCCTCCAGAGCTGGCAATGGCGAAAGGGAGATAATGACCCCTGAGTCCCACCTCCAGTAGGCCCCGGGTTGGCAACTAGAACCAAGGGTATGAGTTTTCATAAATATTGGAGTCATTACCCTTATTATTATTTTGGATAGGGAAATATGACAAGTCAACCACCAAAAGGAAAAGAACAAGTGTATATAAATAAACCCAAACCAAGCCCACATGCATGTTTAATCAATTTTATAACAAGGTACAAGTACAAGGAAGCTCAAAAGTACAATACCAAAGAAAATAAGAGAATAACAACTGCAACAACTCCAACTGCCCGACTAGTAGGGTCCCTCACAGCCATGGTAGTCCTCCCGAAAACCTGAAAGTAAAAGTAGGGTGAGCATAAAAGTATACTCAGTAGGGAAACCTAAAGCTCTCATGCACAGGGGGGGAAACATCCTAATGTCCCATGAAAACAACAGAAGAAACCTAACAAGGAAAACTATCCACCCAATCTCACTGGCCACACTCACCAAAACACAATCACAGCTGGTAGTAGTAGTATAAGAACAAGAGCATTGGTTACCCCGCACTATTTCCCATTAGTTAGCTGAACGTCCTGACGCTGTCACATTGTCCCTGCCCGCACACACCTGGGGCTCATAACCACGTATCCCGCCCGCACACACCTGGGCCTCACAACCACACACACCCGCCCGCACAAACCTGGGCCTCACCACCACGTATCTCGTCCGCACACACCTGGGCCTCACTACCACAACCACAACCCCGCCCGAAGACACCTGGGCCTCATCCCGAAGATTCTTTGGAAAAGTAATAGTAACAGAACTCTCGCCCGAAGACACCTGGGCCTGAAATCGAAACCTACCTGAAGAGGCTTAGGTGTAAGGACGCCTCAATCCATTGTAGCCTATAAGCCTGCCCGAAGTGTCTTGGGCCTAATCACCACAATCAAAACATACCCGAAGAGTCTTGGGTGTAAGGTCGCCTCATGCCATCATAGCCAAGGGGAGGAGGAGCAGGAAGGATCTAGTAACTATGGGAAAACACCCTCTCCCATGAAATGGGAGTGTTCGGCACTATGTGCTCAACATGGGTGCAGTGTGATAAAACACAAAAGATAAATATATATATATATATATATATATATATATAGAAACCACTCATCCCAACCTATGGCTTCTAAAAAGAGAAACTGAGCACGTGCCTCGGCACTACTACCACAAAGCATGCATTCAACAAACAACCCCAACCCCATTTAGGGTTTCACGTTTCAGCAGAAATTAGCTTATTTAGTTCCTTAACTACTGGGAAACTATCCACAACCAACCACTTAAATCGTTCGTAAAACATATCCCTTCCATCCACAAAACAAGTTAGGGAAACACAAGCAGCACAACAAAACCCTTCTTAACAACCAACAAACCCATTGATTATTATTTCCATTTCATTACCAAGCCCCATCATTCATTAACTCTTACATTTATTATTTAAATACAACCCATATTCCGCTCAAATTTAAACCCATCCCTACAGCCCTACTGCCAACCACCATAACCACACCACACATCGTTATCCCTTTAATACCACTTATTGCAGCCCCGCTGCCCATCACCATTAAACATTCACACCTTCCCACAACCAAGTCAACCGCAGCCCCGCTGCTCACCCAAACCACAACAGCCCACAAAACACCCCCATCACATTCCACGTAACCAATCTAACACCCACGTGTTCATTATTCCATTTTGTTTAACCGGGATGAGCAGACAAGTGTTCCAGATTTTCATTTAAATATCCAACTTTACGTGATTAACCAATTTCCACATTCAACAAAGTTCCACTCACAAAAACGGTCTAGAAAGATAGGGAAAAATTTAATTGCGCAAGCAAAGGCCCCCAACGACCGTGATTTTCATTAGGCATAAGCCTATTCATTTCACAACATAATATCACAGGATATAAAAGGTTAAGTAACAACAATCACAAACTTCCCAACCCCCATTCATTTATTAGTTATTATCTCTATTTAAAAGTTAAACTATTTCTCATGAAAACAAAAAGCATACCCACCCCGCATGATGCACAAATTAGAGAGACGAAGGTAAAAACCCCTACCTCAACAGGTTCTGGTCAAAATGCTCCCCCAGATCAACTTTAGAAGACGTTCGTCGGTGTCCCGGCAAAACCTCCTCGGGTGGAAGTCGGAAAGGAAAAGCCGAAGTAAAGACAACGGATCCAAACTCAGAAGTTCCACCTCATCATTACGATCCCATGGTCGCTGACAGATCGTAAATCGGAGCTCAGATGAAAGAGTTATGGAAGTAAGAGCCTTCGAATCTCTTGAGAGAGCTCTACTCAGAAGAGAGGGGAGGAGAGGTGTGAGTTGAAAGGAGGAGGGGACCCCTCCTTTTATAGGCGTGAAAAGAAAAATCACACGGCGTGTACTTATGGTACACGGCGTGTACTTGGCCGTTTTCACACGGTCTCTACACGGCCTCCAACACGGTTCTGCGACCATTGACTAGTCAACACACGGTTTGAAGGTAACACATACGCGGGGAAGGTCTACATGGCGTGTAGATTGGACACACAGTGTGTACCCATTTATTGCACACAGCAAGGACACGGCTCCAACGCGGCACACGACCGATGACTGGTCAACACACGGTAACACGTACACGGGGAAGGACTACACGGCGTGTAGATTGGACACACATCATGTAACCATTTTCTTCACGTGGCAAGGACACGACCATCCACATGGGGTATACCCGGTAACAGGGTACATGGTGTGTACTCAAACTACACGGCGTGTAGTTTCAAAATTCTAGAAAGTGTGGGAAAAGTCCATTTTACGCTCCAGAACACTTCGTGGCCTTCTTTTTGACAAAGGAAAGGGACAGAGAGGTCCGGGTCATTACATCAGATACCTCTTAAAAAATTTTTGTCCCCGAGAATTCAAAAACCAACCTAGAGGAACCCAACAAGTTACCTCTTAGGGTTCTCGTTATAACAGGAACCCATCCAACAACCCTAATCATATGTGTTAGGAATTCCTTCTCCTATGTCGAGATATTATCCGCTTTAGGCGGCACTAACTCGCCCTCACGGGTTTAATCACATCCTCATTAATGCATCTCGATTAAGAATTGGGTCTTCCCACTTTCATGCATTAGGATTTTTCAACTCGCACTAACCCCAGCACCACACAACCAACACACTGCCCGAACACATGGGTTTGGGAAATTTCTTCACCAATGTCGAGATATTATCAACTTTAGGCGGCACTGACTCGCCCACATGGGTTCAATTGCATCCACATTAATGCATATCGATTAAGGGTCAGGTTTCTCCCCATTCCCACGCATCCGGACATGTTACACATTACCAGGGAACAAGAAAACAAATAGGTCTCACAAATGATAAGCCAAACATTCCATACATTAAAGGTACAGAGTACAACATCAACACAAAGCTCAGAAGAACAAGTGAAAACATAAGTCAAAACAACTTCGGGTACTGAGCGTGCATCTGGGTATCCTGCTCCCAAGTACTCTCCTCAAGGCCTCCGTGCCTCCACAACACACGAACTAAGGGAATGGTTGGTCCACGAAGCACCTTCTCTTTACGATCCTCGATTCTGACTGGTCGTTCCTCAAAGGTCGCGTCATCTCCCATATCCAACTCTCCCCAGTCGATAACGTGAGAGTCATCGTGTAAGTACCGACGAAGTTGGGAGACATGGAAGACGTCATGAACTTTCTCCAACTGAGGTGGTAGGGCCAGCTGATATGCCACCTCGCTAACTCGCCTCAGCACCTCAAAAGGTCTGATGAACCTAGGTGAGAGCCTGCTCCCATTCCCAAGCCTTCGCTGCCCCTGTCGAGGGGGAACCTTCAAGAACACATGGTATCCCACCTCTAACTCCAAGGGCCTCCTTCGATGATCAGCATAAGACTTCTGTCGGTCCTGAGCTGCCTTCATCCTCTCACGTATAAGCTGGAATTTCTCAATGGTGGTCTGCACTACCTCTGGCCCAAGAGCACCTGTCTCACCAACATCTGCCCAGCAAATGGGTGAATGACATGGCCTCCCATACAAAGCCTCAAATGGTGCCATACCAATAGTATAGTGGAAGCTATTGTTGTAGGAAAACTCTAATAAAGGCAAGTGGCATACCCATGATCTTCCAAAATCCAGAATGCATGCTCGCTGCATGTCCTCTAACCTCTAGATAGTCTGCTCTGTCTGCCCGTCGGTCTGGGGGTGGAAAGCAGTACTAAGGTGTAGTTAGGTGCCAAAAGCATGTTGTAACCCCATCCAGACTCGTGAGGTAAACCGAGTATCCCGGTCTGAGAATATAGTCCTCTGAACTCCATGAAAACGCACTACCTCGTCTACGTACCTCTATGCTAAGGTACTCACCGGGCCCGACTCCTTGATTGCTAAGAAGTGAGCCGATTTCGTCAGTCGATCCACCACTACCCAGATAGCATCATAACAACCCTGATCCCTGGGTAGTCCTGTGACGAAGTCCATCGAGATGTCACCCCACTTCCACTTGGGGACATCTAAAGGATGCAACAAACCACCAGGAACACGGTGTTCAGCTTTCACTTGCTGACGCACTGGGCACTTAGCCACAAACTCCGCCACTACCCGTTTCACCCTGGGCCACCAAAACTGATCCCTCAGGCCTCGGTACGTTTTTGAAACTCTTGGATGTACCACCAAGGCTGAGCTCTGGAACTCACAGTGAACTCCCTCACCCATCACCTCTAGGACAAACAACCTTCAATGGAAATGAATCCGATGTCGGCTGTCCACTGACCATCCCTCTGGAGCATTCCCCTGATCGACACGATCCCGCATCACCTCTGCCTTGGAGTCCCCCCACTAGAACTCCTCCACCTGCTGTGATAAGGAGGATTGCACCATCATCTGGAACCAACAGCCTCTAACACCTTCTTCCCTTGCATCTAAGTGCAGGGCAGCCAACTCTCCCATCGCCTTCCAAGCATCAGCAGATTCCCGAACCACTTCCTTATGTGACTTCTTTCTCAGGGCATCAGCCACAACGTTGCCCTTACCTTCAGTGCAAGAGATCTCGAAGTCATAGTCTTGGAGAAAATCAACATATCTCCGCTTCCGTAAGTTCAGGTCATGCTGGGAGAAGATATAACGCAGGCTCTTGTGATCTGAGAAGTCCACAAAGCGCTCCCCAAAGAGGTAATGTCGCCACAACTTCAATGCGAACACTACTGCTGCAAGCTCCAGGTCATGGGTGGCACAGTTACGCTTGTGAGGGCACAACTGCCTAGACCCATAACAAATCACTCCCTTCTTCTGCATCAGCACACACCCCAGACCAAGGCCAGAAGCATCACAAAACACTTCATACAATAACCCTTCCTCTGGAAACCTGAGTACGGGAGCACTGACCAACTTCTCCTTCAGGTAGTCAAAATATTTATGGCACTGCTCGCTCCACAAGAAGACCTGGTTTTTCCTTGTCAAAGCTGTCAATGGAGCAGCAACTCCAGAGAAGTCCGAAACGAACCTCCGATAGTAACCTGCTAACCCCAGGAAACTACAAACTTCTTCCACGCTCTTGGGTGCTGCCCAAGAAACAACTGCCTCCACCTTCAACGGGTCCACCGATACTCCATGCTGAGACACCACGTGCCCAAGGAAGTGTACTTCTTGTGTCAAGAACTTACACTTCGACAATTTACTGTAAAGCTGGTGGTGTCGAAGGACATCCAAGACTGCCCTGAGATGCTCAACGTGCTCCTCCTCTGGTCTTGAGTAGATCAGGATGTCATCGATAAACACAATGACGAACCGGTCCAAAAAATCTCAGAAGACAATGTTCATAAGTCCCATGAACACAGCTTGTGAATTCATAACTCCAAACGGCATCACTACAAACTCGAAGTGCCCATACCTGCACCTGAATGTTGTCTTCGAGATGTCACTATCCTTCACCCTCAGCTAATGATATCTCGATCATAGATCAATCTTAGAAAACCAACCTACTCCCCTCAACTAGTCGAAGAGATCATCTATCCTGGGAAGGGGGTAATGGTTCTTGATCGTTACCTAGTTCAGCCTTCGGTAGTCTATGCATAGCCTGAGACCACTATCTTCCTTCTTCACGAACAGAACTGGAGCACCCCATGGTGACACACTGGGTCGAACAAAACCATTCTCTATCAGATCATCAATCTGAATCCGCAGCTCCCACAACCCTGAAGGTGCCATCTGATAAGGGGCCATCAAAATTGGATGGGAACCAGGCTGTAAGTCTATCCCAAACACAACGTCTCATCGGGGGGGGGGGGGGGTAGAGTTACAACCTCTTCCGGAAAAAGATCGAGGAACTCCCCAACAACCTATGGGACATCCATCATCTCTGTATCAGCTGGAACCACTGATAACCTGCTCAACAAGGAAAGGAGAGGCTCCACACGCCGAATTCCCGCCTGATAGCTCCTCTCGCCAACAAAAGATACGCGCTACCCATCTACGTCGGAGAACACGACTCTTCTCCGGAAGCAGTCGATAATGGCACTAACAGAAAACAACCTGTTGATTCCTAAGATGACGTCGTATGGATGCATCTGTAATAGAATAAGGTCTCCACTAGATCGAAGTGGTCCCAACGTCAGCCCACATCCCCGAAAAACACAAGATACGCTGGTCTGGCCCCCAACTAGTGTACTCAGTACCCGTGGTATGGAAAGTCTCTCTACGTCTAGTCCCAAAACACGGGCTAGACTAGGTGCAACAAAAGAGTGCGAGGCTCCCAAATCGAACAAAGCAGAAACAAGAGTGCTGAACAAACAAATCATACCTCGCACCACCTCTGGTCCTGCTGGAGCTTCCAACTCTGCTGCGTGCAACTGTCCACGCCCTACTCCTCTACCTCTCTGATGTCGTCCACTTCCCCGACCACACCCTGGTCGAGGTCCCTAAGGAGCACCCTGAGGTAGGGCTCCTCCCGCAATGTCTGCCCTCAGAGAAGCATGGTCTTGCTACTGCTGGAAAGGCCTCGCCAACAACTTGTGCTGCTGCGGTGTGCGCTGAACCTGCCCACCTCCACTGTATGGAGCTCGGGTCGGGCACCGACTCTGAACGTGCCCGAAAACTCCACAAGAAAAAACACCTCGGTGTTGTGGTCGTGGAAAAGGTACGAGGACCCAAAGATATGAACTAGAACTGCTTGGGCCTGCTCCCCACTGGCCTGAACCTAGAAGGTCCTGTCGCAGGAGACCTGCTGCTGACTGCCTTCCCCTTCGATGAACCTGGCTGAAACACCTCATGCGATGCACCTCCCAGCGAGTGCATCCTCTCTATGTCCACTTCCTTCTTCTGTACTGCCAAGTACGTCAGAAGGGTGAAGGGGGTGACAGCATACTGGAGCGAAGGACGAAGCGCCTCCTCCAAACATCTCGCCCGAGACTCCTCATCCGGAAAGAGATTCGAAGCAAAGCGCAGGAGATCTTTGAACATGATCCCGAGCTCTCATACCGTCACACTTCCCAGCTGAAGGGAGCGTAAATCCTGCCGCTTCTCCACCTTGATCATGGCAGAAAGGAATTCCTCTCGGAATTCCTTCTCAAATTTATCCCATAGAACATCTGCCTCTATCCTCTCTCCGAGGTAGAGCATCCACCACTGTCGCGCCGCACCTCTCAGCTGATTGACTGCTAGGGGAACCCAGTACTCCCTCGGAGCACGGATCAAGGTGAAAGAGATCCCTAGCTCCTCAAGCCACCCTTCCGTCTCCGTATCCGAAGTACTACCCTCGTACTTCTTGAGGGTCTGCTACTGGAAGGAATGGAGAGTCTTCTGCCACTAGCTATGTAACGACCCAAAGTTTTTCAATGGAAAATTCTTCTCTTATATCTATGTCATTAAAATACAAAATAATGAACTACTAAGTGATAAATGACCTTTAAACATAATTTTGTCACCCCTATGTTTGGAATTTTAAAAATCCAACATTCACGGTTGTGTTCAAGATAGTTTTTGGAGTCCAATGAAAGAAAAATATTTTTTAACCTACCCTTATGAATAGAAACCTACCCCTATGAATAGTAATATGACCCTTATAAATAGTAAATAAGAGTAAAACTACCTATGAATAATAAAATAAAATTCAGACATCTTAGAAAGTGACAATTTGACCTTAGTAAACGTTTTTGGTATTTTATAAGTCATTAATTATAATTAATTAATTAATTTAAAAGTATATTTATTTTCCTCAAATATATTCATAAATTATTTAATCAATGTCTAATAGTTTTTAGATAATTTTATAAGACCCTAAGTAATTTTTGAAAGAACTTCAAAATTAGTTTTAATTTTAAAAACTGTTTTTTTAAGTAAATTATGTTTTTAATTAAATATTAAATTAATAATATTTAGAAAATTATTTTTTGAAAAATGGACTTCAGTTTTGGATTCTACATGCCAAAAAATGGTTGGGGTAAAATTTTGGGATTTTTCTGAGATACTTGAATTTTTTATGAATAGTGGAATACATTAATTTATCATATAAATACATTTTAATTAAAACCCACTATTCCTGACATCACAAGTGATGTAAGCACACAAATCCAGAATTCACAAGTCAAATTTACTATTCTTAGTCATCCAAGAATCACTATTCCTTGTCTTAGGTGAAATTAATAAACTAATCAATTTTATATTAAGGAAACCCCTCTCCCCTCCACTATAAAAGCCACCCTTCACTCCCTCTTTTCCTCACACCTCTCAAGCTCAAAGCCTTCTCTAAATTTTGCCCAAAAACCTTCCCTAGATCATCCCCCACGTCCAAAAGCTTTTGGTCTCATCAAAAGACCAAGCCAAGCTTCCTTAAAGAGGATCTCAAGAGGAGGATTCTAAAGGTAATTTCTCTCTCTCTTCTCCTTTAATTTCCTTTCAAGATCAAGTTCATTTCTTGATCTCTCCCTATCTATCTTCTTCCAAATTGTTCTGTAAATCTATTAATATATTTATACTGTAATATTATGATTCTAATGTTATATTATATCACCCCACACCCTTTCCCCCTTCCTTTTATTTTATTAAAGAGAACGTTGTTCATGTGGTGATAATTTATCACCTTCAAAAACAACATGCTCTCTTCTTCCATTTATACCTTAAATCTGGTCATTAAACCATTTTTATGGTTGAACCAGAATGTTTTATATGTATTATGTTCTATTTTAAGTTCTGGAAATAACCTATGGCCATACTACTAAGTGAAAAGTTAAAATGAGTTGGTTGTGATCCAAAAACCGCTCAAATTGGCCCAAATAATCTTCATTTAATTCTTATCTAATGATTTGGCCAAATGGATCTAATATAACTCATTATAAAATCATTAAAGCTTCTGTAATATCATTAATTAAATGTAATATCAGTTCTGGATGTTTACACATGATCTACCCAAACATCAAATTAAGAATATAAGTGGACCGCTCGAGAAAACCATGAAAACGAACATCCCTGATCAATGTTTTTAAACTCTATAAGTCATCCAAAGGAACATAATATGAAATAATGAAACCAGAATGAACACTTTTAATGTAAAAAAGGTTCTGGAATTTCTAATTAATGAATATAATGTCATTATACAGGACATTAAAGAGAAGGAGGCATTCGAGTACAAGGTAAGGGGAAATCTCGAACCCAATCTTCTTCCTTCGGGTTCTCCCTCTTTCACTCTATTTTTGATATGGTTACTCCTAAAAGGACTTTTGTTCAACATTTCCTTTACTTTTATGGGAATAAATGTTTTTCAATGGTTTTTATTTCCATCAAAATGTTTTCCAAAAAGAACTCTTCTTTCAAGATCTCACATTTTACCTCTCATTCAAGGATGATGGTTCTTGTATCAAGTGTGGTGTTCCCTCTTTCTTTTGGGAACCCAAAGCATATGAATGTGTTATTATGAGATGAAAACCATTATTTTCAATGGGTTACTTATGTACATGTTTGATATGTTTTCTATGTGGGAAGTATGATAATGATAATGTTATGATGTGACGGGTGCGCCCGGAATTATATAGCGCAATATGAATGTTTAAATGTGACAAGTGCACCTGGGATTATATAGCGCTCCAATGCATTGGGTAAAGTTATGAATCTATTGAGTAAATGTGAAATGATGTGTTAACATGATGCTATATTTGTTCACAAGTATGTGTGGTAGTTAACCACTAAGACATGATGTTTCATTTTTATGCTTTTCCACATTTCAAGTTTATTGTTTATGCTCCTCTCATGTTCAAGATCTTCTTCTTATGTCATGATTATGCTCACCCCAATCCATTTTGGTCTTATCTATCCTCTTACTGGGATTTTAGCTCACCCCTTTTGATGTATATCCTCAGGTGGCTACATGTACTAAGGAAATGACAAGTGCTACTTAGAAGCTATAGAAGAAGAGATTAAATGAATTTTTATGCTTGATGTTGTAACTGTTTCATATAGTCCTAGTTTCCCAAGACACTAAACCTCTGGATGGTCCATGTGTATAATATTATGTTGTTTATATTTGAAATGATGTAATATTAATATAAGAAAAGGCTGGGTCGTTATAGGCTATCTTCCTCCTCTCGGTCAATCCTCAACTGATCGACCGCCTAAATCTGCTGGGCCTCGGCCGTCTGAACCACCCGGGGACGACGTTCAGGTGCCATAGCTGTACGGTAAACAAGGATCGCCTAAGCCCAAGTAGTAAGATAAAACTCAAGGTTTTATTTTATCAATTTATTTCAATTTCTTTCCCAAAACACCCAAATCAAGTAAAACACAAACATGATGATGCATGTACCTTCCCTAGGGTCTCTAACCTGCAATCAATGTAGTCTCACTTGGTCATTAGATAGGCTCAGAGTCCTTAATCGGATCATGGGGGGCCCTAAAATTCTGTGTCCTAGCCAGCCTTCCCTGGCCTATGTCATGCACCAAGATTAACTAACACTGTTTCCCTACCATCCCATGCAATCCTCACTGTGCCTTACTCCAGACTCCATCCTATCTCTCAACCTCCCTCTGATACCATTTTGTCACGACCCCTCCCACCAAAGTTTCCCCTCCTGAGCTGGCAATGTCGAAAGGGAGATAAAGACCCCCGAGTCCCGCCTCCAGTAGGCCCCAGGTTGGCGACTAGCTCCAAGGGTATGAGTTATCACAAATATGGGAGGCATTACCCATATTATTATTTTGGATCGGGAAATAGGACAAGTCAACCACCAAAAGGTAAAGAACAAGTGTAAATAAATATACCCAAACCAATCCCACATGCATGTTTAGGCAATTTTATATTAAGGTACAAGTACAAGGTAGCTCAAAAGTACAATACCAAAGAAAACAAGAGAACAACAACTACAACAACTCCAACTACCCAACTAGTAGGGTCCCACACGGCCCTGGTAGTCCTCCTGGAAACCTGAATGTAAACGTAGGGTGAGCATACAAGTATACTCAGTAGGGAAACCTAAAGCTCTCGTGAACATGTGGGAAAACATCCTAATGTCCCGTGAAAACAACAGAAGAAAACTATCAAGGAAAACTATCCACCCAATCTCACCAGCCACACTCACCAAAACACAATCACAGCAGGTAGTAGTAGTATAAGAACAAGAGCATTGGGTACCCCGCACCATTTCCCATTTTTTAGCTGAACATCTTGATGCTGCAACACTCTCCCCATCCACACACACCTGGGTCTCACAACCACGTATCCCACCCGCACACACCAGGGCCTCACAACCACACACCCCTCTCGCACACACCTGGGCCTCACCACCACGTATCCCGCCCGCACACACTTGGGCCTCACTACCACAACCACATCCCTGCCCGAAGACACCTGGGCCTCATCCCGAAGATTCTTGGGAAAAGTAATAGTAACAAAACTCTCACCCGAAGACACCTGGGCCTGAAATCAAAACCTACCTGAAGGGTCTTAGGTGTAAGGTCGCCTCAATCCATTATAGCCTATAAGCCTACACGAAGAGTCTTGGGCCTAATCACCCCAATCGAAACCTACCCGAAGAGTCTTGGGTGTAAGGTCGCCTCAAGCCATCACAGCCTAGGGGAGGATGACCAGGAAGGAGCTAGTAACTATGGGAAAACACCCTCTCCCATGAAATGGGATTGTTCGACACTATGTGCTCAACATGGGTGCGGTCCGATAAAACACATAAGATACAGATATATATATATATATAGAAACCACTCCGCCCAAACTATGGCTTCTAAAAAGAGAAACTGAGCATGTTCCTCGGCACTGCTACCACGAAGCATGCATTCAACAAACAACCCCAACCCCATTTAGGTTTTCACGTTTCAGAAAAAATTAGCTTATTTAGATCCTTAACTACTGGGCAACTATCCACAACCAACCACTTCAATCGTTCATAAAACATATCCCTACCATCCACAAAACAAGTTAGGGAAACACAAGCAGCACAACAAAACCCTTCTTAACAACCAACCAACCCATTGATTATTATTTCCGTTTCATTACCAAGCCCCATCATTAATTAACTATTAGATTTATTATTTAATCACAACCCATAGTCCGCTCACATTTAAACCCATCCCTATAGCCCCGCTGCCAACCACCATAACCACACAACACATCATTATCCCTTTAATACCACTTATTGCAGCCCCGCTGCCCATCACCATTAAACATTCACACCTTCCCACATCCAAGTCAACCGCAGCCCTGCTGCTCACCCAAACCAAAAAATCCCACAAAACACCCCCATCACATGCCACATAACCATGCCAACACCCACATGTTCATTATTCCACTTTGTTTAACTGGGGTGAACCCACAAGGGTTCCCGATTTTCATTTAAATAGCAAACTTTACGTGATTAACCAATTTCCACATTCAACAAAGTTCCACTCACAAAAACGGTCTAGAATGATAGGGAAACATTTAATTGTGCAAGAAAAGGCCCCCAATGACCGTTATTTTCAGTAGGCATAAGCCTATTCATTTCACAACATAATATCATAGGATATAAAAGTAAAGTAACAGAAATCACAATATTCCCAACCCCCATTCTTTAATCAGTTATTATCTTTATTTAAAGGATCAACCATTTCTCATGAAAACAAAAAGGATACCCACCCCGCATGATGCACAAATTAGATAGACGAAGGTAAAAACCCCTACCTCAACAGGTTCTGGTCAAAACGCTCCCCAGGATCAACTTTAGAAGATGTTTTTCGGCGTCCCGACAAAACCTCCTCGGGTGGAAGTCCGAAAGGAAAAGTCGAAGGAAAGACAACAGATGCAAGCTTGGATGTTCCTCCTCATCGTTATGATCCCGTGGCCGCTGACGGATCGTAAATCAGAGCTCGGACGAATAAGTTATGGAAGAAAGAGCCTATGAGTCTCTTGAGAGAGCTCTGCTCAGAAGAGTGGGGAGGAGAGGTGTGTGTTGAAAGGAGGAGGGGACCCCTCCTTTTATAGGCATGAAAATCAAAAGTACACGGCGTGTACTTATGGTACACGGTGTGTACTCGGACATTATCACACGGTCTCCAGGCGGCCTCCAACACGGTTCTACGGCCGTTGACTGGTCAAAACACGGTTTGAAGGTAACGCATACATGGGGAAGGTCTACACGGTGTGTAGATTGGAAACACGGTGTGTACCTATTTATTGCACATGATAAGGAGACAGCTCCAATGGGGAAAACGACCGACGACTGGTCAACACACGGTAACACGTATGCGGGGAAGGACTACACGGTTTGTAGATTGGACACACGGTGTGTACCCATTTTCTTCACGCGGCAAGGACACGACCATCCACACGGGGTATACCCAGCAAGAGGGTACACGGCGTGTACTCAAACAACACGACGCGTAGTTTCAAAATTCTGGAAAGTGTCGGAAAAGTCCATTTTACCCTCCAGAACACTTCGTGGCCTACTTTTTGACAAAGGAAAGGGCTGGAGAGGTCTGGGCCATTACAGGACACCAGTAACATGTTGATCACATAAGGGGTCAATATAGAGAATAATGTATCATTGATCTTAGGTGTCACCTTAGAACCTATTGATCGATGAGTGTATCCATGAATGGTCATAATCATAAATATATGGTGTGTAATTAAGTGGAAGAAATAATAGATGATTGACTTGTTCAAGTGTGAGGCTAAAACATATGAGAAATATAAACGTTATGTATAAATTTCAAGGAATGGTATGTCTGAGTTTCCTGATAAGGATACATGATTCGGAAAAAAGACAGTATTCTGTTGAGTTTCAGATGGCCTATTTCCATAAATGGTTCAGGAACTCTAGAGGTATTCTATTTGATGGTAAATTATCCTTATTTAGTATAGTCTTCACCTACGATTCAAATGATTATGTGGCATGTTCAGAGCCTTCTTGGAATTGACAAAACAAGTATGATAATCATAGGTGTCATATTATAAAACAAGCATTGACAGTGGTTTTCCTTTTTCACGTCCAATAACATTTATTTATTCTATTATTATCACCATTGGAAGCATTTAATTTACTAGAAATTCTTAAGAATATTTTATTGGTCCCTATTAGGTTGTACTCACACCCTAACATGGTGGCCTTTCATTTTGGGTACCTAAGAAAAAAATCATTGTTCATTGTTTTAGATATGTCAGAGTCCAATTATTTAATGGTAGAGGGGAATAGATAAAATGAGTAGATAGATGTAGACGTGGTTAGGCATGGGGATGGATGTAGAACCTATTACAAATATTATTTATTTTTATTATTGGTATATCAGATTGCCCCATTAACAGATTAGTTGATGTACATTTGTATGAATGTATGATTATATATAGAACTAATTGCCAAAAGATTAATTTTCATTGGATGTATGATTCTATATAGATCTATTGGATGGATTTATTTTATGATTACTATTTTAAACCGTCATACATTTTGGAGTTAGGATCATTTTAGTGTTTATAAATTTTTTAGTTTGGATGGTGGTAAAATTTTAAAATATAAATTTAGATTGAGAATACGATAGTTATAAAATGATTTGTTTTGGGTTTGGATTAATCTTTGAGAGGTTACTTAGGTGCACCACTATGTAACATGGGCATTGGTCTAAATTTGGATTTTTTTTAGGCTTTTTTCAAATGTACACTATTTGGTCTGCACAATTTAGTAGAAACAATGCCAAACCCATAGAGTGGAGTGATTTTCTGTTCATTTTATATAGTGAATGGTTTTCTACCGAGGTTTATAGAATTTTTTTTAACCATGACCATCTCATATTAAACTATACAGTTGGATTAATCATAGTATATGGCCCAAAAATTTTGTGGAGTTACCTAAAACAATGAAAATTATTCTTGTGGATTCCAAAGTTGATTCGTAAGGATGGATCACAATTTGTAAAATGCGAAGACCAATTTTATGATGATGGGTCTTGTGAGGCACTATATATCATGATGTTGGTGCATTATTTGGATAACTGTATGCCACCACCATAAACCCATTAAAAAATAGAAATATTCCCTTTTCCCCTCTCCATTTTATAACCCTACACACCTCTTTTTCACCAAATTTCTACCTAGAATCCTCACACACGACTTCCATTCACCCCACTCAGTGAATGGTTATCTAAATTCACATATAATACATTTTTTATTCTAGATGTTTTAGATATCTTGAGGATAATCTCCAACTCTATATCCTATCATTTACCCATTATACTCACAACTAATCGAGATATCCCCAAATTTATCCAATATACCCAATATCCATGTACTCAATCAACTTCTTAATTTTCAATCAATCTATAACAAATATTTGTTCAATATTAGATGAATGAACCCTATATAGGTAGGGTAGGCCATACCTATGTATTCCACACTGTATTTATGAATTATTCAAGAACATGGGTACTGTGGTATGATGACACCATTAAGAATTAAACTAATGTAGTTAAATATTATTAAATTTGTTAATTAACAAATTTAAAAACCATTCAAATAAGCTATGAAACATTAGTAGTAATGGAATAATTGAATATTTCCATAGTATTGTCATTTATATTACTTTAGATAATTAATTTGAAGAATATTCGTTATAAATGTTAAAAATTTTAAAAAGGGATTTATGAATTGATCAAATGATTATGAAAATATATTCCTGAAAATAGGTAATTTAAAATGAATTTATTCAATTAATTTGACCATATAGTATATTATAAATTGATTTCTATAATGTTTTTTTGAGGAATGATATAGGTTCTAGAAAATTAAAATGGGGAGTGTCAAGATGTATGTTTTGAAATAAATAGTCTATGTATGATGTGGAACAATGTGAAGATTCATTGAAGCATTCTGAAAAGGTATAACATTATAATGATTTATATGGAATGAAATGTAATATTAAGAAATGATTTTGGTCTTTATGTTTCTTTATATAGCATAATATTTTCAATTCTACATATAAATTCTAATGGTATATCAAAATTTAAAATTAGGGGTCCTTGTGTTTTATCTTGGTGATTTATTGTTTTATATAAAAATTACCCATTTGGGAGGTATTTAAATAATGGTGATGAAATCACACCATCAGAATGGCATAGTTTTAAAGGTCTTCAAAATTCCCTTTTGGTTATCATATATTAAAATATCACAAATGTTTATAGTGTTAGTTTTGTTTAAGTGATAAAGAGAAATATCATATTCATGGATGTATTATTAAATAAACATTCCATTATCGTAGGGTTCGACCCATAAGAGTGGTATATATTACATTTTGGATTATTAATTTGTCTGAGAAAACATATATTGGGGAGGTCCATGATACTTTTGGTCTTATTCCCTTGCTGAGAAAACCCTCATAGGGGAGGTCTGTTGTACTTATTTTGTACACTTGGGGGACCAATGTTTTTTATAGTCATTTTCCCACATGATTCCCTTATAGAAACAATAGCATTGGAAAAAAATTGTATAGTCTGTTGGGGGAAGTGATGATAGTGGATATAATGATATAAGGAATCTCTTTAGAGCCAAAGCTTAAGTAGTTATATTATTACTTCTATTAACTATTTATGTATATAAATTATTTATATTTTTTTATATCATGAATCCTGAACATATTTTCAAAATTTTTATATTTGGGGATAAAATTATTGGTTTTATACTAAGTTATAATCACACCCAACTCAGGCATCCATGGAAAATGTATTTTTGAGATAAATGTACTTGATTCTTGTTATTGAGTTGGGAATCTTTTATGATGGATTTTTTTAGGTTTATATGATAGGAAATTAGTTTCTATTATAGGTTCATGACTCTAGAAAAATTTCAAGGGTTTCAATACATATATCTTTATTATTTTTGGGTTTTATCGTATAACTTCATATCATGTTATTCATATAATTGAATTATTTTAACACGATTTATATTTATGAATTTTCCTCACATACCATGGTTATAGATCTATAAATTATTTATATTCATGGTGTGTTTTATTTTATATAAATAAGTAGTTTTTTGATTGATATTTATGTACAATAACCCTATCAGACAAACATAGACCCACAAAACAAATGGGAGTCCCCTGGTGAATGGTGATGTGTTCATAATTGACAATAACAACTTCTCATCTATGAATTAATTTGTGGTCCCAGGACGATGAGAGTTATAATGACGTATAAGAGGAAAATTTTCATATATTACTATTTAACAAGGAAAAACAATAGATATGATGTTATTGGGACATGTTGTGGAACCGTGTTTGGGACTAGACACCCCATGTATGAGGGAACTCCCAATTTGTATGAAAATATGTGTTATTTATGTTGTTTTTTACTATTAACATGATTTCACATCTTGTTATATAAATACTTATAATGTTGTTGATTTATGGGATTCATTCTCATGTCTCAATACTAGAAGTGGGTTTATGTGTTTATATGAATCATATTTGTAATCTGGGGTTCACATGTAAATTTAATGATTCCATGTGATTGTTTCCATAGACTATGAAAAGGGTTCTGGGTAAATACGGTTTCCTTATGAATTTTCAATTCCTCTATTTTTTGAAAATCACAATCACCCTAACGTAAATTCTATTATCCCTAAGAATTATTTTCATAAAATAAATTTCACTTCTTTAAATAAATTTTATCCTTACCAATGTTTTCATTGATCATTATATAGTCTCTCAAAATAAAACTCATTTTATTCTTACGTCTAAAATTAGTTTTCACATCTAAAAGCTTGGAATGTAATAAACCCTAGGATATCTAGTATTCAATTTTCAGAATCCAAATTCTCTAAAATTCAGACTCTGAATTCTATGAAATTCATATTCTAAATTCTATGATATTTAGGATCCAAATTCTTTGTAATTCAGACTCTAAATTATCTGAAATTATGACTTTGAATTCTTCATAATTTGGAATCCGAATTCCATAGCATTCACACTCTGAGTTCCACAGAATTCTCACTCTGAATTCCTCAGAATTTAGACACCAAGTTTCTCAAAATTTAGACTCTGAATTCCCCATATTTCTGTCTCTAAATTCCTCAAAATTCAGATTCCGAATTCATTTGAATTTAGACTCTGAAAACTATAGAATTAATCATCCAAATTCCAAGGAAAACAGAATCTAAATATCCATGATTTAATGTCTCTGAATGTTTACATGGTTGGACTCTGAACAAAATTTTTATTAGACTCCAAAAAATAAAATTCATTAAAGAAATTAATTATCCTTACACATATTATGAAATAATGTCACAAAATCAATTTCTAACTAACCAATGTTTAAGTGAAACATATACAGGTCCCTCCGAGATTCAATGAAAAATATGACCATTGATGGTGGCAGCCGACCATTAGAGAAGTGCATATAAATTGAAGCTCATTTGAATGAGATTAGTACTGAAAAAACCCATTGATAACTACAGTGTTTACATGTTGTTGATGTGATATATAAAGTGAGAGACTCTAATGATTTTTTCATACTGAACATATTTTTCTGATTCCTTAGTGTAACTCAAATTGTTTCTATGATCAATCATGGGCTTCGTAGGTAAGGAACACATATGTTCCGACTATATTAATGTTTGAGGACTTCTGGGGATAGCAATATAGATTCTGAGAATCATATTTTGGGCTTACCCTGGTGTGGGTAAAAAATAATTTATTGAATTTATAAATCAAGGGACAATTATCCAATGTTGTTTGACCTTATACCCTTTGTTTTAAAATATTTCATACTAGTTACTTGTTTTGTATCATGTTTATTTTTGATGTATTTTGATAAAGAAAGAAAATATAACCTTCTTCTAATTTCTTGTACTATTTTATACTATGTTAAGTAAGATTCTATATACTTTAAGGTAGAATCATTTTCTTATGAAATTTTCTTAAGGTTCAACTTTAGAACCTACCATGTTTTAGAACTAAAAATGGTATTGGGAATTTACCTTGTTTAACACTATTAAACATAGTTTTCCTTAAGGTTAAAAACAAAATTTTTTAAACTTAAAATTCACACCCTCTTTTATATTGAGGATATATATCATTATTTTGATCCTATAATTGGTATTAGGTGAAGTTTTTATGAAATAATTTTATTAACATATAAGTTTTATAGCTCATGCTTTCATTGTTCTAAATGTTTTCCTTGCATAGGGATTTTTATCCTTGTTTAGAAACATTTCCTATTAATAATTTTTTGTGGGAAGATATTTTCTTCTATAATGGAAGGAATGAATGTTGGTTCGATTGAAAATCCAAATCCAAAAAAAACCACTGACATATAATGGGAATTATTAAGAGTATTGGAGAGATCGTATGAAAACTTTTGTTATTAACAGTAGAGCATAAAATATTTTTTGGGTAACTAGATATTTCAACAAATTCATGATGTACATTTTGGAACTCTTATTCAACATGAGACAAGAATTAAAAGACATGTTGATATGAATAAGTAGAAAAATGGAAATGGAAGTGTATCCTTTACTAATAAAAAATCCAAGACTCATGAAAGGGTTACAAGATCCAAGTCAAATAATGTAACTATTTTATATAAATATAGTGAATGCGATCATTGAAAGATTGAACTAGCTAATCTTTCTCGAAGGATGAACACAGTAGTTTGAACCGAAGACAATCAGTATAGATATAAGAAGAAATAAAGAAAAATCAAGAAATATTAATAAGTTACTTGCTATAAATACAAAAGAGTAGGGCATATCTGGCTATATTGTCATATGATTAGGAAAGAGGATAGAATGGAAAAGTGTTCAGAGAGTTATAGAAAGATGTACTATAAGACTAAATATAAGAATGTTTTGAAACCCAATGAAACTTGGAATTCCAGTGGTGGAGACTCTTATGATGAGTACTCATAGTATGAATCTTCTAGTTAGTTGAATCTGGTTCTACTAGCTAGATTACCCATTGAAAACCATTGTCTAATGGCTAAGATACACAATTATGAGTCTATTACTATTGTATCTTTAATGAAAAATTATACTGATATTAAATATTACGAATCATCATATTAAGATCTTTCTTCTGAATAAGATAATACATTACCTTCTTATTAAGAAGTTTCTAGGTTTGCTAAAATTCTTGTGAATGAAAATTGTAAACTCACGAAAAAACATGATAAAGAAAATTCTAGAATTTCTATTTTAACTAATGAAGGATCAGGTCAGTCTAATGATCATGATAAAAAAATTATGATTTTAAAAGTATTTCCCAAAATCTTAAGGAATATAATTCGTAGAAGGATAAACATTCATAGGGATCTTGAAAATAAAATTTCTCAGGGAAATATATTAGAGAATAACTCTAGTTATAAAAATAATATTTTTAAGGATAAAACATGGTTATAAAACTAATGTAAAAAATATGTTCTTTAAGTAAGTGTTTGTCCAACATTACCTCTAGTAAGAAATTTTTTGACAACATGTATTCCCAAATTCGACCACTAAGGAATAGTTATGTATTTGATTATATTCTTTCTAAACAAGTTTTTTAGAAATAAATATTTTCTTAAAGTGCTACATTTTGCACTTAATGTCAGTGTGGTGGAAATTGAGAAAAAAATTATTCTTTAAACAAAACTCTATCTTTAGGTTTTCATAATCTTTAGTTTTCTAATAAAATGTGGACATGTAAAATCATGATTTTCAAAATTTCAGGATCCAAGAATATTTGGATTCAAAAAGTCTAAAACTATTATTTTTAAGAAAATAAAGATAGTACCAATAGAATTAAATTGTACAAGGATAGTGGTTGTTCCCATCATATGATTGGTAATAAAAACTTCTTTCAAAATATTATCCAGACAGAAGGAGAAAAAGTAACTCTCAGAGATTATTATCAGAGAAAAATTGATGGAATAGGTAACATCATTCCTCTTGAAAAACATATATTTCAAAAGTTTTATTTGTTAAGGGTATTAAGGACAAACTCATTGGCATAATATAACTATGTGCTGTAGGCTACCATGTGAATTTTAGGAATGATAAGTGCTTAGTACAAAATTCCATGGGTGATTTTATTCTTTCTACCCATAGGAAAGGAAATGTATACACAATAAACATAGGAGACCATAGGATCCAAGATCTACCTAGCCTTAGTTCAAAGGAATATCAATCTATGTTATGTTAGTGAAGGTTAGGATACAGTATCCTTAGGATCCTATGAAAACTCTCAAAGAAAAGACCAGTTATGGAACCATCAGAGCATAAATTTGACTCTTAAATAGGTAGTAATCCATGTTAATATGGAAGGAAACATAAATAAATATTTAAATAAATTGGTGAAGTCTCAAATATTGATGCATTATAGTTAGTGCTTATAGAACTTTTTGGTCCAATTGAAATAGGAAACATTAGAGGAAAAAATTATGTATTTGCCTTAGTTGTTGATTACACTAGATTAACCTGGGTATATTTTCTAACAATGAAATAAGATGATTTTTCTTATTTAAAAATTTTTAGAACCCATTTTAAAAATGATAAAAACATTACATTGATAACAATTCATAGTGATCATGGAGGAGAATTTCCAAATTCTGATATGTAATATTTTTTAGTAAAAAAATTATTACTCATAAATTCTCAGCATTGAGAACTCCTCAACAAAATTGTTTTGTTGAAAGAAGAAATTAGATTCTTAAAGAGATTACTGGTACCATGTTTAGTGAATATTAGATAAATAGACAGATTTGGATGAATTTGTTATTACTGCTTGTTATTCTATAATTTGAGTTTTGATTAGACCTTTTCTTAAACCCCCCCCTACGAATTAAGGAATGGTAGAAAACCAAGAAATTCCTACATCACAGTATTTGGATTCAAAGTAATCATTTTGAATACGAAATACAATTTTAATAAATTCTCAATCAAAGTTGTTGATGGAATTTTCCTCAGTTACTCCACAACTTCAAAGGCTTATAGTGTTGTCCATAAAAACACTATAAATATTGAAGAAACTATGCATGTTGAATTTGTGGAAACCGATCATTTTTTTGAAACAACCTCAACCAACATCGTCAGATTTATTTTCAAAAAATGATTATCAAACCTTGCTATAAGATCCTTCTGATATGAAAAATGTTTCCTAAAATGATTCTAAAGCATTTACCCTAGAATATTTTCAACTATATGTGAAGGAAAAGGTTTTACAAAACCCAAATCAGTTGTTTTTTAAGAATCATCCAAGTTACAGAATCATTGATTATGGAAATAAACATGGGAGGACTAGAATTTCCTTAAGAAATGACGAAAAAAATCTTGCATTCGTTTCTCAATTAGAACCAAAAAGTACTGATGAAGCCTTAGGTGATGACAATTGGATTAAAGAATTGCAGGATGAGATAAATGAATTCAAAAGGAATAAATTCATGATCTTCATTGAAATAACAGAGGAAACTTCTATTATTGGAGTAAAATGGGTCTTCGGAAATAAGTGTGATGAAAATGATATCACTGTAAGAAATAATGCTAGATTAGTTGCTAAAGAATATAATCAACAAGTAGGAATAGACTATGAAAAAACCTATTCTCCAGTAGCCATACATGAATATATTTTTATTTTACTTTTCTTCGAAGCATTTTTTAAATTCAAACATTATAAAATGGTTTTTAATGTGCTTTCTTTAATGGATATGATAAATAGGATGTTTTTATTGAAAAAACTCCATGTTTTGAAGACACAAAACATCCTGAAAATGTTTTGAAACATAAGAAAGAATTATCTAGAATTAAACAATCCCTTAGAGCCTAGTATGAAAAAATTATAATATTTTTTTACAATACAATTATGTTAAGGTAAATGATGATCCAAAAATTTTATAAAGAATGATTAGAAAAATGTTTTCATTGTTCATATATTTGGTGATGAAATTATATTTGGTCAACTCATAAATATATAACTGATTCATTTGAAAAATTAATGAAATATGAGTTTGAAATTAGAATGATGAGTGGGTTAAAATTTATCCTAGGATTTCAAATTTATTTAAAACAGTATGAAACATATTTATGATAAAAAATTAAATAAAATATTTTATGAAAAAGTATATATATGACAACACTAACAGTATATGTACTCCCATTGGTACCTCATATTCAATCAATCTTGATAAAGATAGAAAACGAGTAGATCAAACATCATTTAGAGGTTTGATATGAAATTTACTATACCTGACAGCTAGTCATCTAGACTTAATGTTTTTAGTATTTTTATGTGAACGATATCAATCAAATACTATAGAATCTATTTTAAATTTAGTGATAATAATAATTCTCTATTAATAGTTAACAATGTAATTAAAACTTTTTATACTTCTAAAAGTGATTTTGTATTAAAAAGTTTATCAAATAATGAATTTATAGGATGTAGAACAGATAGGAAAATTACATCAAAAACATTTCATATATTAAAATATTCATTAGATTATTGGTCATAAAAAAATAAACACTTGATAGTACTTTCCACTACTGAAGATGAATATGTAATCGTTGGATGTTGATGTACCCAATTGTTGTGGATGCAATACAAACTCACAGACTATAGTATGAGTTTTACAAAGACAAAAATATTAGGTGATTACACTAGTTCCATTTACCTAAGTAAAAACCCTACACATCACTCTCATTAAAAACACATAGATATTAGGAATCACTTTCTAGGGGATCACACACAAAAAAGAGTCAATTTTTCAGAACTGAAGATCAATATGCTGATATTTTTACAAAATCATTACCCTCTGATAGATTTTAATAGATTTAACTGAATATTTGAATGATAACCAGAAGGTAATATTCCATATTACCTTCTTGTGTAAACTTATATATTTATAGTAAGAAAATAATTTTCATAAGGGGAGAAAATTTGTTTGAGTAGTCAAAAAAATTTTATACAGAACATTCGATGTCAAAATTTTATTAAAAAATTCGTTGTAAAATTTTTCTTAATCGAAATTATAATAGTCAGATTTTTCTTAATTGAATATCTGTATTAAAATTTTTTTTAGTCAAAATCTTTGAATCTCAAAAAATCTCATTAGTTATGAAAATTTTCCAAAAACGAATGTTCTTCAAGAATAATTTTTCTTATTACTGATAATTTTCCTAGAAATTTGGAAGGTAATCTTCCTTTCTTAAATTTTGAAAATAATTTTTAAAATATTGGTACTTTCATCATGTTTGAGAAAATTTTTCGGATTTAGTTTTCCTTAAATATGAATGTTTATCAGAAAAACCTCAAAAGATTTGTACCTACTAAATTTCTTCATCGGCTCTCATCACAGCCGTCAGATCTAATCAAAAGTGTTTCAACAGTTGGATCTTTATGTAATGATTAATTGTCACCTCAAATGCCTATATAACGGCCCTGTGATGGTTTTCCCACATTGGTTTTCCATGATATGGATTTCTGAAACCACGATACTCTACTTAAGACCCATTCAAATTTTCTAGGTTTTCGGAATTCCGAATGTCTTTGGAAGCTTCTCCTAAAAAAATGTTATCAGTCGAGGAAATATCGTAATGGTAGATCTATAGGGAATGGTTAGTAGATTAAAAGTTCTTTTCCAAATATTATTCCCTTATTTCAAATATCATCAAGTTTAATAGCTGGGAGAATTTGTGTATATCCAATCCAAAGAAAGAAGATCTTATTTATCCAGAATTGTTGGTAAAGTTTTAGGAATTTGTTATCTATTTAAATAAATGTGTGATAGAAATGTTTTTCTTTAAATGTTATGGGAAACCCTATTCTATTTCCAATATTATGGCATCCAACATAATTAGAATTTCTTATGAGGGAGAAGATGATTTTTTCACTCACAAGCTACTAGATTTTTCAGGTTTGTATGATAAGGAGAAAGACATAGAATGAATTGGACTATCTTTGGTGAAGACTCCAAAGATACATCATATATTTAAAAATATTCAGATAGTAGAGTTGTGATTACAGGGATTTCTCATTATGAGAAAAGGTTATAAGGATTACCTAAAGAAGATTGATATTTATTCTTTCGACTCTCTAGTGAATCTCAGAATGATTTAGCTGGAGAAGTATGTCTTACATAAATTCATAAATATAATGAATTAGACTCTCAAATCCCAAATAATCATGTATCCAGATATTATCTCCAAGATTATTATTCTTTTTCTAGAGTCGTTCGAATTCCACTATAGCTCTAAGGCAAGGAATTTCATGGTTATGTTTTGGAGTGATGATACACTGAGAAGAATGAATGTTGGTTTTTATAGTAAATCAAGAGAATTCTATGATTTGTATAAATTAGAAATTGAGTCCTTATCAATGAAACTAGAAGTAGATGATACATCCATGAAGGGAGTCATGAATAGGAAGGTGATGGAACTGGAAGATAACGAAAAATCTCTAACAATTTTGGATTATCAATTAGCATCACCTTTTACAAATAGGTAAATGACTAATCTGGATGAAGTTGTATCTAGGTGGAGAGAAAACAAGATAAATATGAAAGAATTGGAGCCTAGTTTAGGATTGGACCCCACTAAGGAAAAATATTTAAAGACGAAGGATGTTTAGGATCTTAAGAATAATGAAAAAATATGAAGCAAAAGAGGAAAATGTATGAAGTTGAGATTGTTCAATCTCTTCTCAAGGATTCTGAAAACGATTATGAACATGTTTAGGTACCAGAATAATTTTTTCAAGAATCACCCCCAATGACATTGGGAAAACTATTGTAATTCTAGAAAGAAGAAGAATAAGAAATAGTTCATGAATAGGAAGTAAAAGAAAAAGAATATGGAAGGAAGTGATGATACCGAAGATGTGATAAGACAAGTTGAAGAATATCAAGTGATGGAGAACCCCGCTTGAAAGTTTCCAATCCAAACATCTAAAGAATAATCAAAAAAAATTAATTCACCAAGAAAAGAAGATAAGGAGAATAAATAAGTGAATAACCCATCGGATGATTAAAGCAGCCACCATGACTTCATTTAGCAAAGAGGATCTAGTGGCAGATGATAAAAAAGAAAAAGTTGATATAGGCAAGATAGTTGACCTATCAGATAGTGAACAAGAATCACCAAAAGTATCAGAGAGTATTCGGAAGGCCAAAATGGGGAAATAAGTGTTGATTGATACACCAAGTAAACCTATAATGAAAAATAAATATATTGGTGGTTCGTCAAGGAGAAAAAGATAAGAGATAGAAAAAGAATCATCACCAACAAAAGAATCGAATTCAGAATCATCCTTTAGTGTACATGAATAAGTAGTCCAATCATTGACTGTAACAGCCCAAGATTTTATAAAAAAATATTCTTTTTAATTTTATTAATGTCTTGTGTTGTATGCTACACCAAAAGAATCTTGCACAACACGCATCCTTGACTTGCCTTGCATTACACGCAATCGCGACCTTCCTCGATAGCGTGTGTAATACGCAATACCGAGTTTCACTAAACAACGATATGCTATTAAAATATTATTAAAACTAGCCGGTATGAATAGTAATAACCACTTTTAAAAATTCTGTAAATCTTATTTTTCAAAATGAACTTCATTTTTGGATTCGGAGTATCGAATTTAGCCTAAGGTGAAATTTTGGTACATTTCGGATAACTTTCATATTCTGATGAATAGTGAAAATTACTAAATTATAATAAAAAAACAACTTTTTTAATTGAAATAATTAATAGTGATAAATTATTAATTGGAGTAGTTTTAAAGTATATTTAGAATATATTTTTACATTTTAATACAATGTTGGTCATTGGATGTAATTGCACATTTAAACCAGACATAAACAAGTGTCAATCTTTTGATAGATATTGTTTCCTAAAAACACGCTATTTGTTTTAACAGCGGGATTTAATTATAAAATTAATTAATGCAACTTCTATGTTATGAATTTGGTAAAATAGACTTCATTTTTGAATTCGGAATATGAAATATAGCTTAGGATGAAATTTTGGCATTTTTCTGAAAACCTTCATTTTTTGATGAATAGTGAAACTACTAAGTGGTAGTTAAAAAACTGAATTTTTCATAAAACTTAATTTTACCACTTCTGTGAATGGAATTTCAAAAATCCTAGAGACACGGTTGATGTCAGTAAGTAAAATGTGGTTCAATGAGATGAAAATAATTTTTGGTGAATAGTAACTTTTTACTTTTATTTACCACGGTTAAAAGTAAATAGGGTAATTAAGGGTAAGAATGATATTAATATTACCCTAACACATGTCCTAATTCTATTGGACAAGTGTATCTCGACCAAAAACAACCTTAAGTGTAAAATATTATCATTTAGGCCCACTTGGATTAGATTAGGACATTTATTATTATTTAATTCAAAGAAGAGTTAAAAGAGTTAAAATCAAAGTTTATTCACTAAAACATTTTTAATATGGGGTTATACATAAGATAAATTCGACTATAAATATTCATTAGAAAGATAAAAATATTTCCTATATAATGATATTTTATTTATAATTTTTAGACTTTAAATAAATTAATTTATTTATGACACAACGATGATGCAGTAATTACCCTTTTAAGGAAATATTAACATAATTGATGTTATAAATACTCAAATGAATGTAATTTGAGACTTTTTATGAATTCCACTAATTTTCTAGGTTACTATGATATATTAGTGTTGATTTAATCAACTTGGTTTGAACATATAATTCTGTTATGACTTTCACAAAAATCATATATCAAATAGTGTCAAAATTGACACAAAATAGTTTTTAAATCAAATATTATATTATTAATTGTTATTTTATTCCTAAAAATCTAAGGTTCGGCCAAATGACTTAGATAATGATATATATATTAATAATAAACAATTTGGGGTTCGTTTGGCATGTTATAGTAAGTGTATTAACCATATAGTGAAAGAAAACAAAAAGACACGGTAAAAGTTAAATTATTTAACTTAGAGTTAAATCTAATTGATAAGGTTAAAATAATAACCTAAACTTGTCTAAATCCTATTGGTTGATAGGATTTCGACCCATCCCCACTTTAGCTTCGAAATAAGACCCTTTGGAACCATTATAAACCGATTTTGACTTTAATATAAAATAATATTTTGAGATATTCCTAAGGTGCCCCCCTCCTCCCCTATAAAAGGACACCTCCTCCCCCTCCTCCTCACACCAATTTGAGCACTCAAGCTCGGCCAACCCCTGCCAAATTATCCTCTCCACTTCCCTAGCAACATCCTAGAGGTTCTGGTCTTCCTCAAAGACCAATTTTAGTGCCCTAAGAGGAGGTCTCAAAGAGGCACTTCAAAGAAGAGGTAATTACCGTTACCAATTCTTTCATCTTTATTTCTTCTTCCACTTTTTCTTCTTAGGTTGTTTCATTATGAAGTAATAACATCAGTATCACTAATATACTGATATGTTATTATAAGTATGAAACAACCCTATTTCACCATCTATCTATCCTACGGAAAAAGAAATCACCGTGCGTGCGTACGTACGGAATACCGTCTCCACGCCGTGGTGTAATCTATTTTCCACCACCACCTTACATGGATGGGTATAATGGTGTAAATAATAACTATACATAGTTATTAAAACATCATATTGATTCTGATATATTGTATAATCCACTCCAATTCAATTCAATATTTATGGAAATGATATCATCGCTCGTGCGTACGTACGGACTACCGTCTCCACGACGCGATGAGATTCATTCTCCATGTTAACCATTTAAGAATGATTATAAAGTATATATAAGAAATAATAATGAAATATATGACATTATAAAGCTACTGGATTTATGTATATATATATATATGTATTTCATCTACTTACTTCCATTCAAGACAATAGGGAAAGGAAAACAGCGTTCATGCGTACGTACGGACTACCGTCTCCGTGAACGGTGTTTTTCATTTCATTTATCTATCTATTATATATATATATATATATACTGAATATATATGATATATAAATCATATTTTATATTCTTGAACTAAGTAAATCATGATATAAGTAATAATAATGTCAATAACAACAAGTCAAAACACCTACGATAAAAGAAACGATTTTACCCAAAACGCTTCTTTAACATGGAATTTACAAAAGAACGGGTAATATAATGTCATAAGTGAACCATATATGATATCATAACAATGAATATGATTCTTTAATAAGTCAATGACATTATTTAAACCATTATACAGGAGCTTCGGACACGTACAAAGCAAATCGGACCTAAGGTAAGGGAAATATCACAATCTCATTTTTATCCGAGATTGTTTGTACTTTGAAAGTGACTGGGGTGTATTTTATCATCAAAATCCATGTTTCCTCAATATGTAATGTTATTTCCATCCACCTACAATTGTTTAAATCCAAATTTACCCTTCAGTGAGTTTTTAGTAAAAGATATGAAAGGAATATTTTGTCGTTTTTTTGTACGAGGTACTTTTTGACTTTTCCGACAAAAGTACGAGAAGAATGTTTTATTTTAACTTATACGGCACAAACGGATTTTTACGGTTTTATAAAGCCTTATTTTCATGAACCTTCCTCCAAAATATTTCATGACTATTTTCAATAAAATCTCTTTCTTTTAAATTTGCATGATGTTTTGTGAAAAGAAATTGATTTTGAAGAAGAAAGGATATTTTCCTCAAGAATTCAATTCAAGTGTTTTATCAAAATTATTTTCCATATAAGATAATAAAGGGTTCTGTTTCTATCCATATTTTTACATTTATTTGACTATGTTGTGATGGAATTATGTTTATGAATTCCTTTATCTTATATGAATGGTTTTATGATGTCATGTTGTTTAAGAATCCCATTTTGATTACATGGGTTATGCAATGATGTATGATTTATGATTTTGTGGCACACATAAGAAAGGATTCATTAAGAGATGGGTGGGACCTATATCTCCCTCCAATGCATTGGGTAATGATTTTATATCTCATGAGATAGACATGGCTGGAATGGTAGGTTATACCGGTTCAGTGAAACAGGACTGAAACGAGGATTACTCGATTCAGAAAGGGACTTTTTCCACTAAGATAGTCTTGGCAATGAGTCTTGACTAACAAGAAATGATTCTCTATGATTATGTGTGTATGCCACAATGAGTAATGTTTTAAGTTATGATTTCATTTCACTATTATGATTTATCCCATGTTATGAAATTATGCTCTCTTTTGCAGGTTAAGATTTCCAAAATATGTTATGTTCTTATGAAAATTATGTGATTGAAATTTCTTTTGTTTACCCTTACTGAGAATTTGAGCTCACCCTTTTATGTTTCCTTTTCCCCAGGATATAAAGAATGGTTTTAGGTAGAAAAAAGAAGAAGATCTTTATGGGAGATGTTGAAGATCTTTCACCAGGATTAGAAGATTACGTTCCGAGTTTCCAAAGACACTAAACTATTACGATCCTTGTGTGTGTGTTTTTGTTATGTATTAAGTATTCCGCAAAAGTAATGTAATGTCCATGTACGATAAGCTTCGGGTCTCTACAGTTGGTATCAGAGGAAAGGTTTAGTCAACCTTTGGAAACTAGGATGCGAAAACGTTAGTGAGATTCCTAGAGATATTTCTAAGGTATGTCTAGGGATGTCCCTAAGGATAAGTATACGTATAAGATATATTCCTAGAACTATGGTAATGATATTAGATTAAACCTAAGAAGTTAGGTATTGAGGATACTTTCCCTTTACTATGTTGTTTTCTCTAGCATGATTTTTGATTCTCACAAAATTATTTTTGTGTTTTAGTTAATGGAGGGAACCAAAAAGAATTCAGTTAACATTGAATCCAATGGACAAATTGGTGACTATGAGAAACAAAATTGTGTAATGCCTAGAGAGAAAGATGTTGTGATTATGCCGAATCAATCATCGCGATATATGATTAACAAGGTGAAATTTAGTGGTATGCCTAATTCTTCAAAGAAGAGGAAGATAGACTATTATGCATGTTCGCATGTTGAGGAGCATAAAGAAAGGAAGATTGAGATTTCTAAAGAAGGGAAGAAGAACCTTGAGGAATACCTCAAATGGAGGGACCGATGTTATCTGTGTGGAGAAAAGGGTCATAGAGTGGAAGACTGTTATGGAGTTCAATGTCTTATTTGTGGAGAACATGGGCATTACCCAACTCAATGCCCTAACCTAAAAAGTTACTTCTAAATCAAGGAAGGACTTATTCCAGGATAATCATTGATGTGGATGGACTGAAGTGTTTTGGTATTCAAGAATAATGTTGTTGAGGTACTTTTATGGTGTATTGAAATATTTAAGTATTGGTCTATTGTGGTTTTCAATAATTATAAGGTACCAATAACTATGAAAAGTGATTCAAATATTTTGGAAAGTAGATGATAAGTGCATAATGAAAGGATAAGAAGATAATGAGATGTTTGATTGTATTCATGAGCTCATGATTGATATAAGGACTAAGTGATATCATGGTTTGAGTATATAGAATTTTGAGGATTTTGGTATGTGGAAAGTGTTAACTTTTAACTCCACTCATGTTTTCACTAAGGTATTCAAGAGAATACACGATTAAGGACTTTGAATGTTTGGAATGTGACCAACAAGACATCTCTTATGATATGTGGGGATCAACGACAGTATTAAATCTCTGGTAATCGTTTCCACTATGTTATGAGAATGGACTGCAGTATTATGGATAAGCCTAAAGATTGGAATGGATTATGTTGGACATAAGTTAGTATTGTTTAAGGATAGAAGTTTTTTAGATATTATTGATGGGATGTTATAGTAATATAGTTTTATAAAAAGGACAACCTGCAGGACGGGCGACAACCCATCGCTTCGGACAAGGCTGTGGGAATCGAACCCACAACCGAAGTGCGACTGGCCTTTATCGCCTAACACTGACCTACAGGAAGTCCCTGTTTAGTAGAAACTAGTTTTATTATATTAAGCAGTATGATATATGAAGTATAAGTCCATTTTAGGAACTATATATGATTAATCTCACTATAGAATGACTTATGTATATTTAATAACTTTTGCTTACCTTTTGTTTGAGACAGATGGAATGACCCGTCATTCTATCACATGATCTGCTAACACTTCATGAATAACAAATTCAACTTCATTTATTTAAGAGATGAAGTGGAAATTGTTCAAGGCACGAACAACAGTGATATTGTATCAAAATAAAGTAAGTATTTATTCTAATTCAAATTTTCAACTTTAGGGAAATGATCTTGAAAACCAAAAATGTTGTCCTAGTGATCTTATACCTGATGAATCAGATGGTACCTTAGATCGTCACAAATTTATGGATTTGTGATTACTGGATTTTCCATAGCCATGTTCTCTACCACTCTCCATCAGAACATGATGGTTAGATTTATCTTCCATATCCATATTTTCACCTATGTGGAAACCCAGTGATTAGTTTATTTGGGTAATCGTTACATTTCATACTTTAGTTTTTAAAGCCAAGTTTTGGTATTCCCTTTTACGATGTGGGTTTCTATTAAAGAAACTTTCAAATAGTAAACCATTTATAACCCCAACGAATTTCGAGGGCGAAATTCATTTTAAGGGGGGTAGAATGTAACAGCCCAAGATTTTATAAAAAAATATTCCTTTTAATTTTATTAATGTCTTGTGTTGTACGCTACACCAAAAGAATCTTGCACAACACGCATCCTTGACTTGCCTTGCATTACACGCAATCGCGACCTTCCTCGATAGCGTGTGTAATACGCAATACCGAGTTTCACTAAACAACGATATGCTATTAAAATATTATTAAAACTAGCCGGTATGAATAGTAATAACCACTTTTTAAAATTCTGTAAATCTTATTTTTCAAAATGAACTTCATTTTTGGATTCGGAGTATCAAATTTAGCCTAAGGTGAAATTTTGGTACATTTCGGATAACTTTCATATTCTGATGAATAGTGAAAATTACTAAATTATAATAAAAAAACAACTTTTTTAATCGAAATAATTAATAGTGATAAATTATTAATTGGAGTAGTTTTAAAGTATATTTAGAATATATTTTTACAATTTAATACAATGTTGGTCATTGGATGTAATTGCACATTTAAACCAGACATAAACAAGTGTCAATCTTTTGATAGATATTGTTTCTTAAAAACACGCTATTTGTTTTAACAGCGGGATTTAATTATAAAATTAATTAATGAAACTTATATGTTATGAATTTGGTAAAATAGACTTCATTTTTGAAATCGGAATATGAAATATAGCTTAGGATGAAATTTTGGCATTTTTCTGAAAACCTTCATTTTTTGATGAATAGTGAAACTACTAAGTGGTAGTTAAAAAACTGAATTTTTCATAAAACTTAATTTTACCGCTTCTGTGAATGGAATTTCAAAAATCCGAGAGACACGGTTGATGTCAGTAAGTAAAATGTGGTTCAATGAGATGAAAATAATTTTTGGTGAATAGTAACTTTTTACTTTTATTTACCACGGTTAAAAGTAAATAGGGTAATTAAGGGTAAGAATGATATTAATATTACCCTAACACATGTCCTAATTATATTGGACAAGTGTATCTCGACCAAAAACAACCTTAAGTGTAAAATATTATCATTTAGGCCCACTTGGATTAGATTAGGACATTTATTATTATTTAATTCAAAGAAGAGTTAAAAGAGTTAAAATCAAAGTTTATTCACTAAAACATTTTTAATATGGGGTTATACATAAGATAAATTCTACTATAAATATTCATTAGAAAGATACAAATATTTCCTATATAATGATATTTTATTTATAATTTTTAGACTTTAAATAAATTAATTTATTTATGACACAACGATGATGCAGTAATTACCCTTTTAAGGAAATATTAACATAATTGATGTTATAAATACTCAAATGAATGTAATTTGAGACTTTTTATGAATTCCACTAATTTTCTAGGTTACTATGATATATTAGTGTTGATTTAATCAACTTGGTTCGAACATATAATTCTGTTATGACTTTCACAAAAATCATATATCAAATAGTGTCAAAATTGACACAAAATAGTTTTTAAATTAAAAATTATATTATTAATTGTTATTTTATTCCTATAAATCTAAGGTTCGGCCACATGACTTAGATAAGGATATATATATTAATAATAAACAATTTGGGGTTCGTTTGGCATGTTATAGTAAGTGTATTAACCATATAGTGAAAGAAAACAAAAAGACACGGTAAAAGTTAAATTATTTAACTTAGAGTTAAATCTAATTGATAAGGTTAAAATAATAACCTAAACTTGTCTAAATCCTATTGGTTGATAGGATTTTGACCCATCCCCACTTTAGCTTCGAAATAAGACCCTTTGGAACCATTATAAACCGATTTTGACTTTAATATAAAATAATATTTTGAGATATTCCTAAGGTGCCCCCCTCCTCCCCTATAAAAGGACACCTCCTCCCCCTCCTCCTCACACCAATTTGAGCACTCAAGCTCGGCCAACCCCTGCCAAATTATCCTCTCCACTTCCCTAGCAACATCCTAGAGGTTCTGGTCTTCCTCAAAGACCAATTTTAGTGCCCTAAGAGGAGGTCTCAAAGAGGCACTTCAAAGAAGAGGTAATTACCGTTACCAATTCTTTCATCTTTATTTCTTCTTCCACTTCTTCTTCTTAGGTTGTTTCATTATGAAGTAATAACATCAGTATCACTAATATACTGATATGTTATTATAAGTATGAAACAACCCTATTTCACCATCTATCTATCCTACGGAAAAAGAAATCACCGCGCGTGCGTACGTACGGAATACCGTCTCCACGCCGTGGTGTAATCTATTTTCCACCACCACCTTACATGGATGGGTATAATGGTGTAAATAATAACTATACATAGTTATTAAAACATCATATTGATTCTGATATATTGTATAATCCACTCCAATTCAATTCAATATTTATGGAAATGATATCATCGCTCGTGCGTACGTACGGACTACCGTCTCCACGACGCGATGAGATTCATTCTCCATGTTAACCATTTAAGAATGATTATAAAGTATATATAAGAAATAATAATGAAATATATGACATTATAAAGCTACTGGATTTATGTATATATATATATGTATGTCATCTACTTACTTCCATTCAAGACAATAGGGAAAGGAAAACAGCGTTCATGCGTACGTACGGACTACCGTCTCCGTGAACGGTGTTTTTCATTTCATTTATCTATCTATTATATATATATATATATACTGAATATATATGATATATAAATCATATTTTATATTCTTGAACTAAGTAAATCATGATATAAGTAATAATAATGTCAATAACAACAAGTCAAAACACCTACGATAAAAGAAACGATTTTACCCAAAACGCTTCTTTAACATGGAATTTACAAAAGAACGGGTAATATAATGTCATAAGTGAACCATATATGATATCATAACAATGAATATGATTCTTTAATAAGTCAATGACATTATTTAAACCATTATACAGGAGCTTCGGACACGTACAAAGCAAATCGGACCTAAGGTAAGGGAAATATCACAATCTCATTTTTATCCGAGATTGTTTGTACTTTGAAAGTGACTGGGGTGTATTTTATCATCAAAATCCATGTTTCCTCAATATGTAATGTTATTTCCATCCACCTACAATTGTTTAAATCCAAATTTACCCTTCAGTGAGTTTTTAGTGAAAGATATGAAAGGAATATTTTGTCGTTTTTTTGTACGAGGTACTTTTTGACTTTTCCGACAAAAGTACGAGAAGAATGTTTTATTTTAACTTATACGGCACAAACGGATTTTTACGGTTTTATAAAGCCTTATTTTCATGAACCTTCCTCCAAAATATTTCATGAATATTTTCAATAAAATCTCTTTCTTTTAAAATTGCATGATGTTTTGTGAAAAGAAATTGATTTTGAAGAAGAAAGGATATTTTCTTCAAGAATTCAATTCAAGTGTTTTATCAAAATTATTTTCCATATAAGATAATAAAGGGTTCTGTTTCTATCCATATTTTTACATTTATTTGACTATGTTGTGATGGAATTATGTTTATGAATTCCTTTATCTTATATGAATGGTTTTATGATGTCATGTTGTTTAAGAATCCCATTTTGATTACATGGGTTATGCAATGATGTATGATTTATGATTTTGTGGCACACATAAGAAAGGATTCATTAAGAGATGGGTGGGACCTATATCTCCATCCAATGCATTGGGTAATGATTTTATATCTCATGAGATAGACATGGCTGGAATGGTAGGTTATACCGGTTCAGTGAAACAGGACTGAAACGAGGATTACTCGATTCAGAAAGGGACTTTTTCCACTAAGATAGTCTTGGAAATGAGTCTTGACTAACAAGAAATGATTCTCTATGATTATGTGTGTATGCCACAATGAGTAATGTTTTAAGTTATGATTTCATTTCACTATTATGATTTATCCCATGTTATGAAATTATGCTCTCTTTTGCAGGTTATGATTTCCAAAATATGTTATGTTCTTATGAAAATTATGTGATTGAAATTTCTTTTGTTTACCCTTACTGAGAATTTGAGCTCACCCTTTTATGTTTCCTTTTCCCCAGGATATAAAGAATGGTTTTAGGTAGAAAAAAAAAGAAGATCTTTATGGGAGATGTTGAAGATCTTTCACCAGGATTAGAAGATTACGTTCCGAGTTTCCAAAGACACTAAACTATTACGATCCTTGTGTGTGTGTTTTTGTTATGTATTAAGTATTCTGCAAAAGTAATGTAATGTCCATGTACGATAAGCTTCGGGTCTCTACAGTTGGTATCAGAGGAAAGGTTTAGTCAACCGTTGGAAACTAGGATGCGAAAACGTTAGTGAGATTCCTAGAGATATTTCTAAGGTATGTCTAGGGATGTCCCTAAGGATAAGTATACGTATAAGATATATTCCTAGAACTATGGTAATGATATTAGATTAAACCTAAGAAGTTAGGTATTGAGGATACTTTCCCTTTACTATGTTTTTTTCTCTAGCATGATTTTTGATTCTCACAAAATTATTTTTGTGTTTTAGTTAATGGAGGGAACCAAAAGGAATTCAGTTAACATTGAATCCAATGGACAAATTGGTGACTATGAGCAACAAAATTGTGTAATGCCTAGAGAGAAAGATGTTGTGATTATGCCGAATCAATCATCGCGATATATGATTAACAAGGTGAAATTTAGTGGTATGCCTAATTCTTCAAAGAAGAGGAAGATAGACTATTATGCATGTTCGCATGTTGAGGAGCATAAAGAAAGGAAGATTGAGATTTCTAAAGAAGGGAAGAAGAACCTTGAGGAATACCTCAAATGGAGGGACCGATGTTATCTGTGTGGAGAAAAGGGTCATAGAGTGGCAGACTGTTATGGAGTTCAATGTCTTATTTGTGGAGAACATGGGCATTACCCAACTCAATGCCCTAACCTAAAAAGTTACTTCTAAATCAAGGAAGGACTTATTCCAGGATAATCATTGATGTGGATGGACTGAAGTGTTTTGGTATTCAAGAATAATGTTGTTGAGGTACTTTTATGGTGTATTGAAATATTTAAGTATTGGTCTATTGTGGTTTTCAATAATTTTAAGGTACCAATAACTATGAAAAGTGATTAAAATATTTTGGAAAGTAGATGATAAGTGCATAATGAAAGGATAAGAAGATAATGAGATGTTTGATTGTATTCATGAGCTCATGATTGATATAAGGACTAAGTGATATCATGGTTTGAGTATATAGAATTTTGAGGATTTTGGTATGTGGAAATTGTTAACTTTTAACTCCACTCATGTTTTCACTAAGGTATTCAAGAGAATACACGATTAAGGACTTTGAATGTTTGGAATGTGACCAACAAGACATGTCTTATGATATTTGGGGATCAACGACAGTATTAAATCTCTGGTAATCGTTTCCACTATGTTATGAGAATGGACTGCAGTATTATGGATAAGCCTAAAGATTGGAATGGATTATGTTGGACATAAGTTAGTATTGTTTAAGGATAGAAGTTTTTTAGATATTATTGATGGGATGTTATAGTAATATAGTTTTATAAAAAGGACAACCTGCAGGACGGGCGACAACCCATCGCTTCGGACAAGGCTGTGGGAATCGAACCCACAACCGAAGTGCGACTGGCCTTTATCGCCTAACACTGACCTACAGGAAGTCCCTGTTTAGTAGAAACTAGTTTTATTATATTAAGCAGTATGATATATGAAGTATAAGTCCATTTTAGGAACTATATATGATTAATCTCACTATAGAATGACTTATGTATATTTAATAACTTTTGCTTACCTTTTGTTTGAGACAGATGGAATGACCCGTCATTCTATCACATGATCTGCTAACACTTCACGAATAACAAATTCAACTTCATTTATTTAAGAGATGAAGTGGAAATTGTTCAAGGCACGAACAACAGTGATATTGTATCAAAATAAAGTAAGTATTTATTCTAATTCAAATTTTCAACTTTAGGGAAATGATCTTGAAAACCAAAAATGTTGTCCTAGTGATCTTATACCTGATGAATCAGATGGTACCTTAGATCGTCACAAATTTATGGATTTGTGATTACTGGATTTTCCATAGCCATGTTCTCTACCACTCTCCATCAGAACATGATGGTTAGATTTCTCTTCCATATCCATATTTTCACCTATGTGGAAACCCAGTGATTAGTTTATTTGGGTAATCGTTACATTTCATACTTTAGTTTTTAAAGCCAAGTTTTGGTATTCCCTTTTACGATGTGGGTTTCTATTAAAGAAACTTTCAAATAGTAAACCATTTATAACCCCAACGAATTTCGAGGGCGAAATTCATTTTAAGGGGGGTAGAATGTAACAGCCCAAGATTTTATAAAAAAATATTCCTTTTAATTTTATTAATGTCTTGTGTTGTATGCTACACCAAAAGAATCTTGCACAACACGCATCCTTGACTTGCTTTGCATTACACGCAATCGCGACCTTCCTCGATAGCGTGTGTAATACGCAATACCGAGTTTCACTAAACAACGATATGCTATTAAAATATTATTAAAACTAGCCGGTATGAATAGTAATAACCACTTTTTAAAATTCTGTAAATCTTATTTTTCAAAATGAACTTCATTTTTGGATTCTGAGTATCGAATTTAGCCTAAGGTGAAATTTTGGTACATTTCGGATAACTTTCATATTCTGATGAATAGTGAAAATTACTAAATTATAATGAAAAAACAACTTTTTTAATCGAAATAATTAATAGTGATAAATTATTAATTGGAGTAGTTTTAAAGTATATTTAGAATATATTTTTACAATTTAATACAATGTTGGTCATTGGATGTAATTGCACATTTAAACCAGACATAAACAAGTGTCAATCTTTTGATAGATATTGTTTCTTAAAAACACGCTATTTGTTTTAACAGCGGGATTTAATTATAAAATTAATTAATGCAACTTATATGTTATGAATTTGGTAAAATAGACTTCATTTTTGAATTTGGAATATGAAATATAGCTTAGGATGAAATTTTGGCATTTTTCTGAAAACCTTCATTTTTTGATGAATAGTGAAACTACTAAGTGGTAGTTAAAAAACTGAATTTTTCATAAAACTTAATTTTACCGCTTCTGTGAATGGAATTTCAAAAATCCGAGAGACACGGTTGATGTCAGTAAGTAAAATGTGGTTCAATGAGATGAAAATAATTTTTGGTGAATAGTAACTTTTTACTTTTATTTACCACGGTTAAAAGTAAATAGGGTAATTAAGGGTAAGAATGATATTAATATTACCCTAACACATGTCCTAATTATATTGGACAAGTGTATCTCGACCAAAAACAACCTTAAGTGTAAAATATTATCATTTAGGCCCACTTGGATTAGATTAGGACATTTATTATTATTTAATTCAAAGAAGAGTTAAAAGAGTTAAAATCAAAGTTTATTCACTAAAACATTTTTAATATGGGGTTATACATAAGATAAATTCGACTATAAATATTCATTAGAAAGATAAAAATATTTCCTATATAATGATATTTTATTTATAATTTTTAGACTTTAAATAAATTAATTTATTTATGACACAACGATGATGCAGTAATTACCCTTTTAAGGAAATATTAACATAATTGATGTTATAAATACTCAAATGAATGTAATTTGAGACTTTTTATGAATTCCACTAATTTTCTAGGTTACTATGATATATTAGTGTTGATTTAATCAACTTGGTTCGAACATATAATTCTGTTATGACTTTCACAAAAATCATATATCAAATAGTGTCAAAATTGACACAAAATAGTTTTTTAATCAAATATTATATTATTAATTGTTATTTTATTCCTAAAAATCTAAGGTTCGCCCAAATGACTTATATAAGGATATATATATTAATAATAAACAATTTGGGGTTCGTTTTTCATGTTATAGTAAGTGTATTAACCATATAGTGAAAGAAAACAAAAAGACACGGTAAAAGTTAAATTATTTAACTTAGAGTTAAATCTAATTGATAAGGTTAAAATAATAACCTAAACTTGTCTAAATCCTATTGGTTGATAGGATTTCGACCCATCCCCACTTTAGCTTCGAAATAAGACCCTTTGGAACCATTATAAACCGATTTTGACTTTAATATAAAATAATATTTTGAGATATTCCTAAGGTGCCCCCCTCCTCCCCCATAAAAGGACACCTCCTCCCCCTCCTCCTCACACCAATTTGAGCACTCAAGCTCGGCCAACCCCTGCCAAATTATCCTCTCCACTTCCCTAGCAACATCCTAGAGGTTCTGGTCTTCCTCAAAGACCAATTTTAGTGCCCTAAGAGGAGGTCTCAAAGAGGCACTTCAAAGAAGAGGTAATTACCGTTACCAATTCTTTCATCTTTATTTCTTCTTCCACTTCTTCTTCTTAGGTTGTTTCATTATGAAGTAATAACATCAGTATCACTAATATACTGATATGTTATTATAAGTATGAAACAACCCTATTTCACCATCTATCTATCCTACGGAAAAAGAAATCATCGCGCGTGCGTACGTACGGAATACCGTCTCCACGCCGTGGTGTAATCTATTTTCCACCACCACCTTACATGGATGGGTATAATGGTGTAAATAATAACTATACATAGTTATTAAAACATCATATTGATTCTGATATATTGTATAATCCACTCCAATTCAATTCAATATTTATGGAAATGATATCATCGCTCGTGCGTACGTACGGACTACCGTCTCCACGACGCGATGAGATTCATTCTCCATGTTAACCATTTAAGAATGATTATAAAGTATATATAAGAAATAATAATGAAATATATGACATTATAAAGCTACTGGATTTATGTATATATATATATGTATGTCATCTACTTACTTCCATTCAAGACAATAGGGAAAGGAAAAAAGCGTTCATGCGTACGTACGGACTACCGTCTCCGTGAACGGTGTTTTTTATTTCATTTATCTATCTATTATATATATATATATATACTGAATATATATGATATATAAATCATATTTTATATTCTTGAAGTAAGTAAATCATGATATAAGTAATAATAATGTCAATAACAACAAGTCAAAACACCTACGATAAAAGAAACGATTTTACCCAAAACGCTTCTTTAACATGGAATTTACAAAAGAACGGGTAATATAATGTCATAAGTGAACCATATATGATATCATAACAATGAATATGATTCTTTAATAAGTCAATGACATTATTTAAACCATTATACAGGAGCTTCGGACACGTACAAAGCAAATCGGACATAAGGTAAGGGAAATATCACAATCTCATTTTTATCCGAGATTGTTTGTACTTTGAAAGTGACTGGGGTGTATTTTATCATCAAAATCCATGTTTCCTCAATATGTAATGTTATTTCCATCCACCTACAATTTTTTAAATCCAAATTTACCCTTCGGTGAGTTTTTAGTAAAAGATATGAAATGAATATTTTGTCGTTTTTTTGTACGAGGTACTTTTTGACTTTTCCGACAAAAGTACGAGAAGAATGTTTTATTTTAACTTATACGGCACAAACGGATTTTTACGGTTTTATAAAGCCTTATTTTCATGAACCTTCCTCCAAAATATTTCATGACTATTTTCAATAAAATCTCTTTCTTTTAAAATTTCATGATTTTTTGTGAAAAGAAATTGATTTTGAAGAAGAAAGGATATTTTCCTCAAGAATTCAATTCAAGTGTTTTATCAAAATTATTTTCCATATAAGATAATAAAGGGTTCTATTTCTATCCATATTTTTACATTGATTTGACTATGTTGTGATGGAATTATGTTTATGAATTCCTTTATCTTATATGAATGGTTTTATGATGTCATGTTGTTTAAGAATCCCATTTTGATTACATGGGTTATGCAATGATGTATGATTTATGATTTTGTGGCACACATAAGAAAGGATTCATTAAGATATGGGTGGGACCTATATCTCCCTCCAATGCATTGGGTAAAGATTTTATATCTCATGAGATAGACATGGCTGGAATGGTAGGTTATACCGGTTCAGTGAAACAGGACTGAAACGAGGATTACTCGATTCAGAAAGGGACTTTGTCCACTAAGATAGTCTTGGCAATGAGTCTTGACTAACAAGAAATGATTCTCTATGATTATGTGTGTATGCCACAATGAGTAATGTTTTAAGTTATGATTTCATTTCACTATTATGATTTATCCCATGTTATGAAATTAGGCTCTCTTTTGCAGGTTAAGATTTCCAAAATATGTTATGTTCTTATGAAAATTATGTGATTGAAATTTCTTTTGTTTACCCTTACTGAGCATTTGAGCTCACCCTTTTATGTTTCCTTTTCCCCAGGATATAAAGAAAGGTTTTAGGTAGAAAAAAAAGTAGATCTTTATGGGAGATGTTGAAGATCTTTCACCAGGATTAGAAGATTACGTTCCGAGTTTCCAAAGACACTAAACTATTATGATCCTTGTGTGTGTGTTTTTGTTATGTATTAAGTATTCCACAAAAGTAATGTAATGTCCATGTACGATAAGCTTCGGGTCTCTACATTGACAAAGTTTTTTGATACCATTCCCCTATTTCATAGTATATAGTTGAGTTTCAAGTTGATTTATTACTCATTTAATAAGAAATTGGATTCAGTTATAATACTTATGGATATGTTTGTCATGCTGGAGACTGATTTTAAATCCATCATCATTGGATATGAAGCCCACCAAAGACCATGAAAGGAAATCAAAAAGTGGTCAAGGAAAAGAATCAAAGAGATGAGAATCCTTGATTATTTTCATTAAAGTGTTATGGATGATTTTGACACCGATGATGGTATGTTCAAAGATCTTACTAAATGTTTTGAGGAGAAGCTATTTCCCGAACAAACAACCCGAAAGTAGGATGTCAAAGATCTGAATAATAAGCTTAACTTAGTTGATTTGAATTGGAAAAGGGAAAGAGATCATAGAATTTAGTTCGAAGAAAATATATGTAAGAATGAAAATATATTTAAGACCCATTAATATATTCATAAGGCCTAGGAAGAAAAGATCAATGCCTTTTAGAAGAAAAATGAAGACCGAGATCAATTTTTCACGCGCTTTTAAGAAGATCACGAGGAGCATAAAAAGATGAAAATCATTGTGAACATGTAAATAAAAATGATAAAAGAAGGATAATTTTTCCATAACCAATATTTTTTTGATTTTATCTTTGTAGAGACCATTTAAATCATAATTAAATTTTGGTTGTTCTTCACATATTTTGTTGTATAGTACTAATATTTTAGGTAATATTTTTTTTCATTTGCTTTATTACTTTTGGAAAATAAAAATGTGGGAGAATGGAATGATAAAAAGAATAATAATTAAAGAAGATAATTCCATATGTAAGGGGGATTCAATATAAGGGGGAGTTTTATCTACGAACACTTCCTTACAGAAGAAAAATAAAAATCTATTTAAGGAATTCAAGAATACGATCCTCAGGGATTTAAAAACCTAAACGAGAGTTTGTCATATTCACCATGATCCATAAATATAGGGAGACAAGTTTTTATTTTCTGTTTATAAAGAAAAATTAAATATTCTTATATTATTTTCTGTAAGGCTATTTTTTCCTTCGATAAAGTGGGAGATTTTTGAGTTAATAAGTCTTCATTATGATTTTTCCCATCCTCTATATTTTGAAAATCACAAACACTCTCTAGAAAATGATATTTTCTCTAAGAATTATTATCATATGGAAACTTTACCTTTTACAAAGAAATATTATCCTTACCTATGATTTAATAGACAATTTTATAATCTCTCAAAATCAATCTCATTTTATTCCTATTTCTAAAATTCAGTTTCACATAAAAATCCTCAGAATCGCATTAATCCTTGGTTATATAGTATTTTTTTTTTCAGAATCTGTTTTCTATGAAATTATATATCTTAATTCTCTAAAATTTAGACTCTGAATTCTCTGAAATTCGGGTTTTTAATTCTATGAAATCTGGGTATCGAATTATCGGACATCCAAACACCATATTCTCTGAAATTCAGACTTCGAATTCCTCAAAATTAAGACTATAAATTCCTCATAATTCAGACTCTGAATATCATAGAATATGAACTCTAAATTCCTTAGTATTAAGATTCCAAATTCCACAGACTTTATAAACCGAATTCTTCAGAATTCAGTGTAATAATTCCTCATAATTCAGACTCTAAATTCCTTAGAATTTAGATCCCGAATTCCTTAGAATTCATATTTCAAATTCATTGGAATTAGGACTCTGAAATCTATAGAAATCAGGATCTGACTTCTTTGGAAAATAAAATCTGAATATCCGGGATTTATAATCTCTGAATACTTGGTCGGAATACGAAAATTATTTATTTGGACTCCAAAAAATAAATTTGGTTAAAAAAAATCATTTTCCTTATACATATTATTTATACGATGTCATATAATTTGTTTCTTACAAACTGTTGTTTGAGTGACACATGTATCGGTCCCTCCGAGATTCAATGAAAAATATGACTATTGGAGGAGGGAGTCAACCATTGGAAAAGTTCCTATACATATGATCTCTTTTGAACAATCACATTATTGAAAAAACCCATTGATCTCTCTATAGATTACTTGTAGTTGAAGTGATTTCTAGAGAGAGACACTCATGATTTTTTCGTACAAAACATCATGTTAAAATTTTATCGCAAGACACCGATTGTTGTTGTGATTAATTGAGGGATTCAAGGGATAAAGAAGATAGTGGTGCTGACTACCTTAAAGTGAAAGGACATCTGGGGATAGGAAGATAGAGGTTCTGACTACCATAAAGTTCAAGGGTTTTCAGGGAAACAAAAACAGATTCTAATATTCCTATCTATGGGCTTACCCTAGTGTGGGTATGACCGAATTTTAGGAAAGTATAAATCAAGGGACCTTTATCCAAGGTTGTTAGAGACTCAACACTTTGGGTTAAAATATTATATACTTGTTACTTGTTTTCTTTAAACATTATTTCGGATGTATTTTTATAAGTAAATAAATTATAATCTTATTATAATTTCATGAAATTTTTTATACACTGATAAGTATGATTATATATGTCTTGAGGTGGAATCTTTTTCATTTAAACTTTTCATAATATTCATTTCTGAAGCAATATTTTTGGAACAAAGCATGTTTGTGGATCTAAAATAGGTATTGCGAAATTATCATTTTTAACTATGTTAAACAATGTTTTCCTTAAGGTTAAAAACAAAGGTTTTTAATACTTACAATTCACCCCCACATTTAAATTGACCACCTATATCATTTTTTCGATCCTACAAAGGGATGGTTATTTAAGGTGTGAATATTCATTTATACAGTTTTCTCTTATATATGTTTATGGTGGAATTTGACTTAACCTACTTTATAGATTGATAAAATTTCTAAAATTTGATTACTTAAAACGGTTATTATGATGTATTAGTTAAATAAACCTCTAATTAGTATATAAAGATAATTTTCCACCATAACCTGCAATATCTGTATCATTCAAATAATCCATGGTGTCTAAATTATTAAAATTGTATTAAATGATATCTTTTAATGATTATTATGTGGAATCAGCCAACTAATTTTCCATGTAGAAAATTATAAATTGTTTTAATCTTTGATATTTATTTTATGTTTAATTTTATAGAGTAGTTGATCTGAAAAATCCAAAATTATGTAAAATATGGAACATTAAATCTCATATACTATATATATATATATAATATGGATATAATGGTTTAATAGTGTATTAACCTATTTATGTGTGGTCGGGGATATTGTGTGTATGATATATGATATCCCTAGGACATAATGAAAATGAAATAGTGGGATGAGTGCTTGTTGTCATTTCCAAACATAAGAATATTTTAATTTTAGATGGAAATTTATCCTAATATTTGACATTATTAAGTTTTTATAAAATTACGAATTGATATAATGGATAGATAGGTACCAAATTTGGTTAGACCCTTATTGATATGTATTAATAGCTTGTGACCCAAGTAGTAGTTCCTAACCTAAATATAGATGGTTTATATTAGAATTGAACCTATTTATGAAACCATACATAGATATTTTCATGTTTATGTCCTGTGCTTATGAGATGATATAATGGATGTTGATGTGATATATGGTTTTAAAATGTTATGACCATTGAGTTATATAAGAGATCCTTTTGTTTGGATAACAGTTCATAGCTCAGAATATTTGTCTATGGTTATGTTTGAATTTAACTATAAGAGTGGTTATTTTATTCTTGTGGTTTCCTTTAGATTTGGAATGTAGGGGTAAATGTTCATGTTTGAGATTTATGTATAGAAGGTGTTATTAGATTTTTTTGTAGACGATTCAATGATACCTTAAAATTTTATAGGAATATTATTCCTTGAATTTTGAGTTCCTTGGATATATTTTTGTAAGGTAATGTGGATAACTTAGTGTATCAGTCATATTGTTCCCATTTGTAGAATTCATGTTCATATAGATGCCTATTTTGGAAAAATTATAGTTTGGTTTAAATGATATGAATGAAATAATCCACTTTTGGTCAAATATAGTGTGACACGAAGATGGTAATATATATTAGTTTTCATAATAACACTTGAGTTATGGTTCTTCATTTAGAAAGCATTAGTTTTGTTAGATTTACTATTTTTTGGGATGTTGAAGCTGATTTAACCTGAAATAATTAGCATGACATGGAGCTAGGAAATATTTATTGGTACCATGACTAGCTTGTTGAGATGTGACTAAAATGAATTTAAAAATTTTCTTCATTATTTGGTTTAGAAAGATCATGAAACCATTTAGATTTGACTATATCATTGATTCATGTGTGTATTTGAGATATGTTATTCGATTGAATTATGGTTCATATATGGAGGGATTTTATTCCAATTAATATTATATTTCATTAAGTAGTATAGACTAGTTATTCATTGTGATTGATGATTTTAAATCATCAGGTATCCATTTGTGGGCTTAGACATGTCATGGGTTTGATGAGAGGATTGATATAATTGTAGAATGTGTAATTTAGATGATAATTTTGAGATTCCATTGGTGGAAATGTTTATAAATATAGTATTATATGTTGAGGAATGGACAATCTAGGGTTGAAAATTTTTATACATTAATTCAGGTGATGATCCGAGTGTGGGAGGAGTGAAAACATAGGTTTGTGATGGAACTTATTGAGAACATTCTTGAGTAGGGATATATGTAAGTCCATACTGTGTTAAGTTTACCATTTTTTAGTTTTGTTAATGAAAACAATTTAATGGAAATCATCCCATTTCCATAATCACAACGATTAGTTTTATTTATTAATTTTGGGGGTACTCTTGAGGTGAGGAATACCATGTGTGGTTCAATATGTTATTCTATGGGACAATGACTAGTGATACATCAATTCAAGTTAGAGGATAATCAAAATGTATTTGAAATATTGGTATTAGATTATTCAAGAATATTTATTTCTATGAAGAATGGTGGGTTCACAGATTATATTTGGTGTTGGTCCAATTTAGTGTGTTAGAGTCAGAATCAGGGTAGAAATATGTGTTGAGTGCTTCATCATAGATTATGGTAATGTGTAATGGCATTTTTTCTTAGATAAATATTATAGTAATGGGATGAAACCATTATTTGGGAGTATATTATGGTGTTCAGACATTAATCCTCTTTTCACGGCTTATATTTTAAGAATAACAATTTGGTGATGTAATAACACACCGATGGGTGGGACTAAGGGTTCTAATGAGAGTCTTCCAATGGAGGTATGATAGGTGGTGTTGTGTTAGGATGGATGTGGTGGGATGAGAACCATATTAGATTCATATTTAGAGTAAGAAATGGGTTTTAGTGGATTCCATAGTTACTAAACCAGGGATCTGGATTGGCCCTTATAGTAGAGATCCTTGTTTGGGAGTGTGATGGGATATGCAATGAACCAAATTCCACTCATGTGGTATCTAAGGTAATAGAGGTGATGTTTAGAATTGTCTTGTATTATGAATAATGTACATTCATATATTTTTTTTTTATTTTGAAAACTTATCACCATTTGGTGATATCTTCATGAAGAATCTTCATTAAAGCACTCGAGTAGAACACATTAGCTAATTTTTGGTTTAGAGATCAGTCTAGGGCATTCAATAATGGTTTAATTTTAGATATAAGTATAAAGGATATAAATTTATATGGTGGGAGGTTAAAAATCCTAATTCCCATTCTTGTTCTTAAATTCTAGTGTAGTTTAAATTTTTTAGTTTGATCAATTTTCAATTTTCTTAAATAATATTTGCTCAGGAATATGAAAGATTAAAAATATTAAAATTAAAATGTTAAAAAACATTTATCCTTAGGAGGTTTCTTGGGTATTCAGATATGTCTTAGGATTATTGGGATAATTTTTTACTTTTTTTAGGTTTATATACATGGTGTAACAGATTATGTGGTTTGTTTATGAGAAACTAAGAAACACCCTGATCCTATAGTGCTTTTAATTTAATTTAATATATGGAATATATGTTTTCATGTTTGGTGTATTTTATTTGAGTAAACCAAGTGGATATTATTGTTAAAGGAAGCGGGATGCATAAACCAAGAATATGGAACATGGTTTTCATAAAATTCTATACAACCCATAAAAAATAGTTCTAGAGGGCTCTAGAACTGATTTACATTGTTGGTGAAGCATGGGGACTATCCATAGGTGGAGAGAAATTATGAGGAAATGATGACAACATGTTCGATGCCCAAATTGGAAAATAATGTATCCAACCATACAAACCATAAAGAAAGTAAATTTTCATTATTTAATTATTTTTTTTAACCCAAATTCCATCTCCCCAATCCTATTTCAACCCATTAGCCTCATGAATTCACTCCCCACCTACCTTTCCCCCCATTACAGTTCTTTTTTATCCCTTGGATATTTACACTTATTCTATATGTTTTTAAAAGATGTAGATATATATGTGACATAATATCCTCTCCTTGAACTTACTATCAATCACGTCCTTGCCTTTTTGTTATAAGATTAACTTTATTCAATGATTTTGTTTTATGCATCATTTTCTTCTGTTTTAAATCAAACTGAGGGTCTGTATTAGATTATTAAACTATAATGAGGTCAAGGTAGGAGGTACCTATGTATTTTCAAGAAACCATTATTATTCTTCATGTACATGGGATGTGTATTCATGTTGTTCTTATTAAAAATTGATATAAATTCTTTATCTATTTTAAAATTATAGCTTTCTCAAGTTAAAACCATTTTATAAGACAATATCTCATAATAAAATATTATTTACATGGGTAATGTGGTATTTATATTATTATGTGTGTGTTAAATTATAAGTTAGAAGACCTTTTTTTATAACTGGAGAAAACATAAATTAATGGATTTATATTTTAATGGTTTTATATGAATTGAAACTTCACGACCATTGATAATTTAGAATGTATTTGTTCCTTAAATTAGACATAATGGTATTGCAAGTGTTAATAGTAATAAAGACGTTTTAGGTATGATTTTCATTTTAGCGAAGATAAATGTTCAATTTTAAGGTTTTTGTTTTGAAATGTATTCTTAAGAAATAATTGGTAATATGTTAATTTATTTTGATACTTTTTCAAATGGAATAACATGGAAATTATTTTCATGGAATTAATGGTGAGTATAAGAATTAGTTTTGGAAATGATTTTATTTTCCTGAGGCAAATTTCATAAATATTTCATAGACCTTATAAGTGGATATGTAATAGTTATATAAGGTGGACACATTTATTTTGGGTGTTTATGGTTATTTATAAAACCCCCACTTAGGGAATTATATATTTAATCGTTATGAAAATACCCCTTTAGAGTGGTATTGATTTAATGATAATGGTAAAACCAATAGACTTTCCATGTAATAAAATATCATTAAAACAACATTGGATGGTTATTTGTATAGGGAAAAAAATAAAAACATCATGGGTTTATTTCATTACTAACAAAAAAATACCTTATTGGAGTTTGAAACCCTTTTTTAAAATAATTCATCAGAGGAAGTCCATAATACATCTAAAATTATGACATGGCTGAGAAAATTATTCTATGATGGGTTTATGATACTTTTAGTGTTAGGATATAACTATGAAAACATAAATAGGGTTGGTATGTGATACATAATCTATATAAAATGGATACCTAGTTTATTTAGTGTTTTTATGTTTCACCTGATTTACATTGATATTTTTTAACATTAGCCAAGGTAGGTATACTCAATATAGGTCACTAACCTAGGGATTGAATGAGTCTTGTATGAGCTTGGAAATCACCAAGGATCCCATGATTGTTTCATTATTTTATTTATTTTATATTACCATTAGATATGTTAAATTTTATGATTTCCTTCTGTGTCAGCGCAAATGAAGTTCTTATCGAATTAGATATATTTATCTAAACCATTAGTGATGGCCTAATGTGTTTTACTAACACCCTAATCATTATTACCTAGAATTTGGGAGCTATATAGAGGGTATTGATTATAGTTCTAGGTTTGGGCAAGGTTGGAGCACGTTTTTTTGGTTTTCTTGAAAGAATCATGAGTTTCTAGGACTGAACAATAAAATATGATAATTATCATAAGTATGCCCATTTTATATTTTGGAATATTTATTATCACTATATGTATTACTATTATATATTTTATATATTCAATTTGTTAGTTCTTAGTTAATTATAATTATCTATAGTCACATATCTTTGTATTTTTCTACTAAATGTGTATCTAAAAGTGGTTCACAATTTAATTGAATTTTATTTTTGATTTACTATAATATGTAGCTAAATTATCACAATAATAAAAACATAAGACAATGTATTCTGTCATTATACATAGGAATAAAAGGATACTTACATGAGGTGCAATAGATACCACCATTCTGGGAACATATTTATGGTCTAGTTTACTGAGAAATTACAAGAATATAGTCTCTCTATATATGGGATGTTTAGTTAGCTCATTTGATTTGGTATAATAATTGAATTTCATTATGATGAACCGCATGTGGGTGATTAGAAAATGATTTTTGTTACATAAGGTGGAAACAACAGCCAATTTGGGGTTTTCCCGTAGAGATTCTTAGAAGAATTATAACAAATAAAACTATATGACTATATTTCATTCACATGTGTCAATGTAAGTTGATGTTGTAATTTGAGGATAGATGAAATTTTTATCCTTTAGGTGGTATTATAATATATAAATGTTCAATATGGATTATTTACTTGGAGTGGGGTGTTTACTAGGAATGTGATTCATTGTATGTATTTGTATTACAATCCAAGAGTGAGTGTTTTGGTGAATGATTTCATTATGATATCTGACAGTGGAGTATAGAAATTTCCCATCTACATGTGACCTAAGTGATATATTATTTATTGGTAGGGTGTGATATCATAGTTCCATTCATATGATTCTTTGGATATTGGTTAGCTGAGTGCACTATCTGAGTAATAGATATTTTTTCCACTGCGGTTATAATAAGATATGATGTGTGAGGATAACCCAAGATAGGGGTTAGCCATAGATTGTTTATTATGTTAAATATGGTAAGAATTGGAAGATTATTTGGATTATGATATGTGTTCACAAGATGTCTTACCTGATATATATTATATTTATAGAGATTAAATATACTTTTTATTAAAAGTCACTAAGATGATATGGTGTTGAGGATTAAATTTCAAAGGGAATGATATATTGGATGCATTGTATTTAAAATTTAAATATCATTTCTCTGTTATATATTGGATGTTTATCGTTAATAGTGTAATCTAGTATGGATATGAAAATGAATAAGCTTCTTATATTATTAATCATGTTTGTGTGTTCGGTTATCATGTATTTGGCCCTAAAAAATATATGATACCATCATGTTGTTAAAAAATAATTGAGGATTTTTGAGATAGATGGTTTCAACATGGAATGGTGAATGGTCAGTTAATTAGGCATGCAAGCCGTTGATTAATTATTTGTAACTCATGGGTAATTATTTGGTCCATGTGGATGGATGAAACTATAGATTACAACTATTTGATTTAGGTGACATTGAGATGAATATTTGAGGAGAATAGATGATAATGTTATTTATAGGATCTTTATTCCTTGGGACGGAATTATTGGTGTTTAGAATTTTTTTTCCTGAAATATACCAATGTGGTGAGATGAGGAAACATAAATTGATCTTGGTTCATGGAATAGATCATTTGGGTTATTAGTTATATAATTGTTTTCAAAAAAAGATGAGTAATTTTTATTAAGATAATTAAAAAGAATTTATGAGACCCAATTTTTTCCGCACTCACGGTATAGTATAAGGGTATCCATGTAGTGGGAAGTACACCATTGCTTATTGGAGGGTGTGACCCTTATTCTATATGAAATTTGGATTATTTATTTATTAATATTTCTCGATTTCTATAATCAGTAGTGATTTCTTTGTATTTTTTAATAGTTTAGAGAAATAATGTCATAACCAGTCATAACATATAGTACTGAGTGATGTCTTTTCTTGGGAATTATAATAGATATGATAGTTTTTGTGATCTAAGAGTTAATATGATAATATATGTGTCTGTAATTTTGGGTGGAGATTAATGAATAGTGAATTTATTCAAGGAATTGTCCATGAAATTACCCTAATAATATGGTTTGGTATTTAGTATGGGTGTTTCAAATATTAATGTTTCCTCTATGGATTTTGGAATCTTAATTGGGATATGAGATTGTGCGTTGTTGGGTGAGGGTGATAATTTATGTGAAATGTCATCTAAGGGATTATTGATGTGTTTTATACCTGAAATTCCGTATTTTTAGATGGAAACTACATATAAAATATTGATGGACTAATGTAAATGAATTTATCTAGGCAAACTAAATAGCGGGGAGCACCCTAACATAAAATCAACCATTCAAATCTGAATCATTGTTTCAGGTGAATCATAAACTTGACATTACATTAGTTGAAAATACTTTAGTTTCTTAGAATTGATGGGTATCATTGAGTAGACTTTTGGTATTAGGGATGGCAGACATAGGGTTTCCTTGGTTTTGAAAAAAAAACAAGACTCATATTTTCTATTTCATGGTTGAAGCTTATCGAGCATTCTAGAAAAAACATGGTGGGTTAGTGATAATTTGATTAAAATAATAAGTTGAGGTTTGTGGAAAAAACATCACCAATGATTATTATGTTTGGGAAGTATTATTGTGGAGGTTATAAAAACAATTTTCATTTATGTGTTGTGAATTTTAGGAGGGAGTTAAATTACTGAAACTATTTCATGGGTTATTTTGAGATTCAAATTTGAATGGGAATTCTAGGAGTTTGAAACTATTGATAATATTTTCATTGAAATAGATCAAATTCTATTAGGTTTTTATAGACTTCAATATGGTATATGAAGATTCAAGTAGAGTTTTATAATTTCAAAATGTGGATTACCTTGTATAAATCTTACAAAATAGTTTTTCAAGACTAGGAAACACAGTCATGCATGTTGCTTTGGATTGGGGTGTTGATGAATAATTGAGTCATGGGAATAAACAAACCATCAATAACCTATATTTTCTATTTAATACCAATGTTGAAAAATGGTTTTAGTGGTAGGGGAATGGGATAATGTAAACCAATATCTTGGTGTATAGTTTATAAACTATTTATCAACCATGCATCATCCCTGATTTTATTAAAAGGGAAAAAATTTCTTATTACCATCATGATTTTTAACTTTTACACACTCTTATACTATCCCTTATGTAGAACCAAGCCTTGAGGGTCATTTACCTCCATCTAAATCGATTCCCCAAGGTTTGGGGTAGGGTTTTCTATTATTTCATGTTGGGTTTAGGTGAGTGTTCCCCCCTCATCATTATTTTGTAATTTCCCATTTTCAAATTATGGAACCAATACTTTTTTAAATTAATATTTTTAACACACACACACACACACACATATATATATCTTTTATTATTATTTATAGGTGGAAGATGGTTGTTTGAGAGTGTTAATCCATTCCATGTCAGGTCAAGTGGACACAAAAAAGGTTTTGAATCTACATCATTCCCACCAGCCAGCCAGTTGGTAGCTACTGGCTCCACGATACAGTTTTTGTGAAAAATAAGATTCTTACTAGAAGCCATCAACTTGCTTATGTGGGACTTGGGAAGAAGAATATCATCCCAACACCCACTAGCTTGCACGTGGAATAAATTGTATCTCAATAATGATTTTGATATTGTTGGTACTTTATAATACAAAATAATTATAAATATTTCATTTATTCTATCATCCTTTTACATGCATAACCCTCAAATCCTTCTCCGTATGATACTATTATCTCCACCCCCTTTTATCTCTGTTGTTTGATGCTTGATCAACATTCCAATTCTGATATTCGAATGCTAATATTTTCTAATATTGATTTACTTAATTCTCTTATCCATAATAAAAAATATACTATATCATTTATGTGTTTATTGGATCTATGTATTTTAATAATGTAAAACAAGATTTTGTTTAATCATTGGCAGAATAGACACCCAAATTCCTCGAATTATCATCTATACATCAATTTGGTTACGTTCATAATTTTCAAGGAATCCTTTTGTTTATTTTTGACATTGACCTACCTATAGGTTTTTTCCACAAAAAAATATATCTTAACTATATAAATAAGGTTGAATCGGGTTTTGTTCTACGATTTAGTTGTGTAGCTGGACTAAGACAGTGACCCCATATACAGAATTTCTATCTCACCTATCGTAATAATACCATGCCTTTAGTACATGGTCTTTATGGGAACATGTCTTGTTTATTGTGTTTATTTTTCTCATTAATAATATAGTTGATAATTGATCACATGAGTTGTGAATTTATAACCCTAAACCATTTTTCTGTGTTACATTCCAGTAGGTTTTCGCTATTATAATACTTTCTTGTTTTTTATGCTTAATATTTCATTTTTGGTGTCCCTAATCATGTGATGTTTTGTACATAGTTTGACTATAATGTACTATCTCCCTAAAGTGATATATTATATAGGTGGATGGAATGAACCAACCAATACCATTAAAAGGGATTTGAAGAGCATGTTATTTTAGAAGCCCCATTGAGGTGGATGTGTCTGGATGCATGTTGATTTTTTCTATAGTACTGAGAAAAATAAAGTAGAAAAGTCTCTCATGACCCAATGAATATATATTTTTTTTGATAAAATTTATACCTATATCTAAATTTTTTAATTCTAGGGAATTTACTAATATATCGTATGCACTTTTGTTAATGGATTTTGTTTCTTTCCTATCGAGTCTTGTAATAACACCCTACTTAGAAATTTAAGTTCACTTTTAAACATTATGGAACCATATATGGTGTATATAAATGGATATATGGGGAATGGTTTTAAAGTATATAATATGGGCAGATGATTGCAAGTTGTTCTTCTAGATATGATGTTTCCTACTATAGTTTTTTTCTACATCATGTCAAACATTAATCCAACTCACATAGGGATCCCCTTTTATTTAGGTATGGATTGTACACATGACATGAAATATTTATATTACATGGGTTCTATATATTTATTATGTACCACTACCTAAAATATTTATTTATTAAACAATTTTTTGGTTATTGGTTCAATTTTCATACATTGATCTTTTAATATATATCAAGGAAAGATTCTTCCCAAGGTGAACATATTTCCCCACTAATATTTATTAATAACTTATAGATATGGATGATATCATGATGTATTGTGGTTTCCCATATTGGACTCAATGGTTAAGGTGGGGGTGTTGCAATATTACATTAGAGAACTAAATTCATTATCAGGTTGGTTCACTCTACCATTATTAAGGACTAGGTGGATAGGATATGGGAATGTGGGGTATTTGAGAGGGGAACAATGATTTCGTTCTTCTATAACTATATAGTGGACCTTTATGTTTCCTTAATTTGAAAGTTCATGCTCTTATTTGTATATCATCCTTTTTCTAAAAAAACAATTCACTACGTGGGTTGTTGATGATGTTTTATTATGATTTATGGGATTTGGTGTGTGGTCATACATCATGGGTATGCATGTATTAACACACTAAATAAACTAGTTTCCAACATTTGATAGAGAACAATTAATTAGAATGCATATAGAAATTGTTATATCTCCGTTTTGTGTATAATTTTCCAGTTTTATTTTATTTTATCAATTGTACTCTATGATAGAGTTTAAATTTTCTGGAATATTTCCCATATACTAGAGGTTCCACAAAGGGTTCTATGTATTTCATAGATTTTATTCAATTTTATTATGTGAAGTCTCTTAGGTTGAATCATTTTGTGAACAATTGTGAGTGAACGTGTTCTGTGAAAATCCTAATTTATTATATTATTTTTTTTATCTATGGTTTTTTTGTTTTTAAGAAAATATCACATATAGATTACTAGTGAAGCTATTTTACCCACCTATTTAACTAGAAGATACATCCAATCATACAACCACGTTTTCTCTAGCTTTTTAATCTATAGAACAATTTTACATGAGACTCTTACATATAATTTATTTTTAGGAGAAGGATTTACAAGGGGAAACCCGATGATGGTTGAATGTAATTTTGAATTATAGATCTAGTATCCCAAATCATTCAAGGGTACTGGTGGACCTCAATATACAGAAGATAGGATAAAGTTCATCGACAGGATTTTTGACCCGGTTGAGATAAAATACTATCAATTATTGAATTTGGTGACCATTTTTTAAGGTGTCATTTGATGATAGTTGGTTTTCATATAGCATGATGATATACCTGATGTTTTTAAAATGGAATCTATCAAGGAATATACATTTAAGGTTTTTTTCTAGATCCACTAAAGATTGATTGTACTATGGAGTTCAATGATATCCAGATATATAGGATGAAAATGTCAACATACTTTACACGTGTTTTGATGAAAATTGTCATTGCTCTTGATATAGTGGTTTAAAAGGTGTAAAGGAATGGATGTTCAATATTTCCCATTTTTCAAATATAAAATGGCAGGTTTGGTGCTTTGATCATAAGACCTATGATATAGTGCATTGTATAGTACTAACTAAATCGAAAGGCATTAAGGAAGAATGTGATTCAAGTTGTCTCCCTGTAATAAATGGATCGACTGGTTATTTCTCAAACAATGTCCAAATTTATAATTCTATTGAGAAGAAAAGGAATTTAGAGGATAGATTCTAGTTCATTGGTCAATAATTAGAGAAGAGTAGTGGTTTATAAACTCTTAGGATAGATTACACTACTATGTAAAATAATTATGAGTAGTAGGGAAACTTTCTCAAGGGCTATTCCTTTTCCCTTCAAGATTATCATTAGGGTGGAATGACTATGAGTATAAAGAGATTCTATGTTTTGGATTCATTGATACATATTATATTGGTATGAACATAATCCCAAGTCCTTGTATAAAACATACAAGGTTTAGTGAATTAGGTCACTCATAAGGCTTTGGGGAGTCATGGAGTAGTTATAATAATCCAATTGTTAGATACATTGATATTTCATATTAAAAGGTGAAAATTCATTAAATTATACAAAATGATGCACGGGGAATCAAATGATTAATTCTATTTAAATAATGTAATCATAATGAATTGGTTAATAATAGAACTATATAATCTTCCACTAAATTACTTACAACTATAACTCTTTGTTGACATATCATACATAATATATTTATTCAAAACCCAGAGAAAGGAAACACAACAAAGGGTGGTATTTGGCACTCTATAATGGTAAATAAGAGAGGTATTAATTATCATATACAATTAACTTTTTCATAAGGGTATGGGAACATATTCGTGGAATTCTAAGGACATAACCTCAATATTATAGATCATAAACATATGTTGTTCTATAAATCATGGCCATTCAAAAGGTATTAATATTAATGGAATCTAAAAAAATCCACGAGAGGTTAAAATTTTAATAATATATATATTTTTTGAATTGAAAAAAGTAAATAAATGCTTCTAAAAATTAGTCATTGACATCTTACAAAATTATCATTGTTATATGAGTTCACTACCCAAACCATTATTGTGGTAATGGATCAATCCCAATACTATCATATTAGGCCTGGTTCAACATTGAATGTGTTAAACTCCCTATTATAGTATATGTTATCAAATTATATATTCATATATAGCCAATGCATTGGAGGGATATATAGGTCTTACCCATCGTTTATTTTAATGTGTTCACCATTCTTGGTTATAATGTATCCATAATATTTGGAAATACATTAACCACCGTCACATAATGAGATACATACATATGAGTTCAACATCATAAAAAACATTCATCATAGAATAACCCATGAAATTAAATTGGTTTCATAAACATTTCATTATGGTATAACCCCTATAAGAGAAACTAGTTTCTAAAACATTTCATCATTTCATCAAAGAAAAATCCAATCCTAATGGAATAGATTTCCAAGAATTTTCATCACCATAATAATAAACCACCCATATAGAGAACATGTATATTATTAACGGATCATATCCTTGGTAAATATTATATAACATGAAAATATGTAATCATAGATTGAAAAATATTCTAGAGGGTCAATTGTATAATTTCTTGAGGGAAATATTTTTTTGCATTATAAATAATTTTTTTAAAACTAAATGTTCTGAAAACAATTTTGAAATTATTTTCATTGATAATAAATTTTGAAACATATAGATGAATATTTAAATATTATTTAATAAATTTCGTGATGAATGTATCATTTCAAATTTAATAATTACATATTTTAAAAATAATGAATTCATCAAAAAATTAAAAATTGTTTTCCTATAAAATAAAATTTTAAAATTATAAAGTAATCTTTAAAAAAATTTGTAGACATGATGGTGGGAAATATTATTCATGGTTTTTGCGTTAAAAAAATGTTCCTTTCTTATTTTTGGTAAAAACTATATATGACTTGTTTTGTAAATTAAATGATTATTCCTTTTAATTTTTAAAAAAAAATGAAAAAAGGGTAAGAATAACTTTGAAAAATTATTTTTAATATTAAAAACTTTTTCTAATTCAGTTTCGAATAAAACATATGTATATATTGAAAATAATTTCTGACCATAGAGATAAATACATTCTGTTTTTATTAAAAACATTCTTTTGGAATAATGAATTTATAATGATAAAAATATGAAGGGTAGACATGTATTATAAATAGGAATCCTGGATAGAATAAATTTCATTAGGTTCATTAGAAATATATTATATTATTTCATCATCAAATGTGTAATAAAAAATAATCCTTATAAATAAAGATATTATAATATCATACAATTAATACAAATGTTGCTTTTGAATCATAAAACACATTAAATAATAATATAAAAATATTTATTTCATATCATGAATATATTTATAATCATGATTTATTATGTTACTTTATTAGTATAAACACCACATTAAACAAGATTTGTGCACAACACAACTTATGTCTTAATGAAGGAATGTTGATGATAAATCACTTACCATAAGTATCAAAATATTTCGTATAAATATAAAAATAATATATAATAAATATATTTTTATTATAAATATTTTGAATTAACATTATAATATTAATAATACCATATATGTTTTACTTATGTTTTTTGTTACACATTTATTGAAAATTAATTATTAAAATCATGCTTTGGGAAATAACCATTTTATTTTTCATGTATGGTTTGTTTAATTTTAATCAGGGTTATATAATATAATGAATTTTTTAAATTATATAAATATAATATTAATATTCCTTATATAGTTATTTAAATTATTCCATTAACAATAGAGGTAGAAAATTAACTACAAAAATCATGGTTTAGTAGGTCGTACATACTAATGAACAATGTTTCCATTATATCGATGGTTGAAATAAATTAATGATAAATAATATATTAACATTATAGAATTATTTTAATGAAATAAATATATTATATATTAATTGAATTTAACATTATTATCATCAATGAAAGTTGTTGATGAAGAACAAATCACATTGCTTCGTGGGACAGTTGTCCATTGTACACACAAACAATGCTAGAGTATCCCCCACCAAATTGAATGTAAGAAGCATTATGTGATATCACAATTCTATAAGTATAACTATTTTACATATAACATATATATTCATTTAATTTTTGTTTATTACAATCCATTTAAAATATAATTGACCGATACTTTACATCTATTTGTGAGGTGGTAGTCAGTTGGACACACTATCGATAGTCTCACTTCCCATTTGATGTAAGTGGAGATGGATATATGTTATTAAATAAAAAAATTACATATAAGTATATGTTGTATAATTTTTTTATTATATAATCACAATTTCATAATATTTTAATTATGTTGAGGATGAAGTTAAACAAAATTCAATCTTATCAATTCTAAAAATTCTTTATAGAGCCTCTAAATGTTTTTCCGTATATCCTTCAGAAGAGGTATTACTACTAAAAATAAGTAAATAAGGATATGTGAAGGGAATTAGGGAATTTATTTTTTTGTAATTGAATGGAACAAATCATTTTGAATGTGATTATTGGGGAGTAGAGTGGGTGTCCTTTTATAAGTGTTGTTGAGGACACCGATTGAATTTTTGAAAAGAATAATGTGTACCCAGAATTTTCATATTCCGTAATGCTTAAGAATCATCCTGTATAGAATATTATAGGGTATATTTAACACCCAGATATATTTTGAGAAATATTACTTTTAATTTCCATGATGTATTGTGTTGTATCTATACACAACACTGTATTAGCTTGCTGTATACAGAAAAATATACATGGCCTATGTTACATGTAAGAGCGACCTTCCTCAATAGCTTACATGGTACGCAATACCGAGTTTCAATAAACAATGATATATTAAAATATTATTATGAACTAGCAGTTATGAATATTAATAAATGCATTTTTAATGTTATAAAATTATAATTCAACATACAAATTTTCTAGAACATGGTATGATAACAAAATTAATTTTTCAGCAAAAAGAAGTATATATAAAAAAATACAGTTTTGTCGCCTCTTGATGGCGCACCCATTTTAAACCTATATTTTGGCAAGTTTATAAGTTCAATTGGAAAAAATAAACTTCTTATTTTTAATCAAGATATAAAAATTTATGTTAGATAAAATTTTGACATTATTTTTATTACCTTAACATTTTGATGAATAGTAAAAATACGGTAAATTTTATTTGAAAACACCTTTTTTATCGAGATAATTTATATGGATAAATTAAAATAATGGATGGTTTTAAATTATAAATAGAATATATTTTTAACATTTACTACAATGTATGTCCTTATCATTACTTTTACATTAAATTCATAGGTAAAGCATTTCAATCTTTTGGAATATTTTAACTTTTAAAATCGGATTTTTCAACAAGGGGATTAATTTTAAATTAAATAATTCAAATTTTTTATTTTGAATTTGAAAAAATGGATTCCATATTTGGGATTAGTATGCCTAATTTATGTTAATAGTATACTTTTTATTTTTAGTCATTATGCATAGTAACTACAGTAAATTTTATTTACTACAGTTAAAGGTAAATCAGGTAATTAAGGGTAAAAATAATATTTTAAAACTACGCAAACACTAATATTAATATAATTGGATGATATATTTTGTCCTAAAATATACTTGGGTCTAAATTTTATCTTTTTTAACCAAGTTGGATGTGATTTAGACCATTAATTAATTTTATTTAAACATAGTGAAATTTGTCTCACTCAAACATTAATAATTAATGTATTTTTAATATAAGGTTATAAAAAATATAATATAGATAATATATAATCATTTGGAAGATAAAATTAATTTCTTAATCATGGTAATTTATTTGTGACTTTCAAGAAATATATGATTACTTTAATAGATTATAAATTAATGATTAAAAAATTATTTATTTATTGAAATATCAATAATATAGTTTTTATTAAAATAATAATACCTATAAAAAGGATCAGAAATGTTGGACGATTAAAGTTAATGTATTTTTCATAATCAAAAATAATTTCAATATACATATTCATATCTTTCTTTCCAAATATAATATTTCTATGTAAATCAAATATGTCATACAACAAAAAATACTTTAATAAGTAAACTGCTTATAAGTCATGAATCAATATGTTTACATGTGTATTTTTACATATACATTGATTAAAAATTAATCTTGTAATGGTATATTCAAGACATAGTCTTTATAATCATTTTAAGATTCCCTAACACACCGAAACTGAAGTACGACAGACCAATGTTATCAGACCGAAGTATGACACACTGCAACCGAAGTCCACACATCGAAACAGAAAATGACACACCAAAACTGAAGTATGACAGACCGAAGTATGAGACACTGATGTCAACACACCGAAGACGACACACTGAATATGAAAGACCGATGTTATCAAACCGAAGAGAAAAGACCAAATATTACTCGTCGATTGATATAAATAACTTTTTTTATTTTGTTAATTCAAATTTATTTCTAACAGTCATATGTTGAAAAATTAATGTTTCTGACATTATTTAATTTTGTTTGTAGGAGAATCCATAGATATGTATGAGGTACATGCACGTGCTAAAATCCCTATGTGTAGAGAATCGTGGAGTATAGAAGGACCTCATCTTTTACTATAAAAATACTACGACGATGAGATAGTAGTAGTTCAGTTTGAGACACAGACTGTGCGAATACGAAAATAGAAGAACTATGTTCTTGAGATTAAAATGAGACTTTGACAAGATATCTTCACCACTAATGCTCAATATACATCGAGACCTGAATGAGCTGAAACTTTTCACTTCCTGGAGTTGGATTAGAGAAAATGAAATACTCTGTTCTAAAGACATCTTCCAGGAGAACACTCAAACATCAGTCTCTCAACATTCATTTAGTATAGAGAATCACTTCAGAACACACAGAGAATTGTTAACTCAATTCTCATCCTTAAATCTGTTGTATTTTATATTTTCTAGTTGAGCTGTGTGAATATTTATTTGTATAACTCACACTGTCTCCTGAGAATAACTGGAGGATATCAAACTATCCTCACACTCAAAAACTTATTAAAATTTTATTCCCATAAATAACTATGGTAGAGGACAAGTGTGACCTGGAATGTTGGGTGTGCTATTATAAACCCCGATCCAGGGTGTGGATCAAATGTTTATTTATATAAACAGCTTGGTGGAAAGTGATCAATAAGTGGATAGGATTAAGTCTCTGCTTGGGACTAAACCTTTTCATTACATTGTTTTTCTAATCTTCAATTACTTTATTTTTTTTATCCACTTCATATATTTTGTAAAAATAAATCTATTTTTTATTACACTTTGATATTTGAACAAGAATGTGTTTGTAAATATTATGAACCAGTATGTTTGTTTCAAAAGCTAAATTAATCTTTAGATTAAGTTAACTGATAAATATTAAATCTTTGATAAACTAATTGAACATTTAAAATCTTTATAAAATCACTACAGTTTAACTTGTTTAATGAATTGGGGGGATTTTAATAATAATCTTTGAAACAGAAAATTTTAATTGGAACTCAATTCAACCCCCTCTTGAGTATCCACTCCGAACAACATTTGTTATCATAGGATTATTTATTTTTAATTTTTTCATATTATTTTCAATTGTGATTTTAGTTGTATCTTAATGATCGTAAAATTTCAGTCATATCTAAATTTTCATTTCTTTAAATTCTAAGTAACTATAGAAACTATAATTAAGGGTGCAGCTAGTAACAATCCACATTTATTTAATGGTAATAACTATGCTCAGTGGAAAATAAAAATGAAAATGTATCTAGAGAGTATGAGACCTGAAATTTGGGACACAATTGAAGAACAACATATATTAATTAATACTACTCGAGATACATGGTCTCAGTTGATTAAATCTACATATAATAAAAACTTAAAAGATATGAATGATTTGTACTGTTCTCTAGGTGATGATGAATTCAATATAATATCTTCTTGAAAAACTTCCTATGACATTTGGGATACATTAGCTATTTTTCATGAGGGAAAAACCAATGTTAATGAAATGAGACTAAATACAAACACTATTAAATATCATAATTTTAAAATGAAGCCTGATGAACCTATCTCTAAAATGTATCTTAGGTTTGATGAAATAGTGAACACTAGGAGTCTACATGGGAAACTAGTGGAAATTAAGGACCATATTATGAGTCTACTTTGATGCCTACCACAGAGATGGATGTGAACTTCTGTTTCCATTCGAGAATCTTTTAACATAAGCAAGCTACCAGTGAATGAGAGAATTCAAAAACATATGATGTAAGAGGAAAAACTTAATGTGAATCATGAGGCAGATGAAGAACCAAGGAAGAAGTCAGATGAATTCAAGAATACTACATCAATGAGAAAAAACAATGAAAAAGTTTAAGTTCCTATAGACAGCTCCACTAGTGAAGATTCAGATTCACACAGTGATGAGAAGATGGATCATCTTGTGAGAAGGTTCAAAAATTGTTACCAAAAAAATTAATTATTTAGGAAGTCATCAAACAACAAGGAAAAGTATGATAGTAAAAGACACTAGATGAAGGACAGAAGAAGGAATGACAACTCAAATGAAATAATCTTCTATGAGTGAAAATGAAAAGCTCACGTGAAGGCAGACTATCCAAAGCTAAAATTCAAGAAGAAATATGAAGACAAGGGAAAAGGATATAAAAAGGCTATAACTTCTACCTAAAGTGCTTCAGAAGACAACTATAGTGTATCTAAGGCTTCTAAAAGTGAACAAAACAATCATTCCAACATATGTTTTATGACCGAGACATATGAGGTAACACTTAACTCTCCTATACATAATTCCTATTATTATGAGAATAAGAGTGAGTTACATAAAGATGAAGATAAGAATAAAGATAAACTATTTGAATATTGTGAAATTCTTGAGGACACATTTAATGAGTTCAAGGACAAGTACAAATCATTAAAGAGACAACATGCTTTAAATGAGAAATATAAGTCATGTTTGGATATTGAAAAAGAATAACTCTCACAATTGTTAAAGGAAAAAATTAATCTAATGTTATCCAATGATCTATTAAAAAGAGACCTTGAGAAGTTTAATGTAGGTAGAGATACCTTGACTCTATTTCTAGGAAAATAAATTGCCAAAAAATATACAACTGGTCTAGGATATCTTCCTGGACAAAGAGGGATCACTAAAACTAAATTTATTCCAAAATCTGGACAATTCACTACTCGTTCAAGCACTAGACCATTTCTTGAAAAACAATTCTCTAAAAGACCGAACAAAGTGTGTATGTCTCAAAATATGTCAGCTGATTATAATAAATATCTGAGACATGTATGGGTTCCCAAAATGTTACTTCCTAACCCCTCAGGACCTAAGAAAATCTGGGTACCAATGTTACCGAATGTCTAATCTGATTTTCACGGATGTGACTACAGAGTTATTGTAAGACTCTTTAGTATATTAAAAGTGTATCTTCAAGACATATGATGAAATACTACTCATTATTCAAGAGGATAATCAAGGTTTATGGTGGTCACGTAAATTTTGGTGACAATGCGAAGGGAAAAATCATCGGCTTAGGCCATATCGGTAACCCTAATACAGTATTAATTTCCAAAGTAAAATTTGTTGACAGATTAAAGTAAAATTTACATAATATCTCTCAGTTCTGTGATGATGGTTTCAATGTCAAATTTTAAAATAATTAATAAAATGTTTTTAATTCCAAAAATTATTTAATATGTATTACTCTCATAAATGAGAATGTGTTTGTAGTTGACTTAAATTATTTAGCTAAGAAAAATGTTTCTTTATTAAATAATTTTCATAAGGAATCCTAGATGTGGAATAGAATATTAGGACATTGCAATGTGCATTCTATTAGGATATTGACTAGGAATGGTTTAGTAAGAGATTTACCTAAACTGGAATTCCCACATAAAAAAGTTTGCAATCCTTGTCAAAAGGCAAAGCAACACAAAGTTTCTTTCAAGCCAAAGAAATAATTTTCTACTTCGCAACCACTTGAGTTGGTTCACATGGATTTGTTGGGACCATCGAGAGTTTCATGTTTAAATGGGAAGCACTATGTCTATGTTCTTATATATGATTTTTTAGGTACACTTGGGTATAATTTCATGCCCACAAAAGTGAAGATTGTTGATATTTTATCAAATACTCCAAGTCTATAGAAAATCATAGTAGGCTTTGAATTAAAATATTGAGAAGTGATCATGGTAATGAGTTTGAAAATCAAGAGTTTGAATCATATTGCTCACAAAATGGATATAGTCACAATTTCTCTGCTCCATGAACACCTCAAAAAAAATGGAGTCATAGAATGAAGAAATATGACCCTTCATGAAATAGGTAGGACTATGCTTAGTGACTATAATTTGACTATATAGTTTTTGGCTGAAGCTGTAAATACCGCTTGTTATACCATAAATAGAGTCTTCAGTAGACCTGTTCTTATGAAGACCCCTTATGATCTTTGGAACAATAAAAATCCTAAGGTTAACTACTTCAGAGTTTTTGGTTGCAAAGTCTTTATCGTTAACACTAAAGTTAATCATGACAAATTTTCATCCAAGAGTGATGAAAGAATTTTCCTAGGTTACTCTACAACCAATAAATCTTATAGAGTATTCAATAAGAAGAACAATGTGTGGAAGACTCAGTTCATGTCAAATTTGATGAGACTAGTCCACAGGAACCCAAAAACTCTCTTGAATATCTTCAGGAAGATTTGTAAATTCTGAACCTTAATTATTATGAAAGTGACACCCCTTTAAAAGTGAAAAATTCTAGGAATCTTCTAGAATATGCACATATTAAGTATGAACAAATAGAAAATCATGAGGAGTATGGTTTGAATCTTTTTAGAGGTATTCAAACTCTCAAAAATTATCTTTTATATGCTGTAGTAGGTGATTTAAATGTAGGAAAAAAACTAGAACTTCTCTAAGAAACCAGGTTGAACATCAAGCTTTTCTTTCACAACTTGAACCCAAAATTTTTTAATGATGCTATCAGTGAGGAATTTTGGGTGATGGCTATGCAAGAACAATTAAATCAAATTGAAATTAACAACGTCTAGGAACTAGTTGAAAGACCTAATGACACCTTGACCATATGCACTAAATGGGTTTTCAGAAACAAAGTTGAGGAGTCTGGAAATATAGTTAGAAAAAAAGCTAGGTTAGTTTCACAAGGATATATTCAGGAGGAAGGAATAGATTACAAGGAAACCTTTGAAACTGTATCTAGGTTAGAGTCCATTAGGATACAACATGCTTATGCAGCTCATCTGAATTTCAAACATAATCAAATGGATGTCAAAAGGTCATTTCTAAATGGGTATATATATGAGGATGTTTTTTTTGAAAAAACACTAGCTTTACAAATCACCACTTTTCAAATCTTGTTTTTAAACTTTATAAAGTTCTATATGGTCTAAAGAAAGCTCCAAGAGCTTGGTATGATAGACATAGCTCTATTATTATATCAAAAGGATTTACTAATGGAATTGAAGATTTTAATTTTTTTATTAAAAGGATTTCCAGAGATGTTTTAATAGTACAAATATATGTAGATGATATAATTTTTGGATCTTCTAAAAATTCATTATGTACTGATTTTTCAAAAATAATTAAAAATGAGTTTGAAATGAGTTTAATGGGAGAGCTTAATTTTTTCCTTGGATTACATATTTTTCAAAATAATGATAGTATTATTTTAAATCAAAGTAAATATACTAAATACCTTTTAATTCTTTTTGGTTTGGATGGTAGTAAAGGTAGTGATACAACTATGAGTACCACTTGTATGTTGGATTATGATGAAGCTAGAGAATCAATGGATCAAACCAACTACATAGGCATGATAGGGAGTCTTATCTACCTTAGTGCCAGTAGACCTGATAATATGTTCAGTGTATACATGTGTTCTCACTTTCAAGTTAATCAAAAAGAATCTCATTTAAATGATGTTAAAAGGATTTTCAAATATATCAAATTTACTCTCAACTTAGGACTATATTATAAAAGAGGATAACCATTTGATTTAATAATCTATTCAGATGTTGACTTTTATGGTTGTAAGATAGAGAGAAATAACACCAATGGGACATGTCACATGTTAGGAAAGTCACATGTATCATGTTGCAGTAAAAAACAGATTTTTGTCGCATTATCTACGGCCGAAGCAGAATACATTGCTACTGGTAGTTATTGTGCAGATTGTTTGTGGATGAAACACACTTTACTAGATTATGGATATCAATTCAAACTTGTATCCATTAACTATGACAACAAAAGTGATATTAACATTTCTAAAAATCCAATATATCATTCTTGAATAATGTTTACGGATGTAAGAAATCACTTTTTTAGATATCATTATCAAAGAGTTTATAAAACTCTTGTGTTTATTAGAAGTGAACATCCTCTTGCTAATATATTCACTAAACCCTTATATTATAGCAGAATAAATTACATCATACATGAACTAGGACTGAAAAATTTGTAAAACCCATCTTTGTAAAACTGATCTTTGTGAAACCTATCTTTGTAAAACCTATATTTTTAAACTAGATGTTTGTAAAACCGATATTTTTAAAACCGATCTTTGTAAAACCTATATTTGTAAAACCGATCATTCTAAATACGATCTTTGTAAATATGATTGTTGAAAACCCGATCTTTGTAAAACCAATCATTGTAAAATAGATCTCTGTAAAACCGTTCTTTGGTGAACTTATCTTTGAAAAACTTATCTTTGTAAAACCGATCATTGTTAAAACAATTTTTGTGAAACCGATTTTTATGAAACCAATTTTTGGGAAACCAATTTTCTTAAAACCGATTCATTGACACCAATATATTTATGGGCTGTTTTATAAATTCAATCTTCTTTAAGTTAAATGACGTTGTTTCATTTCTTTCAACTTACTGGGTTTAAATTTTATGTTTTCTGATTTACGATACCTAAATTATATATTAAGTCCATTCCATAACAACCTTTAACCTTCTCTATAGCCATAAAGCCTCTAACATATAGTCACTCCATCTCCCTCTCGACTCTCAGCCTCTTGACTCAGTTAGAATCCAACGATTTTCCATGGTAAGAACTAAGTGCGCAATGGAAGAGCCTAAAAAATTTCCTACTTCTAAGCATCAAAAGGGTGAAACCAGTGGGACTGAGAATCCAAGCATAGAAAGTCAGGTTGTTACAGCTGAAAAAGAAGTGTTTTCTGAGTGTATTTTATCAATAAAGTCTTTTCTGCTAAGGGTACTAGAATATTGGGGGTGGCTCATTTGTTTTATCAACAATGAAATATCCTATTATCCACATCTTGTGCACGAATTCTATCAGCATTTTTGTATATCACTGGATGAAGTCGAGGCAGTAAAGATGAAGTCTATTATTAAGGGAAAGGAAGTGGTGTTCTCTTCGTAGGAATGTGCTAAATGCTAAGAGGTACCTCATGAACGTTTCTATACTGACTATCCTGGTAATATACAACCTTCACCAAATTTGTTTTCATATGAAGATGCTCTAAAGGAGCTTAATAAAAATGATGAATCTAGGAGAACTGTTGCAAACAAAATTGAAGGAGAAGTGAGATTGCTTTTTATGTTCATACAACATCAAATCTACCCTAGGAATGGAGATTTCTTTGCGGTGAAATATCAGGATGTGTTCTTGATATTTTTTGAAACATGGAATAAAGGTGAATCTGTACAAATATGTTATGGTACATATTTTTGAGTTGATTAAGCCATCTTATAAGTCATCCTTCTTGTACTATCTGAGAATGATTTCTACCATGCTGATGAAATTAGACTATGTGGAAGATTGAGATGAAATGATAACTTCATGTAGTGGTTTTTGTCTTCAAAAAGACATTTAAAAAAGGATGATGACATTCTATAACCCAAGGAAGTGATGTTGGGTAGGAGATGAGGAATTTATTTATGAGGAATTCAATCTAGTTGACATTCCTTCTAGACCAAAGTACAAAGTTGATCCAGGTCACAAACCTGGAGAAGATCCTGTATATTCTAAGAAGGAAGATGTGGTTGAAGTGCCTAGGGAAGAAGGATATCCTTTTGATGATATGAGTGATGCTGATATCAATTAAAGTCCCAAGAATATGACTTATGTACCTACTAGTCCACCTATAGAACTGCCTTTATGATAAACAATTCTAGGTGATGAAGATGAGGAAGAAACCACAGTTATTGGAGTTGAAGGTTATGATAGCAAATCATATGAGTAATTTGATGATGATGATGGTGATGATGATGATGATTATGATGATGATGATGATAATGGTGATGATGGAGGAAGTGTTGAGCATGTTATTGATTCTCATAAAGTGGGATAATAAGTTGTTAACAAATTCAGTGAGGAATCTGTTAATGGAGCTGGTGATGGAATTGAGCTTACTGATCAACAGGATGATGTTCATAGAGATTATGTACATGAGGATAGATCACTACATCTCATTGCTGAAAAAAGAGATAATTCAGGAATTGAATGATATTTTGGCTGCTGGACAGGAAGAAGAAGATGTAGTTCCACTACCACAATTTGAGGAAGTTCCTGGTGAAGCTGAAGAAGCTAGAGATCAGGCAGAACCTGATGTTTGGTTGGTTACTTTCCTCAGACATGGTATTATGGACAAAGACTATAATGAAGAAATTGGTGATATGGATGTTATTCCTTAGCCTCAGGGAAGTAGGGTAAGAATTGATACCATTGACCCAAGAGATTGGACTAGTGCTAGAGTGTGGAATAGTAATCTGTGATATATTCTTTTTGGTTTAGAATATGACTCAGATAAGGAAAGGGTACCTTATCCTACTATTCTTCAAGGCCATTCTGACCCAGAGCATGCCGCTCCTGTTCCAACAATTGCATCTCTAGCAGTTGACCCAATTTATCAGTATGTGCATAGTGACTATGTCATAAAGGACGATTTAGAAAATTTTATGAATGAGATATGTGGGTATGTGATAGATTCAGTGGGATCCATAAATTAATCCTCCACCTTAATAATTATCTCGGATGCTGACGGAGAAAAAATTGCAAGAATTGTGATTCAAGAGATTCAACCGAATCTTATCACTATAGCAGAAACTATTACTATAAACAACACATTGTTGAGAGAAGAAGTTAGAAAGATGATAAATGAGCTGCATTCCTTAACCCTTCACTTCAACACCTCCTTTAGTGGTGTTATAGATGTTCTTATGAACAAGGTATCTCATCTACTCAGTGTTGATTTGAAAACGTTGAAATAAGATCATAGAAAAAATTTGACTGGCCCATCTAGTTTGAGTAGTGGAAGAAGTGAAATTTCTTATTTGGAGTCTCTCACGACTATAATGATAGAGGAGATTCAGATACTCCAGATTGTTTTAGATAAGGAAACCCTTGAAAAGGTACATCAAAATACAGATCTTGCATACAATATGGTCATACAATGCACCAATGAAGCCTCTTTAGTATAGAAGGATATACTAGAAAAAGTGGATATGTATTTCACTAAGATATATACCAAGAATTACCTCATCAACAATTTCATGTGTTTGGAAGAAAATTGTCTAATTCCACCAGTCACAGAAGCTTTCAAAAAGAATTTTGTCCAGTTCAAAAAGTTTACACCTCTACTAAGTAAGTTTATGTAGAATAAGGATGTCTTTGTGAATGCAATGCAATATATAGGATAAGTCATTAATGACTTCATCATACTGCTCAAACCTTATCTACATGTTCAGGCTATGACTATTGTGGTTCCTCCAGTTGCATCAATTTGTACTGACTCTTAGCCTAATACTCAAATCACAGTCTCTCAAGCTCTTTCATAGATTCTACCGATGATTACTGAGCAGTCTCTCGGTCGTGTGTTTTCATAGAGAAGGCCTACTCTTGAAGCTACTGTTGCTAAAGGACATTATCTGCCAAGTGTTGTAACAAGATTACCTCCATCCTCTGCCACTACCAACCCATCTCCTTCCCCATTGTATCCTTTAGACAAATGAAAATCTCCTCTCTATCCAAACCCATAATGATAGATTGTTTCTTTTTGATAGGGATTTTCTCTTTTTGTTTGTTTTTTACTCTTATGATTTTGAATGAAAATTATTATAGTATCATTATTTACCTTATTTTTTCCATTCAGATTTTCACTTTTTGTTAATCCAAAAAGCATGAGAAATTCAGGATGGAATGTGAGAAAGGATGACATATGTGAAAGGGGGAGAAACTAAGGACGATGAGAAAGTTAGGATGGCATATACTCTCCTCAATCCATCTAGTGAGGGGGAGATCTATTTTAAATAAATTATAGAAATTCCAAACATTAGTTATATTGGAAAAGTACATTCATCCATGTTTATTCTATATATTTGAATATATTCCATAATTTTTTATTATCAAAAAGGGGGAGATTGTTGGACACATCATGATATTTTATTTTTCATAATCACAAATAATGTCAATATACATATTCATATCTTTCATGCCAATTTTAATATTTCTATGTAAATAAAATATGTCATACAGTAACATATAAATTAATAAGTCAACTTCTTATAAGTCATGAATCAATATGTTTACAAGTGTATTTTTATATATTATTTGATTAACAATACATCTCGTAATGGTATTTGCAAGGAAGACTCTTCATAATCGTTTTTAGATTCAATGAGACACTGAAACCGAAGTACGACAAACCGATGTGATCAGACAACAGTATGACACACCAAAACTGATGTCGACACACCAAAAATGAAAATGACACATTTAAAGAGAATTATGACTGGCTGAAGTATGAAAAAACGAAGTCGGCACACCGAATATGACGCACCGAAGATGACAGACCGATGTTATCAAACATAAGACAAAAGACCGAATTTTACTCACCAATTGATATAAATAATTGTTTCCATTTTATTAACCCAAATTTATTTCTAACTGTCATATGTAGAAAAATTAATGTTTCTAACATGATTTAATGTTGTCTATAGGAAAATCCGTAGATATGTACGTGGTACATGCATGTGTGAAGATCCCTATGCATAGAGAATCATGGAGTATAAATGGACCTCATCTTTTATGATAAAAAGACGATGATGAACAGATAGTAGTAGTATACGTTGAGACACAGACGATGAGAATACCAAAAGAGAAGAACTATGTGCTTGAGATTACAAGAAGATTGTGACAAGCTATCTTCACCACAAAGGATCAACATATATCGAGACATCAACGAGCTGAACCTTTTCACTTCATGAAGCTGGATTACATAAACTCTGATAATCTGTTCTAAAGACATCTTCTAGAAGAATACTCAAATACCAGTTTCACATCATTCATTTAGTGTAGAGCCTCACTTCACATCACACAATGAATTCTTAACTCTATTCTCACCCTTTACTCTATTGTGTTTTATATTTTCTAGTTGAGCAGTTTGAATATTTATTTGTATAACACACACTGTCTCCTGATCATAACTTGAGGATATCAAACTATCCTCATACTCAATCACTTATTACATTTTTCCCATGAATAACTTTGGTATAGGTCAAGTGTGACGTAGACATCTTGGTGTGCTGTTGTAAACCCCGATCCAGGGTGTGGATCAAAAGATTATTTACATAAACAGCTTGGTGGTAGGTAATCACTATGTGGGGAGGATTAAGTCTCTACTTGGGACTGAACCACTTGTTTATAATGTCGTGCTAGTCATCAATAACTCTTTTTTTGTTTATCTGCTACTTATACTTTCTAAAACCTAGAACATTTTTTTCTTACACATTGATAGTTGAACTAGCAAGTGTTTATAATTATTGTGAACCAGTAAGATAGTTTCAAAATTTAACTTAATCTTTAGATTAAGTTAACTGAGAAATAATCAGTCTTTGAGAAACTAATTGAACATTTACAATCTTTATAAATTTTCTATAGTTTAACTTCTTTTATGAATTGGGGTATTTTAATACAAATCATAGAGGCAGAAATGTTTAATTGGAACTCAATTCACCCGCCTCTTGATTATCCACTCCGACCAACAAGAAACAATACTAAACCATATTGGTCGAGTATATATATACTCGAAGAATCCAATTGTTGACTTGTGGACCATTTGGAGCCTAACAAAAAAGAATATGGCACTTATATTATTTTATTTTAAATGATGTAAAAGTTGTCACCTTCATACATTAATAAATATAACAATTTAAATATTGTGATTTTAAGATGATATATTCAAGTAAAAGAATTCTTATGGAAGATATTATATTAATTGCATCGTAGTATTTTATTTTTAATTTATATGAAACAAGTAAGTATATTAAATAATTATACATAAATGTCGTAGTGATTATTTTATGAAGAGAAATTTCAAATAAATGGTATTAAAAATATTAAAATAAATATTATATGAACATATTAATGTGATCCACGAATTTTATAGATAAATATGACAAGTTAGGAATCTATGAATTATTTTGGTTCCAAAATATCTTCTTTGTGGATTTTATTTAAATTCGAATAAATGAATAGTGTAAAAATTGACATTATTGATATTTTATAAGAAAAACATTTTATTAAATATTTTAAAAATCAATAAAATATATTTAAAATTATAAATTGAAATTTATATGGTCTAAAATGTCATAAAGTTGACAATTATAGATAATTCACAATGCATATGTAATTATTTATAACCATTTAAAATTTAGAATATTACTACCACAAATAATATTTAATATATTAAATAAATATAAATAAAAATGAAAAGGATTGAAAAAAAATAAAAAAGGTCTAAATTTGATTGGTTGATAAGATTACAACCCTAACTTACATTATATCCAAATTTTAGTAACATTCAATATTTTTATATGGGGTCTAAATTTATTATAAATTAATATTTTTGAGGTTTCAAAAAGTTCCCCTCTCCGCTATTGTAAAAGGGAACCTCATCCCTATCCTATTCATAACATTTTGATCCTTCAAGATCAGCCAAAACCTATCTATTTCTTTTCTCCACTTTGCATTCAACAATCTAGAGGCCCTGATCTTCTTCAAAGACCAACTTTATTGCCCAAAGAAGAGGTTTAGAAGAGGCGCGTCGAAGATAAGGTAATATCCTTTACAGATTCTTTCAAATTTATTTCTCCTTCTACTTATTTTTTATCTGTTTAATTATACTGTATAACATCAATATCACTCATATAATGATATGTTATTATAAAAATGAAACATCCCCATTTCACCTTGTATCCATCCTATGGAAATTGAAATCATCGCGCGTGCGTACGTACAGAATACCGTCTCCATGACATGGTGTAATCTGTTTTCCACCACAACCTTACATGGATGGTTATAATGGCGTAAAAATATCTATAAATGATAACATGAATCGAAATCTAATATATTCTATCATTCACTACAATACAATTCAATAATTATGGGAATGATATCATCCCTCATTCGTACATACGGATTACCGTCTCCACGATGTGATGAGATTCATTCTTCATGTAAACCATTCAAAATGATAATAAACTATATATAATAAATAATCATGAAATATATGATATAATATTGATATTGTATTTATTTATATGTTATTTACTTACTTCCATTCAATTTAATAAGGAAACGAAAACATCATTCTTGTGTATGTACGACCTACCGTCTCCCTGAATGGTGTATTTCATTCCATTAATCGATATATATATATATATATATATTATTCTAAATATATATTATATATAAATTAGGTTTTATATTTTTGAATATAGTAAATCATGATATAAGAAATGATATCAAGAACAAAAAGTCCAAAAAACTACGATAAATGAAACGATATTACCCAAAACGCAGCTTTAACATGGAATTGACAAATGAATGGGTAATATAAAGTCTTAAGTGAATCATATATGATATCATAAATATTATAATGGTTCTGTTACAAGTTAATAATATTTTTAAGCCCACAATACAAGAGTTTTGGACACGTATGGAATAATTTGGACCTATGGTAAGGGATTATTTTGTCTCACTTTTATTTCTATGAGACATACACCGTAATCACCATCTATTTATTTTGTATGGTGTTTATGATTCCCATGAATGTTTTATGATTTTTATTAGAGGATATGATATATAGATATCCATTTAATTATCTTTATTCTATAACATGTATGATTCCACTGATCAGAAAAGGTAAGGGATAATTATTACAGTCTCGTTCTTATATGAGATTGTTTATTTGTTAGTATTTACTGGGGTTATATTTATAACCCATGTCCATGTTTTATAAAAAAAAGTCTTCATAAATTATTTACTATTATTCCATGTATGTTTAAAGCCTTGTTTACCTCTTTTTGACTTTTACTATATGGAATGGAATGAATCTTTCTTTTGTTTACCATATGATGTTCGTTTTGACTTTTCTGGAAAATGTATGAGAAGTATGTTTTTTAAATTTATAAGGCATGAAAGGATCTTTATGATTTCATAACACCTTATTTCCAGGAAGCTTCCTCTACACAGTTTCATGATTATTTTCAACAAAATTCATTTCTTTTAAAATTTCATGGAAATTTGAGAAAATAAAATGATTTTGAAGAAGAAAAGATATTTTCCTCAAGAATCCAATTCAAGTGTATTATCAATACAAAATTCCATCTAAGATGACATAATTTAATATGTTTATATTTCAAGTATAATGTCTCTACTATTTATATTGTTTCATTTTTCTTATGTAGAAATGATATCATTTTGTTCTATATGGATTATATTATAATGGGATGATGTTTATGGAACCCATTTTATTCATTGGGTTACGATGAATGATTTATGTTTAATTTGTGGCACCCAAAAGAATGATTTTATTTTGAAATGTGTTGGACCTATATCTCCCTCCAATTCATTAGGTAAATATTTATATCTCATGAGATAAACATGGCTGGAATGGCAAAAAAATATTGTTCAGTAATACAGGGTTGGAATGGCAAGTAAACCTGGATCAGTAATGGACTTTGTCCACTATGATGGTCTTGGAAGAAATGATTTGTCTACTATGGAAATAATATCATGTGCTTAATGTTTTTCCACAATTATATGCATTATTCCCATGCTATTTTGTCATGAGTGATGTTACTTTATGATCTATGCCTTACATATAATCAATATTTAATTCAAAACCCATGATTTTTATGTTTAAAAATTATGTTCATGTTTTTAAGTACAAATGTATATGGTTTTGTGTTATGTTCTTCATGCATACCCTTAATGATCATTTGAGATCACCCTTTATATGCTTTCATTTCGCCATGATATAAAGAATGGTTTTAGGTAAGAAAGCACGAGTGGAAGATCATTATGGGAGATGTTGAAGATATTTCACCTTGATTAGAAGATTATGTTCCGAGTTTTCAAAGAGAGTAAACTATTACAGTCCTTGGGTGTTGGTTTTTTTATGTATTAACTATTCCTCAAAATTAATGTAATCCCAATGTATGTCAAGATATGGGTCTCTATTGTTGGTATCAGAGGAAAGATTAGTTATCCTTTGGAAACTGGGATGTGAAAAATTTAGTGAGATCCCTAGAGATATTTCTAATGTTTGTCTAGCGATGTCCATAAGGATAAGTATATGTATAGGTTATATTCCTATAATTATGGTAACAATATTAGAATTAAACATACGATGTTAGATATTGAAGATACTCTCCCTTAATTATGTTGTTCTCCTAGCATGATTTTTTCCTCTCACACTATTCTTTTTGGGTTTTAGATGATGGCTAGAACCTGAATGAACCATGTTGATCAATGTAATGGTCAATGCAATGATTGTAATCCTAAAAAAACCAATGTTATGAGAGATGGAATGAAATATCCTATTACTATACTTACAGATGCTCTGAATCATTCAAGACTTCCAAATGAGCAAAGAAGGGAATAATATTCTATTGAGTCCTTCAGGAGGCAACATCCACCTTCATTAAATGGGTCTTCTAATCCACTTATTTCTAAACAGTGCATCAGTACCATTGAAAAAATATTTTCCATACTTCACTGTTCATAATGTGAAAAAGTCATTCTGGCTATTTACCATTTAGAAGGTGAAGTAGACTAGTGGTGGAATATAATTATGAATACAATGCCACAAGATGAAATTGAATCCATGGAATAGGATGAGCACAAGAACATATTTTTCAATAAATACATTCCTCATATTATTTGAACTAAGATGAAAAAGGAGTTCCATGAGCTTAAGAAAAAGGATGATAAATCTGTTAGTATATATGTTGCAAATTTTAGAAGGCTTGCAAGGTATCTATCTGGATATATCATCCAACCAGAAATTAAAGTTTATCAAATATTTAGTGGCTTAAAACCATGTCTTATAAATGCATTATTTATAAGAGACATCAGTAGCTATGAAGAGATTGTGTGTTGTGCTATTAATGAATAACTGGAAGTTGGTGTTACATATCCATCTAATGGTTTTGACAAGAAACTAAAGATGGAGTTCAATGAAAAATCTCAAAACTATGGAGAAAAGAAGACAAATGTTTCGATATGCTCAATGTGTGGAATGAAACATGGTGGAGATTGTCTAAAAGGGACTAGAATATATTTTATGTGTGGAAAAGAATTTTATCTAGTAGCTGAGTGCCGAAGTAATGGAAAAAAGGTAGCTAATGATATGGATGGAGTAAATACTGTAGAGAATGCACCACCAACACTACAATGCTACAAGTGCATGGAAATGAGTCATTATGCTAACCAATGCCCTAATCCAAGGGTTAATGATGACCGACATCAACAACCTCTTAAGGAAAAGGACATAGATAAGTCACATGCGGTCACTATTGGTGATATTGAACATGAAAATGAAGTGGTGGAATGATTAACCATGTTTATGTAACGGGATTCCAAAATAGTGTTGTTGAATCTCATTTATAGTATCATCGATTATTAGAATATCTATGTATTGGTTTTTTGGGGTTTTCAGTAATTATAAGGTAATTGTAACCATGAAAATTGAATGATATATTTTTGGAAAGCACCTAATATGAGCATAATGAATGGATAAAGAGATAATGAAATGTTTGATAGTATTAATGAGCTCATGACTAATATAAGGACAAAGTGATATCATGGTTTGGGTATATAGAAATTTTGGGATTTCGGTATGTGGAACAAATTAATTTTTGACAACATTCATGTCTTCACAAAGATTATACAATAATTCATCTTTCAAGAGAATACATGATTACGGAACTTACATGTTTTTAATGTAACCATCAAGATATATCTTATGATATATGGGGGATAAATGAAGGTATTCACATGCTTGGTAGACGACCTTTCAAGTAGTCATTTTATTTATACTATGAGATTGGATAGAAGGATTTTTGATAAGTCAAAATGTTATAATGGATTAATTTTGACATTAGAAATTATTGGTTAATGATAAAACATTTTTCTAGAATGTTATAATAGTATAGTTTTATAAAAAAGCACAAATTGCAAGACACGAGACAACCTGTCGCGTCAGACAAGGTTGCGGGAATCGAACCCACAAGCGAAGTGCGACAAGCCTTTATCACCTAGCACTGGCCTACAGGAAGTCCTTGGTTAGTAGAAATTAATTTTATTTTATTGATCTATATGATATATGAAGTATAAGTCCATTTATTGAATCATATACACCATAGATTGACTTATGTATATTTAATAATTTTTTCTAACCTTTTTTTGATAAAGGGGGATGGAATGACCTATCATTCTATCGCATGATCTGATAATACTTCAAGGATGAAAAATTAAACATCATTTCATTAAATAAGAGACGAATTAGAAATAGTTCCTGGAATGACCAACGATGATTTTACCCTAAAATCAGGTAAGTATTTATCCTTATACAAAAAAATCATCAACTTTAGGGAAATGATATTGAAATCCAAAAATGTTATCCTAATACCCACATATCCGATGAATAAGATGGTACCATATATCATCACAAATATATGGATTTTTATTGTTGTTTTTTTCATATCCATGTTCTCTACCACTCTCCATCATAAATGGTTGGTTATATTTCTCTTCCATATCCATATTTTCACCTATGTTCTTATATGTGGAAACCCAGTGATGAGTTAATTTGGGTAACCGTTAGGATTTATACATTGGTTTTTAAAATAACGTTTTAGAATTACTTTTTACGATGTGGTTTCTATGAAAGAAACGTTTATGTAGGAAAATATTTATTACCCCAATGAATTTTGATGGAGATATTCAATTAAAGGGGGTTAGAATGTAACACCCCGAGATTTTGTAAGAAATGTTTTTTTTATTTCTTTGATGTATTATGTTTTATGATACACCAAGATTAGCTTGGGAAATACACAACACTGTATTAGCTTGCAGTATACACAACAATATACTTGGCTTGTGTTACACGCAAGAGCGACATTCCTCGATAGATTGCGTGGTACGCAATACTGAGTTTCACTAAACAATGATATATTATAATATTATTATGAACTAGCTGTTATGAATAGTATTAACCAATTTTTTAATTTTATAATCTTATAATTCATCTTACAAATATTCTTTAACTTGGTATCAGAACAAAATTAATTATTTGGATAAAAGAAGTATTTTTCAAAAAAATGTATTTTTGTCACCTTTTGATGAAGCACCTTTTTTAAATGTAAATATTTATAAATTTATAAGTTCAAATTGAAAAATTAAACTACTTGTTGTGAATAAGGATATAAAAATTTATGTTGGATATATTTTTCACAATATTCTGATAACCATCACATTTTGATGAATAGTAAAAATTCGGAAAATTTTAATTAAAAACATCAGTTTCCATTGAGATAATTTATATGGTTAAATTACAATATTTGATAGTTTTAACGTATAAATAGAATATATTTTTACCATTTAATATCATTTTGTAATTAGCACTAATTTTACATTGAATTCATAGGTAAAAACATTTCAATCTTTTGTAATGTTTTATATTTGAAAACCCATTTTCGCAAAAACATGAATAATTTTAAATTAAATACTTCAAATTATTTGTTTTGAATATTGAAATATGGATTCGATATTTGGAATTAGTAGGTCCCAATTATGTTAATACACTACTATTTATATTTAGGCATTATAAATATTAATTACGGTAAATTTTATTTACTATAGTTAAAGGTATGTCTGGTAATTAAGGGTAATAATAATATTTTTAAATTACTCTAAAACGTGTATTATTATAATAATATGTTTATATTTCGTCCTAAAATATACTTGGGTCGAAGTTTTATCTTTTGAAACCATCTTGGATGTGATTAAGACCTTTAATTTATTTTATTTCATGAAAGTGAAATATGTCTGACTGAAACATTGAAAACTAATGTATTTTTAATATAAGGTTATTAAAAACATAAATTATATTATCAATACTCTTTTTAAAGATAAATTTTTTTTCTTCATCATGGTAATTTATTTGAGATTTTTAAGTAATATATAATTACCTTAATAACTTATACATTAATGTGCAAAAATTATTTATTTAGAGAAAAATCAATAATATAATATTTATTAAAATAATAATTCCAATAAAAAGGACCATAAACATTACAAAAACTCATTTTCTGAGTATAGAAATACCATAATAATCCAGGGGTCTACTTGTGGACCATTCTGAGCCCTATAAAACAGATTATGACACATATATTATTTTATTTTAAATGATGTCAAATTTTTCACCCTCATAATTTAATAAATATGACAATTTAAATGTTGTGATTTTAAGATGTTAAATTCGAATAAAATTATTCTTATAGAATATATTAGATTTCTATTAATCATAGTATTTTATTTTTAATTTTTATGAAACAAATATGTATATTGAATAATTACTAAAAATTTTTGTAGTAATTATTTTCTTAAGATAAATATCAAATAAATGTTCCTAAAAATGTTAAAATAAATATTATATAAACAAATTAATGTGATCCATGATTTTTATAGATAAATATGACATGTTTTAAATCTATTAAACATTATGGTTTGATCATATCTCTTGTGAGGATTTTATTTAAATTAAATAAATGAATAGTGTCAAAATTGACACTATTGATATTTTATAAGAATAACAAATTATTAAATTGGTTAAAAATCATAAATATATTTAAAAATTATAAATTGAAATTTATATGGTCTAAAATTTCATAAAGTATCTATTTATGTACAAATTAAAACACATAAGTAAGTATTTATAGCCATTTAAAATTTAGAATATTATTACCACAAAAAACATTAAATAGATTACAAAAGGATAAATCAAAATGATAAGGTCTACAATAAAATAAAAACATGTATAAATTTTATTGGTTGATAATATTAAAACCCTATCTTACCTCATATCATATTTTAGTAACTTTGTAAGTTTTTATGTGGGGTCAGAATTTATTATAAATTAATATTTTTGAGGTTTCCAAAAGTGCCCCTCTCATTTCTTATAAAAGGCGAACCTCCTCCCTCTCCTCTTCACAACATTTTTTGCCTTCAGGCTCGGCCAAAACCTGTCCATTTATTTTATACACTTCCCTAGAAACATACTAGAGGTCCCTATCTTCTTCAAAGACATACTTTAATTCCCTAAGAGTAGGTATAGAAGAGGCGTGTCGAAGAACAGGTAATATCCTTTACCGATTCATTCAAATTTATTTCTACTTATAATTACTTTTTTTTATTTTCTATATTTTAAAGTAATAACATAAGTATCAATAATATACTAATATGTTGTTATAAATATGAAACAACCTTATTTCACATTCTATCCATCCTACGGAAAATGAAATCACCGCGCGTGCGTACGTACAGAACACCGTCTCCACGCCGTGGTGTCATCTGTTTTCCACCACAACCTTACTTGGATTGGTATAATGGTGTAAAGAATAACTATATTTGATAACATGATACTATTTATGAGATATTATATCATCCACTCCAATACCATTTAATAAGTATGGTAACGATATCATCACTCGTGCGTACGTACGGATTACCGTCTCCACGACGCGATGATATTTATTTTTCATGTTAACCATTCAAAAATGATTATAAAGTATATATAATAAATAATTCTGAAATATATGACATAATAATTATAATGGATTTATGTATACATTATTTACATACTTTAATTCAATTTAATAATGAAATGAAAACAACATTCATTCGTATGTACAACCTACAGTCCATGAAAAGTGTATTTCATTCAATTTATTGATCTATTATATATAATCTATTCTGAATATATATTATATATAAATAATGTTTTACATTTTGGAAGTAAGTAAATAATGATATATGTAATGATATCCAGAAAAAGAAATTACAAACACATACGACTAATGAAACGATTTTACCCAAAACGATGCTTTAACATGGAATTGACAAAAGAACCTGTAATATAATGTCTTAAGGGAATAATATTTGATATCATAAATATTATAATTGTTATGTTACAAGTTAATAATATTTTTAAATCCACTATACAAGAGTTTCGGACATGTACGGATGAAATTGGACCTAAGATAAGGGATTATTTTGTCTCACTTTTATTTTTGTGAGACATATGCCTTAATCACCATTTATTTCATTTGTATGGTGTTTATGATTCCCATGAATGTTTTATGATTTTTATATTTGAGGATATGATATTTAAATATGCATGTAATTTTACTTATTTTATGGCACGTATGATTCCCCTGATCATAAAAGGTAAGGGAAAATTATTCCAATATCGTTTTTATCTGAGATTGTTTATTCATAAGTATTTTCTGGGGTTATATTTATCATCTATGTCAATTTTTTATAAAAAAAGTTTTCATAATGTTTTAACTATTTTTCCATGTATTTTTAAATTCATGTTTACCACTTTTTTACTTTTACTAGGTGGTATAGAACGAATCTTCCTTTTTTTTACCATACGAGGTACTTTTTTGACTTTTCTAGCAAAAGTATGAGAAGTATGTTTTATAACTTATACGACGTGAACGGATTTTTACGGTTTCATAAAACCTTATTTCCATGAAGATTCCTCTACATGATTTTATGAATTTTTTTAAAAAAATCACTTTCTTTTAAAATTGCATTGCGTTTTGAGAAAATAAAATTATTTTGAAGAAGAAAGGATATTTTCCCCATGTATTAATTTCATGTGTTTTATCAAAACTATTTTCCATCTATGATGACATTGTTTAATATTTTTATGTTTCAAGTATAATGTATCTATTATTTACATGGTTTCATTTTTCTTATGATGAAGTGATATTTATTTGTTCAATATGGATTATGTTATGATGTGATGATTTTTATGAAACCCATTTTATTCATTGGGTTATGATGAATGATTTAATTTTATTTTGTGGCACACAAAATAATTATTTCATTATGAGATGGGTGGGTCCTATATCTCCATATAATGAATTGGGTAATGATATAAATCTCTTGAGATAAACATGGCTGAAACAGAAAGTAAATCTGATTCATAAATATAGGGATGGAAAGGTAAGTACACCCGGTTCAGTAATGGATTTTTTCCACTATGATGGTCTTGGAAGCAATTCCATGGATACTATAGTAATAATATCATGGGTGTAATGGTTTTCCACAATTACATGTTTTATTCCCATGATAGTTTATCATGATTGATGTTCCTTCAGGATCTATTCCTTACATACTGTCATGATTTAATTCAGAACTCAATATTTTGATGTTTAATCCTTATGATCATGTTTTTAAATTCAAATGTATATGGTATTGTGTTATTTTCTACATGATTACCCTTATTGAGAATTTGAGCTCACCCTTTATATGTTTTCTTTTCCCTAGGATATAATGAAGGGTATTAGGTATGAAATCAAGAGTGGAAGATCTTTATGGGAGATGTTGAAGATCACTCACCATGATTAGAAGAATATGTTTCGAGTTTCTAAAGACACTTAACTATTATGGTCCTTGGGTTTTGCTTTTGTTATGTATTAAGTATTCATCAAAAGTAATGTAATGTCCATGTACATAAAGATCGGGTATCTACAATATAAGGTAAAATTATTTCAATAAAATTGATTTCTTCTATGTATATAAGTAATTTTACCCATTATCTAAATTATTTAACCGTTTGTATACCCCTTCTATCATTTACCCCATTTATAAATTATCACTTTCTTAAATGAATTTTTTTAAGAAAAAAATATTTTACCCTTATTATATTTTACAAATAATTAATATTGAATATTTATTATATATTTTCATATATTGTGTTCATAAAATGGGATCATTTTAATTTAAAATTAATACTCTATAACTAATGAAAAAATGTTTTTCAAAAGAGAAATGTTTTATAAGTTCAGAATACATAAATAAAAAGTTCAATATGAAATTGATTCCAATGAAATTAGTTATATTATTAAATATATAAGTTAACTATTTTTTACATTTAAACCATTTTTAATCCGAATTGGGTCCTTATAAATTATTCAATATAAAAAATGTTTTCAATAAACCCAAGTATTTTTCACCAATCATGAATAAATTATTCTTTTCAAAAAAATCTCAAAAATTTACCCTAAAATAATTTTGAAATATTGATTTCAAAAAATATTTTTTTAATACATTTTTTAGAATTATAAAAAATTATATTTATTATTATTTAATACAAATAAATAAAAAATATTTTTATGAGAAAAATGTATTTTTGAAAAGTATTAAGACTTCATCATAAATTTATTACATTTTTGTGATTTTTTTATATATAAAAACATAATAATAAATTTTTTATATATGTTTTTTCCTATTTATTACACTATGTATAACAACAATATAATAATTTTTGAATTTAAATAACATTATTAATTGTTCTTCATGGTATGTTAATACTTGGTGTTTTGTGTAATACAAGATATCGTTGAAATTAAATTTACTGAAAAGAATATTTAAAAAAATATCATTGTGATAAGTTATACCCCCATAAAATTAATTTACCCATAAAATTTATATCACTTTGATGTAGAAAGATTATGATAATTTTTCATCATTACATATATTGGTTCCCATTATGCTTTCTCAAGCATGTTGTTTTTCAAAAATACATTTACAAGGTGAGTCATCTTAGTTCATTTAATTTTTTATATTTGATCTATAGTCTCCACATGTCATTACATAAAATAAAGATAATTCCATTGTGGTATGAAATTTTATTTCAATAATTGTGAAGGATTGTGTATGTACTTCCTCTAGATAGATATGTGTAGTACAGTATGGACTTGAGAGGGGTTTGGTTTATATTCTTATAAATAAGATATTATCCTGGTATGATCAATAATTTAAAAGAGAATGATACATGATAGTCAATATTATAAAGTTATTCTCTGACTAATAAAATAATATGAAAACCTACTCAACAACAATAAATTTATAATCTCACCGATGATTTTCAAAATAAAGTTTTATTCAACTTTGATCAATACTTATTAATTGCCTGATGGATCTGAACTTCTCTAACATTTATTCCACTAGATCACGTCCCAATAGCTTTCTTTATCTAACATCCCCTTAGACTATTAGAGTTCTGCACTTATTTCTAAATGTTTATTCATAAGGATATATATAGATTATTTAGTGTCTGATAATATAGTATGATAAATATACATTTAGAAGGTGATAATTCCAGAAACTACTAAAATACATATCCCTTAGGTTTTTTAATGTTCAAAAAGATTGAAAGGATATATATAGATTATACGTAGTGTGGAAACATAGGGCTATATCAATGTGATACTGAATACATCACCATATTATCATGGGAAAACACACACCCTGATGAGATATAGCTGAATTTTATACTCTTTTAAACCTAGCAACTTCCATATACTATATCCTTGAAATTTTAACCAAATATAAATATTATCATATAGATATAAATTGTTCTGAATTTATAATACATTTAACTAAATCACATGTATTATTATTCCCTATATTGTTTTGGGTAGTCCAATGAAAAAATCGACAATGATGTTTTTTCATACCCATTATGGTATAGATAAAGTTGTCTCATCCCATTAAATATTTTTTTTCTTTATTATCATTCAGACATACATTGCACTGTTAAACATATTTAATAATACCCCTCATCATTTTATCACAAAATAAATATTATATTTAATATTCTAGTGGTAGGAGATATACTCTTATATATATTTGATTGTCAATTCAATCCCCATGGAATTTCCAGATGCGAAATGTTTTCACCTGGCATGCAAGTTAATTTTTTTAAAAACATTATTAATATAATTCATATTACATGTAAAATAAACACACCATTTTGGATTAGAAAAACCCTAAGGGTTTAAAAAATATTTAATCTTATATATAAATATGTAAAGTCAATCCTCTCTACATAATATTTTCACAAAAAAGTACACAAAACCTATGATTTGTATTATTATAATTGTCTCCCAAGGAATCATTAATCTAGAATAACACCCCAGACTTAATACCAAAAATGGTGTTTATATAAATTTGAAGTTAGTAATAATATAACAAATTTGTGATCATATCAAAAAATCATATATTAATCTTACATGGATATATATATATATATATATATATGTTTTTGAAAATATAATACACCATTTATTCAATATAAATGTTCTTATATTTAAATAAAAAGTTACTATTGAAATGTTGGGATCATCCTTGAACCAATAGAATATCAATTTATTTAATTATTCAGTAAAACATGGTGGGGATATAATGATTTCTTATAATAAAATTAGGTATTACTAAAGGACTAAGATTTGATTTTCCTAGGGTTTAATAATAAAAAATCAACCAAGAAATCCCCAAATTAGGTGTAGAGGATATTAATGCACTAATTATCATGATTCATTTGGTATATTGTGATTGAATAAGATTTAACTTTTTCTTTTTTCGAGAGGGTTTTTTTATTATCATCCTAATTATTCCTTATATTGAGTAATTGATTAACACAATTATCACAATCATTATATTTGAAAATATTAAGTGTGGGTGTTTCATTATACAAATATTTTCACTATTTTCATCCTTATCTGTCTTATTCCCTTAACATCACATATCAATTGAACAATGAAAAAACTTATGAAACATAAAATATATATTAGTGAAATTAAGATAAGTCCCTCTATATTTCCTTACAAACATCAAACATGAATTAATGATCAAAATTTTCAATGAATTATTGTTAGAGTATTGTTTTTTATTTTCAACATCATTTTAAAAAAACCATGATATTAATGAGTAACACAAATCTCCATTTTCACGTTGATTGAATAATTAATGAATTATTTATAGATAATAAGGCACCTTATATATAACACCTATATCAGACTTGGATTTATGAAAATGAGTAATTGATCAACCTTACCTTTAGGTAGGTTGATAATTCCATATACCTAAATTTAACATCTTGTAAAATATTTTTCAAAGGTACCATAAAATTTAGTATAGATGTTCTATAATGAATGAAATTCCTTACATATTTCCATATGAAGAATACAAGGAATTTATATATTGAATAATATTATCTTAAACACATCCCAACCCTTGGTGTTAATTTCATTTTAATTTATTTTATTTTCGACAAGATTCCATTATGGACACTATACACCTTAAAAAACAATGGTAAATACTAATGAATTTTTTAGTATTTGACCACTAGATAATGGAAAATATATTTTTAATGGGATATGTCCATTTACTAGAAACTGGTGTGTTAATAGATCCACTAAAAGAAGGTAGATGATTCTCCATGAAGGGCACCAAATAAAAATTATTATTGGTTTTCTCATTTTTATGTCCAACTTGATTCATATCTCGAGAAATTTGTGTCACCATGACAATAAAATTTTTCATTAAATAACAAATATAATTTATTTTTTAGAAGAAAAAAAATTCATTTTCTATCTCACCCTACAATTATACCGTTCCTTTGGGATCTATCCATTTACTAGAACCAAAAATAATTTTGTATGATATAATAATAATTATAATGAAACCTAATTTATAGGATTTCTAAATCATTACACCATATTTTCAATATCTCAAATTGTAGGATTATTCGAGGTCAATAATGGTAATCACCAATTCAAATAATTCATGATTGTTCATAATTTTTTTTATTTACAATGAATATCTTGATGGAGTGATACAACAAGAGCAAGGTAAGGTTCATTTTCATGTACCAAGTACGGATCACGTTAATCCAGAAACTTGTTTTTCAGATTTATTACCCATAAGTATATTTATGCCAGAACTACATCTACATGTAGTATCTAGATAGAGATGTATTACATGATAAACAATATAATATCTTCCAATCCAAAACAATATGATGTTTTCGTATACATAGAATCTTACAATGGGCTTTTCACTAATGTTTTATCATTATAGTTTTCAAAGGATTACTAGATATTTCCTATGATACCAACTATATGGACCTTGTATTTTTATATATAGAAAATACTTATTATAAAAAAATATTCAGTTAATAGTAATAAAATATTCTTGAGGACCCTAATATTTTAGTGTCTATGGAAATGTGGATACATAAACTACAGGTTCATAAGAAGAACTCTATGATTTCAAAAGTAATTCATCATAACTAGAAAAAATCACAATCCTACCATAATTAAAAAATTTCATTATAACATAGGGAACTGAAAATTTGAATTTATAATTTCAAACTCTTAGTAAATCTAAACATGAGAGGTAGAGATAATCATAAAAGAACAATATTAGCATAAGGTTATGAGAAAATAAATTAAAATTTCAAAACCATAACCTATGTATCATATATTATAAACATGTGTTATGGAACAAATCCTAATAATTAATAAGAAATGAATCAAATGTTAATAAAATTATATAAACCCATAGTCCTTAAAATTTTAATAAAAATATATTTTTGTCGTATAAATAAGCATATTAAATCATTTCATTAATTGTAAATGTTCAATACCAATGTTATCATAATGTAATGGGTTCACTCCACATACCATCGTGCAATTCATTATTCACAACTAATAAAATATTATATGATAAACTACTTTAATAAATGTGGTAAAATCAAAATTCTATTATGATTTTTCTCATAAGATATTCGTCTTTACCTAATTCATTGGATGGATATATTGGTACCACACATCATTGGTTATAGTATGAACACCATACTTGATTAAAATATAACCACCATCCCTAGTTATAACATAACCATAACCATATAATGAAAATAGTACATATGTATTGTCCATGATCATTAGAAATCCATCATATCATAACCCATGAAAAGCAGTCAGTTTCATAAATATTTCATTATATAATAATTCATTGAAATGAAATGGGTTTTATAAACATTTGATCATTTCATAATAGAAAAACTAGTTGAATCAAAATGGGTTTCATGGAAATATTATCATCATAATCCTAATGAACCCATTGAATTAATAAGGTTAGAATTAATGTATCATATACCTAATAAATCTTGTATAACATAAAAGGATGTAATATTAGATTGAATATTATTTCAAAAAATCACATGGAAAATTTCATTATGAAAATAACCTTTTGAAATTTAATATTCAAATTTTTAAATGAATTCTTTTTAAAAACATTGTAATATTAATTTCATAAAAATAAAAAAAGAAACATGAAAAATAAGAATTAAATATAATTGTAAACATTTTTTGAGGGAAAACCTTTCAACCTTAAGAATAAACTTTTTTAATAATAATACCTCTTAAAAAATGTCAAAAAATTTCCATTTTAAAATAAGGTTTCAAACATATAATATCATCTTTAAAACAACATGTGGTCATAAAGGTGGAAAACTATATTAGGATGTGCATGTTTAAAAAAGGATTCCATTCAAATTTGTAGTAAAACATCGAAAAATTTTGTTTTAAAATTGATATAAATATTCCATTCAAAATATTTTTCTATCATTCAGACTTGGTTGAAATATAATCAAACAGTCATTGGGGATTTGTGAAAAATGACTTCCAAACAATTTTTTTTGAAAACATTGATATGGGAGAAAAATGATTTTAAACAGAACATAGAAATGAAGTAGTTTTCATTAAAAAATAATCCTTGGGAGTAAGGAGCACATAAATAGATGAGAATGAATGGAAAGCAATATTCCTGTGAAATAACAATAGTTTAATAATATTCATTAATTTCATGAAAAATTGATCAAAATATTTCACCATCAAAAGCATAATTGTAAATAATATTGATAAACAAATAGATTTTGACATCAAACCCTTACCACTTTGGTATGTTTTGAATGATAAGACCCACTAAATAATAACATCAAAGTAACCATTAAATATATTTAATATAAGTATATTAATAATATAACATGTCAATTGGGTTTTATATTCACCTCATTAAACAATATTGATGCATTTCACATCACATTTTTCAAATAATGAAAATTGAGACAAAATCACTAACCTTGTGCCTCAACAACATTCATATTAAATAAAACAACCTATATAAAAAATATCAGTAAATTATATATCTATTATAGAACTATAATAAAAATTATCATATCATATATGATTCAATTATGGCCATTTATTACATGGTTATTAACAATTCATTGTTAGAATATAGTTTTGGTTAAAAAATTCATTTTTCATGTCTATTTCGGTTTTATATCATCAGTCCTTTCATTTTCATCATGGTACCTTCATGTAAATAATTATATCCATCATATTAAGATTATATATATTAAATATATATGTTATTATATAAATCCATTATTTTTTGTGAATGAAAATGTTTTAAACCATTCGTGGAGGTGGTTGGTCATATGTACGCATGAAAGTCATTTCCATTTTAATGAAGAATGTAAATAATGAAATGTAAATAATATATTACATTTATATATTAATTTTTATAATACATATCAAATACTATCCAATAATTTACCCTTATTACCTTCCATGCAATATGTTAGTGAAAAATGATTCACAATGCTACACGAGGGAGTAGCCTATCTTATACAGGAATGACAATATCATATAGACCCTATAATGGAATTTCCAAATTTTTTGTAATATAATAATTTAATAAGTATAAATATTCTAAAATATCATATATATTCGATAAATAAATCATTTTTACCACTACTATTAATTATAATTCAAAAAACACATGACATGAGTTCGTGAGATAGTAGCCATCCATAAGCACCATCAATGATAATGTTATCATTTTGATGGAATAAATGGTTGAAATAGTTAATTAAATTATCATAACAAATTATTAATACATGGGATATATTGTTTTCAGTTTTTTCATAACTCATATATAGTTTATAGTGGCGGAGGTTGAAATAAAACAAAATGGAAAGTCATGAAATATGACTCTTCTTCTATGAGAATTGCAAGGGTTTATTCGTAATGCCTTATTAGTGAGATTACATATAAAAATGATGAATACATCATGTGGTGTGCTAATTAAGGAATATAATTCAGTATTTATGGGTCAATATTTTTTGGATGTTTAATGTGTGGAGGAGAGTGTGTACCATTTTATATGAGGGTTAGTGGATACACAAGGAATTTTTGAAAAAATATATAATACCACTTTTTCACATTACAAAAGGATCCAAAATGGGTAATCATAAGACCATAGATTTTATAAAATTAATGTACGGATAAAAATGAATTTTTATAGATTTTCAGCTGATTTTATCTATTATAATTTGTTAAACATATTTTAACATTAATTGTGGTTAGTAATTTTTTTTACAATTATGTTTGCAGAAAATTAGATATCATTATTATATAATATAAATTATGAAAAATAAAATTATTATATATAGTTACTCTAATTTATATTCATAAAAAAGGAAACATTTAATTTAAAATTAACCCCACAGACATGATGAAAAGTACTTATCTAAAGAAAAAAGATTCCCATGAAGAGAAAGTTTTACTATCAAAATATTGTAGAAAATTTGTTCCAATAACAAAATTGGATTAATAAATATATAAATGAACTATTTTTTAATTTTAATTATATTTTTCTAATGAAAAACTATGAAATCTTCAATAAAAATGGAGGTTTTCATTAATGGCTAGTATTCTCACTAATCAATAAAAATTATCCTTCTTTAAAAAGTCTCCAAAAAACACCCAATGAAAATTTTGAAATATAGTGTCTAAAATGATTTGAAATTTTACATATAAGCTTTCTAAAAATTTCATAAAATAATATCATTACTTTTTCTCAATAATAAATAAGAATTTTTTTTGAGAAAAATTTATTTTCAAATCATACAATTATTTTCCAAATATTAACTACATTTTTATAAATATGATATATTTTTAGAAAACCATTGTAGTGTAATTTAATAATTTGGTTATTGCAATTCATGAATTCATTTTTAATTTCTATTTAATTATATTAATGTTTAAATAATAATATTAATCATTTTTTTTGTTTTTTGAAACATTTTTCTGTTTGAAAACCATGATATTAAAAAAATAAAAATAATTAGAAAAAATATTTCATAAAAAATCATAATGTTATTTTATATATTTTAAAGTATCATTCGGTTGATCAGATATCAACTTATGTGGGATAGAGACCATAGACATTCAAAAGTACAATATATAATTTTTCTAAAATATATTATATATTTATTGATATTAGATAATCCAATTTATTAATATCTACTCTAGTGGTTTTTGGTAGAAATTACTAGTGAAATGCTCATTTAATTTTAATACATCATCAAAGCATAGTAGAAAAATTTGGGTAATAATTATATCTATCTATAATGCCTAATGGTTGTGACTAGCCCGAGTAAATTTGGATTTTAAGAGATTTAGATATAACAATTTACTATTGGATCCTTAACATGGGTAGGATTACTAGATTGTATGAATAATTTGATTATAATTAGTATTGATTGTGTGTTTTTCACATAAATGGGATAAATTAATGTTAACTAATTATTAAGATGTTATAGTAGAAATTTTAGGTCCAAGCCCACTTATTGAAATTTTTTAGCAGAGTTGCTTATCATGATACATATAGTGGATTTGATAGTGCCTCTATCCAATTTTTACATTCTATTAAGCATGTAAGAAGATATCATTACTATTTATTTAATAAGGTTTCCAAAAAAAACTGGATTTGATTTTTAGATCGTGTTTCTTTATGGTGTGTAACCTTTATTGATTTTACTATAATGAATGACTCCATCCTTATGGAAATAGATGATATAATAGCTAGATGATATTGAAGCTAAATTATTTATCAGAAATAGAACATTTTATTGGGGTACTCATATGTTGTTAACCATGAAACAAGATGGTGCTTTTCACCTTTTTATAGACAATTATAATTTTAACTAGATCAATGTAATGAATCAATATATGATTCATTTATTTTTCACTTGCATTATCAATTTTGAGAACCATAGAGGGTTTCTGTGATTTATATACATTATAGATACCATCAAAAATTGGTTGGAGAAGAAGATATATTAATGATAATGATTATGAGTTATTCCAACATGTATTAGTATCTCTTTAAACCATTTCATTTTATAATTATTTGATACTGTTTAAGGATCTCCGAACCAATATCCTTGTTAAATCCATTGACTCCATCATTGAATCATTCATTGATAACATCATAATATATTATATGAAATCAAAATGAGTTTCTAGAAAAATGGGAATCATATTTTTTAGGATTTGAGAATATAAAGAATACTCTATGTATTTAATGATTATCTTTTATAAAAAAGAGGATCACTTTTAAGGAACATGGATTCTAATGTGGGAATATTAGTTGATCCGGAAAAGGATGACACTGTTATGTATTTGGAATGACATATTTATGTGTTTTAGATCCAGATATTCCCCAGGATATACATGTATAATAGTAGGTTCATTCCATAAATTCATCACATAGAACACCCATGACCACACTCACAATGAAATGTGGTCATGTTAAAATGGATAATATAGTGTTAAAAAGTGTAATTAGATGAAAATAAAGAATCAGAAATTTATTTAATATTTATTCATTCCAAGCATAGAGTATGTTTAGAAATATATCATGGTGAATTTGGGGATGGGTTGGGAGCTATTATTATTCATAGTGATAATTTAGATTATAGTTTCTATCAGCTATGAATATATAACTAGAACTACCCTTGTCACATACTATAGTTAGATGTTACGGTTGGTGCATTTAAATATTGGTTACACTGCCTATGTGGTTAGAGATTTTACTTGTATAGATACCATTATCGTATATGGTATGTCTTCCATGAGTCTAACCTGAATCTTCATAGAATCATTGGGTAGAGTACTTTTAGATTTCTAACATTACGGTATATTATACTCCATGGAATTAAAATTAAATTATCTATATGCTAAGTTGTATGATATAGGATTGTGGAGAGTGAATGTAAAAATTATGGTGGATGATCCGGGCCTTGATTTTAGAATTGGAAGAGGAAATAGATATAGATTGAGTGGATGGTTGTTTTTTCGGCCTTAGTTATCAAATCCTCAATAGTAGATTATGCATAGACTAGTCAGGAGTTTTATCTAGAGTGTGTCATGATTCATTGTATTTTCCAACAAGTGTTTCAATTTAATGTTTGACTTTTTATGATTTATACTAAGTTTTGTTCATGGAAGCGTTATAGTTAAACATTTTATGAGCCTAGAGTTGATGAGACCATCTCATGCCTCGCAATGGATTGTTCGACTTGGATCAACCATGATCTATCATGATATCTGAAAATAGTTCTTTTGGCCTGAAATGAAGTGATACATTTCAGGATGTGTATATTGTTATTTACTTTTCATAGAATAATTTACAATAATCTTAGACCAGAAGGATTACTCTAGAGATTTAAGTCTTCGGGGAATCATTTGTGTTGTAGAAGATTGATTGACCATGGTGTATCACATCAATCCAATATAAGAGAAAAATATAGTGAATGAGATAGAAAAAATCTATGTTTTAGATATCATATGGTCACACAGAGTACATTCTAGAATGGCATCGGATAGAGAGGTCTAGTCTTCATTATCTTTTTACTAATTTTTTCCTAATAGGATGTGTATTCTTTTGATTTTGAGTATATACATTTGTTATCATACTATTTAAAAAATAAATAGATTAATGAAGACATTAAAAGATATTAATCGAATTGATGTTTTATAGTTCAAATAATCATTGGATGGCCAATTGGATCTGGTGAAGTACTCCTACAATAATTTGTTCAAGTCATTGTTTCACATGGATCCTTTTGAGCTATGTACATAAATCTATTTAATTTTAAATTTAATATCATAAGGTATGTCAATCATCAGTTGTTAGGTTATGCATAGTATAATAAAACATTTAGTTGGTGTTTTTGATTTAGAAACTATTTATTTGATCCAAATAGATATATTTTTTATTTTATACAATGGTGACGAACTTTGTAATTCATTGTAAGTGATAAGGTTTTCTTATTGTTGTCTCCTCAGTGTGGGTAAAGAAATTTTGGCACTGTAATATGTTGGGCCAATCAAGATCATCGAGAACACCATGATGGTTCCCAATTGGATAAATCTAACTTCATGGTATCAGGTTATGCATAATGTGTTCCATCTATCACAACATTAGAGGTGCATGCCAAATCATTTTGTTTTATGTGATTGTCAGAATGTTTGACTCAAATTGGTATAATCATTTATTGGGTGACCTATTTTGATAGTGACCAAAATGAAAATGTAATGTCAGGAATGGTTATGCCAATTTCTTAGGTACTATGGAATAACATAATTTATTTGAGAATGTAATGTGGAATTAGGATACAAATATTCTTGTCTACTTTCCCATGTTTTTAGAGAAAACCTCATTGTAAACTTAACAATGGTGAGAATTGAAAATATAGGGAGAATTATGGAAAATATACATATATGTATTCCTAGATTGAACATTTAATTATCATTACAATATTATTTTAATTTTTTACTATATGATACAAGAAATTGAGAGGTTAGATATAGGTTTAGGCAGTGCTTCTGGATATGCTTGGACTTTTTATTCTATAAAATTCCCACCTGAAAATTAGCGGGAGACACATGTTGGTTAGTGTGGTTCTGGGAAAAAGATAATTCTGCATAGAAACAATAACCCATATAGTGAAGACAATTGGTATAAATATGTGGCTACTATGTATAATATGATCTAACTAGTATCCAATGGTCCACTGGACAAGGCCATAATCATTCTAGTGGAATCAGTTGGAGCCCCATGATGATGATGATTTTATAAGAATTTTTTTAAAACTCTATATTCATTAAAATTTTCACATTCATAAAATATTATTTGTCCCCCATTGAACTAGTATCGTTATCATAGTGATTTTGGGTTCTTCTCTCCAATACTACCTCCTCAGCTCGATGAACAAAAAATCAATTGATCCTAAGAATCCAATTTTTTGAATAAATCCTTGGTCTAAAATAATTATATTTTCTTCTAATTGATGAAAAAATACTATAACATGGTTTTTTTATCTGATATAATGATTTTAACGTGGTCTAAAATTATTTTATTGATCATTGGTATAATATACTCTTGGATTTAGGAAATTGGCATCAACACATCAATAAAACCAAGAACATTGACAACTGTTAATAAAATTAGTATTGTTTAATATTTTCCAACATATAGAATTTGGTTTCATATAAACAATGAACTTAGTTTGATAAATCATGTGGAATAATATTTATTTCTTTGATTTTGATGGGTATGTGAACTCGAATAGTTTCTTTGCTACCAAATCATTACTGAAACTATGGCTATAAGTCCTTAAAATTACAGATTATCTATATAAGTTAATGGAATTATTTTAGGAATTATGTTGTATCGCCATGAGAGGTATATTTGATTATTGACCATATGAGGTGTGTAGGAATAAAATTAACAGTTGTGTCACGTTTTCATTCATGAGGTTTATGATGACTATGACTAATGATTGATTTGACATTATATTTGATCTATAATTTTTATAATGTATCATATGTGATGTAACTCTATCTTCTATTGATGATCATAAAGGTTAAAAATAATTAAATTTCATCTATAAATTATGTTTTTGAGGTGAGGTCAACATGTATTAGAATATCTCTTTGATGGGAGGCATGTAATCATTCTTTTCTGAATATCCAATCAACTGTCTTGTGTCATGGTATGTGTCAATGTTTTTTTAGAATATAGATGGTGTTTTGAGATCCCTTATATTTGTAATAGAAATATATATTACACTTTTATGATATTATATATATATATATATAATCTTCATGACATGTACTAGTATATCATATGCACTAACATTAAATTTCATTGTTATTGTCCATCTAACTCTTATACTCACTCCATAAATGAGGATTTCACTAATGTTATAATAATTATAGTCCTACATCTGAAAAAGGTAAGGAAACATTGGTCGATGGTTGAGTCAGATATCCAGAGGAAATGGGAATTTCAGGTTGGTCCTCATGTTGGATGGTCATGTGCTATAATTCTTGTTTAGCTGTTCACTTTTCATATTTATCAACTTCCTTTGAATATCCCATTTAATTTAGTTTTGGTTTCAACGTCTATCATTTTATATTGAAAATAAATTTTTTTAATATTTTTTTGTATACTTATACCTAGAGGATTTATTTCTCAATAATTATTATTATATTAAGGGTTTTCACTTCTATTATTATATATTGATGTTTTATATGGAAATAAGGGGAAAGACCCTCTATAAAGAAAATTAATACATTTATTCGAGTTGGAATCCAATATAATACAATAATTTAAGCATCATTTTTTATGGAATCATGGATTAGACTGGGAATTTTTGGATAGTGTGTTAGGATATTTATGATTTTAGTTATTCTAGTGATGAATTCGTTAGAAATTCAATTGGATCATGATATAAATTTGATGGATATTTTTCGTAGAATGACTGATGAATTTCTCAGTATTAATATTTCATTTCATTTCCCACGGTTTCATTAGATTTATGTCATCATATATATTTTCATATTGTTCTAAGTGTGTTTTGATGTTATTTGTGGAAGAATAATTATTGGGTAATATGGATTTTTTCCTAGAATGTATCATGATAATGTCAAAACTCTTCATGATGAAATTGGTCATATATTTTTCTTGACGTGATGGATCAATGAGTATTTTGGAAATATTTTTATTTTTATTAAAATAAAAATTTATTTTAGGTTGTTAAAATTATATGTTTTATATGTATTGGATTGATACATTATATATGTAGATTATATGATGGTTGGATTATATTAGGCATTGATTCCTAGTGATTCTTAATTAGGTAGAATGCTATATAACCTCTTTTGGACTTGAAAAATTCCCTATTTTGTAAAATGATTTATGTTATGTAGCATGTTATTTATGATATAAAAATGTATGAGTCGTAATTTTTTTATTTAAATTAATTTTTTATTAGTTTATATATACGATAAATAAATAATATTTCAAGTTTTATAATATACCCCTAATAACTATATTTATTCCATAGCTATTAATGGAACATTCCTTGAATGTATATTTGAGACATGATATCAAAAACCCCCAAGTGGGTTAGAAATCTACTTTGAAACATAAAAAGGCTTGTTAATGGTTCCATATTCCATTGAGTAAGGGTGAGTGGTGGAATAAGAATTTTTTTCTATGTAATAAGCTATCTAAAAAACAAGCGACAACTTATCTCCTACAACATAGTTGACTCAAATGTGGTACGAGTGTTTAAACCATAATTCTATGTGAGTTCCATGGTTGGAATAACATTGGTTAGTATAGGTTTGGTTGAGTGATAATACAATCTTAGGATGACCAAGGGTGGTCACATGAGAATTATGGAAACATCTATGGGGATACTATAATATATTTTTATATGAGGATAATGGGTCAATTTTACAAGAATGAAAATGGAAAGGGAATATATTCAGTATGGGTTGATGTTTTGAATTTATATATACGAATGATATAGTGGAGAGCAAGAACAATATTCATATTGTAACAATACATATAGACGCTCGATGGGTTCCCAATGACATGTTAACCCTAGAGAGGGTTAGTGTATCGAAGGTGGTTTCATCAATAAGAAGTGTCACCATAGAACCCAATGATCAATTAGTATATACTCTAATGAATAAAATGATGAATATATTCTTAGATTGAATGGAAATATATAATATGTGTAACAAGATCAGAAATGAGACCAACCCATTTCAGTATGATTGATGTGATATTTGGTTTTCATAAAAAGGTGAGGGAATTACTATCAGTTCCTATATGAGAATAAATTTTTTCTTGTAGGGTTGTTCTTCCCTAGAGTTACAGATGAACTATTTTCTAGTTGGGTGACGATATACAGAATAGTTTCTAGATGATGATACATTTTTCTTAAAAATGTATGGGAAATTCACTAAGTGTCAAAATAATTATAGTTTTTTGTCCAAGGATAGAGTAATTTTATAGAGTCTTGAAGGTTATGTGTCATGCCTAATGACAACATCCAGTAACTAAATAAACGTTGGCTAATATTAATGGTCATGTTATAAGTAATAGTGTGATATTGATTATTTTATTATAAATGTGATGTGTTTTATTTATCCTAACAATATCACAATTGAATGCATTATGTTAATTAGTTATATCGTAGGCCTTTTTTGTGTTTATTAATAATTTATACTCACACTATTTGTAGGTTTATATGGAACATTGGTACCTTATAAGACTTTATAGTTCATCAGTTTTTATATGGAAGATTCCTATTATTACATGATCCAGAAAGATGTATAGGGAGGGGCCATAGAACATGATGTGGTGAGTACTATGTACATTATTAGGTCATATTTTACATTTTATTTCATTTTTTCATTTTTAATATTATCATCAAAGTTTGAATAAATTTATATATTCTCTAATTATAGTATTATTTCACATTACATTAGAAATAGATTAGTTATCTAGTATTGGAATTTTTATACTATGAATGTATTTTTCAATATTTTATGTTTTTTATAATATTATTTTATTCTTATATGAGGGTATATTATCCCATATGTAATAGTTTGGAACTTAATTTAAAGACAATATCCACTAGTATATATCTTAGTGTGATTGACGTCACATAAAACCCTTGGATTATACAATTCCATGTGATCCAAATCCAATTGCTGAACTACAATTTAATTTACATAGTGTTCCCTATTTCATTACCCTTTTATTATGTGTATATTGAAAAATTATACTATTTCTGGGTTTAATTATAAGATATTTTAAAAAAATTTGTTAGTAACTATGTCTTCCATCATGGGCTTCTCCAATATAGTTTTTATTTAAGGTCGATGGATGTATTAACATTAGCATTAATTATCATAAACTCAACTATTTTATTATTAAAAATATGCATTTCCTAGGGTTAAGGTTATTTATTCTAACTGGAGAGGCTATGATGGTTTTCTAAATTAACTTATGATCAACATAGTTTTAGTTAATGGTAATGTGGGGGACGAATCCAAGAATTTAAATTAAAAACATGTGATGTTATTTTGATTATTTTGTATTTCCTTTATAGATTTTGGTTGATCCCATGGTTTTTATTTAATTAATTAATTACGTTATCCAAATATAAATGAATTAATATTTCACATTATTTTTGGATGATATCTTGATTTTCTCTAATTCAAAGGGGTATCATAAAAAAATATTTTAATTGATTTGGAATCACTTGGGGGTCTCTATTTATGTACATTATATCTATGTTTTAGTTCTTGATTGAAGGAGGTAAATTTTTTTGACATGTTCCTTCAATAAAAGGATTATTAGTTAATATAAAAATGGCTAAATACCTATTGTCTTAATATTTATTAAATAAAATCATTTATATCGTAATTTTCTTTTGATTATCTTGATATTACATAAGGTCTTCTGAGATTTCTCAGAATTGAAATATCATTCGTGTGTGTTAACCTATATAGAGGTTTACATTTATGGGATTCAGAATTTCATGAGATATTTGGATCTACCCAAATATGAAATTGATTAATTGTTAACCATGTAAATCTATATTGTTTTTTTCATTATTATTTAATGTGTTTTGGGTAGGGTTCACATGAATTAAAATTATACAGTTTCTTATATACAATTCATGGTATACCAAAATGACAGTAAATACTACACACCTGAACATTGATCACTACTATAGTTCAATTTTTTTGTGGTGTTAAAAAAAAATTATAAGGGTAAAATTTGTATTTAAAATAGATTTTGAAACTCTACATAAAATTATTGGTGTAATGATTTGAAATTCATTCATGGGAGATGGGTTGATTACATTTAATAACTTTATTCTGACCAATCTTACATTCCAACAAACTCTAACACATTTTCCAATGAATTGAGTTGATTTTTTTTAATTTTTGTATGTAATGTAAGGAAAATATCAATGTTAATTGATGACATATTTTGTCACAAGGTCATTTTGAGGTGTATGGGGGATCATCAAATGTTATATCATGTTTCTAATATATTATAGAATTTATTAATATATTGAATAATAAAATCTAACAAAATCATATTGTAGAAGTATAAGGAGTCTATTAATCATACGAGATAACATTGGTGAATGGTTATAGTGGTATGATTGTATTCCAAAATTCATTCAATGATTGAAAATTTATAATTATTTAAGAGAATTAGCGATGAGAAATTATATATATTTCAATTAATGAATGTTACCATGTGATATTTTGGTGCTTGTACATATAAAGAGAAAATACTGGTATTTATGATTTAAATTTTATTTTAGCAAATGTGTTTCATATTATAATAATTTTAAAATATAAATGTATAAAAAATAATCATGCTGGTTAATTAGAGCCTTTATCCATTCCTAACTACCAGTGAGTTGATATATCAATGGAATTAGTAATTGGGTTACGTAGTTCAACATATATAAAACCATAAAAATCTGTGTTTATTGAGAATAAAAATGAATCATCTAGTCTCTTTCCTATCAATAAAGGTTTTAACGTTTTATAGTTGAGAATTGTATTCATTTAGTAATCTTTAAAAATATATAATGTTTCATTATATTAATTTTATAATCTATACTACTATTTTATTTTTTGTTTTATATAATGGTGTTTACTAATATATGGGTAATAATTTTTTTATAAAATCCTATCATAATCCAATATATGATTAGATATGTATGAATATTCAAATAAAACAAAAAAATCTATTTGTTTATATTATAGATCCTAAATAAACATTGGACTATCAATTTCCACTGGTTGTGTGTTCAAATAATAATAAATATAAATTTTTATTAAAAACTATTACTCATAATTTTATTTATGGATGAAAATGAATATCATTATTATGCTACTCAATATTGGGTGAAACCACACATTGGGGTTCAATATTTAGTTGACAAACAATAGAGAATTATTAATAATATTAGGGAAAAGGAATATTATTCTTGTATATATTTTATATAATAACCCATATTTTTCATAAATCAATTTTCAGGATTTATCACACAAAGATACAAATAATAAAATACTAAAGGATTGAGATGATTTATTTATTTTCTAAATTTGATATAGATATGTTTAACATGAAATAGGTATATATAAAATTGATTTAAAAATTCATAACATGTCTATAGAAACAATTGTTATTTTAATACTACACGAGATAACCAGTGGATGTACATTTGAAAGGGATGATCCTTAAAGCCTAGTATGTGTATAATTGAAGAATAAAATGATTAAATTAATATATATAAGTTAAGTTTAATATAAATTTAACATTAAAGGATGAGAATCATAAACATGAACATCAAATCATTACCATAGATGATAAAATCAATGTAGTATATGAATGTGGAACCAACATTTAAATTGAATTTTAATAATAATTCAAGTAAAAAAATAAGGGAATCATAAAAAATTATGCTTCAAATTACATATGATGCACTGCAAATGTTTTCTTATTAGATAAAATCATTACCCAATATATTTAAGGGATATAAAATTCTATCCCCCGCATTAACATTTATATAATGTATGAGAATTTTTGTTCCACATAGATCATAAAATATAAAAATATATTTCATCAATTTTTAGCCAATGGTTACAGATATTGAGTTATGTAAAATATTTATCCCAATCAGTGAAGGATAGGTACATATATAAAAATAAACATGAGTTTAAATTAGGATAGATATACACAACATAAATATATGTCCTAGAAATTTGTGGGATAATTTCAAGAACATAAAATGTGAAAAACAACCTTGGAAGGGTCTATTTATAGTTAATTTTTTTTCACACATTACATAAGAAACATAAAAATATTAATGGGTTGGGTAAAAAAATATTCCAATATGGAAAATTTGAAATTTTAAGGAATAAAAAAACCAGAATAATGATGTTTTCGGAAGATAATCACTTTCCTAGAAAGTGTGTTTCTAAATGAATGAGAGGATTTTATTAGGAGCACGTGAACCAATTTAAATTTATTTAGATAGGGATTGGGATATTAAATTATTTATTAATGTATTTTTATAGATGAATAGTGGAATGATGGGTGGGTATTTATAGTAAAATATTGGGTAATTGTTTGTATCATCATCAAAACATTGGTTTTGGAATATATACTATAAAATAAACAAAATCACAACCCGTACCATTTTTTCCAATTTTGTAAAACAATTTTTAGTGGATTTATATATTTTTCTAGTTAAAGAGGCATAAATATTTAAATAAAACCATTGGTGAGGTAGAAGTGAGTAATGCTCAAAAAATCATTTTTTTGAGAAAACATATATCATATAGACTGTGTAGTATTCATTAAATGTTTATAAAATTAATAAAATAAATTGGAAACACATTATTGAAATGGTGAGATATATTTTATGACCCAGATACACATTATTCTATTTATTACTTATTTTTGTGATATTAGGATTCCATAATAGAGAAAATATATTTATACCATACTGAATTTTTATCCACAAAATATTCTAACCTAAAAAAATTTGAAAAAATGACCATTGGATAATTTTCACATGTGGATTAATAAATATAATTTATTTATGAAAATAATTATTTAAATATAATAATTTACACTTTGATATAAAAATACTTATTTACCATGAAATATTTGTCACAATGATAGAGACATCTATAAGGCCCTTATAAATATTAAACAGGATATCATTGAATAATATTATCATTTTGAAAAAAATAAATATTATTTAATAATTTTTTTTCCAAATATAGAATTTCATTCAAAAATAATTGAATTTATGAAAATGAGTGTGTTAATTTAATTTATATACTTAAAAAATAAAATTTGGTCTTCATCATATTAAAATAAAATTTCTATCAAACTCATTATATATTCAATTATAATGAAAAAATAATATGGGGTAAATATATTTATTATATCATTAAGATGAATATATAAAATTGCATATTGATATTTTATAGACACATAATACCTTATAACACATTCATATACCCTAATGGTATTTTTATAGATAATTTAGATTTATTGGGTGGTTCGTTGATATTGGTTTGGGATGTGATCTAAAAAAAAGAGAAAATCTCAAAATTAATTTTTCTCAAGCATTATTTATTGAATGAGTTCTCTGGATTGGCCATGGGAGAATCCTAGTTGCACCTTATCCCTATGATGATCTTGTAAATTAGTTTCATAGGGTATGATTCTACTTGTTAAGGACATCAATTCATCTATTTATTTTAATTAGACTTCCCTCATACCCCTTAATATATAATAATATTAATGGTCATCATACAACATATATAATATAAATAATTTTTATTCATAAATTTATTTCAAATATTAAATTATATATGTAACGTTTGTCACAAATAAAAAAAAATTTCCATAAAAACATTACATAATAAGAAAAATTGTAATATAAATTTGAATTTCATTTTCAAATAATTTAGTCATTACAGTTTTCCCCCTTTAGAAATTTCTCACTCAAAATTTTTATTTACACTAAAATATATGATCTTTCTTATCTGTAATCCCACTTTTTGTTCCTATGTTTCCTCCTCATCAGTTTTGTTCTTCCACAACACCATAAATAAGATATTTTCCTTTTTTTGAATAATATTGTATCAATAATATTAAATCGTTGACGTATAATCCATGTATAAATGATCATTCTATAATGGTAATTCTTTTTTAGTAAATACATTAGAGGGGTATACTATATAAATATTCAAGTGCGATGTGTGGAACTCATTATGTTTTTTAGATAAGTTAGGTGGTTGTATTAGTCAATTGGTCATGTCCAAGATGCGGTCAAGAATCCAAAAGGGGTCGATGAAAATTTTTGTAATAATTCCTTTATTCTCAATGATATTTGATTTTTTTATTATATTATATAAGGAACACTTTATCTCATTCCTCAGAATTATTTTTCATCTTTTAGAAAAAATCAGATCTCATAAAATTTAACTCTCTAAAATCATACCAACATGTCAAAGTTTGAAACCTTTTCCTATAAAAAGCCTTTTTAAGTTTCATTTGTGTACAAGAATGGAAACTAAAATTATATAATCTATCCGCTGTGGATGCTATTGATCCCAACATCCATGGAGTTCCATTTAAATTGATATAATAATATCCCAAAGAGTTTGAATAGTTTGGTCATATTGACTATATATCTCTATATGATAAAATGTAATAAACTATAGCCCTATATTGAATGTTTATTGACTGATTCTCTATAATCATATGGTTAATTATGGAGCTCAATTAGATATAGTGGAGAGTGGTACTCCATGAAGTCTTACCACAACCCTTGTATATATCATATCAACTTATTAAAGAGACAAATAATCATTTATTGAAATAAAATTAAATAAAACTATATGATAATCATCTACCTCCCATATAGAGTAATTTATATTAGATGTCATGTAGTTTTATATGATTTAATCAATTTTTATGTTTTCCCACTTCTAATTTGGAATATGAAATCATTTTTTTATACCCTTATAATTCAATCACTTTTCATTGACTTGTTGTCATACCATGCATTGAGATACAATTTCTTCAATATTCATCTACATGTTTTCCCACAATATGTTTTCAATCATATTTCTATATAGGATAGTGATTCCATGATAAATATAGAAGTGTGAACTACAATAAATTTACATGTATTCCATTGTCATCTCTAGTTTTTGATAGGAACCAAATCTAGGTTCCAAACTAGATGTATCTATCATTAAAAAATGATAATCTTTAAAATATTAAATATTGCTTGTTATATATCCTAATACACTGTTTTAATATATTTAATTCTCTCAATAATGTATATTTGAAATGTTATATTACAAAGGTAATATGATATCCAATTTTTTATTCCCATTCTGATAAAGATTTAATTCATTTTATTCCACAACATGGATTGGGGTACAATATCATTTCTACTCAGAGAATCTATGAAAGCCATCACCCTACCATGATTTTAATGGATTGAAAATTAATAATACTTGATCATATATAACCACCTATATTGGTGTATATTTATCTATTTGTTTAGAATATGTACTTTAGGATTTTATGATCAGTATATATTTCAAAAATATCCTCATAGAGATAATTTTTTTAAATGTTAAATTTGAAGATCACTATAGATAATTCTTAATCATAAATTGGGTAGTCCTTCTCATGGATCATTAATTAGGTAGAGTAATATTGAATCATTTTTTCATCATTTATTTGTGCCCAACCAAAAAGAATTAAGTCTATCTTGTATATAAAAAATTATTACCCACTCATATATAATATCAGTATATCTGTATTGATTTCCTTCTTATTAAAATATTAAATTCTCTCATTAAATTCATCAATCCAGAAAAACATTACCTCATAATGAGATATCTTGGATAATTGTATCGAAATTCCTATGCATTTTCTCACAATCCAAATAGTTATCCTAAAAAATATATGGAACAAATATATCCCCACCATAGATATTCTCATTATACACCTTTTAAATGTATCTATTTTCAATGGAACTACAAATACCAATTTTATTGTGATATAATTCTCCATGAATATTTCTTTCAACATCCAAAAATCTAATTTACATTCCACATTCTACAAAAAAATTCCATGTTCATCCGTATTGAATTAAAATCATCCCCATACACCTCCTTTAATTTACTATTGACAAGAATAATATGAAAATAGACTACCAAAATTTTGGTTAGTTAATCACTAAATACTCAATTCATTATATCCATGACGATATAAAAAACATTTATAAGAAAAAATTGAATCACTATAAACTTGTAATGATCTTATATCATGAATGAAAAGAGTTTTTTTGGGAAATACAAATTATGGACATTTACATGTTAATAAATTTATTTAATATCTACATTAGAGTAGTTATATGATCCATATAGCTAATCAATAATGTTATAATTCAATTACTAATGAAATTTTTTTCTCATAATTTGGTTGAGATCTTGATAATCAAATGGGAGGTGAACTCCCCAATCCATCTTCATGAATAGGATAATTTGGACACATCATTGTGGAGTACATTGTCATATAAATCATATATCTATCTTATCTTATGTTTTCTTTATTATATTTTCAAGTTCAATTGTGACACTTCAAATGTAGTTTTGGATATAGTAAAATCTATAGGTACAATTTTGATTGAGAACTCAACCACTTGACTATGGGTAAGACGAAGAAATTCATCATGATAAACGTCAATATAGTCTCCTAAAATAGGAATGTATTCAAGGATGATATTTTACATAAACTAAATCTTTTGAAAAAGATACAATTCCTCCTAATTTAATTAAATCCATGACTAATATTGTTATTTCATAGATGATCCATCCTACACCTTATAATTGAATAGTAATAGAGGATGATTTTTTATATGGAGGATAATTTCCATCTCTTGAAAATTTATGATATACATATATGAAGAAATCCAATCGATACCCATAAAAAATCATTAAATATAGCATCATAAGGTTTTATAGAAAATTAAAATTGTGTATATTAATATGTAGGAATTTTTATATATTAGAGGGAATATTTTTCCAATTTTTTATTTTCACTAATGGCCCGACATTCATGTTTTGATGTGGTGTTTTAATAGTTCAACTAAACATTCATGTAAATAAAATAATGTGAACTAGAATCAAATAGTATTACTTTTATCCTTGAATGATATATTTTTTTACATTTCAATATATTTTTTTGGGATAGACCATAACATCTATGGTGGCTAAAATCTTCCTTCCACTCAATCCCTTGGAAGTTGTTTTTGCTGGTAATTTGAAACATCTGTTGGATGTAATAAACTCTACCTTAATCTCTATCCATTATTCTTTTCTTAGTGAATTTTATTTTTGTTTGTAATTATTCACATAAAATTCTTGTTCCTTACCAATGAATCATATTTTTATAGGTAAATGGTATATTGGAGTATTCTTTTCCTACATCATACAACTGGGTTTCTCCCATTGGAATTTTCTAGAAATGTTACCTTAATTCCCATAACAACTAAATATTCATGTAATCTTCATAAAATTTATAGGATTGTTTTCACCATAATTTTGATAAGTATTATTTTAGAAAATCATTCCACCATGATATTTTTCTATCACTCCCCCAGGATTAAATTGAATCCTCAATTTCTATCACTAGAATAATGTGAACATTGAGATTAACTAGTCTCTATTTCAGCATAGATGGAACATCAAAACTATTTGAACAATGATGTCAAAGTATTGAATCATTAGAGTTTCATATATTTATACTTATTCCCATAAATATGTTGTAATGATTACTTTCTAGGTCAATGATAAAGGTGGAGGCATGTCCTGATTTTTTATGAATTCATCTTTATATTCTGTAATGGATTTATTTTCATTTTTCCTATGACCATGGAAATCCAACACTATTTAATGTAATGTTTTGTGGGGGAACATATTTGTCAAATAATTTCCCATTAAATTTTACATTCAATCACTTTTATTTCCTCCTCATGATTCATATTTTTCATCATTCCATCCATTGATCATACTCTCCCTCTATATGATAAATATTTAGTAAAAAAAACATTCTCAAAAAATTAGATAATGTATAAAATCTTTCTTAATTGAGTGATCCATTATTCAATGATTAATTTATAAGGAAGTTGAATTAAGAAAAAGATTAATTGCTCTCATGATACCATAAATTGAAACTTTCTCTTTGTAAGTGGATTGTGGGGTTTCTTCCCAATTCATGTTTTTATTCAAAAAAAAATTAATAGAGTATTTATAATACTATTATTCTAAAAACAGTATCCCCTCTACTTGGGAATATATTTTCAGAATTCATTATAGTGATATCACATTTTTTTGGACTCCATTCCATGTATATCCTTCCATACAAAAATGGAAATGTAGGGAAGGAAATTTGAAAACTATTACACACATAATAGGGAATCATATGAAAATTAAATTTCTAAATCATAAATGATAAAAATTACTTTCTAATTGATTTTTTATTTTCCAACATATTTCAGAAACGATATATTTAATGACATAATACGTTATGGGAGTTTTTTTCCTTTATAATTGTACACAAAGTGTATGTGAGATTAAAAAAGTATATTGAATAGTATTTTCAAACCTTATGTGTAGTAAAGAATCTTTATCATGCATAATGTCACTATAAAGTTAGTACCTAGTGATCAGTATTTGGGGTATTCACCCCTAGCTAAAAATATGATTTAACCACACCAAATTGTAATATCCCAACATGGTTTTTTATTTGAAACAACTTATTTTATAATATATTAGAATTTCAGGATGTTTTCTCATTTTCAGACTTATAAATATGAATTCCCTTAATGTTTTCTATTCAAAATCACCAGAAATTACTTCACCTTTCCATTGAGACCATCTATAACACCCCATATCACATATATACCTTATTTTATTATTTATACACAATGATATACATAATAAAATCCATGAAGATTGATATTTCCTAATGTATTTTTTAAATTATATTTATATAACATTAACATGAAATAGGGATGAAAAACCATTATTTAAAACTCAATAACATTCCCTTAAAATCAATTGATATTCTAATACTTCATGTGATAAACAGTGGATTTACATAAGAATAGGGTGATCCTTATAGTCTAGTGATGAACTAATCAAATAATAGTAGGATTTAAGATAGACAAGTTAGTTAGGAGGAATATCGAGGTGACATTAAAGTGTGAGGGACATAATCAAGAATAATAAATCTGGATATAAGATGATAAAAGCAATGCACAAAAGGAATATGAAATCATCATAAAAACGAACTCTATAAGACTATTTCCTGGATAACTACTAGTATATCATAATTTAGTGTTATTGGGATAACTTACCATGCACAATACATGGTGTCTCGTGAGATAAAAACATTACCTAGTTCATTGTATGGATATCTAATTCTAATCCCACCCATCACATTTATATTATGAACATACATTATCTTGGAACATATATAATACAACATAATAATGTTTATTAAACCATTTAATCATTTTATTAATTCATTTGGGTTACATACATGAGACTCCCATCAAATGTAACGATAGATACATAAAGGTTAATACACTTAACTGTAAATGGGTATCCGTATACCAAATAATATTTTCTTTCAAATAAAATAATGGGTTAATTTTAACAACATAACATGAGTACATAAATTTTCATAAAATGAATTAATGAGAGTGAAATCTAGTTTCTAATTTCATGGGAATCATATGGATATTAAAGTTATGTGTTAAATCCTTTGAAAACATGATCAATTGAAAATTAAATGGCATAACACATAGAAATTACCTGAATAAATTAGAGCATGAAGAGAATCCATTACCACGAGTGGATTCCTAAAAAATAATGAGAAGATATTTTTAAGACATTCAGAACACATTGGGGGATTTAGAATATATGATTGAGATTAATTCCACAAAAAATAATTCTTTAATGAAGATTGGTGTGAGTTTGATATGATATTTATAGAGAAATATATGCAAATTATATTTAACATCTAAATCTATAATTTTGACTCTATATAATAAAATAATTTAAATAAATAACCATTCCATTTTTTATTTCTATGTTTTATACAATAGTGGAGTGGTTTTAAATATTTCATAAGTCCATGAATGAAAAATATTATAAAAATAGCATTTGTGATGTGGAAGTAATTCATGTTCATAAATAATTGAATTTAAAACCAGGAAATATAGAATGAGGTTTTGAAGATTCATTACTGGTTTACAAAATTAATCAAATAACTTCAACATTAAGTTTTTTTAATGGTTAAATGTATTTGTGGTATTTTATAGAATATATACTATTCATATAATCCATTTTTGGATACAATGTTATACAAATTGATAATTTATATTGAGACTATATTTAATTTTTATCATATCATTTGACTGTCTCAAAAAACAATGAAAAATTCACCGTTGGTTAATTATGATTTCATGATTTCAAAATTAATAATAATTTTATCAAAACAATTATCAACATATCTGAATGTATGCTTCTAAATAAAAATAAAAACTCACTAGCGATGGGTCCTAAAGGGGCCTAGATTCCATGAGGGGGGGGGGGGGTAATTCAGGTATGGATATTGATTTCAAAATACTTCATACCCCACTGAATCATGTCCTCTTTATTATAAGGGTAACTTTGTTTTTTTAGTGTTTATATTTCTCTTGTGCTTTAAAACATTATCCAGTGATGATGATGAATATAATGGAATCTAGAAAGGAAGGCATATAGAGACACGTAATTTTACATTGTTCACACTCACTAGGCTATGTCTTGGGAGTATACAATGAAAATTTTCCAATATACCAAATCCACTAAGGCACATTTACAATACAAGGTTTGAGCTATATAAATTCAATGCATAGGCTCACTACCTCTACAAGGATTAGGGATAACTAACTTACATCCCTAGGATCACTCCTTGAGTCTCTTTCTATTGATCCACATAGGTTGAAAGGATCAACTTATTTTTATTCCATTTCTCACTTCTCTAGAAATGATCCACACAATGTTTATCAACATGTTGGTACCTTGGTTGTCAATACTGAATGATTCTCTAAAAGTGTGTAGATTATCTGTTGAAGTTCATTTGATGGTTATCTTTTACATCCATTAAAACACCATGATGCATCACTTCAACATTAGAGAAAAGCTGATCAGAATTCTCATTAGTGTAGAAATAATAACGACCTCCACTTTGGAAATATCTTTTGGAGTTTCCAAGTCTTCCTTTCATTACCTTGAATATAGTGGTCAATATACTAATTATAAAAATATATCCTGATGATGAATATACTATATCTTATTCTTCATTAGAATTCATATATGGCCATATGTTAGTATACCATGAATTATTTTTTTCATATTATTGATGAGATAAACTTCACTACATATTGTTTTCTTTGCCGAGAGTCCTTTCACAAACTGAAATTTCCATTTATGGAAACCTATTTTTTGAACCACCTACATAACCAACCACCACATTTAGGAACCACCATTCATAATGTAGGGTGAGTTCATTATGTCTTACCTTTTATTCTCAAGAAACATTTTCTTTGTGAGTTTCCTTCACTGTACGAATATTCTTCACATTACAAAGTTGTTATCTAATGTAGAAAAAAATATTCCATAAATAAACTATGCGAAAAAATATTTTTTAAGACTACCATCAATTCATAGATTGATGAAACTCTATGAAATATTTTTTTCTTTTGGATCCACAATTATCATCAAAACAAAATTCAAAAACAATCTTTGTGAACTATCTACTGTGTGTAATTTCATCCATGCATAACTCTTCTTCTTCATAGAATTCTCCCTTATGAACTTCTTCAGAATTACCAAAATCCTCCCATTAGTGATTATATTCTATAATGAAACTATCACTAAGGTAATGATTTGACTATGGTATATTATATAGATAAATAAATCTAGAAATACCTACTAGTACAAAATCCTCAAAACTCTGATGTGGTTTAATAATAATGGTTAACATGTTATATAGACAACATAATGGGTTTGTCCTTTACCGAAACAGATGTCATCTAAAAAGAAAAAACCCCATGTGTATCCTTAAATAACTAACTATATTTCAAAAATGATTATCCTCTTAGGAATTATATACCTTTCATGTATTATGTGTTTCCCATAAACAGATTTCACTATGGGGTTTGTGTAACATGTTTTGTAGTACAGATATCACTAAAATACAGAAACTATTATCTGATTTTCTCTCTCTATTTTGGGTACCAACATTCCTATCCACATAGAGAATTGAATCTACATCATGGTCTGAGAACTCAAATCTTTGTGGTCTATAAATCACTTTCTGGAAAATATTCCCATTTCAATTAAACAAACTCTTGAATTTTATGCCAAAAAAACATGTCACACACTGAGATACTACACCCTCTTTAATATCTACATTAGAAGAACCAACTATACTAAAACATAATCATCTAGTTTTTTCATCAAACATATTCCCCAGAAAACAGCGAGATTACACCATGAATGAATTTTACTAAATAATCCCCCTTTCGGTTTTTTGTCAACTCTAACAATTTGATATACCATTAATGCTTCCACAATATTCTTCAAAAAATAAATACAAATGTTTAACATAATGAACAATGATTTTCAAAACACAAACTCTAAGACCACCTGACCCATTCTCGGTGTGACATTCAATAGTATCATGTAATGTTCAACAATGAATTACTTCATTCAACAACCAGTAATATAATTTCATAAAGATCCCTTTATTTCAAGGAAAATAACCTTTAATCAATCACATTTATCATCATCGTTTTTAAATCACAACCTACATCACTACTCTCCCAATAACCTTATCCCTTGTCCATATGAAGATAATTTATCCCATTTTATAGCAACGATTTCTTCTCTTTAACCGATTAATGAAAAGGGAACACTATTTTAGAATAAAATAGGGTAAATAAAAAAAATTATCATATTAGGGAAAAGTCATTGCTGGGGGATATGGGGTCCCACATTCATACTTTTTCATGTGTGTGGAGTCCACTAAACTCTAAGATCCAGTCGATACTTTTCGAACTCTAATTTAGGTATTTCCATTATTATAATTTCCAAAGTCTGTAACTTTGTTTTCAAATACTCTAACATATTAAGAACATTCTCCCCATTCCTCATGATGAAGTGAAACTTTATTTCAATGTTCTTTTTCCTTGTGTGATGGACTGTACTATTCCAAATATTTATATAACATGATTTATCTAAATTATTACCATTAATTGAATTAATTAAAATATCCCCTTTCTCATATAATTCAATATGTGATACCATAATTTATAACATTACTCCCCCTTACTCAATTATCAACATTTATTTTACATATTAGTAACTAAAAATATTGAGGGGGACACATTATTGGTGTATCTATTGAAATCTTTGCATATGGAATTTATTCCCACCTGTTTTTATTAACTTATTCATAGTCCATGAGACACTATATATTTACATACAAATACATCCAAGCCATGTCAAAAATATAAATGTTCACATTTTAATCAACTTATCATCTTCAAATTAAAACATTGATTTATTTAAAACTGTTGATGATATTAATCAAACAATTCATTATAGTTTCACAAAGCTATATGAGTTTTAGAAAGATTAATTAGCACTTTTTACTAAGTCATTAAATGGTACTCTATGATTACTGAATAAGAAATCATTATAGGGAAAAAATTATTATATCTAACAAACATAAATGATGTATATTTAACACATTTTATTCCCTGGATTATCCCTCACAACAATCCTCAATTCTTGATAGGACTCTCTTTTCATATAAGGATATATCAAAGGTGTTCTTATCACAATACTGTGACTAAAAATATAAAAAATAGAATGATTGAATTTATTAATTCTGAATAATAGCTGAGTTTAGATGTGGAATTATTCTTTGGTGTTTTTAGACGAAATGTTGGAAACACTGAAAATCTTATATTGTGAATTCATAGTATTCAGAAAACCATAAGCTGATTCTACAAAGTTAATAAAATATATAATCATGAAATAAACGAATGATACTTCTTCTACCCCAATCAGTGTTATTGATGTTGTAAATCCAGAAATTTCATTCTTTTTATACCATTTATACCTTTGATGGGATTAGGATATTGAATTATCTCCTAATGGTAAAAAACTATTACTATCGTTAGGCCAACTATTGACCAAAAATATTTTTATTCTATAACATCATTTCCTAACATGTGACTATAGGTTTGAGAAAATTCTCCATCACAATATCATTTTCTATTTGTATCAAACATCAATAATAATTTCAGTGGGTGATATTAATAGTTAGTAATAATCCATAAAGAATATATATATGGTGTCTAAGTAAGGTTTCAATGAAGGAAATTATATTTTATATTAGTAACACCATCAAAATCCATTCAACTGAAATAATTCCATACATCTCAAAAAATAATGAATGATTTAATCCATTCAAGCAATTTGTCTCAATTTATTCTTTCTCTCTTGTAATTAATTTGATTTAGTTTACATTCTAGGGAAGATCATATCACTACATTTAATGATTTTTTGAATCTTCAACATGGATTATATCTCACAAGAAACCTAAAACACATGAAAATTAGTAAATATGTTTTTAAACACATAGGGAGATAGGATCCACTAGAATCATAACGAAGAGGATCATGGTCGATCCTAATAGATCAATCATTCGATAAATTCATGAGATCTACTGAACAATTTATATGCTTATTCCAACTACCCAACAAACATTATCTGATCTTTCTATATGATTAATCATAATTTACCCACATTTTGAGTCATCTTCTGATATTTAGGTTCTTAAGGATATGGTTTTTTTTCACTATTTGGTGCTTATACCAATTAGTATAAATTTCCTACATTGATGATCAACCAAATATATCAATTTTTAGGAATCATTATCTAAGCAAGAATATTTCTATTGGTTTCCTTATCTTTCTTCTTCCTCTATTTTTGGGATCTTTCTCATTCCTTCATATCATTCCATGTGGTAATGAATGTGATTTTTTGAAGGAATTAATTAATAATAATTATTTTAATATTTATCTGATTCAGTAATGTTTTTCTTAAAAATGGTGATTATTGCACTGGATTTACATTATTCCTACATATAAATCTACTAGATCCTCCATTTTTATTTTATTTTTGTTCATAGTATTTCCAAGAGAGCTGGTGTGACTATAATAGAGAATTTTTATGATATACCGTTAATTATTCCAAATTTTTTTCCTCTAATAATTTAAAACTTTTTGCTGACTTATAATTTTTTCTTTTAGTGTTTTTGATTAATGATCATACCCTATTGGATTCATAGATCTCTATTTGAGTTCCCTTTCCTTACCATATTTCTTCATGTAGCAATATCATGGAAACTACATATTAATGGAACATTTGAGAAATCACTAGGTATAAACATACACCATTTTATCATTTATTGACCGATATGTGGATGCTTCCAATGTTATTATTCGTCTAATATTGAGACCTCAAGATTATTGACACATACTCATGGGGTGTCCCTAACATCCATAGTAATAGAATATGATTGATATATTCTTCTGAGATATGTTTGTTTCATAATTTGTTTGAATCATCTTATTAATCTCATATATTAAAATATTTATGTCTTATTAATCGCTATTTCCCTCTCATACATGGGAGAGGGATTTTCATGTTCAATGTCATATTTTACCCAACTATATGGATTTTCAGCTGAGAAAACACATTCATTTTTCTCAAAATAAATGAATTTTTTTTTCATTTATTATTACCTTTCAAACGGTGGAAAAAATAGTAAATGAAATGCATCTTTCAATTTAGGATTTCTAATAGTATTAAGTTTACCACCTTATTTTATTACGAATTCTTCCTCGTCCATCGATTGTTGTATCTTATTGTCCCTAGACTCATGTTGATCATTAAGTAATCTCATTAGAGTATTCTCACTAGTTATCTTATCATCCAATTTTTGGGAGATCTAATCTATCATGGCAGCTCGCTCTATTATTTTAGTTTTTTCTAAGAAACACTATAATTATATGATGAATTCTTCTCCCATATCCTTTCAGTATAACAAATTATTTCAGATATGTATGTGGAAAGGTCATCTATTATACCTTCCAGATTCTAAATTTCTTTTTAGTACCGATTCATTCCATTTTCATCATATTTTAGTTTTTTTATCTTTTTAGACATCTTTTGAAGTTATTTAGCATGTTAATAATTCTTGTCCAATAAATCTATGGAAATTTCAAGAATAATTTTATTTTATACTTTCAAATTTTTAAATTTAATTTTCTAAAAATCTATTTGGATGTTATTATATTTATTTTCATCAGGAATTTTCTGGTAAATTGTTTTTGTGTACTACATGTATTATTTGGATTCATAAAATATTATCCTCATTAGTAGTACCAAAATCATGTAGAATATTGGTTCATCACTCATTCCTATAACAACAATGAATGAGTAAATATTTTCACTAAATGAATCATCTAAACCATTTTTCAATACCTTATTTTTCCTTCAAATAAATTGTCCTCTTTCCATAGACACAATTAAGCCAAGGAATACAACTAGACTAGTGATTATTCATTGATATTATTCCATATTTAATCCAGATAAAAGGTTAGAAAAAACTAAAACATCAATTTCAACAATCAACTAAACCAGGCTAGATCATAGAAATATGATAAAAGAAAAATGTTGTGATATTAATATTTATGTCCAAATGTTGACTAGAAACCCTGACTAGGAGGGGAGAACTAGGGTATGAATATTCTTTTCAAACATCTTCCTACACCATAAGATCTAGAACTCTTTAATATAAGGTTCAATTTGTTTTCTATTTACTATTTATATTGAACTAATTCTTTCCATCATTATTTAATGACGATTCATTGAAAATTTATTAAAAAATAATGCATATGGTCACATTGTTTTTTAGTTGGTTCACCCTCACCATGCTACGTCAAGGTAGTATACAATGTTAATGGGATGATGTAACAAATACACTAAGTCTCACTAAAAATTCATGGTTCGGGATAGATCACTTATATGACTCAAATCACATCCTTTTAAAATTTTAGTGATAGATCCCTTCCTTCTCAATTTTCTGTCCCGGAGTCTTTTTTGTGGATCAGTTCCCGTGAAAAAGATCCCCTTCTCCCACTTCATTTTCACAATATTTCTCCAATGATCCATAAATATTTAATGGACATATATGTCCCTTCATTATAAATAATTAATTCATTTTAAACAATAATTATAATCTCAATTGAATTACATTATGGAATCCACCTTCACATCCATGAAAAACTTTTAGGCAGCATTTACACATACCAGAAAACACACGAAGACTTATGTATTCTATAGACAAAACAATTACCTCTTCTCTAGAAAGAACTTCAAGAGCTTACAAGTCTTTCAGTAACTTCCTTGAAAGAAATGGTGAATAAATTCCTACTACAAATATAGTCTTATGATCAAAATCATCAATATTTTTATTATCCGTCAGAATTCAGATATAACCACATATAAGTGTTCCTTGAATTATTTTTTTCACATTGTTGGTGAAATATAAATCTTCACATACAAATTTCCTTATAGAGTTTACTTTTGTGAACATACTTTTCTCTTTCTGGAAGCATCCTCCATGAACCACCTAATTCATAAACCACATACTTCACGAACGACCTTGCAACATCTAGTGTGAGTTCTTCTAAAGACACCATTTCTTCATGGACATCCTTTTCATTGTGAACTACATTCACCTCATGAACTTCCTTCACATGTCAAAATCATTCTCCAATGAGGACCATAGTTTCCCCCAAATAACCTCCGTGAACTAATCCTTCATTGCAGACTACCTATAATTCGTGGATGGATAATACTCAAAAAATCACTAATCCATTGTGATCTATAAATAACTACCCACTAAATTCTATGAAATTTCTTCATAAAGTATATAATTCATATAATTGATTCCTCCTAAAATTATTCTCCTCTATCAAATCCCGCATCACAAACTATTCTAAAATAACTAAATTTATCCAGTATAGATAATCTTCTCAAATGAAAATCACTCTAAATTAATAATGTGATTTCAATACATTATATATGAAAATAAAAACATAAAAAATAACTATAAAAATTTACCTAAAACTCTTATGTGGTACTACCATCACTATGAACATTTAATGTAATCTACAAAAATATTTTTTCTTTCTGGTGGCTGATGTCAACCATGAAAAATAATATTTTGGATCCTTAAATCAGATTATCAATTCCAATAATTATGATGATATTGTGAACAATAAGCATCCGGTGAAATATGATCCTCCCATAAAGTTATTTCGCTATTATGTTTCATGTATCATGGTTCACGGTCTACATAACACTTTATGCAGAAGCACTTTTCCCATTTTCCTTCATTGTTCCAAAAATCTTATTTAAGATCTATAGTATTTTTTGAAAAATAGTAAAATACACCAAATGAGTAAATTTATACCAATGATAACTATAGGTAAGGCTAGTAAACTACTCATACCATTTATAATGACTAGTGAACATTCATGTCTTTCTAATGAAGGCTTAATGTGCCGAAAAACACCCCTTGATTTAATCCACCAAAAATTTCAATAAATTCCCTAGAACAATAAACCTAGGTAATAGTGAAAAACCCCATGATTGAACCCCCAACAACAAATGGTTGATTTCCCACATCTCAAAGCTTCACCTAAAGTACCAAAGCTTCCCATGTTATATTTTTTCCTTTTAATATTATCACAAAGATGTATTAAAAATCAACTAAAAATCCCATTTAAATTTTATCTGATAATTTGTTTAATTTTACCAACTCATGGGGAAACACATATTTAAAAATAATTATAAACACAAAAATCAATGAATCAATCATTTATTTTCATTTATGAAATAAATTATTATGACTAGATCAAAATAGTTCATCAAACATAGGTTTAGATAAAAGAACTTCTCGCAAACTCATGTGTCACACCCCAAAAATAGGATCCACCAACTATAATGAACATAAATAAAGTAATGGAGGCCCCATAATCAATCCAAAAATATCAAATTCGATTCAAAAAGTGAAAAGGTTATAAGTTTGGATAGATTCAAACATAACTCAAAAAACTCATGGAAAACCACAACCAACATAAAGGGAATTATTTGAAGGAAGATCACACAATAGGTATAGAAAGGATCATGAAAATAATCATAATAGATCAATATATATAATGACCCATCCAAACCGGTACCAAAATCAATTCAAATTATGAAAAAAAATGAATAATCACTAATAGAAGTTCTACAAACAATAATGGTAATTAATCACTGAGTAAATTGATTTCAAATGAGAATTTGTCTCTAAAATTACATGGGAGTTATCCTTGGTTGAGAAATAATGAATCATGTGGTACAATGAAGTATAACTCATCCAAGTTTTACCCTAAAAAATTTATTTTGGATTAAATGGGGTGCTATCAATTTTCATGTTATGTAACAAATAAAACCCAAATACACTAATGAACATGTAACCTTGAATTTAAAATCCCAATTTCACAATTACATGACATGTACATTTCCCATTCATGTTAAACCTTCACACCAAATATAGGTTCATAGAAAATCTCAATAATCTATTACATGACATAAATATATTTTACACTATTTGTAAATATCATATAACCTATAATATATTTATTCCTTGAAAAAAACCCATCAAATATTTTTTGGTGACCGACATACTATATGTAAATACATGACATGGATTGTATTTCTCCTAAAAATAGTGAAAATCAAAGATGGTATAAAAAAACAAACCAATAATGGTGTTATCAAAACCTTATGATAACACAATATTTAATTTAACAAGGTTATTCCCTAAATCCAATAATTAATACAACTATACATCCCTAAAATTTAGGTCATTCCATGCAAGAACTTATCTATATCACTGGGAGTCGAAAAACACCCAAATTAAGATGGAAAATACACGAGTGAATTAAAATACCAAAAAGTGGAAAATGGGATATTAAAAAAACCATTAAACCTAACCATTTGTATTTATAATACTTGGTCATATTTTAACTATATAATCAATTTTATGCATTTTCTTGGTTATTATTCCTTGCATAGTCAATATTTTAATCAGGGATCCCACCTATGGTAACATTCATTCTATTTATATATTATCCCCTTGATTTTAGATTACTTTTTCATTGGGACATGAGGTTAAGTATTTTTATCTTCTAAAATATATCCTTTAACTAATCCCCTCTAATAAATGAATTACAACATTCAATGATGGGGTGATTTATTTAGTCAGGTATTTTTAATTTAATTGTTTTTATTTATAATGATATTGATACATGTTTTGTTCCATAATTAAAAATAACATATTGATGACCCCATGAATAATTTTATTGATGTACATAGTTTAATATATTTTCTACACCTTTTATATAAACCTATCATGATGTTTATTTTTCATTGTTTCAATATTATAAATGGTTTTCTAAATATTATTATTGTTTCCTTTAACAGATTTTGTTCAGGTATAAAAAAATTTAATTTTTTAATGTGAATATTAATTAAAAAATATTTTTCATGATTTCTAAACTCAATAATGATTTTAAAATGTATATTTATTAAATTATAGATTTTTTCCCAAAAACATGTTATGATGTTTTAATAAATTTTTTTGATTTTTTATATGGATTTTTAGTGAGTTATAGAGGAGTGTTTGTCATGTCAAGGAATTTTTTTAATTAGTTTATGTTTTATTATCTTAAATAAAAAGGTAATTATTACTAGTGAATTTTAGAAATAAATAGAGAATCATTTCAGATATAAATGGGAGATTATTTTCATAAGGTATGATATTGTTTTGGATTGTTTTATAAAAACAAAATTTCGTTCGATGTTAATGATTTATTCTAATTCGGTGATATTATTGAGACTATAAGCCTTTCAAATTTCACTGGGAAATTTATTGGGGTGAATTGATGGAAAATTTCCCATTTATAACTCAATTATAGTTCATTCCCTAATTATTTAGGGTTAGGATGAAAACATATAGCTTAAAGTTGTCCCACTTTTTAAGTAGTTGTGGGAAATTAGATTGGTTAGTTAACCTCTTGGATATAATATAGATCAATTTTTGTATGTGAAACTTTTCACTTTTGGGTAGATGACCATATACACTTGTAGTTTAGTCCATTTAATCCTAGATCGTACTTCCATTAGTAAATTTATTTAATGTACTTTAATTGATTTTTTATTATTTTATTAAAAATGACTGAAAATTACGGATTAAAATAATTATTGGACATATTTTTTTAGTTTAAATATGTTAAATTATTATATTAGAAAATTATGTCACTAAATTTATTAAAAAAATCATGAATATTATATTTTTTTCAGTCACTCTTAAATTAATATTCATTGATATATTTATATATCAATTATAATGTTTTTTATATATAGTATGGATATTGAAAACTGTATGGAATAGAAATATATTTTTAACACACACTATAAATTTTTATTTTTTCATTAATGTATATTTTATTAATAAATATATATATGATAATGTATATAATATTTTAGTAGTTGTTGTTCATAATATCTCATTGTAGAGATTTATAGGAGGTGACATATTATAGTTACCATTTGTAATATATTTATGTGTGGATTTTCGGATGTAATTATTATTATTTCTAATAACCGATGATAGATATATTTTCTATTTTTTTAGTACTATGTTTTTTTCATGTGTGTCAATATATGTTATATATTCATTGAAAAATATGGATTGTGTTATAACACCCATTTAGTTATGATATAGAGAGTTTTTTGAAATATATTTTAATTATAATTTAATATATTTTTTCTTTTGGTTTGTCTGTAATTATTTTTTGTATCGTTTTTATAAAAATAAATTATATAGAGAAATTCTCAATTTTTAGGGTAACATATGTTTCATTCTGTTTCATTCTTTATTATCAAAGGATAAAACATTTCTCAGGTTTTTATTTGATATCCATGATCATTTGTTGGACTATTTAATCCCTTAAAATTATGTTCCATCTTATATCAAGATAAATAAGGTATTATATGATGTTATTTATATTAGATAAGTTTATGATATAAAAATTAATACATTCTATTAGTATTTGTAAGATCATATAAAAAGAATTTGAAAGGTGCATTCTGGGGGAGTTAAAATTTTTATTTCTTTTTATATTTTATAAAAATATATTTTTAATTTATTTTAAATTTATTTAGGAATGAAATATAATATTTAAATGGGTTTTACATTAATGGTAGTCAAGAATATTATATACCATTTAAAAATAAAAAATAGATTTATCAAGGATGATGCATAGAAATTATATGATAGGTACAATAAGAAATAATATGATGATGATTGTATCTACTAAATATGTATATAGTCACTAGATTTATAGAATTACGTATTACTGGATTTCAATATAATCTAAATGAATCTAATATTAATTATAAAAAATTATTTTATATGGATATAATGTTTAGTAATAATCATATTATTTTCTAAGATATCTTGCTTTTTCTTTTATATCTATCATTATATTATTTTTTGATGTTGTAGGATATATAGGAAATGTAACTCTTGGACATGTATATTATTTGGAAGATCTTCCATTTAATATTGTTGTAATTAAAATCATTTTACAACATTTCCTATATCAAATATATGGTATTTTACATGTAATAATATAATTTCTATAATATAAATAAATAAAATATTTCAATGAATATTTTTTTGTAATATATATTTTTTTGAATGGATTTTTAAATTTCATGGTTTAGGTGAATTATTGGTGAGCATTTCATAATAACTATATCGATTTTTGTATATGAGGTAGTATTTAATATCAAAATTATTACATAGGAGTATAAAAATATGCAACTACCATAAATTGTTTAAATTTCATCTTAACATTCATTTTTCAATTTTTAACATCCACATCCTCGATATAATTAATCAACCTAGGATATATTATTGTATTAAAGAAATTTAAAAAATATATAAGATAACTGAAATGGGAATAAATTATTAGCATTATGTTATTATAATAAAATTGTAATTATTATCATTTTTTAATAATATTATTAATAATATTTCTATGTATTTTATGTAATAAATAGGGGATTCCACTCAATTGATCATGAATTTTATGGGGGAGAGGAAAAACATGTTTTCCAAGGCTCATTAACATATCCATATCTTATTACACAATTATGTGATAGGAATCCAAGTTACTTTCTACTCCTTACACTTATTCCTTCTCATCATTTTTTATTCCTCTAACTCTTCTTCTATTCCAAGGTAGAGTAGTTTTTGTGCATTGAATTTGTTATATATCATTTATTAATAGATATAACATATATTTTCTTAGTGGTCTCATTATAGGGGTTTTTAGTAGGGTAATGTGATGTGAAACTATGACTATATAACAATTTTCACTATATTATGTATCATCATTGAGTGTTTAGGATCATTATGTTTTAGAAAACCTTATCATTATTTAAATTAATTTATAAAATTAATTGGTTTTTATAAAATAGGTTTCTATAAGGGATCTTATTTTTTTGAAAGGTAAGGGTATATATTATAATGATTCATATAGGTATATGGATATGTCATAACACAATATGATTTCAAAAACTAAGAAATGTAGGGATTTATTTAAAACAAATAATTTAACATAAAAATAATAAATTTATTTCGTAAAAATTATTCTATTTATTATTTTTCATTTTCTACATTGCTAAATATTTATTTTATACATTTTGAATATAAAGACTCTGGCACAGGTAGACCAAAACTAGTTCCTTGCTCTATTATATTAGTACTATGTAGAAGATACCACATCCCAAAGGAAAAAATAGTTTAGTAGATTGGAAAACTAGATAAAAAAAATAGTATTAAATTAATATTTGTGATGGAAAAATATATATCAACTACATTAGAAACATCCAAAAACTCATATATTATCACTTAATGTAATTCATAATTTACTACTTCTTGTCATGGGAAAAAATAAAACATAAGAAATGTGTCAACACAACTACTCGGTATGGGTAATCAATATAAAGGTAACTATCATAAAAATAATAAATATGGAATCTTGGATAACGAAAACATGTTCACTTAAATAAAACTTGTGGATAATATGGAAAGAATAAAAGCTAATAAAATAATTACACATATATAATTCCATGATAATGAAACATAAGCATGAATATTCTACTAGATGAATAATCACATAGATTATTAGTTAATAATATATTAATAATGTAATTCATAAATATAGACATCAGAAACATATCATCAAGTCTTTAAACAAATCTTCATACATAAATGGGTAAAATACTAATTCAGTTTTATAAATAGACCTACCAATGCATCAAGGGGCTAGAGTTGACCAAAACCATCACTGACTATGTCAAATTAATTTCTCATATGAAATGGGTGAAAATTTATCATCATATACATTCATATTGATACTATAATATAAAATGAAAATAATATACCCATATAATATACATAATCATAATCTATATAGAGTAATATGTCGAATGATATAATGAAAATAAATACCCCAAAATAATTATAAACCATTCAATAAAATATGGTATATGGTAACATAATAGATCAATATAAATTACGTATAATAATCAAGAGAGGGTATTAATGTATCTAAAAATATTCTAATAAAATCAATGAGAAATTCTTGACAGAAGTACACTTTGACTTTAGAATGAAGAGTCCTTTTTGGAAAAATTTTTTTTTCATAAAAATATATTTCTATACATGCATACCCTAGAAAAAAAATAATGAAATTATATTTGAGGAATATTAAGTGATCATTTTTAATGATATTTGGAAACTGAATTTCAAACATGTAAAAAAAGTTGTTTATGAATGTTTCGAAATGAGCCGCTTCTATGATATTCAAGAGAAAATAAATAAGTGTATTTAAACCAAAAGAAGAAAAAATTACTTTCAAACAACTAGAAACTAACTATGTTTTTTTCATTATAAAATGTTTTATTGTAAATTATGTTTGGTTCTATAAATATATTATGTTGTTTACATAAAAATGGTTAGAAAATTGGGATGTTCTATTCAATTGGACATGTTTATTGGGTGGGATTGAAGAAACAACCTTATAAAACGTATAATTCTACATAAAAGAAAGAATAGTTCATCTAGATTTAAATCATTGGAAAAAAGCATATAGTTGTATTAAATAATAATAATTAACAATTAAAAAGGGGTAATGAGAGATAATGTGTATTCCGAAGAAAAATGGAGGTTCAGGAAGAAAACCTAACCCTATATCTGAAAGTGTTCAACAATTTAACTTATTTTCATGGATAATGAAACTATATTAAGTAATAATTAATTTTATAACTTCATATTTATTTTATTTTATTTTATTTTATTTTATTAAAATAATTTATGGCCATTTTTATGAGTTATAAAATATAATTTCATCATTCGAGAGTCTTTGTTTTTGTTTTTCATAATTTTTTCACTTGTATACAATGAATGATTGATATATAAAATGATAATATTTAGCTCTGAAAAAAAATATTATAAATGGACATTGAGATTATTAAATGGTGTTATATAACATTTTGGTTTAAAATTTGATCACTATTCATTAGATAATATGTTTTTGATGACCATTTTGATAATGTAAGAGTTTTTTGGATGATTACGCACTAGTTTTGTTATAATAATAATTTTATGTATATAAACAAGCTCAGGAACATTAAATAAGTATTAATACATATATTATAGTATATTTTATCCATAAAAATTGTTTTTTTACAACCTTCCTGGTGTAATTGAAAAATGAAATCTCATCATCAATGAGGGAAGTAAATCGGAACTTCACATACGATGTTTTCATTTTTATAATTAAATGGAAACGATAAAGGGTTTGATGAATAATATTCAATTAACATAATAAATTTACAATATATATAATACTGTAAAGTTATCATGCATGTTTGGATATATGTGGTAAAGAGTGGATATAAAAATAAGATTAATTGATAGAAAATTAAAATTATGAAAGGGTATTTTACCTCATGAATTCCTTATTTTGAGATCCTCAAAGAATATTGAAATTGTATTTTGTGTGAGACCAACAAGATAATAAAATATGGTGAGGGGTTGGGGGTTGGGAGAGGGATTGGGTTGAAATTAGGCAAGAATCAAGGATTTATTGTTGGGAGGAGAATATATGGAGAGGGTAGTAACTATATTGGATGGGAGGGTGTTTAATTTTAATTTATTCATTATTTTATTATTTCGGCTCTAGCATCAAGGGGATTTATTTTAATATATTTTACTAATCCAATGAAATTATACTATTTTAAAAAAATTCCAAAAATTTACACTAACAGTTTTTTGACCCGTGGAATTGAATAAAGAAACTCTATTTTCTGAAAATAATTTTACTAATATGCCATATTTTATTTGGAAATAAAATATTATATTAATTTAAAAATTATTGTTTTAAAATTATAACCAATATTATAAAATTTTTAAAAATTAATTAAGTTCATGTAATATTATATTACAATTATAAGGCATCAAAATAATTCAAAATAATTATTTTAAGTAATTATTTTAATTATAGAATTTCAATTAAAAGTTTACATTTAACAAAAATAACAATACAGAATTTATCATTTCTAAAATATTTTTTTACTTCTTCCATAATATAAACTTATCATATTCTTATTCCTAAGATACATATATTTCATTTATACATTCATACGATAGGGTAATATTCTATTGGCTAGATTATTATTCTTAATGGTCAAATTAATATTTCTACAGTCATGTTAATATTTTACAGTATGTCATGGTTTAAATATAGTGTTATGTGCAATATAAGCTATCGAAGATGTTAAATTTAAAATTGACATACCATATAATATTTGGGTGTTACACTAGAATTATAACTAATTCAATTATTCTAGAATCCTTTTTTAGTCAAGTAAACTTAACATTAAAAAATTCATATGTTATTTTATTTTATTAAAACTTTTCAAAATATATCTTAAAGGTATTTATAATATTTAAGGTTTGTTATATTAACTATGAGTCTGAAAATGTGTTTACTGAAACATCTAATGAATTATTGACTATTATAGTATAATTATGATTTATATATGAGGTAATTGGTAGTGGACTGGTAAAAAATTCATATCTTGAAGTGTCTTGACATTTCACATCTAATTTCAATGAAGGATGAAAAAATATATAAATGACTATATGATTATTTGGTAGGATGTTTTTATTTGAATTAAATGTAGAGATATTATCCCATGAGGCTTTTCCACCTTAACATTAATAATCAAACCCCTCATGTTATAGGATACCAAATTAACAATCCTTCTCATAATTTATGAACACTTGAGAAATTGATTTTACTAATTAAATTAATAATTACTTCCTATTATTAAGTGTTTCTAATTGTGTTTTAATAATTAATAAATATTTTTTATACACATGAATATGTTCTTATGAAAGAGAATTAATTATTCCATTGTGGTTTTGAAGAACTATTTTTATCACTTTTATCTATTATTTTAATATCATTACACAATTCACAGATTTATGTAATATATTTATTGCTGTGTGTTATGTATACATTCATGGATGAGGTAAATTATTATATTGATTTTAAACTTTTACATGTAACTGATATTTTTTCACACATATTGGAACCTTTAGAGTACTATATAAAAATCTTATTATAATATCATTTGATTATAAGAAAACCCTGTAAGATACTGTATACAACACATAACACAAATCTCCAATAAACCATGAAATATTATTCTATAAATGTTGGCATTATAACATAGCCACTAAAATGTTGGGAATGAATAGCAGGAACCATATAATAAAAAATATTTCTCAATGTTTTATATAATCCAAATGTATTGATTAACGAATGATTTATAAATAATATATTTTTGTAAATTCTTTTTATATATCAAAAAATATGTTTTGTTCATTAATTAATTTTATTATCATTTTTATTTCATATTTTAATTAATATCTAGAACTTTTTGAAAAAATATTTGATTAAATGAGAAAATTATTTTAAATGATACAAGAATTATTATTTTTTAATGAATTATTAAAAATTTTCTAAAAAAATTGATTTTCTGGAAAACAATGAAAATTAATTAATTTTATTGAAAATTTCATTTTTAATTATAGAATTTAAAAAGAGACAAATTGAATTAAAATTTATTTAATGTAACATTAGATCAATTATGTAACTACCCCAACCCATGTATCTCATAGCTGGTGGTTACTTTATTACATTTTAATAAGATACTTGGAATTTCATCTGGATTGAATAAATAGTTTATTAGTATTTGTAGGCTAGATAACATGTTATATTCACATTTTCAAAAAATTAATAAAATGTTTTTTGAGAATATCCTTATTCCTCATAAAATATCCCAACATATCTATAATAAAAATATTCCGAATATCCTGGGGAAATTAAAACAAAAAATAGTGTTGAACATAGATTATAATTAAGGGTTATATACAACCAAAGATCTCATAAGTAATTATGAATTATCAATATGGTAGATTCTATAACAAGAATACATTCTATTTATTCAATAAAATAAGTAGTACATATAAGAAAAAAATGATGATCAAATAATGTAATATAAATAATCACATAATTTTAGAACATATCGTTGGATATCATAAGGACTCTAATAATCACATATACAACATTCAACGATATGATAAATAGGGATTGCACAATTATAGGAATCTAAAACAAACATTCAAGTCCTTTGAAAAGATAATTTCTATATTCCTACATAAACTCATCAAATTAGGTCAATTAATAATTTCATTAGTCATTGTTAATGAATCACTACTGAAAATTGTTCTCCTATAAAATTCTAGTAAAAAAGAATTATCAATAAAATAGAAGCACTCATAATTTAACTGATTTTAAATTGTTAGATTTTGATGTTCTCAAAAAAATCACTAATAATGGACATCTTTTACAATTCATAAAATAAATGATATATGGGTACTTTATCATTGCTTTATCATTATTGTTAAAGGCATCCTTCTATAGCACTGAAAAAGGCCCTAATAATAAAGAGTAATATTTCGTCACAACCCCTTATCAATGCATCCCCCACCACCTCATTCCCCTTTATTAACACTTCCCCAACCACATTAATAGAATTTTAGATTTTACCACCATGATAATGTGCTAATAACTCTAACATGTTTTGACCATGAGACATCCATCATATAAACCAGTGCCTTCTCCACTCCACTATACAATTTTTTTAACATTTTATGATATATCTATATATTTATAGATTTTATATTATATTTTATTATGCATAAAATTATACATTTATATTATATATATATACATGTTAATTTATATATATTTTCTAAATTTTATATTAACTCTAAAACTACTAATAACATAATTTTATAAAAAAACTATGAAAACCATAAAACACCCCAAAAACCATGAAATACCCATAACTCTATACTTGAGATTCAGTTTTAGCTCCAAAACTTGTCAAATATATGATCAAGAAACGTTATTAGATATTATATGAGGTTTAAGACAAACAAACACTAGAATTAGAAGTTAAATCTGTTTAAATTTTATGAAACAGGGGTCAGTGAAAAAATATATCGGAGGAATTCTAGGCATTTTTGTGTTTACAAAACTTGCTAGACCTCTTAGACCTCTATCCGATACCCTTTTAATGATATATCATATCATTTTACATGATTTTATATTGGGTAGATCCCCAACAGACACTGTGATCAAATGTTATTGAAATTTGATGTTCGATTTTGATTTTTTAATTTTTTGAAAGTGTAATATATTTTATTCCATTTATTATCACAAGATTTAAATATCATTTGGTTTTATCTCATTTCATTATCCTTAATTTGATTGGTTATGGATATGAAACAAATTCTCGTATCAAATTTTATTATATTCTCATGATTCTAGGGTTTTCCGGTGTTTTAACGGGTTTATACATTCAATGGGCTTTAAAAAAACCATTACTCTTGAAAAGGTTGTTCATCTTTCTTCTATCACATATCAAATTAATGATTGTAATGATCTCAATGCGTTGATAACCCATGGAAAAACTCAACCACTATCATGTAGTTATAAAAATTCCAATATTTCCTCCAAACATCCCTAAACTCTGCTATTAGAGTCCGTAAATGAAATATTTTTTTGAAATATACCTTTTATCAGTGACTGTAAAACATGGTTGATAGTGGGATTTATAAATACATCTAAAAACCCACTCATAAAGAATACCCATTTATCAATTCTTCTTGATAAGTGCTTATATAGACCCCCTTTATCATTGGTTTTTTAGAAGAAATAAGAAATACCAATTTTATTAGTGTTTTTTTACTATCATGAATAAAGTGCCCCCATTAACAACAATTTTTTTAGCACTACTCAAGAACCTCATTAATAGTGTTTTTTATAACTAAAATAGGGGGTTTTATTATTTCTTTTAGAGAGGTTTTTTAAAACCATAACACTGGATAAACCTTGTTTTGTAGTAGTGCATTGATGTTCTATATATACTCAAGCCTAAAACAGAAAATAAATTTTTTAATTAATTCCTCATATAAATAGTATGAAAATTAATCAACATAAACATTCATATTGATAATTTTTTTAAACGGTGCATTCATGGTCAATGTGACCAAAATATTAATATTTAATAAGATAAAAATTTACACGATTCCAAAAGAAGAAAATTGATTAAAATATTTTTCATAAGAAGTATCAGATTCTAATGAAGGTTATCTAGACACATGATATCATTGTTAACTCCATTGTTGGAAAGACCATCCACCACTATATTCACATTATTTTATGTATGAGTGATTATGTGTTTTATCATAGAGAGATAATGATGTTAGTCAATCCATATAGATATTAGGGACTAATAAATATGTTCAATTCTCTACTGGAGGGCATTAACTATTGTGGTGGAGTCACCTTAGAGCCAAATGTTCATCCATCCTTTCAGATTAATAGTATTAACTACATTAATTACACTATATATCCCATCTTCTAGAAATGACTCAATACAACATTTATCATAGAGTAAATTAATAATTGTTTTTTGTTATATCAATACACTGAACCACAACCAGAGTGACTTAGTATTCTTTTTCAAGAACCATCTTTATTTATTTTTATCTACCTATGGAGAGGTTCTTTCCATAAGACTTCATATATTCACTTGAGATGGTTGCATCACCCCAAAATTTCCATTTAATGAATAACAATAAAAGATATGAAATATATGTGATAGGGGCTTGTTGGGTCATATTATCATCTTTAATCATAGGGATAATCTTCACTTGAGTTGCATGAAAATTGGACATATTATTATAATGAATAACTAAATTTCTTTCGTACCAGTTAACTTTCATTTGTTCCACTACATTATCCATCATGGGATGATCTATAATCATAGAAACTTTTAAAGTAGTGCACCTTTCGATATGAATCTAGAAAGACTCCTGATTTGTCCATCTGAAAAAAATGTTAAATATGTACTTCAATATAGCAGATGCAGTAGAAAAAAACAAAAATAGGTGGTCAATGCCTTCTTTGTGTTAGTCGCACATAATGATTTTGGAGAAAAGATGAATACCAAATAAATGAAATCAAATGTCAATTGGTATTAGGTTGTGGGATATTCTCCAAACAATTTTGAATATGGAAGGTCCAATAAAAATAATTATAATCTATCCATAGTAATATGGTTAATGGTAAGAAACATAATTATAAATCACCCAATGTAAAATTGTGAATGGTAATAAAATTGAACTTCTTCAACCAAACTATATATAAATCATCAAAATAAATAATATGTAGAATATCAATACATAATATCCCAAATTGATCATAATTAAAATAATTGTTTGATATCATTCAATAGTAATAAAACCAAACAAACATCATTCAATTTTTTTGAGAAAAATAACAATTTCACATTAATTTTTTTAGAAAACAATGTTATAATAATATTTCGAAAATAAATTTCATAAAATATAAATTTTGAAAAAATTAAAATAATTGTTATTATATTTATTGTTCGTGATGGTGGAAAATTTTGTACAATAAATAAATGTTTAAAAAATATTACATTCAAATTTTCATTTCATAAAAATTAATAATTTTTTAAAAATGAACTAGAATATTCCTTCCAAATATTTATATAAAACTAAAAATTGTTAACATTTCCCAAAAAAATTATTCGAATATTGTTATTGAAAAGTAATACACTTTAATAAACATATATTTGGAAGAATAAATAATTTTTTACCAAATATATAAATGTTGACATATTTTCATAAATAATTTTCTCACTGTTTGAAATTTGAATATAATGAAAAAATGCTACCATTTCTAGAAAATTTCAAAAATTAACATGGTTTGGAGAATATATTGGGTTCAATGTAGAAATGATAAATAACTCCCAAAAGGGATACATAGAGGTAAATAATCCTTGATAATAATGAGATTGTGAAATAACTCATAACGCATTGGTAATATCTAAATATTAAGCCCAAATAAATAAATAACATCAAATGTCACCATAAATAACTTGAATAAAAAGATATTGGATTTTTTTAATTATAGCCATTTACAGTATATCTGTTAATTATTCTATATAAAATCATTATTACAAGTGATAATATATTTTTTTAATAAATGTTTTATTTAAATATTTTTTTCCTTTTAATTTTATCATGAAAAAATCAGATTTTTAATGTTAATGATCAAATAAATAATGTATATATTTATAATATATTTATTTATAATAAACTAGTAAATTTAGGGATAATTTTTTTTATTTTTTTCATGGAGACAATATGTTGTACGTACACATGACTATTGTTTTTATTTTCCTCGTTGGATGGAATGAATAAAAAATAAATATTAATCCATAGTTATATAGTATTTATTACTTTATATATAGAGTGTATATTAATAAAATTCATCCATATTACCATCCTTGTAAATATAAAATTGAAAGCATTTCACATCATAACATTGATGTTGTAGTCCACACAGACGCACGAGTGACATTACAATTTTCAGGAAAATAGAACTGTAATATTTTATTTCTGATATATCATTTTAAATGTATATTTGGACTATACATATTAAATATATTAACTATATTTTACATTACCATCATCGATGTAAAATATAAGAGAAAAAAATATCACATCGCTTCGTGAGGCGGTGGTCCTCTGTACACACGAGCGATTTTACCATATCCATGATTGAATGGAATGTAAGAAGGTACATGTAATATAATAACAATAATAGCATAAAATATTTTTATTTTTTAAAAATATATCATTATATCATTCCATTTATAGTGCTTGTGGGAAACAAATTACATTGGTTTGTTGGGCAGTAGTCTGACGTAGACAGGATCGATAATTTCTTTTAACATGTGATGGATGTATAAAAGGATCTTGGTTATCTCATTATCATAATAAGATATTATTAAACAAGATATACAGTTATTTTCTATTCAAAAATATTTTAATAATGATTTAGGTATTTGGAATAATAAATATAATAATTATTGATGTTTAAATGTTTTTCTTATTCTTTGAAGTTTGTCGTTATGTTTCTTCCTAATAGCATATTAGGACAGATTTATAATAAAATAAAAAACTATAGGATTAGGGGTGGTATTTAAGGAATTTAATTTGACATTGATGGGCCAAACTAAGTCATTTTTTATGTGTGATGAAGGGAGAATAGGGGGTGTCCTTTTACAAATTGGGTTCAGACATTCATAGAATTTTTTAATAGATAATGGGATACAGTAATTTTTATCAAGATGGAAGACTTTTAAAAATGCCATTATACAATATTAGATGTACTAATATCAATATATTTCAATAAAATAGGTTTTTTAAAACATTTATGTCATATGTAACCCATATCTTCATAGTTTAACCATCATTAAACCCATTTTAAATTTAAATGTTGTAATTAATTATTTCTATGTTCACCATTAATTGTTTTCAAAAATTAATTTTAACATATTAGTTAATATAAATTATCATAATTGATCCAATGAAATCCATTTTACAAAATTAAATTCATATCTGTGGATTAAATTTATTTAAAACAAAATTGTAGATGCGATGAAAGAGAAATTTTCAAAAGAGAAAATTATCATAAGTGTAGAAATGTTTAATATTAAAATTAAATATAAAATTGATTCCATTTAATTTTTTTATAAATATATATATATATATATTTACAACTATTTGATAATAAAATTAAAACATAATTTATCTCTATATTTAATTAAAATGAACAAGAATTATTCAATTAAAAAAGAGTAATTTTCAGTATTTATCAAGAAATTATTATTTTCTGAAAAATTTACAAAATTCCCCTATTGAAATTTTTTAAATTTATTTTTAATAAGTATTTTTATTTTGTAAAATCTATTTTCAATAAGGGGTGAAAATTTAATTGAAATTGATTTTTAAATGATTTAATAAAAGGAATTTTACCAATATTTTTTATTATAAATAATTTCTTCTTCATTAAAATGAATATAAATAAATGTTTTATCAATAAATATCCATTAAATTTATTTGATACATGTGTAAACCAAAAATGGTTCCAATTTTAGTAATTTTTATTCACACCCAGTGAGAAAAAACTATTTTATAAAGTTCATTCATAGATAATAAAAATTTAATAGAGTATCGTGTTTCATTTAAACTGAGAATTTCATACATCTCAATATATCAATGAGATGGAATTTATCTAACAATATCATAACTTATTAAAGGATTATATTACCTTATATGATTTTTGTTGAATTTTACATAGGCTATTGAACATGACATTCCACATTAAAAATACAGGATTGTTATATTCTACTGCTATAAATAAATTGTGTCCTTTAAATTTAATATTAATACTAGAAATCAAGGGGTTTATATTTGAAAATACCATTTTTGGATGCCCGACTCATAAAATGGGTTAATAATACATTCTCTTTATAGGAAGGAAATTTAATTATAATGTTCATTTAGAATAACACATTTTTAGATTCCATGTAGGGGAACATTACTGGGAAATGAAAAAATGAACATAGAATATAATTCTATCGCCCAAAGATTAATAGATTGTAATAGAGAACATGTCCATGAAGAATTTATCAACTAAAAAACATAATATAATCATGAGATAAAAGAACATTGATATGAATGAAATTATTTTAAATAGGATTTTATTTCACTCAATATATTTTGGCTAATGTTGATGTAATTTTTTAACATTATCATAGAAAAAATACGCATTCTTTCAATTAATCTGTTGGTTTTGATTTGACAAATTCTAAGTTCATACATTAATAAATGAATTTTCAATATGATTTTTTGAAGACTAAATCACTAAAAATAAAATTTACTATATCATTAAATTAATTGAAGAATGAAAAGTAATTCCACATTACTCTAGATATCTTGAAAACCCATAATGGTTATATAATGTCTACCAATATCACACAATGATAAATTTAATTTAGTCTATATATAGTTATAATTAATACACATCTGAAATAATTTTAACCAAAATTAATGTCTAAAATTGGAAAGTATGTTTACTAAATAGAGATTATATACCCCAAACAAAATAAAGTGGATCTTAATGTTCCAATAAATATATGTGAGTACCTTGACAATTGTAAAATCATAATGAATAAAATGAATTCTTCTAAAATGAAATCTAAATATTTTGAATATATTCTGTAAATAAATAAATATAGTAAAGTCCATCCATGAGAACAGTAACCATGAAATCACAATAAATTTTATGGACAAAAATATTATCCCATATACATCTCTTACTAATTTTAATCTCAATATAAAAATATATTAAGATTTATCTTTCCACAATCAGGTGTTTCCCCAAAAGATAAACATTCCACTGAATGTCTGTTTTTAGTCATCTGTACTATTCAATAATTGATTTCAATTCCTTAATGGAAAAGTTCTAAAGTTAAATCCTTATACATTCATAATTACCACCACCAAAATATAATTTATTATAATACTCCTATATGATAATTTTAAAATATAAACATAATCATTTTATTTATTCAGCTTTTTTTAAAGTAATAGTATAAGGTTATCCTTGGCCCCTCATATTTTTAGAGTATAATATTTTGATGCTTGATTATTTTTTGGTGTTATTACAAATATATTTATAGTTGAAGAATTAAACATTGGAATCTTAATTCATTTCATTTCAAGCATGTGCATGGTGTCTATTCTCTTCAAAATTTTAGATAACTCAAATTCCATTGTAGAATATTTTTGGGTGTTTTATACAGAATTATAACATTGTGGAAATCCTTCTTTCCATTCTTCATTTTTTTTTTCAATTCCATCATCTTCGTCACTCACTTCCCTATAAAGCTATAAGACCTAGAGAAAAATATTTATATATTTATACTATATGATAATATTTCATCATATGATGAGAATGTCTAGGAGGCTAGTTCCCTTTGAAAATTTATCTTAATCTCATCGATGAAACTACCAATATTGATCTTTGAATTATCCATGTTATATGTAGAATGACGTGATTTATATATAAATTTTGTTTCAAACATTGCAGAAATTTCACCTTCATTTTGATCTAGATTTATGAATTTTCTCTCTATATATCCTCATTTCATTCTTGGAAAATTCATTTTCATAAAGAGTTTCATAAAATAAAACCATTCCATAATTTCTATTTCTTATTTATACTTAGTGTTTTGAATCCATGAACACCATTGGTATAAATCTATTGAGATATTATTAAAATTCATTAAAATATTATCACTTCATTTCTTCCCTACATGATAAATATATTCTCTGATGAACTTAGAGATAAGTCACCATTAAATATATTTTAGTCCCAGTAAAAGATGGGGGTTGATGATGAATGAATCAATGAAACATTGTTACACTAGGTGGTGGATCTACAATATTCTACATGCAGTTGATGATATTTATCATAATATGTATCGAGTGGTTTAATATGGTAATAATTTCATCAGTTCCATATATAGATCTATTTCGAACATCATTATCATTAATAAGAGAAAATCCAATAACAGATTTCATGTACAGATATGATTCCAATTCTTCCACTAAGAGCCATTATGAATCACTTCTACACACTATATTATGTCATAAAATTATGAAATAGAGTGTATATTTCCAATTCTAGTGAAATATGTAATATAACTATTAAAATTTACGAATATCCAATATCATAATATAATGTGTGATTTATTTGGGAATTCTGTCAAATCATAACATTAGTTTCTAACCCATATTAATGGGCTGTAATGAAAATTTTAATAACCCCAATAATATCTGTCATGTGTGTCAAACAAGAAGGATAGTAATACCCCTTTCCATGTACCATGTAAAAATTGAGTCATGCACAATATAATGTTTTTTAGTTATTTCTATTAGTTTTATTTGTTTTAGAACTTAACCCATATTTAGTACCCATACCAGTATGTATTTTCAGTAAAAACCATATAATCACTTCTTTAACAATAATTTTGGATATTGTTTTATACTTATCTTCAGAGTCTATCATCGGGTTATATTCCAAAATCTATATTTTTTTAAATAATTTATCCATGGTTTACACTTAACAAAATTAGATAATAAATATATATTTGGAAACCCTAGTCTCTCATAAATTATGTATATGTTATTACATTGGCATAGGATATAAAGAATGACATCCTGAAGAGCCTAATAGTATAGTTATCTTGGTAAACAAGATAAATAAATGAAATTCACACTATAATTGAAAATTTACAATAAAAAGTTTTTTCAATGATAATTCCATTATTAAATATCTTGTATCACTACATATCAATCCCAAAATACATCCTAAAATCCTAGGGAAATAGGAAAAAAGAATAGGGTGAGCTCAAATACTAAGCATGCATTAACATAAAATGAAATTTAACATTAAATAGTATGCCTAATCAATATTGAAATGAATATAACAAAACCATGTGGAATTTAATCAAATTAATATTTATAATATGGAAGAAAAAAATTATGATAAAATATAGGCATATTATTATTCACATAAACTTGAATAATATGCATGGATATTCTATCTAATCAAATGAAAGGACCCAAACATTTATGGATAAAATTCCCCCTTATTATTTAATTAAATTTCTTATGGTTATATAAAACACATAAATTATTTTGTTTTATTATATCAAATTTGATTTAGAATACCATTAATTATCATTTTATGTGATAATATAGTCATTGAATAGTGATCAGATGACATGTGTAAATATAGGGTATTAAATAAATTCTTTTAACACAAAAAAAGGTAGTGATGTCCTCACTGAGTAGGATCAGACACTATGAAGCCCATTTATCATAGATTTCAAGAGATAGAGAATTATTTGTATTTTCTATTTATAAATAACATTCTTATATCTAACAAATTAATAATGAGTGAAACTGTTTATGAGAGAAGTTCATGCTTATCGAGATCATAGACCAAACCATATTCGCTAAACATACCCATGAGAGACCCACCATCATGCACCTCACACTTAGTGAATATTCTAGTGTATTAAATGTGCATGTATATAGACCCTATAAATTTGAATATGTACAATATTTTTCATCAAATAATGAATATTTTTTATTCCCATTAACATTACTTTTTAAATGATTTTTAAATAATGTATTGTATTATCAATTAATATTCAAATTAAATTATGAATTTATTAACTAATGGATTTTTTAAAGATGTTTTTCAACATAATATTATTTTTAACTAATTTTTTTCAAATATTAATAAAAAATGTTTTTTATAATTTCTAATGTAATTTTTATAAGGGTCTAAAAAATATCTATTTCAAAAACTCATCATTTTCAATTAATGTAATTATTTTATTTTAAAAGGGAAAAATATCACATTTAGAAAATTATTTAAATTAAATAAATATTATTTTTTGATTAAGGGTGTCAAAATTTTCCATTAATTAATTTTTCATTTTTCTTGAGATAATAGAATTTCTCGATAAAAATTAAATATCATATAAATACACATTGTGTTTTATGACATCAAAATGACCATATAGTGATTTAAGAAGTAATATAAATAAGATAAAATACCAAATATATGTTTTACCTTTAAAATAATTTGATTTTATGTTTATTTTTTTTGTAAATCAACTATGAATTATCCATGAATTATGAAATATTCAATGATTATAAAATTTTTTCATTGAGAGTTTGACTCACCTCCACTTCATGAATGGTAATATTTTAATAATTTTAGCTCGTGGCCTTATAAAATAATTTAATCCACTTCAATTGGTATATAATAGAGGAAAATCGATATATGGTTTTTGGTTTTGGATATTTTATTATCTAGAGACCACAATATAAATAATAATGAAATATCCCTCCTTTATTATATAAACCAACCCTATTCCAAATTTATATAAACTGTAACTCCATGGAGAAATTACAAACTCTTCCCTCTACTCCACAGAGTCCCAAAAATTCACCCCAATCATTAAAAAATTTCCTCACAAGCCTTTATATTCACACATTGATGTACTGTTTCTTTTCTTTTATCCTCTTTATTATGTTATGACTTCATTTTCCAATTATCTATATTGGGAAAAAACTTCCATGAATGTCATTCTATCCATTTCATAACCAAATGATGAGATACACTTTTCTTTCTCATCAAATTAATATATGAATTTTTATGTGACATTATTATGATTTCGATAATAAATAATGGTTTTCCATTCCAAAACAATCATAAAGTGATTACAATTTCCATTTTCTATCATGGATATTCACATTTATACACATATACATACCTTATTGAAGGTAATAAATGTATTTATTCCAAATTCCATGAACATGTAATAAATTTTGATGATAGATGTATCCGTGTTTACCGATCTATATGGGATACATAAGCATGAGAATGAAATGATTATGATTTGTTCACCAAGATTGATATTTAATGCTCTGGGAAATGGTTAAAATCCTGATACCTAACATTGTTTCTACATTTCTGTGAAATTGTTATCATTCTATTTTATGCCTTTTTATTCATGTTCATTTTATGGTTTGTTTAGATTCATATTGTCTAACATGCATTATATTTTTCTTATTATGAATTGATAATCTCTTATTAGGATTTATACCTCACCCGATTCTAATTTATGTCATTAGGTTATCCCATGAATTGATTAGTATGATGGGATGTTTTCATCATGTTAATGAATTTTTCAATAAATATATTTTTTTTTCTTGTTTTATTTTGTTAGGTAATGTACCTAATTTATCAAGTAGACTATATATAAGGATATTATGGGCTATATTAAGTGTAATATAATGTAAATAATCATGATTAAATATTATAAAGTTACGAGTTTTTATAGTTTGTAAAATAGTATATGTATACTTATTTTTTGGATTAGGATTAGAAAAATTTACTGAAACCCTTAGAGGTAAAATTATGTATATGAAAACATCTACACAATTTGTTCATTATAGAGTAATTAATTTATCAAAAAATTACATCCCAGTATAGATAATATAAGTAGACAGGGTTCAGGAAAAGATGTACCTAGGGGCAACATCTCCAACAATATGTTCTGATCCTTATTCATGGAAATCTAGTACATGAAAATTGTCTATAAAATGCAACTGGATTGACACTCATGGAGGATATTCATTGGAAATTGATAATATCATTAAGAACAGTAATTAATGGAACCAAAAAAATCCTTATAAGAATATTTTTTAGGAAATAGTTCATGGATAACATAGATTAAATACTAGGTACTCAAAAAATATAGTGTAAATGTAATTTATAACCAATCCATTTATGATCAATGGATTCCCATTTATATGTTTACTATTTTAAAATACTCATCCCTAATTTTTCATTAATTATAGACACATGCCATTAATATGAGGAACCTGGTTAACAACCGATTTGAAGGGAAATGTGATGACTGGACCAATGATATTCAAAACCTAATGGGATCAGGAATCACAAAAATCAGGATGATAATATTTCAATTAACGTAGGTTCGGAATAGAATTAAATATCAATAAGATTATAAAAACACTCTTAAGAGTGAATATGCCAAAATTGAGAGCTTCAAGAAACAATGGAATTCTACTTTTAGTGTTTCATTTGACCCCTTAATCACGGTACACAGGATCAGCTCCGTTGAGAATATATAATCCATCATACAATGTTCGGAACAAGAGAAGGATTGTCTAGCTATTTATAATATTGAGAGTGATTCTAATTTTAGTGTAAATTGATCAAGAATAGAAATCATAATAAAGAGACCAAAATAATGGGGTGGATAGAATTTTGAAAAAAAATCAATAAATATTTTCCTCACACTCTACATCATAAAAATGAGTTATATTTCATTAATGTTAAGAAAAAATGAGATTAATCAATCTTTAAGTTTGAGGAAAAATTCATAATACATGTGTGATCCACCATTAACTTTTCAGTTACCCAAAAAAAATAATGTTGACCACTTCATTGTAGTGATAAATCCATTTCTATAAAAATAAATGGTGATCCATTAATTTGATAGATATTAGGTAATTTTATGATGTTCCCTAGAACATAAAATAGAGATTATAGAATCTCAAAGGTAACATGGGTATATGATGTTGATATTGGAGATTAATTCATGTTTCCCAATAGATAAATTCAAGGGTATCAATAAATATCAGAATCCCACTTGTCAATGGTTTGGAATGAAGTACACTAGAAATTGCATAAGGGGAAAAATGATTTAGGTTTAGAAGAGAAGGGAAAATGGACAATGATTTCTAATAGGATAAACCAAAAAAATGTGATATTAGAAAGGAATTTTCTGATCAACACTCACCACATTATTCAATACTTCCATAGTAAGGATCCAGGGAACTTTTTGAACCAGTGCACTAAGCCATGGATTTTTATGGAAACCAACAACCTTTAATGTAGGAAGTGAGTGTTTTTTATACCATAACCATCTTGGTGGATCCCAAAAAAGAGGTGATTATTTGTACACTAATTAGTCATTCAAAAATACTGAACATTTTCTTTTATTATGGGACTTTGAATTCATTTATTTGACAAACTTTTTAGTAGAACTATTCAAAATCCACCACAAATACTGAAAGTATAGATGTCGGTGGAAATGGAAAATGGGAAAACATTCAAATCAGATGTTTATTACTCCTCTCATGTCAATATTTATTGGTTGAACATCATAGAAAGCCATTTCAAACTCTATTTGTAAGACTTTAATACAATTTTTGGCTTGGATTGACATTCCCTCTATAGATCCATCAAAATTATCATTAAGAAGAAAATCAAACTCTGTATAAAAATTTCACCCCCACTTCAGTACAATTACAAGGAGGATGTGGAATATTATTTAAAAATATCCTCTCAAACATGGATATTATTTCGTAATGAGTAATCATTTTTAGATGAAATGATTGAGTCTATGGAAATGATCATCCTCAAATACATTTCCATTTTAAGGGAATACAGTAATGTGTTTTGTGTTGAATTTTATAGTCTTTATCTTATATAAGAGGTTGAATTTTCCACAGATCTTATACATTGGGTGTTGTCAATATACATGATTCCTTGTTGAATTGATGTTCTATATCTTAATGAACCGAAGAAGTAACTATTGGAGAATCTGGATAAATGGTTGGTGTTCTAATGTCCATAATCATCTGGTGCATTTGTCCACATAATTAATAAAAGGTATGGGATAATTAACCATTACATTTATTATCTTGAGTTCAAAAATATCACGATATAGAAAGATTATATTATGTCACACACTGATGACTTTTTTCCTCAGCTACATGGAGCACAATTTTTTTCCAAGATGGTTCTTTAATTGGAATATTTTTCTACAAGGGTGAGTACGAAAGATATCACCATGCACACTTTTTATTCATGTTATGGGCACTATGAGTTCATAGTGATGAAATTTATATCAATAGTTATTTATAAATAATCATGGAGATGATTATTAGAGCCTCTTTAGTTTACCATGAATAATTTTAGGTAATCTTTATAGATGATATTATAATGTGCTCTAAAACAAAGGAGGACCATGAGGATTATCTGCGGATTGTGTGATATTCCTTGTGAAAGTAGAATCACTATTCAATGTTCAACAAGTGTGCATTCTGGTTGATGGAATATCATTATTTGGGAATATCATCACAAGCAATGAAATCTATATGGATCCATAAAAGGAAGATGAAATTAAAGGACAGAAGAGACCAATGTCTAGGATATATATCTGTAGCATCCATGGTTATTGTAGATATTATCATTGATTTGTGAGAATTTTTTTACGATATTCAAATAATCTTACCGTGATAATAGATAATGGAGTCACGATTTCATGGAATGTTGAATGTGAAGAATGCTTTATTGAATATAAAAAGAGTATTATCACTTTTCATATGCTATCATTTCCCACAAGTGTGGAACATTTCAAAATCTTCAATGATTATTTCAATCAGGTATGGGGTTGTTTGTTTATTCCAAAAGAATAATTCATTGCCTACGGCTCAAGGATGTAGAAAATTTATGTGAAAAACTATCCCAGTCATAATCAAGAGTTAGTGGATGTGATCAATGCATTTGAAATCTCATGGATTTATCTAAATGAGGGGAAGTTTGAGATATATAATAATAATAAGAGCCTAAAATATATATTCACATAGAAATATATTAACATTTTACAATTAAGATATATAAACATCATCAGGGTTTATGACTACTTAATACACTACTATCCTAGGAAGGTGAATAGATTGGATGACTATCTATGCAAAAATGATCTAACAATTCAATCATAAATTAGAATTTATAATGATCTAATATTTTTATATTTGATATGGATGGAAAAGGGAATAGGAAATGAAGTAACACCATCAAACCATTCCAAAATGAATTCTCAACCATCTCTTCTTGAAATGTTAAATGTTACTAAAAAAATTGTTTGAATTAAAAAGAATGTAAAAAATATAAAAAGGGAAATTATTATTGTTAAATGTTAATGAAGAGGGAATTTTGATATTTTTGTGAAGATTGTGTGTTCCATAAAATACATAGATAAATAAGTAACTATTGGATGACGCACATAGGTCATCTTTCCCCACTCACCATAGAAATATAACGTTGTATCAAGAAATCTAAGACCACCATTGGTGGGAAAAAATGAAGGAGGTCACGAAATATAAATCAACGTGCCTATTATGTCAATAAATTTTGGATGAAAGGAATAAATTTATGTGTATGATGCAACCCAGGTCCACAGAAACAGGGAAATAAGAAAACATCACCATAAACATTGTCACTGTACTTCAAAAAACATACAAAGGAAACGGTGTTATCTGGGTTGTTGTGGACAGGCTTAAAAAGTCAATTCACTTCATTGATATTCGAGATTACTTCTCATTAGATCAACATACATTGATATAAATTAGAGAAGTGGTGAGCCTATATTGATTATCACTATCAATTATGTCCAATTGAGATCCATGATTCACATCTATGTCTTAGAATAGTCTCTATCATTCTCAAAAAACTATACTAATCCTTAGTATGACTTATCATCCTCAAACTAATTCACAGTCTAAGTGAACCATCCCAACACATGAGAACATGATGAGGGAATTCTCAGTTTACATCAATGTAGTATGGCACCAATATCTATCTCGGGTTGAGTTATCTTACAACATTCATTTTCCTTATGGCATACAAATGGATCCACATAATTCCATTTATAAGACGAGGTTCATTACATCGTCATGATAGGATGATGTTTGGGAACTAAAACTTCTTGGTCCTCAAAAAGTATATGAAATGGTGGATAAGGTTAAGACCATTTAGTTTCACATCAAAGAATCTCAGAGATGAGAACATAGTTATACTTATAATCATTGACGAGACTAGTTGTTTGATGTTAGACATACGATACTCCTTCACATATCTCCATGGAAAAAAGTTATGAGATTTATGGAGAAGCGACAACATATTCCAAGGTACATTAGCTCTGTTATGATACTTTATCGCATTATAAAACTGTCCTATTGAATAAAAATTCCATAAAATATTATTGTTAAATAATTTTTATCAAATATAAAATTAAATTAATGAATATATGATAACATCCTTTGTGGATGCCTGGACTAGCTCACCACCAAAGAGATGGGATTTGTTTGTGTTATAAAATGATTGTATAATAAATGGTTCTAATTAAAAGTATGTGACATTGAAAACCAATATATGAAATTAATTAAATAATTACCCTTTCTAAAATATAATATATTATTTAATTCATTACCCTTTCACACAGTTAAAAAGTTATAACATCGTTCGTGGGTGTGTGGACTACAGCCTCCCCGACATGATGCGGTTGCTTTTACATATGAATTATTATATATATAATTATATATGATTTAAAAAAAATCAATAATGAAAATTACATAAGGATGATATTACTTTAATTTGTCAAAAGATTTCATTGAATAATGGTAACGTTAATCAAGCATACATACGGCCTACCAACTCCATGATTGTAACATTAGTTAATTTTTCAAAACCATTATTCATAATTGTTTTTAAAAGTTTAATTTATTTAAAAATATTATTATTATGTTCTGATTAATTTTATGGAAATGTAATATAATTACCCTAATGGCCATTCCGGGCATACCAATTTAATTTTTGATAAATAAACTGGTTTTTTTCAAAACATCCTATGTAAACATAATTGTTTATTTAACTGTGTGAAAGGGTAGGCCGTATGTATGCTTGATTAACGTTACCATTATTCAATGAAATCTTTTGACAAATTAAAGTAATATCATCCTTATGTAATTTTCATTATTGATTTTTTTTAAATCATATATAATTATATATATAATAATTCATATGTAAAAGCAACCACATCATGTCGGGGAGGCTGTAGTCCACACACCCATGAACGATGTTATAACTTTTTAACTGTGTGAAAGGGTAATGAATTAAATTATATATTATATTTTAGAAAGGGTAATTATTTAATTAATTTCATATATTGGTTTTCAATGTCACATACTTTTAATTAGAACCATTTATTATACAATCATTTTATAACACAAACAAATCCCATCTCTTTGGTGGTGAGCTAGTCCAGGCATCCACAAAGGATGTTATCATATTTACAAAAATTGTAATTATATGGGTATATGAATTAATGAATTCTTAAAATAAATAATAAGTTAAAAATATTATTGTTAAATAATTTTTATCAAATATAAATGATCATATAATTTTTATGATGTCAAATCTAAATTTTATTTGGAATCAAGAAAATTTTATAGTCCAAAATTTATCATTTTCAATAAATGTTTTTTTAACTGAAAATAAAAAAAATTTAAAAATTATTTATATAACATGAATATAATTTTTGGAATCAGGATGTCAAAATTATCCAATGGTGAATTTTTAAATTTTTTTGAGATTGTTGAATTTACATGTAAAAGTTAAATAATGTATAAATATTAGATGTGTTTTTATGACATTAAAATGAACCAAACGTGATGTAACAAGTAATTTAAATAGTTTCCACAATAGAATATATGAGTTTCCTTTAATATACTGTGATTTTAATTTATTTTAATTTATTTTTTAATGCCATTATGTATCCTCTAGGATTTATAATATATTTTTATATTTTTATATCATTTCATTAAGAGTGTTACTCACCTCCAGATCACAAATGGTAATATTTCATTAATTTATTACCTTTTAAATATAATATTATATAAACCACTCCCATTAGCTGATACCATGGGAAAAACCATGACATGTTTTTTTTTGTATGAAATTTTATTACATACAGTTCAAAACCCATATAATAAAGAAAAAACCATTCTATCCTATATAAACACTAACAATCCCCCATTTCACATAACAAAAATTCATTGGATCATGACCAAACTCAGGCCTCCACTACATAGAGTCCTCCTAATGTGCCTCTAACCATTCATTAAACCCCTCCGAATTAATTGGAGTCACACATTTAAGTAATGGTTCTTTTCATTCTCATATTTCTTCAAGATTCATTATTTTTCTACCGCTTCCTTTTCCAGTTACTTATGTTGGGAAATGTCCTTATACATTTATATTACTTTATTTAATATTTAGTTGATTATATAACCATTTCTTTATCATCAAATCATTTTTATTTATTTTTATGTGACATAATTTTACTGCTGAAATTCCACCTTGATTTCTCATTCTCAAATAGTTGTCTAGTAAATTCCATGACAATTTTCTATCATGGGTATTCACATATATACACATATACGTATTTGATATGTGAATTACATGTATGTATTTCACACTCCTTATTCAAGTGATTAATTATTATAATGAATGGATCCTTGTGGATTGATCTATATAGCGCATTTAAGCATAAGAATGTCTTAATTATTGTGGGTTAACCCAGATAGAGATCCAATGCATTGGGTAATCATTTGTATCATGATATGTCACATTTCGAAATTGTATTTATCTAGTTCCTTTATGGTAATTTTTACACCATCACTTCATAGGGAGTTTATCCTTGACCAACGTTTATAATATAGTGTTTTATGTTGATTCTATGTTTCCCAAGTTATGATTATCATGATATATCATGACTTATTATTCATGTTCCTTTTATGACCCATTCATATTAATATTATCTATCATGTATTGTCTTTGTCTTATTATTACATATTATTTCCATACTAGGATATATTGGTCCCCTATTTCTTATGTATGTCCTCAGGTTATCCAAGTGAGTGTCATGTACGAACGAATTTACTGATCATGTTAAATATGTTTTCTATAATTAATTTTTTTTCATATTTTAAGATGTTATCTAATGTACATAATTTCCCAAATATCCTAGACCTATCAATCATCCGGGTTGTATTAAGTGTAATTTAATTAAATGAGTCAATATTTAATGTGAAATAAAGTGAATATTTTTTATTTAATAAACAAATGAATATAAATTACTGATAACATAATGATGAAATTCATAACAAAAGATATCTGAAACATAATGTCAGTACTATTGGGAATAAATTTTAATTATTTGGATTCAAAGTCAATGAAATATTCAAACTAATTTTTCCCATGAGACATATTGATCCATCAATGTGATATATATAATTGGGACCTAGCTGATATATACAATGTACAATGAAATTATCATATGAAAGGGGAGAAACACAATCCAAAGAGATATTTGTATTAAAAAAATATGAAACATTTACACTTAACCGGAAAAATAAACATAATTATAAAAAAAGTAATATGGTAAATGATAAGGGAATTATTCATTCTCAATAAAACTGATATCCAAGAATCTAAATAAATAACAATAGTTCCAAAATAAATAAAACATATCCCTATTATATCATATGTTCAAATATATTTTTCATGTCATTAATTAGTAAAAAACCACACAAATGTGATTAAACTAATTTTTGGTGAAAATAACCTTTTAATATTAAAATAATATTAAAAATAAGTTGGAAAGTTTTTTCTAATATACATTTAATTCAAAATAATCAAATCAAACTCAAAAAATAATCCTTAAAACAATTGTGTTTCATAAGTGTGGAAAATAATGATTATGCCGTATATGTCAAGACAAATATTCCATTCTCATTTTTGAAAAAATAAAAATGAACATTGTTTGTAAAATGGAATGAATATTTGTTTTAGTTTTTATTTTTAAATAAATGAAGGGTAAAAATATATTTAAAAAATAATTCATATAATTTTACGAATAATTTTAATTTTTTTTGGAAAACAATGTTTTCGATAAAAACCGATTTTTGAAAAAAGAGAGAAAAGAAGGGATTTTTTTAAAAAACATTAGTCAACAATTTTAAGTAAAAATTAATTATAAAAAGTAACCATTGTGTGAAATTATAATGAATTTCATTAGGAAAATAAAATATGATGCTTTTAATGTAATAATTCCAAAATTCTTATAATGAACAATTATAAGTAACCAATCTCGAATAATGATAATATAGGGAAATAAACCATGATTACTTTTTTAAATTCAGAATCATTAGCCCCATCAAATAAATAATAGTAAAGAATAATTAGAAAATGTTAAGATATATATATTCCTGATTTATCTTATCAAAATGTGTATTATATACTCTATAGAATAATATAAGTTGTTAATTTAGAGTATGAATAATATAATTAAATGATGGATATAATATAATTTGTTAAATTTTATATTTTATAACTCTTTCATTAACAATTATTTGATAAAATAAATGTTTTAGGTCATAATGGCTTAATTTTTTCATGTAGGTTTTTGTTTTGACATTTTAGTCCATTTAAATTTATCATTTTTTAATCTTATATATTCATAAAAATGAATAAATATCATATATATTATTTATAATTTAATTTACATTAGTATAATAATGTTAATGATAAAAAAATTTAATACACTATTTAGGGATATGATATGGCATACATACACCTAAATGTTGTTTCCATTTATTATAACCAGAAGGAATAAAATATAAATTTATTTAAATTAATCATTAAATATTAATAATTATTTACCATATACCATGTAAATTAATCTAATTCATCCTTATTAAAATCCATGTAAAAATAAACTGAAAAATATTTCAAATAGTTACTTGGAGGTAGTATTCCACATGTATATATGACTGGCCTTTTTGTTTTCTAGTGAATTAAAAGTTACGAAGTTATTTGTTGTATTATATTTCATAAGTAAATTTATATTATAATTATAAAATATATTCCATGTTTTTATCATTTCGACCTTCTATGAAAATCGTAAGTGAAAAATGAATCACATTGATTCATGAGGCATTAGTCTATTGTACACATGAGAAACATTTTTTTATTCCCAATGGAATGGAAAGTAATAATATATATGTAATTTAATAATTTAAAAAGATTAATAATTAAATAAACATGTTATTCTTAAATTAAATTAATCAATATATTATTTCTTGAATGTTGGAGATAGAATGCGTATTACATCGGTTCGTGAGAACAATTTCCATCGTAAGAACAATCAACTGTTTTTTAAACCATTTTATGGTAGTGGGGATAGTTAAGGGATATGTCATTATCATAATTACATACATGTATATACATGATAATGGAGTTTTTATATTACCATAGTTGTATAATTATTTATAGGGGCGAAAGAATAAATTAAATAAATTTACTTGTTTAATAATTTGGTCTCTTCTTTATAGAGTCTCTTTATGTTTCTACCAAATGCCATCCAAGGAAGGATTCAAAGAAAATGTAAAAGATATAAGTTGTTGGGAGGGAATTAATACAAGAACCTTGGTAGGTATTGGAAGAACCAAAGGGTTTTTGAAGCATGATGAATGGCAGAGTGTGTATGACCTTTTATAATGGGGGATATGACACAAAAGAGAATTTTTAAATGAAAAAGTGATACTAACGTTTTCTAGGGGAAAACCATAATAAATGTATCATTATCATATATTAACGGCTATATTTCTAAAAAATATCCATAAATTTGTTTTTATAATTAGTAGGTCATTTATAAACCTTATCCTTTTAGTTTGACCCCTTCCATATTTAACACGTTTTTACCATAACAACATTAATTGTTTTTTACATACATTCACTATTCAGTATTCAAAAAAAATTAAATTGACCATATTATATAATATAATGTTTTGTTATTAAAAATATGGAATCCATTTTCACCAATAGAATTAATATATTTTTTATAAAAAAAATAAAAATTAAAACAGAAACGTAGTGAAAGAGAAGTTCTCCAAATTGAAAATTCTCATAAGTATTGAATGTGTTAACATAAAAAACCATATTGAAATTTATTCTCATAACCAAAATTATAAAAATTATAATATTATATAAATAATATAAATTAAAAGTCTATTTAGACCATATCATATTTCTATAAGTAATTTAAATGAAAAATCAATTTTTAAAAAAAATCAATATTTATCAGTATTCATCATAAAGATTAATATTATCATAAAAATATAAAAATATAACCCAAAGATAATTTTGAAATTATTTTTTAAAATATGAATTTTATTTTTTTAAATATATTTTCTATATTTTTTTGGAATATAATTTTAAATTATATCAGTAAGGCATGAATAAATGATCTTGTAGATAAACAAGCATTTTATCTGAATTGTTTTCAATCGAACGATTCTAATTTTTTTACTAATAAATAGATAAATATTAGGTTTATTTTATACGTTGGTAAAAAAATATAAATTTGATATTTTATTTAATCTTATTTATAAATTCCATCATAGTAGTTGGGTTATAATTGTCATTTTTAAATAAAAATTTTAAATAGAGCATTACCTTTAATTTAAACTCTATATTAATTGGATCACAAGATATCGATGACATTGAATTTAATGAAATATACCATATTGTATTAGTGCATTACACTCTCCAATAATATAGGTGTTTTATTGAATACACACTATCAAAAACAATTTTCCACTTTTAAAATCTATGGGTGTTACATATTAGTATATAAGAAATTTGATTATGTTCATTGTAATCAATTTTATTGTTCAGTTTGGAATCAAAAAATTAACCATATAATAGATTTTTAATGAGAAAAAATTATTCAATTTTTATCATAAACTACATTTTTCAAATTTTAGATTTTAATATGGAATAATTGATTACATATATGGAATCAGGAGGAACAAATTTTAAAAATAGGCCCATTATATTTTATTAATTAAGAATAGTGAACATTATAAATTAATATTACTATAATAAAGGTTAAATAAGTTTATTATGGTTAAAACTCATGTGGTATGTCTTAAAAACAAATAAAAATCATTCATTTATATCATTTTTTATTATTTAATCCATAACCTTCTAAAAAATTTAAATTATGATTTTCCTGATTACGTATGACATTGATTTTGGTCATAACAATATCTATGTAAAAGATAATGTAAAAAATTCAAAATTAATTATTTTAAAATTTATAAAATTTATTACGGGTATGAAAAAAACTTATCAATGAATTGGTTCCTTGGTTAAATTTCATAGTACATTTGATATGTGTAATAATTCAAACAACTCGTATAATATAATAATTCTTTATATTGAGTTTTTATAAATAATTTAATGTTTTATAAGAGTTGGTGAAAATTATTCTACGTCTATAAAGAATTATGAGGGAAAAATTGGTTAATTTTAAAATTTACCGTGAGTGAAAATCTTGGTCAAGTAGGAACAACTTGTGAGTAAACGTTTGGCTATATCTTGAACTAACCATGATTGAAAGTTTATCTAGATCTAGTAATATACATGATTGAAAATTAGGCTATGTTTAGAAGTGACAAGGAGTGAATGTATAGATATGTTAGGAATTGATTGTGTTTTAAATTTTGGTGAACTCTATAACTAACAGTGAGTGAATATTTTGCTAATATTGTAGTAACCGCATGAAAAAAATTCATAATCTCTCTGAAAAAAAATTATACATACAACATTAACAAAATGTAACTTCCACATGAAAAAATTGTACCTAACAGATCGGAAATATTAACCCACTATAAGAAATAAAAATTTCCTACCACATTAATAAAAACTAACATAAAACCTGATAAAATTTCATACTGTATGAACGAAAATATGTCTACCACATGAATAGAGATGTATCTTCCACATGAATAAAAATGAGAATACCTCAAGAAGAAAAGTTAATTGATCCAAAATTAAAATTGTTAAATGTGATGAACCCACCTCAATTGTTGTCTGTTGGCACATATTTCATTTTTCATTATTTTATAATAACATATTTTTTATTTATATATTTATATTTTAACTTACTGTATTTATATTTCACATATTTATATTAATATAATTATTTCTGAAATTATGAAGAATTTTTTTCACTGGGATTGTTATTTTAAATTAGATTATCTATGATTAAATTTCCAATGCTTGGGGTGATGTTTCATGCTAGTTCCATGGGAAAACAAGAGGTCCAAATACGAAGTGTTTTGAATTTCAACATTTATTCTTGCTTATATTATGTGATTTTTACATTGCACATTAATTATTATTATAATTAATTTTTTTATTTTTGTGTTAATTATAATAACGTGTTATCATTGAATAATTTTTTTAGTTTTATACACAATATATGTAACCCCCATGGGGATGTGCTTCACGAACATTAAAAAAATATCAAATATAGTATTGGGAAATAAAAACTGATATGAATTAGAAAATTGAAAATATGTTTTCAAAAATAGAATTCTCTATACATAGAGATTATAGAACAAGTGAAAAAATAATCATGTTTGGAAATATTCTGGAACAATATTTGTGTGATTTAATTATTTTTCCCACTACATCGGTTATGGAAAAACATTCATTTATTCCTTCACTACTAGAGAGTGAATTTCATCATTGACACCTAGTCATTTATGAATTCAACTAGTTCTATGATATTATTTTCATTATTTTTCTTATATATTTTCATAATTTTAAATAGTTTTACAACCCATTAATAGGTAGGTAATTAGGTTTTTACCCCCAATGGATCATGAGGCAATAGGTTGTTCCTCTATGAGATAACGGAAAAGAAGTCATTTTTTCCTAATGTAAAAATATGTAGTATTTGTTTTGGATTATGAATCTCAAGGGTTAATGGATTCATAATTGGTTGATTACACTCAGTGCGAAACATTAAATGTTTGATATGATTATTGTGATTATAATGGTTACCATCTCTCTTAGTTAATGAGTGGGGTGTAACGTACAGTATGATCTTAGAGATCTAAACTACTAAAAACATATTTTTTTCTATCTCTAATTATATTTAAAACAAAATAAAAATAATAACTCTAATATATAATTAAATTTAAAATAATGTATATAACAATTCCTACTCTACAAACTTCTAACAATTTTTCAATAATATATTTGGATACACAATTTTTTCCATTCATTTCATCGGGATCATTATATATTCTTGTACCTATGAAAAAAATTCTTAACATAACCATTTAGGATAAAATATATATTTAAGATGGCTGTAACAAGAACAAATTATTGATGTATACCTAAAAACCAACATCATATTGATTGTACTGTTTAGCGATATTTATAATACTCTATGGAACATTTCAAAAATTAACCAAAAATTGATCATTGGATAAGCATTTAAATTCCACACAATCTATAAGAAGGTGATCCTAAATCAGTTATCATAAATGATATGGTAAAGTATGTTTTGAACTACATGGTGATAAATATTTTATATTGTGAAATAAGTAAATAAAATTTGTTTTCTTGTATGTGCATGGAAATCTGATCATGACATGTAGAAAATTCAGATGTTCACATATGACGAATCAGATAATAAAATAGAACTATATTGGACATTTTAAGTGAAGAATATCAAGAATTTAAAATTGTGAATGGATAAAGTATTAATCAAATGACTCATATAAATGTATTATTTTAATTGTTATTTGTTATTTATGAGAGGATAGTTAAAATCATATTATTATAATAAAATTTCATCGGGAAATTCCACAGAAGATTCATGCTAAAAAGGATGTTATATATGAAAGTATGATCTTCATGTATTGTACTATTATTGATATTTTTGTAAAATTTTAACAATATGTGATAGAACATAAAAATATTACTAAATAATATAATTTAAAGATGAAGGGAAATTATTCAAATTCATATGTTTTTACTTGCTCTTCAAATGAAGTGATCTGACCCCAAAAACACTGAGTTAGTGTCGTGCAACCATTGAATTGGTTTAACAAACTAGTTAATCATGTCACAATGGGAAAAACTGTAAAGTAGTCCTGGAAATACAGAAACATATATGAGTATTACATTAAAATGGAATTCACAAATTACAATATTTTTTTCATTAGAGGATAATAAATTTATTACTTCTAGAGTATCCATGCATATCATTCTTATTAAACATCAGAGAATCCTGGGAAAGGAAATATAATAAGTGTGATATCAAATTCATAGTATGGGAAAATAGAGATAATAAAATAATGAATCAATGGGAACATTCAATATGAAAATTTAATAAATTGAATCACATGCCATTTAAATAACTAGATAAGGACAAATCAATATGGAAATGTATATAAGAGAAACACATGAGATTTAATAAATTAACTAATAATGAAATTCATCTATTGACATGTAGATGAAAAATATCAAGGATACATTGTAAATGATTTAAAATGAATGCAATGCTTAATAATTAGAAGTCATGTCTCATGCACGTGAAAACATATACTTCCAAGATCTATCCTCCCATCAGTTGCAAACTACATGTGAAAACATATTTATTTTATGAAAAAAAAATTTCACTTCAAAAAATATTAGTTAATTAAAGGGATATATAAATTTTGTGTCCTAACTGTCACAACATATTCCATGGAATCCTCATATCATGTAATCAATTGAATTAAAAAACAATATGCCATACCAAATATCTATGGTACGTAAAGGATACAAAATAATCTAAATTCACACAAATAATAAAATATCATTAAATGTAAGCACCATGTGAAATTTTTTATACATATCAATTAATAATCATATCCATTAAAATTTTATTGATATTTAGGTTGAATTCAATTTCAAATAATCATATATGATTGGATATTTCACAGGGCCTAACAAGAATCATGGAAGTGAATGTCAATGTTATACCATAACTAAAAAATACTACACCATCCATGGGAAGTGTAAGTATATTATCCACAAAAAAATCCCATGTGTATTAAAAATAAGGGTTAATTGTTTCTTATGAATTTAAATAATAAACAATTTTCTTTTAAAAACATTATTTGGGAAAATATATGTTTTTTTTGGAAAACCATTTACAAACTCTTTTCATTGAAAATAATTTTTGAAATAATTTTCATTAAAAAATAAAATTTGAAACATGAATATGATTATCCAATGAAATTGTGTAGGATAAATATTTAAAATCTATATGATAAAAAATATCATTACATTTATATCATAAAAAGGATAAAAAATCCCAGAACAGAAAGAAAAATATATGATTTCTTTGAAGAAAAAATTAACAAAAAAAAGTTTAAAATTGTATTTAATAATTGATTTTGTATTTTTTGAAAGAATATTTTAAAATTAATTATAATATATGTATTTTTAGAATAAATAATCTTCTCTGACTAAAGAGACAAGTAAATTTTGGTTTTTGAAATAAAATTTTTTAAATAATTTTATGTATGAAAGACTGGAAAATGGTACTATTATTTTATAATGGTCATGAATTAAAATAAGGGAATGAAAGGAAAGGGTTTGTTATTCAATGATTAAATGTTTTCTTCTATTGTAAATTTAGGTGTAAACAATCCCCAAAAATCATATTAAAAGTAAACCCTTCAAAAGATTATAACGATAAAGTGAGAATCAATCAATGATTAGATAATGTGTATCAACTTTTGATCAACATAATGATGTTTCAATAATTCAAAATATAATCAAAATAATTATTCATAAAATCATATAATATTGAAAATAATAATGTACTATGATAACCCAATAAAAATAAATTGGGTTATGATATTATTTTCTACTTGGTAACATGTGACACAAATACCCTTAGATGAAATAATTCAAATGTGAAACCCAAAATATTATAAAGAATGAATAAGTAATGATATTATACAAAACATTAATGTATGTAAAATATGTATAAAAAATCACAGGCACACAAATAATGTTATTGTTTCATGATAAATTTAATAGTCACAAAAAAAGGGTGATAGAAAAAATAACCATTCAAAATGTTCTTGAGGATAATAAACATTAAACATTCAAATCGTCCCCAACAAACAATGAGACAACTGAATTATAATATAAATAATGTATACCATTAATTTATAAATAAAATATAATGATAATAAATATATTAATAACATATCAATTCAAAGGGTAGTATATACTCAATATAAAAGAAACATTGTTCATAGAAACAAATAAGCCTTAGTAGAATAAAAATTGAGATTAAATCCATTACGTTGTTTTTAATTTTGAATGAACATCACTTCTTATACTACATAATTGGTTTATGAATGTCAATTAATTATACAATAACCATACTAAATTTCGATATATCATATATTAACTTGTTTTAATATATTTTAACAGGATTCATATTAATCATTCATTATTTTCACTATTTTTGGTGCTAATTAACTTGTTTTTCAAATATTCATTACCATTAATTGTTTTAAATATGATATTTTCCTTGAATATTGAATTTCAACCATAATATAAATATAATATACATTTAGTACATATTAATTTATAACAATACAAAATAATTAGAGATAATAAATATAATAAACGGTCTAAGGAGATGGTAGACCATATATTCGAATGTTGTCTAATTTTATAACATTTAAATGTTAAAAAAAGTTAAATAAATGATATATATATATATATTATAGTATAATTTAGATTATATATATATTAATTATTTTTATTAAATCCCTCATTCATTTGTTATATGAATAATTTAGACAAGTCGCGTCGCTTGGAAGGGGCAGTTGTCCCCACATCCAGAAATGATGTTTTCATTTTTACAAAAAATGGAAAATAATGATATGTGTTATAAATAAATTAAATAAAAATAAATATTTTATAAATATTTTCTATATTATTTATAACTTTTTTTTTCACCATAATTCTAAACCATGATTGGTGGTAATGGAAAATTGAACAACATCATTTTGTGAGTCAGTTGTTCATCACATATATATATATATAGTATGATCGTTACCCATTGGATAGTAGTGTGTGTATATTCATGTTTAACCCTTATAATAAAAAAACTATGTATTTTTTGGATACCATTGTTATTACATATGAATTATATCAGGATAAATAAATGAGTGGGAGATATATAAAACTTAACAGACTCAGGAAGGATGTTACCTCTTATTCAGGTTTCTCGTTTTGGATTGCACCGAAGGGATTCTTTCGATGGATTTATGTTCAACTAGGGGCTTCATGGATTAAGGGAGGAATTTATAAGATATATTTTGGAATACCACAGTTTATCCATGGTGTCTTGAGAGGTTTGAGGAAGTGGGAGGCATGAGTGTCTTTTAAAGTGGAGGAGAAATGACACTCTTGTAAATTTTGAAAACGGGAAATCCACTCATCTTTTTTCAAATGAAAGTGGATACAATAATGGAATAAATTTGAATAATTGGAGGATTGTGTCTATTAATAAACATCCAATATATTTGAAAAATATTTGTAGGTCTATTTGGACCTTATCATTAAAGTTTAGTCATTTATTAAACTAACTTTTCTCTTAATCATTTTAATTAATTTTAATCAAATTCGTTAATCAAATTTTTTCAGAAAACTATATTGATCATATAATAAATTATAAATTACTATTCATAAAACTATGGAATCTATTTTTTAAAATTAATATCAAATAATTGGTATAAATTAAATTATAATTAATCTCGTATGCGAGGCAATAATTTATATTTTTAATGTAAATAAAATCAAAAAAATTCAATTTTTTATATTCAATTTTGATGTTAAACTAATTAAATTGTCCTAAATACTATTAAATGATATAAAATTGATCTAATTAATAATTAATTAAAATAAAAAAATTATTTTACATTGAAAATAATTTAGGCCGAAAGATTTTTTGCAGTAAAATTCAATATTTGTTACTATTCATTAAAAAACATCACAGAAAAATAACAAAAATTCACCCTTACATTTCTTTTATCGTACAATTTCAATTATTACGTATATTTTAACATATAAAATATATAAATATTCCAAAAATTATATTTAACATAGTTTCTTCTTTAAATGGATGTGAAAGTTCCGTAATAAAAATATATGTTTTTATGTCTAATTTTTGGGTTGATCTTATCTTATGATTATCAAATATATTGGATGAAGATTAAAAAATAGTGTATTTAATAAATAAATACCATGAATATCATTAAATAATTATAAATAATATATTTATTGGGAACAAAATAGTTTTTAGCATTATATTAGTTTTCTATTAAAACAATCCCTTTATATTCAATTGGTTCTAATATTTATTTGAAATTAATTAGTGACCATTGACTTTATTTCATATTTTTAAAACCCATATATTTTCATAATTTAGTAAATTTTATTCATTACCACTAATTTAATGTCTATGTTACATCATATTATATTAAATAATAATTTTTTATTAAAATATAATTTTTTGGATAGGCATGGTCAAGCCTCTGATGCTTGATTTTGAATAAACTAATCATTTCATGTGATGTATGCTAACTCAATTTCACATTCACTGAAAACTATAAATTAAATTCAATTTATTTAATATTTTAAATATATTATAAAGTATTAGAATATAATATTCCCTTATATTATTAGTGTTGTGTTCCATACACACTATCTAATAAAATGTTTGTATATTATAATTGGGGGGGTTTACATTCTACCACCCTTAATTTAATTTAAGCTTTTTTATTTAAACTTATTAATGATAATATATTTCTTTGTATCTCATATGCTTGAAATCCCACTTGAAAAGAAGGGTTTTAAAGAAATTATCTACAAAAGAGAGAATGGGAAGTACACATTTCACATGGAATAACATATAACTAGGCCTCTAAGTTAGAGAAAAATTATGGAATTTAAAAATATATACAAAGAATAATGGAGAAATATTTTTTCAGTAGTGATTAAGGTCCCTAATCACATTAAAGTGTTTGATCAGTGAATATTTGAGGGAATCAAATTAATAAATCTACCATGATTTAGATTACCCTCTGTTCAACAAAAATCAAGGAATTAGGAAAAAATAATTTAAGTTCCTTTTCCTAGAACAAATAAATTAATTTATTGCCTATATATCTTAAGTAAATTATTTACATGATAAAAATTTACTTAATATGATCAATTGAAATTTTTTTTTATTTCATGGATGAATTTTTGATTAATCACTTACTTCAAGAAATGAGTATCCAAAAAGTAATTCTTGTCCTTGTAGAACTAAAATAAACATTTAATCTATCGTATGGACCATAAAAGAGTGAATATTATTTACATTTGTATCTATCTAATATCCAAATACAATATTGATAATACAATAAGGATTTAATAAAAAATTAATAGTTTTGGTTCATCATTAATATTAATTCAAAAAATATTCTAACTAAAGAAATGAAATATTTACTAGTGCATTACAAAGGTCAGTGGTTGTTGTTAAACCATTATCATCCTTTGGTCATGAATTTATGTCCCAAAACATTTCTAGAGTTGAGGGTGTTTCACCTGATATACATGTGGTCCTTTTTTGATACCATATTATTATAATTTCCAAAATAAATATCATTCACATCATTGAAATAAGGTTAATTACTAAATATCCTACTACACATGGGTTTCAATATAACCTCAATACATAAATTATTCATCCACTTATTTCCACATAGATCCTTCCATGCTCATTAATTTAAACTCTAGAAGAGGGAATCAACTAGGGTAATGTTCAGGTTCCTCACATTAATGGAAATTAACCGAAAATGAATCCTTAGGATGATTTTAATCTATTTCTATTGTACAAATCATTTATCCTCAAATATTTGTTTCATTATTTCATTATCTACAAAACGTTTTTTTTTCATTTTTCTGAGACACAATCCTAGGTGTCTCCGTCAATATTTCATGAATGAAATAAATTAAACATTCCTCTATATATGGTCTCCACCACTTGAGTAATTAGAAAACACTATCCTCCTCTTCATTGGTGATGTTTGGAGTTGTTTAACGTGTATATTATTAGTCATTTTTTTGAATCACTATTTAGTCATAAATATGATTTCATTCACTCTAATAAACATCTAATTTGTTTTCTCACTATCACCACCATTCCCTTCTAGTTCAATATTAACTTGACTCCATTGGGTACCATCCATTGTCTAAAACTAGAAATCATAGTGTGAGTATAAATACCGAAATAAAAATATAATTTCTATTATAGAATATATATATATATCGTTAAATATTATATTCAATCTATAACACCATACATTTAATGAAGTTTATTTTTTTCAATATATATATAAATATCATTAAATATTATATTAAATCTATTAAAACTGTTATTGCCTAGCCATAGAAAACACAGAGACAGTGTCATGGTACCATTTCATTGGCATATAATAATAGTTAATCATGTTCCAAAGGACTAAACTGTTTTTTAATCTTGGTAGACTATAGACATACATGAACCTTATATTAAATATAAATTCCCTAATTACACCATAATTAAAATTCCTTTTGAGAATAACATTTATATTTTTATCTAGTGTATCCTTTAATATCATTCGTATTACACATCTAGGGATCGTAGGGAAGGGAAACATAAAAAGTTTGAGCTCAAATTCGTAGTAACAAAAAAATACAATTGAAGTAAAAAATTAATCAATGAGAATATTCTAAATGGAAAGGTAATGAATGGAAATATATTCTATTAAAATTAATAGATAAGGAACAATTAATATGGAATGGTAGGAATCATAATCACATGACCATAAATTCATGAACTGATTATAAAATCCATCCATTTATATAACTTTACAAAATTTCATTGAATAATAATAAATAAATAAAAAATAAGGCATGTAAATTATTGGATGTCATGTTTGAGGAACATGAAAACCGGTACTACCAAGGTATATCCTCGAAAAAGTATAAAACTATTCATTGAAACCTGTTCAATTTTGTAAACTTTTTTTCCTCATGGGTACCTTTTCATGCATTGAGGTGCTATAAAAATTCATTTCCCCACCAATGACTACATGTCAAAAAAATTCATCATATCCTGTAATAAATTGAAATAATAAAAAATATACCATGTCAAATATCTGTATTGAATAAAGGAATAAATTTTTTTAATATTTTCCAAAATAATAATACAAAATTCAAATAAATAACAATATTATAAATGAAATATGGTTCACGAAATAATCATATCCATGAATAATGATATGGATATTTTTGGTAAATTCAATGTCAAATGATAATAAGAAATTTAAAATTTTAATTGGACTAAAAGAAATTATGGAAGCCAATATCAACACTATCCTTGGCATAGTCAATTATAAACCATTTAGTGGGTGAATAAATATTGCTTTAATAAAACATAATTTAATCTGATTAATAAATAAAAGGTATTTTTTGTCAAAAATAGAAATACAAAAAAAGATATTTTAATCAAGTTGTTATATAAAATATTCATTTTCATGAAAAACATTTCAATGAAAATCACTTACCAAAATATATTCTATAAATTTTATCCCTATTAAAATGAGAATATTTATTCAATGAAATTATGAGGGGTAAATCCATAAATGATATATGTGGTAAAAGGAATATTATATTTTTCATTGTAAAAGTGTTACCAAAATTCTTTGTTCAGAAAAAATAATGAATATTCCTTCAAACACATTGGTAAAATAAAAAAAAATTATATATTAACTTAATAAATATTTTTGTAATGGTTAAAATAATTTATTTATTTAGAATTATTGGTTTTTTGAAGAATACATGTTCTCTAACTAAAGAGTGAAATGCAATCAGATTTTCATGGAACCATTTTATAAAACATTTAATGTTCCCAGAAGTTTGAAAATTGTTTTATTTTTTAATAAACATCACGAATAACCAGATTGAATTTAAAGAAATTTTTTTATTAGACATTGGTAAAATAATTTCCATTAATTGTAATTCATGTGTAAACCATCACGGACAAAATGAGCTTGTAAATTAAACGATTGAAATGATAATAATTATTAAGTGATAAATAATTATTTGGTAGATTATCTTTATCAACTATATGTCCACCAAAGTAAATGGAAATACATCAATTGATTTTCAAATACATTATAAAAATAATAATATGTTATTATTAACTACAATGTAGTATTATAACACAATGATTATATATTGGGTTATGAAATTACTTTCCCCTTGGAATCTTTTAACTCAAATCCCCATAGAAGAAATAATTCAAATTGAAGCTCAAAATATCACAGAGAATGAATGATTCATTATATAATATAATGGATTGATAGTATGTACTCCATAGAGATGAAATTAGTTTCATTGATATAAATTTATTGTTTCATGAGATTTTCAACAATAACCATAAAAAGTGAGATTTAAAAAATAATAAATAAATATGTTCTGAAGGACAATAATCCTTAAACATTCTTAAATTTCCTATACCACATTAGTCAATTTGAATATTAATATATTTGATCAAATGGAATTAAATGAAATGTATAATATCATTTTAATAAATAGGATCAGGGTATAAAATATCAAAGGGAAACATATACAACATATAAAAGAATCTTGGGGCATAACCACAAATAAATATTAATTGAATGTATATTTAGATTAAATCCCATACTATCAGTTTATTATTAGGTGAACGTCATTTAAAATACTGAACTATGTGACTAAGAATGTTTATATCTGATAATATAACAATAAACCTGTTTATTTTATCATATATTAAATTATATTAATATAATATTTTCTTTTTATTAATAATCATTCATTATTTTCAAAATTATACGAATTAATCGCCATGTTTTCCCCGAATGCTTTATCATTATACATGTTGATCTTATATTTGTTTAATGATTCCTAAATGATCCACTTATTATAATTGGCATGAGAATATGCTGAATCATTACATGGCATTAAGGGAAATACCCAAGGTGGTAAAGGATTGAAATAAATGTCGAAGGGTTTTCAATGCATGTGGGTGATGATTTCCCCTTTGAGAACATAAACCATAAACCCATATACCATTACCAAAAAACACACTATATGATGAATGAATAAATTAATGACAACACAACCACTTTATTTATATAAAAATCACACCGATGTTTAGTATAGTGGAAGAAAAGAAACTATGAAAGTAAATAGTGTAAGATAACTACAAGAAACTCCAAGAGAATCCCATAAATCCATGATCCAAAAGCTTCATGATAAAATATCACAAAACAACCCATGTATTATAATATGGTGATAAATAAATATTATAAATTACAATTTCACATGTCCTGGAAGACCACACATATGAAACTTTTTTTTTTGATTTCCTCAATGAAGTCCACAATAACGCCACTAGGATAGAAATGTTATAAACATTTATATAAAACCATTTATGAAAAAAAATCAAAAAAAATTACAAATATATATAAAAATGGTCTGAAAACCATTATAAATAATAGTAAACAACATCTATTTCCGAAGAAAATTCATCAAGGTCACATTTCTAGAAAAACAACCAACTAATGAATTTAAACCAGTTATCAATATCATTTTTGAATAACCATTCTATATCAATTTTTCACACACCCAACCATATATGCTCTATTTCAACAATTCCATACTAAGTACTGGTATCTCATCCAACTACCATGTTACCCACTAACACAGGCCCTTGATCTAGGGTCACACATTTCTTACCCTAATGAAACATATCCCTTATTCAGGGGAACAACAAACTTGAAATCACAAAACTGATGTTCTCCAAAACCATTCAAATAACCAATTCCAACCATTTCAATTATACCTTTAATTTATTGAAAACAATTAAATTAAACATTTTCCATCAAACATTTAATTACAAAAAAACCATTCATTCTATAAAAAACGCAATAATCAAATCAAATTAAATGATTTCATGAAAAAAACCTCTTTTTAAATCATCATTTAAAAATCATGAATCAATGAACATTATTCAAGGACACCAATTTTCCAATTTTCCACAATTTACCAAATTATCAATAAAGAGGGTTTCCATAAATTTCTAAATTGAATATTGACAATCAATTCATCAAAAGTTATTTAATTTGGTAGAATTCATATCAGTTATTCTAAGAAATCTCATGATTAAATCCACCTACCTTGATGGTTTTGGAGGAAACAGTAAATAGATGGAGAACTCTTTTGAAACCAAGTAAGACTTTTGTGAAACCACATTAAGTCACTTTTCATATCAACAATGAAACCAAATCATAACATATTTAATTTAAAAAATCTAATATCTATCCATAATAGGTGTATATCATGGAAACTGAGATGATTGGAGAATTAGATCAAAGTAGATCTAGGAAAATGTGACAAGAATAAAGAAGAATGATTACATACCATATGAATTGGGGTTTTTAATGCAATGGAAAGGCTCTTGATCAATTCCAATTTCCTTGGGAGGGGTTCTAAAACCTTAAATAGAAAGAAATATCGACCAAGGGAAGCATATAAATAATAATAAACCCCTGTGTAAAAAAAATTGTACGAGATACAATTTTTGGGATATCACATAAACCAAGTGCATGGTATAGTTGCACTTTTAGTCAATCTATATGCTAACTATGTGTTAGCTACTACCAGGGTAGACCATCACATGACATACTTTCTTGACCTCTATAGTCGTGCAACCACCATACTGAAGCTACTGTTCAACATCTAGAACACTAAACGATTTCTCCATGGATTTGGCACAATTTAGACAAACCCTGTGTAACCCATGCACCTTTCTTTTGCCCCAAAACACTCCAAATTTTCTCCAATCACTCCCTTCCATCACACGTAATATTTATATTCATGATAATATGAAATAAATAGTAACATAAAAGAAAAAAAGGTTAATAAATTCTCCCCACTATTAGACTTTCCATCTCTAGAATGTATGAAACAATCCTTGCCCTGAAAGAATTTCAACCATTGCTATTTCATTTTATACTCGCATTCTGAAGTCTCTTTTTGATTCTGACAATGTTTCGATAAACACATACTAGGGAAGTGATTTTTACAATCATTAAATTATCCTACCTATCCACAATTTTCAATGAGATATGAACTAATAAATCATCAGGGTCTAGGTCAGCATGATTCTATCCGATCACATGGTCAAGATCAGTTTGAAACTTTTTCAACTGAGATATGTTGAACACATTATACACTAAAATTAAATATGGTGGTAATTAAAATCTATATTCCATATATCCAATCAATTATAGTATCTAAAAATGTACAATGTATCAAGGATATAACTTTAACTACTAAAAATAATGATTAAAATGCATTGGATAAATATATAAGAACACATGATTACTCACCACAAAAGACAACAGTCATCAATGATGATCCACATATAATTTTTGATGAATTTGAGCTATCTCCATCTATTTCCTGTTCAACTAAACCATCTCGATTTATTTGTGGGAAAGGTTTCAGGAAAACAAGTGAAGGTTAATTTTTTCTACCTATCAATGTGGAGAATGACAAGGACACCCATAAATTGCTTCAAGAAGATACATATTTATTTAGGCCTCATATCTTTTAATATACTAGAACTCCAGTAAGGGTATATTATCTTCTCACGAGCCACCCAAATCCATTACACAATCCTGCAACATGTCTTTAAACATCTGTATCACCCTTTAAAATTTTTCTTTCATCATATGATGGTATGACATATTAATAAAAAATTGATCACTATGGTATTTTTCTATGTATTTCATGAAACAAGATTTGAACAATGGATATATATATATATATATGATAATATTGAAACTACAATTCCATGTCTCTTTACCACCTCTCAATTATAGATTATTGGTAGATACATCTCTGTATGAGTTTCATTAATATGGATGGAATGAGACAATTTTTTTGATTTGATCCAATATAACCCATATGGAATCATGTTTTAGAAATATTATTCTGATAGTTATAACAAAATCCATGGCTATATGCTCCCATTTACACACTGAGATCGGTGAATAATATATCATACCTTCAGGTCGTTGATGTAATGTCTTAACTTTCTAACATGTTAAGATCCATTAAAATAACTCATCCACCTTCCATTTCATTCCAATCCACCAAAACATCACTTTCAATGCCTTTTACATATTTTTTATACTTGGATGTACAACCAATATTGAATGGTGGAATGATTGAAGAAGATATTCTTGAAAAGGCATATGTACAACCATCCAAAATCAAAACCACAAATCTGAACTCCCATCAAGTTTCTTACCCTCAATGGTCTCCCTACATTTAAATTTTGAACTCATAACAAGGAATTATCCATCAAAGGTTTTCTTCCATTAACCATAATTACCAAATCAATGACCATAGAAACTAAGAAAAAAAACTACAACATCACATCAATCATCACATTCCACGTTCATGTTATCTAATACTAACATCCACTACTAATCATATAAGGTTTCATTCTCGAACATAGCATATAAAGTTTTGTTTTATGAAATGGACACCAAATAATCTTTTCTTGGTGTGTAGATCAAGTCAAAGTCATACATATAATGATACCACATCCATAACTTTTATGTCATATTCAAATCCTATTGTGGGAAAATATGTGTAATGATCTTATGGTCTATGAACCAAGTAAATCCCTCAACAAATGGATAGTGAAACATGGTTTTCAAATCATGGTAAACCGTAGCTAACTCCAAATCTCTTGTTTTGAAATTATTTTCATGCACTCCCAATTGCCTTAATCCATAAGAAAACTTGTGCTCTAATTTCAAGACAACACATCCCAAACTAGATCCCAAATCATCATTGTACCCTACATACTCATTTCCTGATTCAGGAAAATGAAATAGTGGTGATGATGTATGATGAACATTCATCTTTTGGAAATACGTTTGGAAATCTTTTGAACGTTATAACAAGGAATTTTTATTCGTTTAATTAACCATTTGTGGGGGTAGATATGGGAAGTGATTCATAATGAATCCGTAATAACTAGCTAGATAATGAAAAATTGTATCTAAAAGACATTCCTCAGCATTTTCCAAGAGATAACAACTTCTATCTTCTCAGGAACATCAGAAACACCATTTTTGATAATTAAATGGAATATAATGTTTATCTCGTGTATTAAAAAATCACAATTTTTTAAATTTCATATTTTAATGATTTTGTATCAAGACTTAAAACACTATCATCATGTGTTTCTCACTATCAGCCATTGCCTCTGAATACACCAAAATATCATCCAAAAACACAATAACAAAACAATCTAGATATCTCCAAAACATATGATTCATCAGTATCATAATGTCTCCTAGTTCATTTATAAGACCAAAAGGTGTGGAAATGAACTCATAGCGGTCATATCTTCTTCTGAAATCTATCTTTAGAATATCTTATTTGCAAACTCTCCATTTTTTATATACTGATAACCAGTCAATTTTAGAGGACCACTAAGCTCCCCAAAATTAATCAAAAAGAACATCATTTCATTGATGTGGATACAAATTCTTTATAAAAACATGGTTTAGCTTACGATAATTCACACATAGCCTTTGAGTTCCATTTTATTTCATGAAGAACAAGACTGGTGCTTCCTACAATGATGTTCTCCACCAAAAGAATCCATTTCTTTATATATCCTACAAATTCACTTTCAATTCCCAAAACATTGTCTATCTCGTCTTTTATGATATAAGGGAAATACGACTCGTACCTGAAGAAAATTATTCATAAAATCCACTTCCATTATAAGTGGTAACCCTATGAAGTTCATGGGAATGAGATATGTAAATTGATCAACAAATGGTAGAAAATGGGTATCCTCGATCTCTAATATTGATTCAATGTTAAACACCTCTAACAGGTAAGAGGTTGTTCCTAATACTAGTTCCAACTAGGCTATTGTACCTATCATTATAACCCATTGACCTCTGAAGAGATATTTGACACCATCATCAACTGTAAAACTAAAAGTTATTATGTGACCATTAATTTGAACTGTGAACATTGTTGATAAATATATACCCAGAAATATATCAATGACATCCATCTCTAACATTGAGAAGTCCAACATCATCTAATCTCTATCTACGGTTACCAAACATCTTCTACATACAATGGATCACCATTCCTTTTTACCATTAGGTGTTTTATTTTTTAACAAAAGGTCATGATATCATGTTTTAAAAATATAAACTCAATACCTTGAGAAGAAATGATGGAATGGTATTCTGAATTTTAAAACGAAACATATATAAGGATGGAATTTAATAGAATCTTACCTCTCACCGTATATAATCTAACCTAATTATCTAAAATCATATACTTAGCTACATACAGTTTCTTCGTTGTTGTGTTTTTCTCTTTGTTTCCTTGTGTAAATTTCGCTATCTAGGAGACATGGTTTTCCTAAAATCACCATGGATAGCCCTATTTTTTATGAGTATAATTCTTCTACATTATCATGTCTAATCATATGATGGTTACAAAGGATGAAATGTTTCTCAAGCTCCTCGCCTCAAAAAACTATTAATCTTTCTCTAATGATGCCCCATATTTATGCAGTTATTTCTTGATATAGTTTTGTTTTTTCATTTCTCTTTATGTGGTCTAGATAAATACAATTGAAATATCATAATTTGCTATCAGCTCATGGAGGAAGGTTCACTGATCAAGACGTTTGATTCTGATTCCTACTCCCACCTTGGAAATAGGTGTCCCTCTTCCTCTTTCTCCCATCATTCAAGTTCCCACCATTTTTCATAGGTATCAACAAACATCATCCTCCCATAGTTCTTATGATATCACATTCAACCATTTTCACTATAGTCACCATCTATGTATAATCTATAAGACATATCACTAAAATATTTGAACAAACCTCTTACCGTATACCTTATCCAATAAAGAATTCCTTCAAGGCCCCACTCAATAGAAATTTGGATGTGAATCACACTATATTCATAATTTATCTATATATTCAATGACAGAGGGATTTTCTTACTTGTGGATGAATAATTTTTTTATTCTATAGATCCTAATAAAGCGAGGATATAATTGTTTATTTAAAAAATTGCAAAATCCTACCAACTAAGTCCATGATCCATTTTAGCATGCACTGATAGATCCCACCACAAGCATGAAAGATCCATGAGAATATAGGTTTCCAGTTTAACATTCAACACCACTAGTTTGTTGATGAAATCGATGATACAAATCACCCAATTCATCCATGTCTTTTCCTTTACAGGTATTGAATCAATTCAAATAATGGGTGGATTCTGCTTCATGAAATGGATAAAATAATCCGCATTTTTTGCCTCATCCATATGGTTACCCATGTCCACTACTTGAAATGATTGGATGATACTATGAAGTAGATTTTGGTTTACCTATGGTTTTGGTGCAATAACATTCCCCATTACTTATTCTAGTTGGTTTCTACGATGTCTATCGAGTGACATTTTCTAAATCGAAAACAAGCATTATAAGTCTCACTATCTACCAACTGAAGGTATATCATTTCAAATTTTATCACATCGACTATCAAAAATTGTTTTCCAAAAGAAATATTTTCTAGCTTTAACTGTTATTTTAAATCCATTTATAATTTTTAAAATTAGGCCATTTTAAAAACTCATCAACCATAATCATTTCAAAAAAATTCATTTCAAATTATTTCCAACAATTTTAAAAAAAAATCCACCTTTCACAAATCATAAATCATTTATAAAAATGAAATATGAAATATCAGAGGGAACTAATATCTCTAAAATTCATTTCATACTCATCTCATTGGATAAACCCATGAAAAATAGATAGCAATATCCTATATGTTTATCCAAAACACACATACTGAACTCCCTTATAACATCATGTTCATCATAAAATGGTTAACTACATTTTTATGATATAAATTTCATATCCTAAATATCCTAATCCTTTATAGGATCACAACCAATGGAGTATAAGAGAATGAATTTCAACTAAAATACTAATAAGACTGATAAATACTTGTTCCACTAAGAAAAGAAAACTCTGATACCCATTATCTCAGAAAAACATGTGGATTGAACAAACTGATACAATTTTCAATAACCCACCAATTATCATTGGATTGATAATATGATTAATCATTTCATGGCCTTAAGAGACATCCCCAAGGTGCCAAATGAATAAAACTGATGCTAAGTATTTCAAATTCAAGTGGTTTGATTTATCATTTAATAACTAAAATCATTAATCCAACAACCATATCCAAATAACTTAGTATATGACGCACAAATAAATGAAAGATAACTCAACCACTTTAGTTATATCAATACCAAAAAAAGTGTAGTAAAAAATAATATAAGAAAGGGTAAATGTAAAAAGTAGAGGATAACTATAAAAAACTATAAGATACCCACAAGTCACCATGATCCACAAGCTCTATGTTCCAACATCACCCAATAGACAAACTGTCATGAGGTGTTTCTAAATACGTGTGATACTTTACCTTTTAACCTGTCCTAGAAGCTAACATCTTGAAAAGCCCAAATGTTTCAAATAATGCGAGGGTATAAAAATTATAAGGCTTTCTCAAATGAAATCCATACTCATTACAAAAGTACTGAATTGTTTGAAACATTTATAAAAAAACAATTTACATAAAACAACTATGCAAAACACTATATAAATAAATATAATTAAGTTCCCATAACTATTATCATGACAACCCATCTATTTATTACACACATAAAAATGATTTATTATATAAAAATAAACATAATACAACTCTGATTATTGAGAGGTATGTTGTATTAAGGGCATAGGAACCATACATAAAAAAATACAACATGAAATACACATCTTTAATGTAAACTTCTTTTACCTGACCACACGCATTTCTTCATACAAAGAATTTCATGGGATAACCTGAGGACTTTAATATAAAAGGGGGAACTAAAAATCCCAATAAGGGAATAAACTAGAAATTAAATGAAGTATATAATACATGTTAGGTAATAGGAATATCAAAGTAGTGAAAGAAAAACAGGAACATAAAGGCATTTTATATCACGATAATCATAACATGGAAGTGTGGAAACAACACTTCACATTATATTATCTTGATCCAATGATCATTTCACATGGAGAATGAGTAAAACCTCATTAACCATTAATTATTATTATTAAACACTCGTTCTACTTGATGTATCATGATACTGGTCTTTACCCAATTCATTGGAGCAGTATCATGGAGCACCCATCTTAATCATTTCATTTCGTGAATAAGTGTGAAACATGGATCATATAACATGGATTCATTAAACACCGTCATTTACTAAAAGATAAAAAATGGATAATTAATATAGAAACTGTATAATTAAAAGGTAAACATGAATAAAAGATACTACCCATGATAGAAAATTGGGCATGGTATTCACTACAAAATTACTTTGGCTTGGAAAATCATGTTGCAATTTCACCTATATAAAAGTGGGACATAGAAATTAAAAAAATGGTTGATGAGAGAGAAAGGGGGATCTCATAATATTTACATTAAATGGATATTAATTGGGTCATATAGATTCATTTCCCAACATAGGTAATGGAATTTTGATTCATAATACGAAAGAATTGTTTGAATGTAAATGATGAGAGAGAAATTCCTTATGGAGTTTCTGCATGGTAATAGGTGTATATGGGAGGTATTAATGTGGGAGAAAATGGTATATAATAATTCAAACGTCACTTGGTCAGTATGGGGAGGTGTGGAATAATACCCCAACATTTGTAATTAAAAATAAAACTGTATAAAAACATAAAGAAACATGGAAAAAATTGAGAGGGGAAGAAATCCTTTACTTGGAAGTGTTATCCCAATGGCCTGAGAGAGGATTTAGAGAGGCTTATTAGGAGAATGGGGTTCCTTGGGGGGATTTTTGAAAGAATTGGTCAGGGTAGGGACTTTATCAATGGGTTTTGAGTGATGATAAGTGGGATATTTGGTGGGATTATTTTTTAAAAGATAGGGGATTCATTATTATTTATGTTTTGGACACAACACATTAAACTAATCAAAACCAAAAAACATACCACGGTTATTTCCCATGGTTTTTTAAAAATGGGAGTGGAAATAATTATTTTAATATTACAATAGCTGAAAATATTAAAATATTAGTCTTTCTTATGAGGAGGTGAGCCACTCTCCTTTGAAATCATTATAAAAAGATAAAATGTATTATAAGGCATAAATGGTCCACTAAAGCTATGTAAAATAGATAAAACAAACCTAAAATCACATTATTTTAATTGAAAAACATATATTGGCCGAAAATCTAATTTATATTATTTTATTACGTCATTATTAGGTCATTATGATGTCATAAATACATTATATTTTTAAACGGTATTTAATTTCTACCCAAAAATTTGACAGTCTCAGAAAATTACGAAAAATCCCTTATTGGATAATTATAATGTCTTGATTCAAAAATTAATATTAATTATATATATATATATATAATTTTTTAAATATGTTAATTTTTACTTTTAAAATAAATACCTATAGTTATAAAAAATTCATGTGTTTTTTATAAGAATGGCTTTCAAACCATAATAAAAATTACAATTTTGTTCTTAAAAATTATACTATCATTTATATTTAATATAATTTAATTTAGTAATAATATTTTATTTCAATATTATTTAATTCAAAAATCCATTAATTTATCAAAATAGACATATTAATTAAATATAAACTCAATAATACTATTTGGGCTTCAAAAACAATTTAAAAGAAATAATAATAATGTAAATGTTTATTCATTTTTCTATCAAAATATAATGCACATAATAATAGTGTTACAGTCTTGATACATATCCCCTAATAACACACACATATGACCAAAGGTTACGGTGCGCGATGGTGACTAACTCTTGTTGTGGCTCGGATAACATCACTTGGGTGGTAATCACTACCAACTTCCACTTCACCCATAGGATGTTCTGTTTGAGCTTAACCTGTTGAATCGCAACTTGGGATAGGTCAAGAGTGAAGCCCAATGACACCACCTTTGATCTGATCTCCGAAAAATGGGCTTCATACAGATTAATTCTACATGATGAGGCCACATCTTTCTTTTTTTGAGTGATCTGGATTTGTTAAAGCCCTATATTTATACAAATCAATTGATCCATGTTTAACTGGTATATTAGAAATAGTGATAATTATTAACGGTATATTGAAATCCAAAAAACATAAAACCAAGGAAGTGAATATTTTATAGAACCATTTTACATATTAATACATTTAATAAGATCAATAAGAATTTTCATTAATAAAGGTTTTGGTCATTATAATATTCCCCCCAAATGAAATTTCAAAATCAAAATTTCATTTTCTCACACTAAAAAAGATGTGGGTAACTCTATCTCATCAATTCCTATAGTGCCCATGTTTCTTCTTCAATCTTTTGGTTTCTCCACAACACATTCATGAGTGGAATTGTCTTATTTTGTATAACTTTTTATCTATGATCTAATATAATCATTGTCTTCTCTTGAATTGAGAGGTCATTCTCCAATGGTACAACATTACGGTTGAGTACATGTGAAGGGTCAGTTGTGTACTTCCTTAAGTGAGATTCATTTAATACATCATGTACTTGAGATAGTTTCAATGGAATTTTTAGTAGATAGGGAATTTCTCCAATGTGATCAAGGGTGTAAAAAGGGTCGATGTACAATGGACTAGGATTTCCATTATTAAAAAATCTTATAACTCTCTTCTATGGTGATGTATTGAGAAATATCTTGTATCCAACATAAAAATCGAGGTCTCATAGATAATTATTAGAATAGCACTTTTCTTCACTCTAAGTAGCTCTAATGTACTGAAGGGTGATCTTAACCTTGTCCACCATTCCATAAACTATTTATGGGACAAATAGTTTTCTCTCCCCAACTTCATCCCAACATTTAGTTTTTCTATACCTCTTCCCATAAACAGATTCATAAGGATTCATTTCGTTGATTGAGGGGAAACTATTATTGTAATAGAACTCAACATGTGTTATATTTTTGATCCAATACAACTTTTAAGTCCATTGAGAATTCTCTCAACATACCCTCAAGTGTTTGGATAGTCTGCTCATATTGGCCATCAGTTTGAGGATAAAAATTTGCACTAATGTTTAGCTTAGAATTCGTATCATATTGAAGACTCCTCCAGAACATAGAGATAAATCATGGATCTGGATTGGGTACAATAGATAGTGGTACTCTATAAACTCTTTACACTTCTATGATATATATCTTTTCAAGTGGATTCGATGAAAAATCCTACTAAATTGAAATGAATTATGTAGTATTTTTTAAGTCAATCCACAACAACCAAGTTAACATTATTTATTTTGGATGTCTTTGGATGTCTGCTGACAATGTCCATGGTGATTTTCTCCAATTTATATGCTGGAATGGGTAATGGTTACATCATCCCCTTATACCTCTACATCCCAGTCTTCACTTGCTGACATACTAGGCACATTGTTGTATACTTTACTATCTTCTTCTTCATGTTATCCCACCAATAATGCTCCCATAGATCTTAATGATTCTTTTTGTTTCTTTGATAAATAGAGAAATTTGAACTATGTGCATGATCCAAAAATTATATTTTTAACTCATGATATTATAGAACTCATAGTCTAGTCCCAAATCTCACTACTCCTTTTTCATTAAAATTGAACTCCTAGGATTTAACTTTTCTGATAGTTTCCATTTTCTTCTGAATTCCAACATTATCCTTATGATAATTTAGTATCCTTTTCCAAAGATATGGTTGAGAAATAATTTGTGAAAGGATTGGCGATGTTACCTACTATATTATTCCCATGTCCATCGTCATAAATTATTTGAATATTAGATCCTTTTTAAATCTCATCAGTGATAAAATCAATGGATCATTTTTTACATAGAGAATCATTCACATTGTTCCCTTTCCAGTTGTGTAAATAGATTGATCAATTATGTTCAGTGATTATCTCTAAATGTCTTCATTGGTGTATGTAAATCTCACTCTTTGAGAATATATACATGAGTATTTTATGATCTGTATATATTTCACACTTCTCCCCAAAGAGGTAATTTTGCCAAATTTATAAGTTGAATATTACTGTAGCCATATCCAGATCATGTGTTGGATATTTTTCTCATTAAAATTATATTTCCTTGAAGTATATGAAATGAATTCATCAATTTGCATCAGCACAAATCACTCACCCTTCATTATGGTATCACAAAATACCATAAAATTTTCTCCACTTGTGAGTATTCTGAGCACAAGCATAGTGGTAAGCCTCCTTTTCAACTCCTTGAATCTCTTTTTTCATTCATCACTCCAATAAATTTGTACTCCCTTCCGAGTTAGTATGGTAAGAGGACTGGAAAATTTTGAGAAAATTCTCACAAATCAGTGATAATATATATCTAACCATAAAATATAAAAATATATGCCACTGATGTGGGCATCAACAATCCCTCAATTATGTCATTGATAGAGGTATCCATTGATATCTCATTTTTTGTGATGATATGACCCCAGAATTATACGTCCTTCATCCACAACTCACAATTGGTGTACATTGCGTAGAGAATATTCTTTCACAAGGTCTCTATTACAATGCTTAGATTCTCATCAAGCGTCTCCTTGGTTTTGGATTATAATAGAATATACTTTATAATGACAACCACAAATTTGTTAAGTTAATATCTAAAGACTCTTTTAATCATTTCGATGAATATTTATAGATCATTAGTGAGTTTGAAAGGAAATAATATGAAATCAAAGTGCCTATATCTTTTACGAAAATCCGTCTTAGGGATATCCTCTGTCTTGACCCTTACTTGATAATATCCTGACTGTAGACCCACATTGTAGAAGTATTGAGCTCCACATAGCTGATAGAACAAGTAATCAATTCATGTAAGATGATATTTTTTCATTATCGTGATTTTTTTGACCTCAAAATAATTAATGATAAGGCTCACTGGCCCATCCATATTTCTAATGAAGAGGACTGATTCAACCCATGGTAAAGTACTTAGGCATAGAAACCCTTCATCAAGATTCCACTGTAGTTTTTTTCATCTCCTCAAGCACCAAAAAATCCATTCAAGAGGTATTCTTTGATATTCATAATTCCCCAAGTATAAGATCAATTGAGAATTCAATATCTATTCTCGAAGTATGTCCAATCAATTTATTGGGTTACACTTCACTGAATTCCCTCACAATAGGAATGTCTTAAAGGATGGTGGTTTCCATAGACATAATCATATATGGAAGATATTCATGCTCATAGAGAAGTAATATCGATGATTATGTTCATGGTTTTAAAGAAGATTCATCTTTCTCTTTTCACTTGTACTAAATCGGGGGTCGATTCACAATATGGGGAGAGATTTCCCTCTCATTGAAATTTATGTTTGATCTATATAAATAAAGCCAATATATGCCAATAATTTCATAAAATTATTATAGAGGGAGTATGTTGAGGTTCATCTGGATGTTCAATCCACAAATTATGATAAGGTAGGAGTTATATTTATGGGATGCAATGATTTCTCCATTTTTTGTTCCCACCAACATCTATACTTCTGTGATTTGTATTGGTGTTGGGATTTTTCTATTTAACTTTTGGAATATAAAATAATGTGTAAAACTATAATTAAAAATTATGTTTTCTATTCATGAATGAATAAATAGCATACATGTCACCATTTCATTGTTGGGGTTCACTAAAATAGTACTAATGAAAAAACTCACCTTTGTTGCCTTGGAGGTTTTTGGTTCCCATGAAAAATCATTTTCATAAGGAACTAGTTTTAAGAGTTCCCTGGTTGTTTTTAGTAGAAGAAATGAATAATGCATTGAGGGTCTAATAGAGTGTTATTCTCCTCTATCGTAGTTGATGGTTTTTCTTGTCAGTATTTAATGTCTAGGTTCATTTCCTTTCCACACATAAAGATTTTCCTCACCCACTTAATGTAATTTTTAGGGTTCTTCTTTCACAACTTCATCATGTGGATGATGGATTTTCTTAGCACCGTTGTATTTAACCATCGGACCACCATAATTAATGTACACATTAAATATCTTACTACCATGATACCCCTAAGATTTTCTTATCTATATTTCTACATTGAGGGTACATCAGAGAATTTACTCATAGCTATCGATGTCATGGATCACTAGGGATCTCCATAGGCTAGGTTTTACCCTAGTAATGAATACGTCAACCATGCATTCGGGGTGATGATAAAGCCGGAGGCATATCGAGCATGCCATGTGATGTTTTCCTCCTACGATCAGTTGAATTCTTCCTCTTTTTGCTCAAGGTTAAGGATGTCCTATTCCATCTTAACTCATAGGGTCCATGGAAAATATTTATCAAAAATCATTTTATGGAAATCCTTCAATTCCAATGCCTCAATCTCTTCCTCAGGCTTCATATTTTTTATCAATTTCTACCATTGATCAACTTCAACCATTATAAAATAATCATCTAGATGAACGTTCTCTTTTTTAGAATATTGATGGACAAAGAAGATCATTTCAATGTAGTTAATCGATTATTATGCGATTGAGGGATATGCTGATCCATTAAATATAAGAGGCCTTTAACTAATGAATATCTCAACCGTGGCATATTCTTTATTGGGGGGTGGGGGGGTTTACATTACAATTGGACCATGTTTCTATTGAAAATTATAGTTAACAGAGAAATAATCATGACAAATTTCACAATTCCAACTCCCATTGGATTAGAAATCTCATTAGAACAGTCATCACATTGATCTTCGCATTGGTTGTTAGCATGACTCCTCCTATTACCGGCCATTGGATAGAATAAAAAGAGAGTTAGGGTTAACACATAAAGGTTAATCAAAAGAAAAATAATTTGGGACATATAAATTAATTTTAAATCTTTAACTTCTAAATGTATAGGCTTCAATCTATGTAATCCATGAATTGAATCACTACATATATTCATAGGGAAATTTTTTTATTCCCATGCTAATGGTTAGTACTAATCTTATGAATTTTCCCAAGAATATATGCCTTGATTGTCTAAACAATGAGTGCAGAAAGGCCCTTTTTCATGCACCAGTTCCCATTCGAGTGTAGATCAATGCGGTGTTTTCAGGTTTTACCCCTAGAAACATTTGTGCTAGAGCCACCTCTACCTGCATGTATCAACACTGGGATATATTTTGTGATAAACTAATTACTCAATAATCACCAAAATTTAGGGATGTTTTTTATACTTAGACTTATCCCAAAGGCTTTCATTATAGTTTTCTAATCCAAATCCAAATATAAACTAAACCTACCTTTGATACCAATTATAACAACCATGAACATTATTACACACATAAACATGATTTATTACATAAACATGCATGTAAGAAAACTATGAATATAAATATTTATATTGTATTTTGGTCTTAGAAACATTATTAAACAACATAAAACATAAAATACACACTTTTATTGAAAACATATATTACATAACCACACACAATCCTTCTTACTTACAATTTCATGGTATAACCTGAGGATAAGAATAAAAAAAGGAGAGTTATAATTCCAATTAAGGGGTTAAACAAGTAATAAAAATAGGAATATAGTATATAATTTTCATAAGTAATATCAGAGTATCGCAAGAGCAAAATGAACATAATGTAATGATATAGAATAATAATCATAACTTGAAAATGTGGAAACAATATTTAACATGATATTATAATGATCTCAGGATTGTTTCACATGGAACATGAGTAAACAATAATTTAACATGAATTAGCATGATTAAACCCACATTCCACTTGATATATCATGATTTCAGACATTACCCAATCCATTGATGCGCTATTAGAGCACACAATTCTTAATTATTACATTTCATGCATAAGTGTGCATCATGGATTGTATAACATGCATTAATTAAAAAAACATTTATTCCATGATAAAATAATGTGGAATTAATACATGATAATATATAATCAATAATTAAAACTTAATTTAGGTGAATACCCTTGATAATGAAATGGGTATGGTATTCACTACACAATGACTTTGGATTAGAAAATTGGGGTGCAATTTCGGCTGCATAACTGTGTGACATAAGAATGCATAAAAAATTTTGGTGAGAGGGAAATGGGTGTATCATAATTTGTAAATTAAATAAAAATTAATGTTTAAATATAGATACATGTACCAAAATATGTAATGTAATTTTTATTCATAATACAAAATAATTTCATGAATGTAAATGAGGTGAGAGAAATTCCTTACTGAATTTCTATTTTGTAACAGGTGTACATGTGAGGCATTAATGTGGGAGAAAGAGGTCTATCATTATTAAAACATAATGATGTCATTATAGGGGAGGGGAAAATCATACCCTGACATTTTTAATTTAAAATAAGAGGTAATAACAACAAAATGATACATGGACAAAAAAATGAGAGAAGAAGAAATTCCTAACTGGGAAGTGTGATCCCAAAGGATTGGGAGAGAATTTACAGAGACTTCATAGGATCATGGAGTGTATTGGGATGATTTTAGATTGATTATTTCATTGTAGATATGTTCTCCATGTGTTTTTAGTGATGAGAACTAGGATCTTGGGTGGTTTTATATTGAAAAAAGTGGGAATTGATTATTATTTTGGTTATGGGAACTACATATTAAACTAATCCAAACCACAAACCATCCCAATGGGTTTTACCTTATTTTTTTCCATATAGGAGTGGAAAATATTAATTAATATGTATAATTGATGAAATTATTTAAATATTGGTCTGTCATATGTGTAGGTGAGTCACACTCTCAAGAAAGTCTTTTTAAAAATAAAAGGTTTTATATGTTTTGGAGGTTATAATAAAGAATTTTTAATTAAATAAAATAACCAGAGGATCATATTATTTAAATTTTAAAACATATATTGTCCAAACAACCCATTTATATTATTTTATTACATCACTATTGGGTAATTATGATGTCTTAAAACAGATTGTATATTTAAATGGTATTTAATTTTTAGCCAAAAAATTTACTGTCTTACAAAATTATAAAAAATTCATCATTGGATTATTTCGACATCCAGATTCAAAAAATAGTATAAATTTTATCTATTTTAATTTATAAATAGGTTCATTTTTACTTTTAAAATAGAAACCTATATTTATAAAAAAATCAACGGTTTTGAGAAAAACGGCTTTCTAGCCTTAATAAAAATTACAATTGTATTCATAAAAATTATACAATTATTTATACTTAATAAAACATATTTTAATTATAATATTTTACTAAAATATTATTTAATTCAATAATCCATTAATTCATCAAAATAATTTTTTTAATTTAATATTAACTGAAAAATAATGTTTGTGCTTTAAAAACTATTTACATAGTAACAATTAAAAATTGAATGTATATTATTTATCTATTAAAAATAATGAACATAATCATAGTTCTAGGGTATTGTTATATAACCCCTTATAACACCTAAATATGACCTAAGATTAAGGTGTGTGGTAGTGAAAAATGCATGGGGTTACTTGGATAAAATTTCTTGGGTGGTAATCCCTATCTAGTTCCACTTCTCCTGTATGCAGTTCTGTATGAGCTTAACATGTTGAGGCTCGACTTTGTCTTAGTCATGAATGAAGGCCAGTGATGCCACCTAATTTTTGATTACCATTATATGGGATTCATACTGATAAATTAAACTAGATGTGTTCATCGCTTCCTTTGTCTTAGTAAATTGGATTTGCTAAATCCCTATATTTATACTTATTAATTGATCATTTTCCGATGACTATATTACCAATGGTTACAATTTTTAAAGTTATTTTGAAATAAAAAAATAGAAAACTATGGAATTTCATATTTTATATAAGAATTTTACATACTATTAAATTTAGTTATATCAATTATAATTTTCATTAATGAATTTTTTTGTCGTTAAAATTAAAACCAAGAGCAGACAAATGTCAATTTCACAAAATTTTTCAGAATATCACTTTTAAATAAAAAATAAAAAAGTATATAAAACCATTTCTCAGTATCATTTTGGCATTACCATTTTATTTCAGTATTCTATACACCCTACAATGCATGATTCATTTTGATAGTTCCATACTCATGTCTGGTCTCTTAACCAAATACCTTGTGTCCCACAAACAAACACCCCAAATCAATTCTATTGAACATTATACCCCTATTGAACACACCCCTTATTCTAGGGAACATAAAATATGTACTCACACATCCGATATATTCTGCAACCATAGAAATATAAAAATTAAAACCATTTAAATAAAACAGTTCTTTTACGGAAAATCATTAATCAAATCTAATAAATTAAACTATTTAATTTCAGTAAAACCATTAATTTATTGAAAATACATTAATGAAATCCGATTACAAAAAATCCAAAATAAACACAATTTTGAATATTCATTTTAAAAACAATAATCAAATCACTTCATTCAAGGAAACTATTTTTATATATTTCCACAATTAACCAAACCATCATTAATGATGGTATCAACAATTTCTAAAAAAACTCATTCACAAATGATATTAAATCTGAATGTATGACAATTAGTTTTACTAAGATGTCTCAAGATTAAATCATCCTACAATGAAGTTTTTTGCGAAAATAGAAAAAGGATGTAGAACACTCAGAAAACTAGGTAGGGATTCCACAAAACTACCTTAGATCTCTTCTCCTATCAACAAAGAGAATAAATATCAACACATTTGGCATAAAAAATCTTATATCTACCATTTACTAGAATAGATATTGGAAACTAAGATGAGAGGAGAAATATATCTATTTATATATAAGATAACGTGGCAAGAACAATGATTAATGATAAAATACCTCAAGAAGTGAGTTAATATATGCCAAAGAAAGGCTCCGGATCAATTCTAATTTTCTTGGGAGATATTCCCCTACCTTCAAAAGATTTGGATCTCAATTTAAGGCCACATAAGATGGAAAATAAATCCTAAAGAGAAAAAACATGTGATATAAAAAAAATTAGGTTCTCAATTAAACCCAGTTCATGGTTTAGATGCATGGTTAAACAAACATTGTGTTAGCTACTGCCTAGGCAGACCCTCACATAACATCCTCACAGTGACTACAAGACGGTGTGCACACCATGTCGTATCTAATATCCATCATCTACAACTCCTCATGGTTTCTCCTAGTATTATTCATGGTTTAGACATACTTTGTGCATCGTGTGCGCCTTCCCTTTATCCCAACAAATCTAGAAACAATTTCCATACTCTCCTAAACTTCACCCTTAAAAGTTTTATTCATTAAAATCATAAATTAAGGTTTACGTAATTGAAACGGGGGGGGGGGTTAAAGAATATAAATAATTAAAACAATGAATTAAATATAATATATATTCAATATATATTTATATATTATAATCCATAATATATAGAGATAAGATATTTAATGCACTGTTCATGAAGATGGTACATTGTATATATGCATGAACGATACATTCATTTATTTCCCATCATAATCGAGTAAAAACTATTTGATATATATGTATATTATATTTAAATTATAATATATTTTTCATATATATATCATAGTCTTATTAAAACCATTCTTTATACATTCCATGTATAGTGTGAATGAGTGACATCACTTTGGGTGTGGTTGTCCACAGTTCCATAAATGATGTTATCGTATTTACATATAACGGTAAGTATAAAGGTATATGTTTTAAAACAAGTAAGGGAAAATAAATATATTATATATATAATATATATTATATATAAATAGGTTTTTCATCATAATTCCCCACCATTAGACGTGATATAAGAAAAACAGATGACATAATTTTGTGACGATGATGATCTCTATACACATAAATGGTATGGTCATTAGCCTTTAGATGGTAGTGTGGGTAAGTGGAGGTTGAGCCCATATAAAAAAATATTACTATATTTGGGATAATATTGTTATTTCATATTCATGGAGTAAGGGGGACTAAATATGACTAGAATGAAATAAAACTAATTGTTTAGAGGAAGTAAGCTACTGCATATTTAGGGAACTCCTTTTGGTTTTCACCAAAGGAATTCCATTGAAGGATTTCTGCACATGTTGAGGATTATAGGGTGATCTGGAGGATTTTATGGTCTATTTGGATATATATTGGTCTATAAAATGTTTATTTCGAGGTATAAGGAATTGGGAGGTTTGATTGTATTTTGAGGAGGAGTGGCACTCTTGTAAATTTTAGAAAAGGGATTTTGAACCACGTTTTTACCAATTTAAGTGGATTAAATAATGGACCCAATTAGATAAAAGGGAGGATATGCCTGATATATTTCTTGAAAATGGATATCATAATCTTTTCTAGGTCATTTTTGCAATTATTTTTAAGGATTATTCCCTTTTTAATAAATTTTTTTCATTATTCCTTGTAGTTAATTTTTATCACATTCAAAAATAATTTTTTTTATAAGAAAACAATTATTACATTTTTAGAAATTAAAAAATATTTTGATAAACGATATGGAATTCATTTTTCCAAATTCCTATCATAGAAGTGATATAAATTAATTTAATATTAATTAGACTTATGGGACGACAATGCATGTATTTTTTAGGTAAAAATGATAAAATTATCACTATGTTTATATATCAAATTTCAACATGAAATTAATTTAAATGAATATTAATTAAAAATAATAATGATCTATGGATTGAGATATTGGAAATATTACCTTTTGTATGACCACAAAAGTAATAATAAATGTAATATAATTTATGGTGATAACCAATATTCAATTTTTTATAAGTTTAAGAATAGGGGGAATGTCGATTCTAATTTTAAAAGAAAAAAAACTGAAAAAATTAGAAGAATAATTAAGAGAAAGTATATAATAAATTTGATATAATGAACCAATATTTTCAAACATTTATATTTCATCTTAATAGATGAATATTAATTTCATTTAATAATGATCCATTAAATAATAATATACTTCAAGTGAATTTATAAAAATTGATAAATAAAAAATATTTAAATAAGTGAACTACATAACAAAGAAGATATCAATATAGAAAAACCATAAGTGTATAAGAACATGATAATAAAATTTAAATACTATAACCTACATGTCATGGTTCATAAAAATTATTCATGGAATAAATAATGGAGGTTCAAAAGTCCCGAATCCAATTTAAAATAAAATAAAATTTCTCACAGAAACATAACATTGGGATAATATGTATATTTTCTGAATAAAAAAAATATAGATAATCATATATCATGGCTAACTACAAAGAGGGTCATAACATGTTAGGATATTTTTAACCATAGAGGTACCTAATTTGTAATTTTTTATAACCTCATATGTACACTATTTTGGGTATTGGATAACATCAAATGTACTATATCACTAGTTTGGGATAACCTTTCATGTAAAATCATTTTTCCATTGGATTACCACACATGTACCCTTTTTATTCAGAGAATATTAATCATTTCTCAATGAATTAATAGGGTCTATAGGTCTTATCCATCACATATTAAAAATTATAAATATATGTTCTACAAGATCATTAAACAGTCACAATTCTATAACCAATGAAGAGAAATTTGTTTCATAAAAATTTCATCATAGAATAACACATGGAAATGAAATAGGTTTTATCAACATCATTCCATTATTAATCGAAATCAACTAAAAAATAAGGATGGTATCATTGGAAGATATACCAAAAAATGATTATATACCATGAAAATATTTATTCATGGATGATTAATAATCATGATTGATCGCCTCGAATAGTTCTTTATGAATATATGCCTTCTGTTTTGAAATCACGTATTTAAATTATAAAAATTTCAATAATATTAATTAAAAAAATTTCTTTTAAAAAAAAGAATGGAAATGTGTAATGGTTAAATAAATCCATTGGTTAGTCATATAAGTGAAAAATACCATCCCTACCATACTTGTTAAAAAATTTATCATTTTAATGATTTTAAAAATGACAAAAATTCATATTTTATAAATCTACAAGAATATTATGTAAAAACCATTTTTGTAAAAAACGAATACATTAGAATAAATTAATTCAAAAAATAATTCTATATTACAAAAATTATTATTGAAAAAAAATTTAAGAAAACTTTAACAAGGTAGAAAATGATTTTTTACCAAAGAGGGAAATAAATTTTGTGTTCATTAAAATAATTTTATTGATCACATAAGTACACAAATTAAATAAACTGAAAAGAAATTACATAACGTAACGAAATTATTAAAGATAATACAATTCATGATTTAATTCAATGATATAGAATAAAATTTAATCATAAAGAATATATATCATAAACAATCCTAAAAAATAATGAGATTATTATGTAGAACCCAAACCACATTGGTATAATTTGAATTATAAGACACAAGAATGAAAGAACCATAGAAAGTTATGTATATCACATTATATTCATAATAATAATAATAAACTACATAAATTGTATGTATATTCTCTAAAAATAAAATATTTTCTAAATATGGAATTTTTTTTATATAAATAGAAGAGAGACGAAATTCATATAACACTTCTAAAACTTTGGAAGTGTAATTACCAATAGAAAATAACATAATATGAAGTGATATATTTCTTGGAAGGAATACGATTAATATTATAAAATGTAAAATGTTCCTCATAAACCTAAAAATAGAGACAAGTAATTATTATTGAATATTTCTACAATAATAAAAGAGATTCTAGAAACTCCTTACCTCAAGTCTCTACTTACTTGATAGATTTATTAACCTCATCTTATTCGATAATCTACCATAGGATTTAATTGAAAAAAATTATTGTAGGTTTTCCTAATATTATTAATTCTATTATAATTTTTTTTAGGAATTAGAAAAGGTATTTGGGTATGGATTGACAAGATAAAAAAGATTTTTGTAGTGTGTAGAGTAAAGTAGAGGGGGTGCCCTTTTATAAGTGGTGAAGATGAAACGTAATGAAGATTTAAAATTGATAGTTATTAATTAAATTTACATATTTAAAAAGACTAAAAATTTCCTCATTATAAAATCATATAAGAGATAAGGTATATATATAGACAAAAAATAAAAACTAGAAGGATTTTAGGTCATTTTAACCCTTCACTTTTTAGTATAACCCCACGTAAGACTATTTTAAACTGAACTGTAGTAATTTATTTTTAATTTATATACTACTAATTATGAAAAAATTAATTAGAAAATGTGGTTTATCATTAATTGTGATTATTTAGAATATTGCATCCATTTTTCCATATTTAATTAAATTATTTGGATGTATTAAATTTAAAATTAAAACCAAAAGATGCAATACAAAAAATGTTTTCCAAAGATAATATTCTTATAAGTTCAAAAAAATATTATATCAAAAATGTACATCAGATTTGTTGTAATGAAGTAAATTTTTTAAATTATTACTTAATTTAACTAATTATACATTTAATCCATTTTAAAATAAATTATAACTTTATAAGTTATTTAAATTAAAATGTATCTTTAAATAAATAATAATATTATTCACAAATCGATTACAAATTATCATTTTCAAAAAAAATTCAATAAATCAGCATAAGTTAATTTTGAAATTAATGTTCCTAACCATAATTTTTCATCAAATAGATATCCCAAATTTCGAAAAAAAATATTTATTATTGGATTAGAAATAATTTATAATTTTTTTTGAAGAAAAATGTATTTTTAATGTATAAAAAGTCATTACTAAAAATTACGTAAACTATTATTAGTATGTATTTACTATAAGAAATTTTTTATATATATTTCTTACAAAATTATTCGTATCAAAACTACCATTTTTAATTGATATGTTCAAATGTACATGTATAAAAAATAACATTAATAGTATATTTTGGTTCATTAAAACTCGTTGCTGCATAAAACATAAGATATCCAAATTAAATCATCTTTAAATTGTTATGTCATAAAATATAATGGTTTTACATTATACCCCCTCAAAATGCATTTCAATATTGAATTTATTTAAATATAATACAAAAAATGAAGTTTACTTATTCCTCATCATATTCTTAGGTTCCAGCATAGATTCCCCATATTGGTTGTTTCTGTAAAAAACATTAATAATGTGAGTGGCCTTATTTCATATCACTTTCTATAAATGATCTATAATATCGCACCTTTTTTGCACATAAGAGTGATCAAGATACAATTTTATGAACATCGATTTTAAAAAATTGAATGTCTCATATATGGACTTCCCCTTGAGGGATACATGAAACATGTCTTAGATTTGAGAGAGGACTAGTAGAAGTGCCATTTGAAAAGAAATTATCCCTACTAAAGTAGAAACGATGAATTGGGATATATACCAGGGCCTAAAAATTATTTTAATCCTAAATCTCATAACCTTATTCAATGTATAAATTATATGGATAAACATCTCACCAAATTCAAACACCAATCCCTACCAACATGTGTCATCATAATATTTTGTTGACACCTGGCTACCTTGACAAACTATTAAATGTACATGACATTCTATTTCATTTACTCATCCATCGTATGTTGGAATAGATTTATTTCTCTATCTTTAAACATGAACATTGGATTTACTAACTACTTGCAATATTGGTGTTTATAAGGACCCATATTAATGCTTTAATGAGTGATATTTTGGTATAAAATATCAACCTATGATTTTTTTTAACAAACACCTTTGAAATAAACAGAAAAGACCTCATAATATCATATAGGGTTTTCATTTTTTAAATTGACATTTCATATACCTAAGTATGATATGTATTTATAAAACTAAAATCAATTTATTTGTTCTACTGGAAACTTCACAAGAATTCCTAGGTAATGCACAGATCCCAGAAAAATATAACAGAATGGGGAACTCCATGAAAATTTACTGCATAATTAATTTATATCATAGAGAAATTCTCCAGAGATAAATATTATTTGATATTACGTTATTATACATAAATTTGACGTATATAAAATACATCGCAAATAACATATTTTACATTAGATGTTTTGGGGATTCTGATGACAATGTCCACATTGATGTTTTTCTATATTCATTATAGAATAGGTAATAGTTGTAACATCCCCATAGTCATATTCATCTCACACATTGCTCAATTACATACATATAAGTTAGATACATAATTTAAGATAAATTTATTCATACATTTCAAATAAATATAATATCTCAAAAATATCTACATATTTTTACTTTGTGGTTGAATAATAAAAGAAGAAATATAATATTCTTTAAAGAGATCCATCTTAAAATAATTTATACATTGAACATGTAATCTATTTAGAATTAAAAATAATTAATTAGTTCCAAAAAACGTAAAATATAAATATTTAACACATTTTATGTAAATATAAACATAAATATTGTATGATCAATTTTTATCACACCTTTCTCTATAAAGAAAAATCCTCTATATCAGTAATGAAATAATTTTAATAGTTAACTACAAATCATATGTTGGGTAATTTTTCTCATAAAAAATGATTATCATGATGAATAATATATCATCATAACATTATGAAGGAAAGAAACAGATCATACTATTCTAAGATGCATACCCATTGAATACAGACCCATATCCACTAAAATGTAATATAAGAAAACATGAACTGGATAACAATATCATTAGTTCCATGAAATATTCATTACTGTTAGTTCTCCAGTGAAACATATGTTTAATCAATTTTAACGTGGTTTTTGGACTAGATAGTTGTGAAAAATTCACCAAAAATTTCAAAATACCTTCCATACAAATAAAACATTATATTATAATCAAAATGGTTTTTCTCATTAAAGATTCAATAACTTTTTTATTTAATATATCTATAGATATGACATATTCAGATTCCATAATACCCAAAAATTAATCCATGTTTGTCAAAGATTCACAGTGGTTGAAATTTTTATATGGTCTATCCTTCATTGACGTCATCTACACTTTTCTCATGTAGTCTTCATTCTCTTCCAAGAATCAGGAATATAAAAAAATGTTTTCTATATACAAAGAACCCAATATGATCAAATAAATATCTAGAGACTCTAGTAATACAATCCTTGATGATAGTTTTGTAGTTATATAGATGAAATAGAATTACTATATATTCATAGTGTCCCTACATTTTGTTGAACGCAGTATTGGGAATATCCTCACTCCTGAACCTTAATTAATGATATCCCGAATTAATTTCAATCATGGAAACATATTGGTATGCATATAGATTATATAATAATTCATGACAACCTGGTAGATTATTATTTTTATTGATTTTTATATTCCATAGTTCATGATAATATATACCAAATTTCATTGACCCCTCATTATTCATAATTAAAAGATCAGGTTCACCACTCGGTGACTGACTTGGCCAAATGAAAACCATTTCAATATTATAAGTATGTTTATTAATTTATTCCAAAAACTGAATTTGTGTCATTATATATATATATATTATTTGAAAAAAAATATATATCCTTTTATGAGTTATATTTAGAACCAATCTTCATTATTTTGTCTATTTATATGAAAATATTCATGAAAGGGAACAACAAAATCCTCTGATTTATTTTTATCATTGATGTTCAGTTTCACTCCATCCATCTAAGATATAAAAACCATTTATAATATAAATATATACTTCTATAATGGATTTGATATCCCTCAAAAGTTTATAGTTATCAACGAACTGATTTAATATAAGAGGATCTTTTGAAATATCTAATGTGACTTCCCATACTTAGCAATTGATTCTAGAATTATATAGAGATATCCAATACATGCTTAAAATAAATAAAATTCATCCATAGGGAGAATAAAAATATTTTCATGAATACAATTCAAAAAAAAAATAATTATATAATAATTATATACATTATATGAATTTATCATAACATTATGGGTTTCAGTTATAATTCTATATCTAACTATTGGGACCAGTATTTTCAATATTAGTTTATTTTAATGATATAAAATATTTCATACAACTATGATCAACTATGATAATTCAATATTTGAGCATTTCTATTTCAACAGTATTATTCTTATTTTGTTCCTTTAAAAATACCTAAATGTTCATCATGACAATCCTAAATATTTTAATAGTGTGATAAATCATCTATTGAATATATAAATCATGAAACCATCTTCAAAATTTGTGTCCCCTTATGTTTAACCTAGATAATATATGAAAATCATTTATTAAACTTCTTTATGAAAAAATTTCAATGAATTAGTGGGTTAGAAAAATATATCCCTCATTTGTGTCACACCTGGTTTGCGGGAAGGCCCCTTTTTGTACCCTAGGTGGCATTATAGTCATTCCTAATGCTCCATTTATAGAGTCATTAACAAGAGGTAAAATTTTTATAGAATCTAATCCAAATATATTATTCAGATATTAATTAAATTTAGTAGAATACCACACTCCATTCATTATAATAAAACATAACATTATTTTTGATTGTCCTAATGGGTCTCACATAACTGTTCTAATCATATTTTCCCATGGTTATCTAAATATTTCTATAATAAAAAATATAGAATCCCATGATTTTCATAAATATATTTGATATGTTAATATAATAATATTCATTACATTATGTAATGAACAAAAAATTAATCATATTGTTCTATTGACTTTTGGAAAATTGGTTATATAAATAGCTTGTACATAAGTGATCCCCATGATCTTTGAAAGAACCAGGTTCATCCCATGTGTTATAGATATTTACGTTATAGTTTTTAGATAAGAAAATAGAGGAATAATAGATCAAAGGATGGATATAGGCCTGTTACATGATGTGACTGGGAGTTACATGCTGCGTATTTACAGGGACACACCATGTAATTATGGTTACATGATCTATAATCCCAATACATGACCATGTAAAGACCTGGACCATATTTTTATGGACAAAAATTTATTTTCATGTACACACCGTGTACTTTTCGTTATTTTAAATCGGGCAGTAGCCTCCTGTTTCATAAAAATGATAGAGGGTTCATCTTGTTCGATGAATAGCTATACTAAGAGGTCATTATTCCTCCCTTTTGTCTGTCCAAAAACTCTATTTATTTTTCCATCATTTTCATCGGATTCCACTCAGTGATTTATCAATTTCTATCGAGCGTTTATTCTTAATTTCTTCATTAGACCTAGTTATTGATGGTTGATCATTTATACCCGTATTATAGATCTACCCCGTTCTAAGTCAAATCAAAGCCCGAAACATGAAAAGTATATTCATATGAGTATGAGGTATGTGTTTTTTTTCATTTGTTGATTTTCGAGATTATTTTATATGTTGGAGTGTTGCACACCGACATTTAATGTGTCACATGATTGAATAATGAACCATGTTGTTTCCTATTGATGATTATGCAATTAATTTTAATATTTGAAATAATGTTTAGGGTTGTGAACCATGTATTAAGGCCACCCAATGGGTTCATTTCCCTCAGATGGTATTTTGGTAAAGAATTACTAGGTGGCATGACTTGAATTCTGATTCATGATTTTCTAAAATGAACTTCTTACGTGATATGAATTCTCCACGTGAGATTACTAAATGCATAATCAATGTAGTAGTTTAATTTTCATGTGATATTTTTTATATGAACTATTCCCACCTGAGTCGTTTAAATGATAATCCATGTGATATTTTAATTCACATGTGTTTTTTATATGGAATTAAATTATATGACAATGCGGGGAAATTAACAATGGGCGGTCTGTTGTACCAGTTAAATGACAAGGTCAGGCTCATTTGACAAATTTTACCTTAGGTTTACCTTGAGTGATTGAGGGTCGTTGTTATAAGACCATGGATGATATCTAGAGGTAATTATTGAAGGGTTTTGAGTGATCCATGATTGGATGGTTGGGATCATTGGGTATTATTTAGAATAATGTGTGAAGGTATGATCCATTAAGGGATAACAAGGATGGAATATATTAGAAAATGATTATATTATGTTTATTTGTCGAGTTTCAGTTACTTATACCAGGGGAAATCGGGCCTAGGTTGGAAATTGATTCATTTATATAATTCAAGGAACGTGAATAATAAAATGTATGGATTATGGTCATCTTCTAATCCAAATCACAAGATTCAATTTGTTCTTTACTTATATGGTTAATAAAATTTCTCTGTCATCTATTTTTCTTGCTTTTGAGTACCCACTATTTAATGCCCTAACTATTTTACAATGCCTATAATATATATCGTGATAGATTGGCATTGACCATGGATGGTTGTATACTAGGACTCACCCCCATTTTGGTCCATCCTTTTTAGCCCACACTCATTATGTGATTGTTGTGGTTGATCAGGGAATGTGCCCTGCTATAGGTACATGATTTTCTTTTTAAGAGGATAGAATCAGTCCTAGAAGAGGAATTTGATTCTTTATAGAATCATTTTTTCATTTAGTCTAATCGAACACCTATTTTGGATTAAGAAAGTGCACCTTTTGGTTTTTTTCTTAGAACATATAACTTTGAATCATCATTTGTGTAGAATAATTCTCGGTTATTTATCAAATACTTCTTTGATTGTTTATTTGTATTTAATGGTAGTATTTATTCCTCTACTGAATCATTATTGTATATGTTGTTTTATACTCAGCCAATGAGGATTTATTCTCCCTAAATACACTCATAGCGCTTCGATTCTAGTCGGATGCATTTGGAATTTGGGGAGATGAACTTGAGGCCATGTGGCCAACCAAGTACAGGGCACCGGTTGAGAGGAATCCAAATCCAGGACATTATAAAATTGTATCAATGGGGTTTATTTTATATTTCTCCTTTCTGATTATATACATTATGTAGGGAATGGATTAAACTAGAGTTTGGTAATAAATTTTTCTTAGGAGTAGCTACATCACGTATATGGAAAATACTAATTGCCTCGAATTGACTTGTGACTTTTGGACATGTAGTTTTTACGGTTGATTTGATTCCACCGTGTCTGTGATGCACTTGTATTGTGATTTTATTATTTATATAATTGTGGTTCTATTTTATCGGAATCCGATGATATGAGTGTATTCCATCTCATGCATCACATAAGAACATTTTAGAAATGACATGCCATCAATATTTCACATTCCGTGTAGAGGGAATTTGTTATTTCATGTTGTTGTGATATATTTTGTGATAGATATTCATGTTGTTGTAATAGATATTGTGATTGATATGCCTACTATTGTGATAGGTGTATTGGTACGTGTTATGGTTGAAATTGGATAGATGAACAACATTCATCCATGAGGTGTATGGACCCTCTTGAATTGGAATTTTGTGGATCATGTTTCATCCATATGTTGAATTGTGTAATAATGTTCTATATTTGGATTTCAAGAATTGATTCATTGGGATTATAGGCCCCCAAAGATTATAATATGGAATACCATTGGTTTACGTTTCAAAAATAGGTGTTCCGGGGATGTTTTATAGGTTTACTGTAATAAAACACAGATAACACGACATGTGATGCAATTAACACACACCTTGTGATATTCTATTTTGGATGAAAAAATAATTATGTACATGCTATGTACTATGAGTCCACTCCATGTTGTAGATAATTGGGTGTCCATTCATGTGAGAAATAACATAGAATAATAGTCTTGGAAAAGTACACACCCCTATACATTTGTTATACAACATGTAGTTTTACACAGGCATACCCCATGTGACTATAGCCATGTATACGTACATGGCCAGGAGGGGAGTCTTGTGTACATGTTGTGTATCTTACTTGCACACCATGTACATAGGGTGGTTACACGCCCATGACAATGGAGGTGAATGCCCATGTGAGTGGCTAAGGGAAAGCACCGTTTATGGTGTCTAAACACTGTGTATTCCTACTTTGGTACACTTTGAGTGTCTTTTCTTGTTTCATTCCCTATTGTTAGTTTTGGGCCAGTGTGTTTTCCTTTCAGAGTTGTTTTCTGCATAAATCATGATAGTGAAACCCATGGAACATTTTGAGCTCTCCTAATGTGTGTTATTAGGATTTTATATAAACGAAGAGGTTCTTCCTCCAGTTACCTATTCATGCAGTTACCTAAGAGAAAGATTTGGTGTGGATGAATGGTTGGGTGTTCGGAACAACCTAGTGAGACCTTTGATCTGATATGAGATGTGAGCCATCTCTCATAACCTATGCTTTTGAAGATATTTCCCATGTGAGACGTGCCCTTCAGGCCGATGTGGCCATGTGACCTATTGATTTTAAGGATAAATGGAGTAATTTCTTCTCTTATATACTAATATAGTGCGTAACATATATGATATCTCTTATATGTAGTATTTTTGATGATTCCATTTAGGATACCTCTATTTCTTTTTTAGCTAAGGATCCCATTTAGTATGCCTTTACTCGTGTTTATGTAAAAGATCCCATGTATGATGCCTCTCAGAGTTGAACATGACCAAACCCAACCTACGTAGTAGGATTTTGGTAGTATCCCTCATGGTTTAAAATATATACCCAAAAAATGGGGATGATATAAGGGTAAGAGTTTATAGGAAGGTTATGTCCTATCATGTTTCGATATAGGCAATTTAGAGCAGTGAAATTTGTTGTATCTTGACCCACAATGTGGGAAATAGCATTGAGGAATGCTTGGTTCAAGAGGTTAGACATGACTTGGGAATGGTGTGATTCTTAAGAGGTCATGCAAACCTCTATTTTCTAAAATTATTGGTGACCTAGTTTTTCATCTTCTATGTAAATAGTTGTATTGATGATGATATTGTGTGAAAGTTCCTGCAAGATCCATCTTGTACAAGGATTAATAATGTAGAAAACTGATGAATTGTCTCCATAATGTTCCATTTTCTCATGTAAACATGGGGTAGTACTTATGGACATACACGATACCCATCACGTTTTAAATTATAGAATGATCCATTGAGTTTGGTTAAATCATTGAGCATTGAGGCATGATTTATGTTCTCGAGTAATCTCCAGATTAAAGTAACTTGAGTATTAAAAAACCAAATACATCCCACTACATTAGAGGACTTTTGGGGAAACATTGGTTTTGACAGGCTGTTCAGTTTAATTTCAGATTTTATGCCACATGATATGAAATGGTTATCATTTTTCATGGAATGACACTCGTGTGATTATTTCAGTTCTAAACGAGCACGTTGAGAGTGGCTACTCCATTTTCTCAATGACTAAGACACTCCTAGGTGGGAAGTGTCATGTCTATTCTATTTATATTTTTCTACCAGATATAAGTATAATAATAAAGGGCCATTTGGAAATTTTCAATTTTAATAGAATTTCTTTGATGCTGGCGAGTCATGTTTCAAGTTGGTGTTGGCTTGACAACAAGATGTTGGTGAATTTTGGCAATGGGTACATCCCTTGTGAGTCACCAATGATCATAGATGGTCCATGATGGTTATACATGACATATCATAGAATTAATTTGGATAAGGTCATTATGGTTGTTTAAATTAAGATGCATTGACATGAAAATCAAAGTTTCTTTTATGAGGTTGACCAGTAGAGTTCCCACTATCCTTTTCTAGTAATCCTTGAAATCATCTTAGGGTGCTCATTCTGAAGATATGAGCATGCCCCTATATTGACATCATCCTAGATGCACTAAGAGAATGGAGGTTATGAATCACACTACACATATGAGATATTGGTCTAGTTCATGATCACTTTTTTTGTGATAATGTGTGGCTTTAAATGATGATTGTTTAATATTGAGTGATATTTGGGTTCCCCTGTTGGAAATCCATGAAAAACCTCTAGATTCCTTCCAATTTCCACGACATGACTGCAAGAAAGATGTCACTTTAGGTTCAGTGGGTTTTCATATGTGGTCTTTTGACTTTGGACCAAAGTATCACTTAAGACTTAGATTATTGACCACCTTGGTAAGTTCCACAGACACTGTGTTGATTAATCCGAGGTTATATTAGGATTATAGTCCAGATTAGATGTGAATATTTAAAAAGGGTAATGATCCCAGTAGGATGGATCAAGATTATGATTTTTCTCATGTTGTGGATGACCATCAAAAATGATCTTTGTATGGTTTGAAAAGGGAACTTCATTGAGATATAGGTATGGGATTCAATGAATGGGTTCTTTGTGGAAACATGATTCCCTGGAAGAAGGCATTATTTTTCTATTACAGTACATAAGCCTCCTATGTTGGGTGTTTCTGAGATATGTTATCTAATGATGGTTTGAATCATTATTCTACTTATTGCTCATTTTTTTTTATTGTGAGGCAGTTTTACCCCTTCACCAGTTGAAGGTGGATGTAATATAACAACATTCATTATTTGTCGAACGATATTTACCTGATTGGTTTTTATGACATTGATTGGGGTCTGGTCATTATTTTATTTGAGGCCATGACAATCCCCCATTTGTGTTTGGGTTCACCCAGTTAATGTAAAACATTCAATTGCATCACTGGAATTCTTGGTGGTGTTCTTGATAGGTTTTACGATAGAGGAGGTTTCATTGTAATGATTTCTTCTGACTTCTTCATGAAAAAATCATTAAGGTCTTACAGTTCCTACTATACAAGGGAACATTCAGAGATGATGTGTTTGTGAGGTTTTAAATCCATGATATTGAATGATTGCATGGGTTCCATTATTATATCATTTTAGATAAGGACACCCATTTTACATCTAGTTTAAAGAATTTTATATAGGGGGAATTGGTTACATAGGTAATAATGATCACAATATACAATTCCTGTATAGATAGCCAGCTAGAGTGCACGATTCAGGTACTGTAGGACATGATTCAGGTATGCATCCTAGATTTTGGAGTTTTTTTGGAGAAACACATACCTCTTGTTGAGTTTTCCTTCAAAAATTGCTTCCATGATACTATTCAGATGGTTCCATAAGTGGCTTTGTAAAGAATTCCATTTTGACCACCCCTGTGTTTGCTAGATGCTAGAGATATAGCTGTGTTGGGACCTAGTTTGGTACAGGAGACCACTGAACTTGTTCTTGTGATTCAGAAGCGAATGAATGGAACACAAACTCATTAAAAATAATTTCTCAGTTTTCATACATGACCTTTAGATATTGAGTTCATAGATCGAGTGTCCTTTTGTGTTTCCCCGAAGATGGGACACAAAAGGATCAGGAGAAATGGTAATCTTTCATCGAGATATATTGGGTTGTTTGAGATGTTGGAAAGGGTCTTATAGTTGCGTATCGATTGTGGTTACTCCATAGGTGTCAGGAGATGTATGAATTCATCCACATTTTTGAGGTTACATTAATTTTCCAACCCTTATCATGTTTTTAGTATGAATAAGTTGATTTCCATGTGGATTCATCCTTTTTCGAGCATCCTATAAGAATATTGGGTAGTAGCCTGAAGGTTCTGCATGGTTGGTTAGTTCCTTTTCTTGGTGTGTTATGGCAGCATGGGTGAGTGAATAAAAAAAACTAGTAGAGGGAGGCTTACATATGATCACAATGGATGGTGTTATTCTAATTTGTTTCTTGACTACCCATGGAAGGGAAATTCACGACGAATTCCATTATGGGGGGATGGTTGTAAGAACTTTGTTCATCCCTTGAGATATATTTCATCTTTTTAATTTTTTACAAAATTAAATAGATTAAAAAGTGATCAATGGAAATCTACAGGCCTATTACATTTCATGACTTGGAGATACATGCTATTTATTTCCATATACATGCCATGTAATTTGGGTTACATGCAAAATAATACAAGTACACGTCCATGTAATTACCTTGCTAGGATTTGTACAAACACAAATTGTATTTCGAATTACATACCATGTAGTTTATAAAATATTGTTTAATACGGTCATAGCCACTTGTTCTATCAGAAGAATAGAGGGATCGCCCCATTCGATGTACAACTGTACTGAGAAGTTGTTTTTCCTCCCAATTGTCTGTCCTTAATACATTTCGATCATCATCGGCTACATTTGAATCCCTTTATTGAGTTATTGATTCCTCATCATCCTTTCTTATGGATTTATTTTATCTATATACTAATAGAATATTGATCATTTATACTCATATTTTAGATCTACAATATTATAGGTTGAATCATAATTTGACACTAGACGAGGAGAGAAATAAGGGAATGAGGTATGTGGTCTTCTTCGTTTCATTGATTGTAATGTTGATTATATATGATAGAGTTTCACGCACCCACTATTAGGGTGTATATAGATTTAATAATGAACCCTTCTATTTTTTATGGATTATTATGTAATTAATTAGTTTATTTAAAATCATGTTTGGGTTTTGAGCCTTGATTTAGGGCCATCCCATTTAGATTTTTCCCTCAGATGGCCATTTGGACAAGAATTACCATGATTCCGGACTTGAATTTACATTATTGGGATTTTAAAATAAACTAATTATGTGATATGTACTCCCCATATGAGATAAATAAATTATTAATCAAACAAGTGAGTTAATTTTCATGTGATACTTGTTATGTGAATTATGCCCCCATAAGTTGTTTAAATGATCAGTCATTGGATATATTAATTAACATATGTTTATTTTGATATGGAATTGAATTATATTAAAAAGGGTTAATTCTCATTGGAAAACCACAATATTAGTTAAAGGATAAGGTTAGGGTTGTGGGAATAATTTCACTGTATTTAATCCTTTAGTGAATGAGGATCTTGGTTAAATGACCATGAATGATCCCAAGAGCTATTTATTTAAGGTCCATGATCATGCCATTATTGGATTGATGGGCTCATTTAGGATTGTTTAAAACGTTGAGAAACCATAGGATCCATTAGTGGATATGAAGGCCAGGACCTATTGGAAAATTATTAAATGATATTTATGTTACTTGTTGACTATTACTTTTAAGGGGGTCGTTGGGCGTAGGTCGGACCCTAATAATTTTTAATATTTCATGTAATGTTAAAAATGAATTGGATGACTTATGACATGTCTTCTAAGAGAAATCTCACGATTGGATTCCATTTCCAATTATACTTGTTTATATTGTCTGGTTAGACATTTTTTTCTTTCTTTTGAGTACCCATTGTTTACTGATTTCACTATTATACACTACCAATTATATATATCCCCTGACAGATTGACATATACCATGGTTTGTTGCCTACTGTTATTTAGCCTCCCACCATTTTTGGGTCGTTCTTTTGGGCCAAAGAAGATAATATGATTGCAGGTGCTGATCATGGATAGCTCTCTACTACCAGTACTTGTTGTGTGGCTTAAGAGCATGAGAGCTTGGGACCGAGCTGATCCTTCTGATGATTCATAAATTCCTTTGTTAATTTTTTCATTTTATAAGATATGTTGTGGATTATTATAGTGTACCTATTTTTTAATTTTTCGTAGACCATAGAATACTCCATCATCTTTTGTATAGAATTATTCTTGGTTATTGATCATATAAATCTTCGACTGATTATTTCTATTGAATTGAATTATTGATTCATATAGTGTATAATTATTTAATCTCCTATGTTATACTCTAATAATGAGGGTATAGTATACCAATGATCAATCCTAGGACCTCACTACTAATCTGCAACCTCAGGTGTTTGGGGAGATGCATTTGAGTCCATGTGGCCAATCGGGTATGGGGAACCAGTTGAGTGGCACCCGAATCTGTGAAATTACAATCTATTAATATTTTATTAAATACATGAAATCTAATTTTTTATGTCATAATAAATATAATTCATCATAACTCATGTAATGTAAAAAAATGAAAGGGTAAACTCATATCCTCATTATGACTAATCATGGGATATATTAATATAACCTGCAGATGAGGGTATGAAAACATGAGAATTACATTTGAAAACCATACCATATATACCATAGATCATAAAATTTGATTCATAACATAAATCATGGTAGTCCATTACTCATGAATCCTTATAGAATCAATGATAGTGATCCATGAGGACATATCACTGTCTTGGAATATTGATTTTTGGCATACACATAAGCATAAAACAACTTATTTCAAGGATATCAGCCAAAAACTCATAACAATATAAACATTGGATAAAAAACCATGTACATTATTTAGTATTGGGATAAACTCTCATATACCCTCTTTTTTTATTGGGATAACTATTCATGTTCCCTTTTATCACACATAGAATTAATAATCACCCTTTGCATTTGATGGAGATATAAATCCCACCATTTTATTAATGAATATCATAAAAATTTGTTTCACATTATTATAAAATAATCATCATAATTTTTACTATTCATAAGAGTTTGAAATATATCTTTTTCTTTTGAATATATGATCTTGAGGAATATTAAACGGATGTAGTACCTCTATATGTTTGATTCTTACTTGGTATTATCAATAGGAAATAGGAATTCTATAGTGGATTAATTTACTCAGAAATTATACAATGAAGTATTATAAAAATCTCATGAAAATGTTAATTAATGTGATTTATTACTGATATATATTCACCATATGCTGGATAGAGTGACCATATATTTTTTTATAGTCAATGCAATTGAAAAATAAAATTAAATATTTAAAAGAATATCATACATTATATCCTCATTGTGTCACCATTAGGTAAAACCGAAGTACTATTGAGACTTATAAGAACATGGAATAAGATGTTCAATATTTTTAATTCATTACGAATAAAATTTTAGTTCCTATGAATTCTATGTGAAAAATTTATTAAGCATATTATAATTTGAAATTAGCTATTCGGCTAGGTGTTAAAAATATTTAAAAGACAATAATAGAATTTTTTTGGTTTTATGATATAAAATGAATGATTGAATACTATGTGAGTAAATACATAACATTTCAGTAGGGTAATGGTGAATATCAATGGCTACCTTGTATATTATAATATATTCCCTTCCTATATAGAAGTTATAGAAAACTATGATGGATTTTTTCATAGGCCTAAAAAAATGTTTGGGAAAATGATTCTATATGGGTAGTATGGGATCAAATTACCATGTGGGAAAAGTGTATCCCTATTAGAGAATCTAAAAATGTTAGGGAATTTTTAAAATTATATATCAAATAATTGTTCATATTAATAAGAGTTCTTTCTTCATATGCATTTGACTGAGATCTTCATTTTACTTCTTGAATATGGAGATGATTACAACATGTTCTTATATGTTAGTTGATTATGATCACAATATATCATCCATGTACAAATTTATAGTAATAGTAAACTATTAATACATTTGATGATATGATTTTATTGTGGGTCATGGTATTTGGTGTCTTATGGGAGGATCAGGTTTCTTTAGTTGAATTCTCCTATAATAATATTTATCAAGTGACAAATATAGTGAAAGCATTTGAGGAATCGTGTGGACATACTTGATGTTCTATTCTTTGTTGAGGGGAAATAATATAGAAATATCTTTTTTTTCTGAGTCTTATATATATGAGACTACAAGGAATAACCAAATTATACAAATACAGATGAATATGACACATAAAAAATAAAAGTATTGTGCATATAATCATCATTGAAAATTATTTTTTTGATAGTAGTGAGCATTTTTTCTATAATATATTCTAAAAACATGGTTATAAACACATGAATAAATAAAATAAGTTATAAGAAAAGGACATAAGAACATTATTAGTTATATAATGTATTGGAACTATATCATTATAGTAAACATTACATTAATGATTTAGTGTTGTTCCTAATTTATTCCATGTTTCACAACTGAGGAAGTATCATCTGAATACACAACATGTGATCAATGGTAATAATTATATTCTTGAGATGGATGATAAATTTATCCCAGAAAAGGTATAGTCTTTGGAAATATTAGAAGATACACTTTAAGGGAGATCAATTTCATTCTTGTTAGTATTATGGTTTCATGATTTGGCTCAATAGGTTTCTTCAAAACAAGAAATCATTATATAGAAGCCGTGATCTACATTATACATAGGATAAATTGATTTCCATATTTCTAAAGAATGAAACCAAATTGTTTTGAGAACTTATAAACTAATGTTTTTAGTATGCCAGTGTTTTTTAAATTTAATTTGTGTTTAGAGTGGATGTGTTAATTTAATAGTCACTATCTGAAGGATTAAAATTTGATAACCAAAAATCAAGATAAAAGAGAATATATAGGGAACAATAACATTATGAATGTCAGTTTCATGTCAATAATTATATGTGATAGAGGATGTAAATTTATTTCATATCTTTAATGGTTTTTTATTTTGTGTTCCTACCATGAAATAAATTAAAAAAGGGGGTTTCTTGGGTATATAAAACCATGATGATGTGAATATTAATTTCATTGGCCTTGGGATAAAATCATGATGTTAATTCATAATTCAAAATGTTAATTTTATAGGCCATGTGATTTTTGATGTGGCAATTATTTTTTATAAAATTTTTATTTATCACTCTATAAATACAGTCTAATGCATGGTGATTAACAAAAAACATTGATATCAAATATCCCATGGTAATAAAAGTTTAAGAGATCGTTTGTGGAATTCAAATTTTAGGGGTTTTTCATCATTATTATTTCTGATATATTTGGGTTGTACTAATGAATACTATGAAATAATGTGTGATACCCATATATATGGGCTTAAATATGTGTTAATGATATATTATTAACATTTGATAGAGGAACTAGAGAAATATATTGAACCATTGTGTAGTTTAAGATACTATTTGAAATCATAATCGAGGAAGGTGGAATATTTCCCAATCAACTATTCTTAAACATATTAGTTGAATATTGAAATTTTTATTGGGGTATGATTTGAAATATCATGAGTTGTTTATGTTGAAATACATTTTTGATTTCATTTTATAATCGGTAGTTCAGACTGATTTGAATTAGTTGTTTAAATTAAGTTATTTTTAAAGAATTTCATTTATATATATATGATTTTTATGGAACAAATTTAATATTTATGATGGTATTGGAATATATGGTGATGTGTGTTCATATTTCATTTTACAAGGAATTGATGAAATAGACATAGTGCTCATAACTAACTATATTGTCATAAGGGGTAATCACATAGTGATGACATTGTGAAAGAAGGGTTTCGACTCATGAGTGTTGGGATTTTCTTTATAATGCATTCATGAGTGACTGTGGAACATGTAATGTGTATTCCTACAAGAAACTGAAAGACCAATATATATAATTTTTTTATTTAATATCCATTAGTTAAATAATTGTCTTTGAAAATAGGTTCTGTTATTCTCATATCCACTTTCATATATGACGTGATAAAATTTTCATGTCCTAGTGAAGTGTGAAGGGATGTTTTTGAAAAAATCCTACTGAGTGTTAGTATCACCCCTGAATTTCGTACGTGAATTTTATTAGAAATTTCTCCTCCTATGATATAGGGAATGATAATTTTTCATACATATCTAATGGTGATCCTTGATGTATTGGGCTTGTAATGGATGCAAGATTTAGTAAGGGTTAACATCTTATCCAGCGATGGTTATACATAGTTAGAATGATATTATATATGAATTATTTATATTTCCCAATTATTTTATTACTCTAATATATTTTATGTACTAGTTTTTCAAGGAGTTATGTGGTTTATAATCATTCATAATTTATTTTGACATTGGTGTTGTAAAAATCATTATAGGTTGTACGGTTTATTAAATAAAATTTTCCCATGTGGTCCCCTAAATCCTTTGGAATTTATTTCAAGGATTTAGTTTCTTTGTGATGTCATATAAGGTCAGTATTATTTTACCTCTTCAAAAGATAATTAGACGGGGCAGGTTGTTATAAATATTATATAACCAAGTTAATAAATTTTGTTCATATATCAGCCATCATACGATATCATGCTTATAAAATATTTATAAGGTCCAATATAATTATACATACCAAGACTAAAATTTATATTACAAAAAAAATTAACATATCCCCAAATAAATTCTTATGAATTTCCTTAAACATGTCTATTTTAATGTTTTCAATAAAAAACACCCAAGAATTATATGTCCACTTTATAAAATCATAACTATATGTTTCACGTGCGATTTTCATACCTAATACATCATTTTTTAAAATATTATCCAAATTTATGATTTACTATATGATTACTTGATATTATGATTAAATATTCTCAAATGTATCACACGAATTCCCCAATCAATGGTTTACAAAATACTACATAAATAAACCACGTATTGATGAAAATTGTTTATATTATATCATCTAAACATTCATTTCCCTAAATATGATCACAAAAAATATTAATAATAATGAATAAGGTCGGGATTAACTCTTAATTAAAATAAATTTTAACATCCCATGTAAATAAATAATATTACGTTCTAATGTTTATTAATATTTGTGAATATAATATTATTATTACTTTAGGGGAACACTATGCTCAATGGTGTACCCATTACACGACAACGAGTTCCTTTGAAACCTTACATTGCACTCTCATAATAAAATAATATTATTTTAAATGGTAGTTAACGCCTAGCCATTGTAATGGCGGGAAAGAACAGAACTAACTACAAAATGATTATATATGTTTGTCAAATATTTTTATTTTTATCCAATAAATGTTAGAGGCGTAAAATGCAAATGGATCCAAATTTAAGCATAAATCTTCTAATATTCTTTAAATGGTCGATTAACTGCCTTTTGATGAAGAACCCTTTTTAAATATACTATTGACAATTTTATATGTTTTATTTGACAAAATAAAATCCTTCTTTAGAATCTAGACATCAAAATTTACTTTGTGTAAATTTTTGATATTTTTCCGATAAGGAACATTTTTAGTGAAAAAATGTTTCATTTAAATTCAAAACATCCTTTTAATCTGATTTATTTATATTGATAAATTATATTTTTAATTGAGATTAAAGTGTATATATAATATATTTTTACCATTTAATCCAATGGTGGTCATTGGAATTAATTTCACTTTGAAATTGAACTTAAATTAGTGTCAATATTTAAATAGATATTGTTTTTAAAAACATGCTATTTGTTTTGACAGCAAGAATTAATTATTAAATTAATCAATGAAAATTATATGATTTTAATTTTGTAAAATAGGCATAATTTGTGAATTTGGAGTATCCAATATAGCTTTGGGTGAATTTTTGGTATTTTTCTGAAAAACTTCGATTTTTGATGAATAGTGAAACCACTAAGTGGTAGTTGAAGAAATTAATTATTCGTTTTAATGAAACTTTACCAGTTCTGTGATTTGATTTTCAAAAATCCTACATATGTGGTTTTCATTAGGAGGTAAAATTTGGTTCAATGAGATTAAAATAATTTTTGGTTAACAGTAACTTTTTTGTTTTATTATTCACGATTAAAGGTAATTAGTGTAATTTAAGGTGAAAATAATATTTTTATAATATTAAATGACCTAGACACATGTCCTAACCCCATTTAATGTGTCATGGCCGATAGAGACAATACATGGGTCAACTTGGGGACCCCATGGATCCACTTTGGTAGGAAAATGACATTAAAAACTTTTTATTTAATGTTTAAATACAAATGTCACAAACATGTGTTGTTTTACTAAAACAATTTTTAAATTGGGTTATACAAGTCATATTTTTTACTATAATTATTCATTAGAAAGATAAAAGGATTTACTACATCATTATATTTTTTTTATAATTTTTATACATTAAATAAATTAAATTATTTATGACACCATGATGATGCAGCGATTACCTCATTATTTAAAGATTTAAATAAAATGAAATAATAATGTAAAATATAAGACCTAAACTTGTGGAAAACCGATTGTATGGGTGGATTTCGAAACCTTATCACATTATCCTCTAAATATATCGTTTTGGAACCTTTAAAATCCGAAAATCATTTTATAATAACGTAATAGTTTATAACTTTCCAAGAGTCCCCCTCCCCTTCTCTTATAAAAGGCCCCCACCTCTACCACTTTACCCACATCTCTCAATCCTATGGATCGGCCAAACCCTGACCATTTAACCTCTAAAAATCCCTATATTCATCATTGAATCCTCACCTTTGGGCAAAATCCTTTCCAAGGAAGCCTTTGAGCTCAAATCAAGAAAAGTTACCCGATTTTAAGGTAATGTCTTCACTTTTGTTCTTTTCTTTTATTTTGCTTCTCCAACCCTCTAAACTATTTTTATTCATTTATTTTGTAACAAAACCATTATATTAAATATACTATGATGTTTTTATGTGATGTATTCTAGCTACAATTACACACACCTTAATCTAATGGTTAAAGAACATACTGTTTCTGTGGTTGGCGAATTTCTGCCTCACGAAATGATGATTGTTCAATGGTCTTTTAACATATTCAATGGTGGCCATTATGATTTCACTATATTATATATATGATATATATTGTATTTATGTTGTATATATGCTTCTTAATTTTATATTTAAAACATTCCCTTATGCTTTTCATGTTGTGCAAATGCGATAATTTCATACGAGGAAGTGTGGACTACCGCCACTCAGGTGATGTGACTCGTTCATGAAATACATGGAATGTATAATGAATGAAATTAATGAAAATATGTGAACTATATAACATTCATATTATTCTGGAATTATAATATATATATCTATCAATTAGTTTTAATTCCATTAAATTGACAATGAAATGAAAGCAGTATTCATGCGTACGTACGTCCTACCGTCTCCATGGACGTTGCATTTCATTTATTTTTATCTAAAAATGTTATGGAGTAGTATAAAATGATACTTTACTGGGTATATATTATATTTAAATCATTAATACTATTCTGGAGATTATTTACTTATTGCTACATGGACAATCATTTTCAAACAAGTTCATTTTTGAATCATGTACCAAACATCGACAAAAACGTCTGATATGAACTCACATTATTAACCAATTATTATAACATTATAATATTTGATATGAAATGAATGATAATCTTTAAAATATGTCTTTATGAAATTATAAATTTACCAATGTTTATTATTCACGAATATAAAGAAACGAACAAGACAAGTCAGAATTGAGGTAAGGGATCCAACCTCTCTCTTTCTTTTTAAGTACTCTCTTTTATGTCATTTTTTTAACCTCATATTTATTATGTTTAGAGATGTTTTTTTATATTCCTAATACTGTAATTTTTATGTTCATATTATGATAGACTATATTTGATCTCATAAATCCATTTTTGGAAGTTTTAAGTGGCGTCGTTATGCTGCCGAGTTTTCGTAAGGGATTTTTCATCTCACTTTTATTCCCATGACATTTATGCTAAGTTTGCCACTATTTCCTTTTACTGGTGTATGGAATGACCATTATTATACACTTTTTGTAGTATAATTTCATTTATGGGTATTTACATCTCCATTTTATGACCCTTCTTCCATGGGGTGTACGTTTTGAAAGTTACCCAACTCGGTAAGGGGACCTTTCACCCTCATCTTTTTAAAAGACTTATTTTTTATGTCTTTAAATTCACATAATATTATGTTGGGATATGTTCTTCTATATCCTTATTTATGTAAATTTTATGTTCAGGTGATGAGATACCATTTTCTCTCTCATCAACTCATTTTCTGAATTTTAAAGTGACGTCTTTAGGCTGTCGGATTTCTGTAAGGGAACTTATTAACCCACATTCAATTCTTTGGGTTAAACCTATACTTCTTGATTTTTTTTATGCCAAGATTATGTGTGGAATATATATGTTGTAATTTCCACAAACCTTTGTGTGGGTATACTATTTCTACAGATAATCATCTCATTGCTAAATTCTTAAGAACTTGTATGGGAAATCATAACTCAATCTCATTTCATTGAGTTAAAGATCTATGTCACTGGTTTTGTTTTTCCAAGATTATGTGTGAATTACCTCTGATTGATTCACACTTATTATCCACTTATATTGGGTGTATTTATATTTCTCACACATAATTATGTGATATATTTATCCTTAATTTATGGATACCATCTTTATAAGGGATTTCATCTCAATTTACATTTCCATTGAGACTTTATTGTTGTTATGCACTAATTCACTCTTATATGGTGAGTATACCATCCTTTGACATATTATATCATGAATCATTTTATTCTCATGATATTATAATGTTCGGATTAAATGTTATTCTGCAATTATTTGTATTCAAGAGTCTCTCATTTTGTTAAAAACTCTTTAACAAAAATTTTGTTTTAAATGTTTTAAAGATTAATTATTATAAATATTTATCTTAAATGTAAATGTTTTAAAAATGGTTTTCAGTATTTATTTACTTGTAAATTAATGTTTTAAATTTATAATTCCATTAAATGATTCAAGTGGTATGGGGCACTTTGATTTAAAAATCACTTTTAAATGATTTTTTGAAAATGGATTGTTTAATTAAATAACATGGAATTACTTATTGTGATTGAAAATGAAATGTTGTTATTGAAATGTTTATATTTTTAATATATTATGTGTAATGATGGTACTTTGACATTTTACGGTTGGTTGCATGATAAACCATATGACGGGTGGTTCTGTGAATACCAGGACGGGGGGTTACATTATAACCTCCAATGCATTGGGTATGGAAGTCTGTCGTATGGCGATTCCATTATGTGATATGTGTAGAAGTCGACCGTATGGTTATTCCATTTAAGTATGTTTATGTCCCAAGTTACCTTTATATGTTATGTGTTCTTTATATGGGTTTTATGGTACTCTTTTGGTTACAAAAGGGTATGTAATGATCTTTTATTCAGTGAAGAGTTTTTTTACTACTTCATAAAGATGAAAAGAATTACTTTGATAATGTATTCTTGGTTTACTTGATGTTTTAAAAAAAACTAACAGTTTTCCTTCTTTGTGTATCATTTACTAGGATTTTTATGCTCATCCCAAGTTTTTGAAATGTTTTCCGTAGGACATAAAGATGAATAGGGTCAAGGATGGGATCATGGAAAGACATGCTATTTAAAACATGGAACTATACATGATTATTTTTAAGAGTTTTTATTTTAGGGAAACTTAGTAGAAGAGTATACATTGTAATATTTGAGATTCAATAGTTATGTCCTAATTCTCTAAAACTCTAAACCTGAAAATATCCTCAATGTCAATTATTCATTTAATTCAATAATAAGTAATGATTAAGGTCGGGGTCTTATAGTTGGTATCGGAGGTCGGTTTAGATAACTTTAGAGGTTAGGGTATTCTATAAGCATAAGTGACATTACCATAATGGCTAGGATTTCATAAAGAGTCATAGTTTTTAGATTAAGTGAATGAGTAAATATATCTTAGTGTTTATCTTCATCATTTTTACATGATGATTTTGTTGATATACGCACACTGACATTTCTGTTTTTAGTAAATGGATGGATCTAGCAGGCACCAAAGTGACAATGGGTTTGATGGAAACTATGGTGGTTCTCGGATTAAGAGACTGGATGAGATGGGGGATTCAATGAGGAATCTCATGGTTGTTCTAAACCAACTATCAATGAGTCATGATCAACCCCTTGAACCTTGGTGAGTTCTCTAATTAATCATGTACGAGATAACCAACTCGTTGTGGATGTTCAATTAATAATTATAAAGGTAAACATTAGGGTTTATATGATCCTAACTTTTTAGGTAATTATGGGTTACTCTATGATATGATGGAAAATGATATTCATGAGATAAACATGAGGTTCAAATATGTTATGATCATTTTTGAAGATTTTATCTCTTTTTGGGGAATTATTTGAGAATTATATAGTTTTCAAAAGGGACAAAATATAGACTGTGTGACAACTCGTTGCGTCGGATAAAACTGCGGGAATCAAAACCACATCCAATGTGCGACTGGTATTTATCGCCTACCACTAGACTACGTGATGTCCCTTGTTATTTTGACTAATTCTTTTTAGTTTGATCATTTCAGGAATCAAGAGTAAGTTTGTTTTGGGTTATCTATGGAAATTATTAACCTATCATGGAGGATATGTGATTAGGTTTATTACTTTTCAATATAAGACTTTAAGAGAAACTAATGTTATTTGGAGATAAATGTTAATTTTTACCTTGGAAGTCTATATGAATAAATAATTCAAATATTTGGGTTTGAATCTTATTTTGGTTTACTTTGACTAATTTTATGGACAAATTGTTTATTGAATGGTCTTTGTTGAACTTCGGGTATTGTTTGACATATTTTGGAGATTAAGAATAGAGTTTTTTAAAGGATTGTCCTTTTTGGGTATTATCTGATCTCATACTAACCTTTTTTGTTTTAGTTTTGGATATGGTCTAAAGTCATGGGAATTATATAGTTCTATTTCGTGGATTATGTGATTCTCTAGAACATGATTATATCTCTCTTAATGTAAACAAGTCGTCATAAATACTCATCTTTTGGAGAAAATATGAGTTCGTGTAAGAAGTCTAGTAAAAGTTGAAAGTCCACATGACAAGTAAGTATGTTTCCTTATGTTTTAGTTAAGCTCAAAAATAAATTCCTCAATTAAGAGTAACTTAAAACAAAAATTTTGTCTATTAACTTTTCCTACTGGGGAATCGAATACCGTTTAACCCATCACAATCTTGTGATTTTCTTATGGTTAACTTTCTACTAGACATGTTTACTATCACTCCCCATCAGAACATGACCCTTTGTTTTTTCCTCCATATACATATTTTCATACATGGAATCCTAGTATGAGTTAACTCAGGTGAACTTTGTACTTCTCTCCCATTCTTTTTATGTGATATTTTTACTGACTCTTGTGTCGATGTGGGACATTCAATGGAGTTTCCAAGCCCAATTTGGAAATTGCAAGGACGAAATTCCCAAAAGGGGGGAAGGATGTAACATCCCAGGTAAATAAAAAATATTACATTCTAATGTTTTTCAATATTTGTAAATAAAATATTAATATTACTTTAAAGGGAACACTATGCTCGATAACGTACCCAATACGTGACAATGAGTTCTTTTTGAAATCTTATGTTGCACTCTAATAATAAAATAATATTATTTTAAATGGTAGTTAATGCCTATCCATTTTAATGGCAGGAATGAATGGAACTATCTAAAAAATTATTATATATGTTTGTCAAATAATTTTACTTTTATCCAATAAATGTTAGAGACGTAAAATGCAAATGGATCCAATTTTAAGCATAAATCTTCTAATATTCTTTAAAAGGTCAATTAACTAAATTTTGATGGAGAACCCTTTTTAAATATACTTTTGAAAATATTTTATTTTTTATTTGAAAAAATAAAATCCTTCTTTAGAATCTGGACATCAAAATTTACCTTTTGTAATTTTTTGTTATTTTCTGATAAAGATAATTATTAGTGAAAATGTTGTAATTTAATTTAAAACCTCCTTTTAATCTGATTAATTTATATGGATACATTATATTTTTAATAGATATTAAAGAGTATTTATAATATATATTTCCCATTTAATCCAATGGTGGTCATTGGAATTAATTTCACTTTGAAATTTGACTCAAACTAGTGTCAATCTTTTAATAGATATTGCTTCATAAAAACACGCTATTTGCTTTGACAGCGGGAATTAATTATTAAATTAATTAACGCAACTTTTATGTTTTGAATTTTGTAAAATTGAAATCAATTTTGAATTCAGAGTATCAAATATAGCTTAGGGTGAATTTTTGGTGTTTTTCTGAAAAACTTCAATTTTTGATAAATAGTGAAACCGCTAAGTGGTAGTTAAAGATACAGATTTTTCATTTAAATGAAACATTACCACTTCTGTGATTGGATTTTCAAAAATCTAACATATGGGGTTGTCATTAGGAAGTAAAAATGTGGTTCAATGAGATTAAAATAATTTTTGGTGAATAGTAACTTTTAAGTTTTATTAATCGCGATTAAAGGTAATTAGGGTAATTTAAGGTAAAAATAATGTTCTAATAATATGAAATGACCTATAGACATGTCCTAACCTAATTGGATGTTTCAGGCCGACCAAGACAATACATGGGCCAACTTGGGGACCCCATGGAGAAACTTTGGTAGGAAAATTACATTAAAAGCTTTTTATTTAATGTTAAAATAAAAATCTCACAAACATGTGTTGTTTTACTAAACCAATTTGTAAATAGGGGTATACAAGTAATATATTTTACTATAATTATTAATTATAAATATAAAAGGATTTACTACTTCATTATATATTTTTTTATAATTTTTAGACATTAAATAATTTAAATTATTTATGACACCATGATGATGCAGCGATTACCTCATTATTTAACGATTTAAATAAAATGAAAAGATAATATAAAATATAAGACTTACACTTGTGAAAAACCTATTGGATGGGTGGATTTCGAAACCTTATCACCTTATCGTAGAAATATATCCTTTTGGGACCTTTAAAATCCGAAAATCATTTTATAATAAAGTAATATTTTATAACATTCCATGAGTGCCCCTCCTCTTCTCTTATAAAAGGCCCCCACCACTACCACTTTACCCACACCTCTCAAGCCTTTGGCTCGGCCATCCCCAGCCCATTTAATCTTTCCACATCCCTCTATTCATAATTGAAGCCTCACCTTTGGTCAGAATCCTTTCCAAGGAAGCCTTTGAGCTCAAATCAAGAAGAGTTACCTGATTTTAAGGTAATGTCTTCACTTCTGTTCTTTTGTTTTATTTTGCTTCTCCAACCCTCTAAACTCATTTTATTCTTTTATTTTGTAACAACACCAGTATCTTCAATTTACTAGAATGTTTTTATGTGAATTATTCAAGCTACACTTACACACACCTTCATCTAACGGTTAAAGAACATATTGTTTCTGTGGTTGGCGAATTTCTGCCTCACGAAACGATGATTGTTCAATATTCTTTTAACTCCTTTAATGGTGGCCATTATGATGTCACTATATTTTATATATGATATATATGGTATTTATATTTTCTATATGCTACTTAATTTTATATTTAAATCATGCCTTTATGCTTTTCATGTTGTGCAAATGCGATAATTTCATACGAGGAAGTGTGGACTACCGCCCCCTCAAGTGAAGTGAATCGTTCATGAAATACATGGAATGTATAAAGAATGAAATTAATGAACATATGTGACCTATATAACATCTATATTATACTTCAATTATAATATATAAATCTGTCAATTATTTTTAATTCCATTAATATGAAAAAGAAATTGATGTAGCGTTTATGCGTACGTACGGCCTACTGTCTCCATGAACGTTGCATTTCATTTATTTTTATCTCCAAATGTTATGGAGTATTATTAAATGAATATGTACTGGATATATATGATATTTAAATCATTAATAATATTCTGGAGATGATTTACTTATAACTACATGGTCAATCATTTTCAAACAAGTTCATTTTTGACTTATGTACCAAACATCGACAAAAACGTCTGATATGAAGTCACATTATTAAAAAAATTTTATAAAATTATAATATGTGATATTAAATGAATAATAATATTTAAATGAGGTCCTTAAGAAATTATAAATTGACCAATGTTTAATATTCAGGAATATAAATAAATGAACAAGACAAGTCAGACATGAGGTAAGGGATCCAACATCTCTCTATATTTTTAAGTACTCTCTTTTATGTCATTTCTTTTAATCTAATATTTATTATGTTTGGGGATGTTCTTTTATATTCCTAATACTGTAATTTTTATTTTCATATTATTAGATACCCTATTTGATCCCATAAATCCATATTTTGATGTTTTAAGTAGCGTTGTTAGGCTGCCGAGTTTTCGTAAGGGATTTTTCATCTCACTTTTATTCCCATGACATTTATGCTACGTTTGCCACTATTTCCTTTTAGTGTTGCATGTACTGCACATTATTATACACTTTGTGTATTATAATTTCATTTATTTGTAATTACATCTTCATTGTATGACCCTTCTTCCATGGGGTGTATGTTTCAAAAGTTACCCAACTCGGTAAGGGGACCTTTCACCCTCCTCTTTTTAAAAAACTTCTTTTGTTATGTCTTTAAATTCACATACTATTATGTTGGGATATGTTCTTATATATCCTTATTTATGTAAATTTTATTTCCAAGTGATGAGATACCATTTTCTCTCGGATCAACTCATTTTCTGAATTTTAATGTGATTCCATTAGGCTGTCGGATTTCTGTAAGGGAACTTTCTAACCCACTTTCAATTATTTGTGTTAAACCTCTATTTCTTGATTTTATTATACCAATATTATGTGTGGAATCTATATTTAGTAATTTACACAAACCTTTTTGTGGATATACTATTTCTACACATAATGATCTCATTGATAAATTCTTACGAACTTATATGGGAAATCATAACTCAATCTCATTTTATTGAGTTAAATATCTATGTCATTGGTTTTGATTTTCCATGATTATGTGTGAATGACATCTGATTGTTTCACACTTAATATTCATTTATATTGGGTCTATTTATATATCTCACACATAATTATGTGATATATTTATCCTTACTTTAAGGATACCATCATTATAATGGATTTCATCTCAATTTACATTTCATTTGAGACTTCATTGTTGTTATGCACCAATTCACTCTTTTATGGTGTGTATACTGTCCTTTGACATCTTATACAGGGAATACCTTTATTCTCATGATATTATAATGTTCGGATTAAATGTTATTCTGAAATTATTTTTATTCAAGAGTCTCTCATTTTGTTAAAAACTCATTAACAAAAATATCGTTTTAAATGTTTTAAAGATTCATTATTCTATATCATTGTATTTAATGTCCATGTTTTCAAAATTGATTTCAGTATTTATTTATATGGACATTAATTTATTAAAATTATAATTCCATTAAAAGCATCAAAGTGGTATGGGACACTTTGATTCAAAAATCACATTTAAATGATTTTTTGAAAATGGATTGATTAATTCAAAATATTGGAATTACTTATTGTGATTGAAAATGAAATTTTTTTATTGAAATTTTTTTATTTTCAATATTTTATGTGTAATGATGGTACTTTGAAATTTTACGGGTGGTTCTATGATAAACCATACGACGGGTGGTGCCGTGAATACCAGGACGGATGGTAACGTTATAACCTCCAATGCATTGGCTATGGAAGTCGGCTGAATGGCTATATCATTAAGTGATATGTGTGGAAGTCGATCATATGGTTATTCCATATAAGTATGTTTATGTCCAAAGTTACCTTTATATGTTATGTGTTATTTATATGGGTTTTATGGTAATATTTTGGTTTCAAAAGGGTAAGTAATGATCTTTTATTCAGTGAAGTGTTTTTTACTACTTCATAAAAGTGAAAAGTATTACTTTGATAAATTATTCTTGGTTTACTTGTTGTTTTGAAAAACAAACAGTTTTCCTTCTTTGTGTATCCTATACTGGGCTTTTTATGCTAATCCCAATTTTTTGAAATGTTTTCCACAGGACTAAAAGATGAATAGGGTTAAGGATGGGATCATGGAAAGACATGATATCTAAAACATGTAACTACACATGTTTCTTTTTAAGAGTTTTTATTTTATGGAATCTTAGTTTAAGAGTATACTTTGTAATATTTGATATGTAATAGTTATGTCCTAATTATCTAAAAACTAAACCTTAAAAGATCCTCAATGTGAATTATTCATTTATTTCAATAATAAGTAATGATTATGTTTGGGGTCTTATAGTTGGTATCAGAGTTCGGTTTAGATAACTTTAGAGGTTAGGGTATTCTATAAGCATAAGTGACATTTCCAAAATGGAAAGGATTTCAGAAAGAGTCATAGTTTTTAGATAAAGTGAATGAGTAATTATATCTTAATGTTTATCTTCCTTATTAGTACCTGATGATTTTTCTGATATACGCACACTGACATTTCTGTTTTTAGTAAATGGATGGATCTAGTAGGCACCAAAGTGACAATGGGTTTGATACAAACTATGGTGGTTCTCGGATTAAGAGACTGGATGAAATGAGGGATTCAAGGAGGAATCTCGTGGTTGTGCTAAACCAACTATCAATGAGTCATGATCAACCACTTGAACCTTGGTGGGTTCTCTAATGCATCATGTACGGGATGACCAACTCTATGTGTAAGTTCATGTAATAATTATAAAGGTAAGCATTAGGGTTTATATGATCCTTAATTTTTAGGTAATTATGGGTTACTCTATGATATGATGGAAAATGAAAGGCATGAGATATACTTGAGGATAAAATATGTTATGATCATTTTTGAAGATTTTATCTCTTTTGGGGGAATGATTTGAGAATTATATAGTTTGGAAAATGTAAAACATGCAGACAGTGTGACAACTCGTTGCATCGGACAAAACTGCAGGAATCGAACCCACAACCAAAGTGCGACTGGTATTTATCGCCTACCACTGGACTATGTGAAGTCCCTGGTTGGTTTGAGTAATTATTTTTACTTTTATGATTTTAGGAATCAAGAGTAAGTTTATTTTGGGTTATCTATGGAAATGATTAACATTTCATGGAGGATATGTGATTAGGTTAATTTCTTTTCAATATGAGACTTTAAGAGAAAATAATGTTATTTGGAAATAAATGTAAATTTTTACCTTGGAAGACTATGTGAATAAATCCTTCAAATATTTGGGTTTCAATTTTAGTTTGTTTTACATTGAATAATTTTATGGACAAATTGTTTATTGAATGGTCTTTGTTGAACTTTGGGTATTGTTTGACATATTTTGGAGATTAAGAATAGATTTTTTTATAAAGTATTATCCTTTTGGGTATTATCTGACCTCATACTAAGAATTTTGGTTTTAGTTTTGGATATGGTCTAAAGACATGGTAAGTATATAGTTCTCTTTTTTGGATTAGGTGATTCTCTAGAAGTTGATTATAGCTCTCTTAATTTAAACAAGTCATCCTCAATACTCATCTTTTGGAGAAAATATGAGTTCGTGTAAGAAATCTAGTAAAAGTTGAAAGTCAACATGACAAGTAAGTATGTTTCCTTATGTTTTAGTTAAGCTCAAAAATAAATTCCTCAATTAAGAGTAACTTAAAAAAAATATTTTTTTGTTAACTTTTCCTACTGGGGAATCGAATACCGTTTAGCCCATCACAAGCATGTGATTGTTTTATGGTTAACTTTCTCCGAGACATGTTTACTATCACTCTCCATCAAAACATGACCCTTTGTTTTTCCCTCCATATACAGATTTTTATACTTGGAATCCTAGTATGGGTTAACTCGGGTGTCCTTTGTACTTCTATCCCATTCTTTTTAAGTGATTGTTTTACATACTCTTGTTCTGATGTGGGACATTCAATGGAGTTTCCAAGTCCAATTTTGAAATCACAAGGACGCAATTCCAAAAAGGGGGGGAAGGATGTAACATCCCAGGTAAATAAATAATATTACATTCTAATGTTTATCAATATTTGTGAATAAAATATTAATATTACTTTAAAGGGAACACTATGCTCGATGGCGTACCCAATATGCGGCAACGAGTTCCATTGAAATCTTACGTTGCACTCTAACAATAAAAATATATTATTTTAAATAGTAGTTAATGCATAGCCATTGTAATGGAGGGAATGAACAGAACTAACTACAAAATGATTATATATGTTTTTGAAATATTTTTACTTTTATCCAATAAATGTTAGAGGCGTAAAATGCAAATGGATCCAATTTTAAGCATAAATCTTCTAATATTCTTTAAAAGGTAGATTAACCACCTTTGGATGGAGAACCCTTTTTAAATATAAATTTGAAAATTTAATATGTTTTATTTGACAAAATAAAATCCTTCTTTATAATCTGGACATCAAAATTTACTTTGTGTAATTTTTTTTTATTTTTCCGATAAAGTTCATTTTTTGTGAAAATGTTGCATTTTAATTAAAAACCTCCTTTTAATTTGATTTATTTATATAGATAAATTATATTTTTAATTGATATTAAAGTGTTTTTAGAATATATTTTTACCATTTAATCCAATGGTGGTCATTGGAATTAATTTCACTTTAAAATTGGACTTAAACTAGTGTCAATCTTTTAATTGATATTGTTTCTTAAAAACACGCTATTTGTTTTGACAATGGGAATTAATTATTATATTAATTAATGCAACTTATATGTTTTAAATTTTTTAAAATAGACATAATTTTTGAATTTGGAGTATCAAATATAGCTTAGGGTTAATTTTTGGTATTTTTCTGAAAAACTTCAATTTTTGATGAATAGTGAAACCACTAAGTGGTAGTTAAAGAAACTGATTTTTCATTTAAATGAAACTTTACCACTTCTGTGATTTGATTTTAAAAAATACAACATACGTGGTTGTCATTAGGAAGTAAAATTTGGTTCAATGAGATTAAAATAATTTTTGGTGAATAGTTACTGTTAAGTTTTATTAATCGCGATTACATGTAATTAGTGTAATTTAAGGTAAAAATAATGTTTTAATAATATTAAATGACCTTGACACATGTCCTAAACTCATTTTATGTGTCATGTCCGGCCAAGACAATCGATGGGTCATCTTGGGGATCCCATGGAGCCACATTGGTAGGAAAATGACATTAAAAACTTTTTATTTAATGTTAAAATAAAAATGTCACAAACATGTGTTGTTTTACTAAAACAATTTTTATATGGGGTTATATAAGTCATATTTTTAACTATAATTATTCATTATAAAGATAAAAGGATTTCCTACATCATTATTTTTTTAATTTTTATACATTAAATAAATTAAATTATTTATGACACCATGATGATGCAGCGATTACCTCATTATTTAACGATTTAAATAAAATGAAACGATAATGTAAAATATAAGATCTAACCTTGTGAAAAACCTATTTTATGGGTTTATTTCGAAACCTTGTCACCTTATCCTCGCGATATATCCTTTTGGGACCTTTAAAATCCGAAAATCATTTTATAATAAAGTTATATTTTATAACTTTCCAAGAGTGTCCCTCCTCTTCTCTTATAAAAGGCCCCCACCTCAACAACATTACACACACCTATCAAGCCTTTGGATCATCCAAACCATGACCATTTAATCTCTCCATATCCCTCTATTCATCATTGAAGCCTCACCTTTGGGCATAATACTTTCTAAGGAAGCCTTTGAGCTCAAATCAAGAAGAGTTACCCGATTTTAAGGTAATGTCTTCACTTGTGTTCTTTTGTTTTATTTTGCTTATCCAACCATCTAAACTCTTTTTATTCATTTATTTTGTAAAAAAACCAGTATCATAAATATACTTGGATGTTTTTATGTGAAGTATTTGAGCTACACTTACACAAACCTTCATCTAATGGTTAAAGAATATACGGTTTCTGTGGTTGGCGAATTTCTGCCTCACGAAACGATGATTGTTCAATCTTCTTTTAAATCCTTTAATGGTGGACATTATGATGTCACTATATTATATATATGATATATATTTTATTTCTGTTTTTTATATTCTTCTTAATTTTATATTTAAAACATGCCTTTATGTTTTTCATGGTGTGCAAATGCAATAATTTCATTGGAGGAAGTGTGGACTACCACCCCCTCAAGTGATGTGACTAGTTCATGCAATACATGGAATTTATAAAGAATGAAATTAATGAACATATGTGACTTATACAACATCTATATTATAATTTAATTATAATATATATATCTCTCAATTATTTTTAATTCCAATAATATGACAAAGAAATGAAAGTAGCGTTCATGCGTACGTACAGCCTACCGTCTCCATGAATGTTGAATTTCATCTATTTTTATCTCCAAATGTTATGGAGTTTTATAAAATGAATATGTACTGGATATATATGATATTTAAATCATTAATACTATTCTGGAGATGATTTATATATAACTACATGGACAATCATTTTCAAACAAGTTCATTTTTGACTCATGTACCAAACATCGACAAAAACGTCTAATATGAACTCACATTATTAACCAATTATTATAAAATTATAATATGTGATATGAACTGAATAATAATATTTAAAAGTGGTCCTTAATCATTTATAAATTGACCAAAGATTATTATTCAGGAATATAATGAAACAAACAAGACAAGTCAGACTTGAAGTAAGGGATCCAACCTCTCTCTTTCTTTTTATGTACTCTCTTTTATGTCATTTCTTTTAAGCTCATCTTTATTATGTTTTGGGATGTTAATTTATATTCCTAATACTGTAATTTTTCTGTTCATATTATTAGAGACCCTATTTTATCTCATAAATCCATATTTGGAAGTTTTAAGTGGCGTCGTTAGGCTGCCGAGTTTTCATAAGTGATTTTTCATCTGAGTTTTATTCCTGTGAAATTTAGTCTACGTTTTCCACCATTTTCATATAGTGGTGTATGTACTTCCTGTTATTATACACTTTGTATGGTATAATTTCGTTTATGGGTATTTACATCTTCATTTTATGACCCTTCTTCCATGTGGTGTACGTTTCGAAAGTTACCCAACTCGGTAAGGGGACCTTTCACCCTCCTCTTTTTAAAAGACTTCTTTTGTTATGTCTATAAATTCACATACTATTATGTTGATATATGTTCTTATATATCTTTATTTATGTAAATTTTATGTCCAATTGATGAGATACCATTTTCTATCTCATCAACTCATTTTCTAAATTTTAAAGTGATGTCGTTAGGCTGTCGGATCTCTGTAAGGGAACTTCTTAACCCGCATTCAATTCTTTGGGTTAAAACTCTACTTCTGGATTTCATAATGCCAAGATTATGTGTGGAATATATATGTTTTAATTTTCACAAAACATTGTGTTGATATACTATTTCTACAGATAACCATCTCATTGATAAATTCTTACAAACTTTTATGGGAAATCATAACACAATCTCATTTCATTGAGTTAAATATCGATGTCATTGGTTATGTTTTTCCAAGATTATGTGTGAATGTCCTCTGATTGTTTCACACTTAATATCCAATTATGTTGGGTGTATTTATATTTCTCACACATAATTATGTGATAGATATATCCTTAATTTAAGGATACCATCATTATAATTGATTTCATCTCAATTTACATTTCCATTGAGACTTCATTGTTATTATGCACCAATTCACTTTTATATGGTGTGTATAATGTCCTTTGACATATTATATCATGAATCCCTTTATTCTCATGATATTATAAAGTTCGGATTAAATGTTATTCCACAATTATTTTTATTCAAGAGTCTCTCATTTTGTTAAAAAATCTTTAACAAAAATATCGGTTTAAATGTTTTAAAGATTCAATATTCTAAATCATTATCTTTAATGTCCATGTTTTCAAAATGGTTTTGTGTATTTATTTATATGGATATTAATGTTTTAAAATTTAAATTCCATTAAAAGCTTCAAATTGATATGGGACACTTTGATTCAAAAATCACTTTTAAATGATTTCTTGAAAATGGATTGATTAATTCAATATCTTGGAATTACTTATTGTGATTGAAAATGAAATGTTGTTATTGAAATGTTTATATTTTCAATATTTTATTTATAATGATTGTACTTGGACATTTTACGGGTTGTTACGTGATAAACCATATGACGGGTGGTGCCATGAATACCAGGACAGGTGGTTACCTTATAACATCCAATGCATTGGGTATGGGAGTCGGTCGTATGGCTATTACATTATGTGATATGTGTGGAAGTCAACTGTATGGTTGTTCCATTTAAGTATGTTTATATCCCAAGTTACCTTTATATGTTATGTGTTCTTTATATGGGTATTATGGTAATATTTCGGTTACAAAAGGGTATGTAATGATCTTTTATTCAGTGAAGAGTTTTTTTACTATTTCATAAAGGTGAAAATTATTACATTGATAAAGTATTCTTGGTTACTTGTTGTTTTGAAAAACTAACAGTTTTACTTATTTGTGTATCCTTTACTGAGATTTTTATGCTCATACCATGTTTTTAAAGTGTTTTCAACAGGAAATAAAGATGAATAGGGTCAAGGATGGGACCAATGAAAGTCATGCTATCTAAAACATGAAACTAGACATGTTTCTTTTTAAGAGTTTTTATTTTATGGAAAATTAGTATAAGAGTATACATTGTAATCTTTGAGATGTAATAGTTATTTCCTAATTCTCTAAAACTCTAAACCTGAAAATATCCTCAATGCGAATAATTCATTTAATTCAATAATAAGTAATGATTAAGGCTGGGGTCCTATTGAAATAGCATGGTTTATAGATTTAACTTGACCAAGGAAACTTCCTTCTTCAAATCATAGAAAATATTATTTTTTTCAATTGTCTTTTAAGATTTGGAACTCATATTTTCATCATTACTTACATTTATATAGGATTTCGGCTTATAATGATCATAAATAAATGAAATGTAGTATTTTTGGATTTCATTGTCAATGCCATCCAATCATATTGAAGTAAAATAATAGCCATTAAATTATTCTTTTCAATTAAATTCTATAGACATCTATCACATATCCTCTATTAGATTTTGACATCACCACCAGTTAGTGACATAAAAAGAGAATCATCATTTACATATATCAACCATCATTTCGGATAAACATATCATTCATTTGTTCTACGTTAATTTGTTTATACTTGTATAACCTATGAATGTATATTATTAACCACTCCTCTTCAACATTTGTAGATTTTAGGAGTTTTTTATAATTTGATGGATCACATATTATTGTTATTATAAATTATTAAAATTTTACTCATACAGAAACATCCCATTGAACTAGAGTTATTCAGTTCACATTTTTAACCACCTTATATACAACTACCGCTATTCTCTACCAAATATTCAGTCCTTTTACGAGTGGAAAAATTTTGTGATATTCTTGTAAATTATTATTTCCTTTATAAATTAAATATATTTTTCCCTATAGAGACCCCTTTGGTTCTTGTTTTATTACATGAATATAAATATTATACCCTGAAGAAGAGGCTTTGTTTCCATACCCTTAACAATGACAAAAATCCTATAAATTATTATATTGTAACTTGATGATACATTTACCAAAACTTTTCTCAAGGACCCTAATATTTAATTTGACCCATTTTTTTAGGGAGTCATTATATACATGGATTGTTATTAACTACCAATTATGTTGAATATCTCCTCTCATCCTTATTGGTTATAACCTCTTGTTCCGTTAGACCCCCATTTTCACCATCTTGAGAATATTCACCATTATATTCATTATATATAGTGAATTATTATATGATTTTATTCATCTCACCATAGATTATGAGACATGTGGATTGTGTATTATCATGTTTTTCTTACACTATATCTTGATATCCATTAAGAGCACTTAAAAATATCTCATTATATCCATAATCAATATTTACTTTGTACAATCTTAAACAAGGGATTTTTATTTTCTATTACATTTATAATCTTAAATTAAATAATTTGTAGTTTCATTCTCTATCATTGGATTTTAATTTCATGATATTTTTATTATTATCAAGAGTTTCCTCACTATTTAATTTTCAAATTAATTAAAATTAGTTATCCACACTCTATTATAAAAAATAATTTATGAATAAAATATTTTTTAATATTTAATTTAAAAATTAACCTTGTTTTCTCTATAGTTACAGGATGAAGAATTCGATTTATCATGTTTACATAAAAGTTTCTCCTCATTATGATGAAATATTTATTTTTCTTCTTATCATTTTAAATGTTTAAAATCATTATAATCTATTTTCAATTCATGATCCTTGGTTTGTAGAAAATATTCTAAATATTTTCTATGGATATCATAACTATATAACATTTTAGTTTTTTTTATTTCACCCTAATATGCCCTTTTTGAATATATAAATAATACGTAGTCTAATGTTGTTGATGTTATCCTCACATTTCACATATTTATAATCCCCTGATTCAAAAACATATTATTAATTTATTGTTTACTTTTATCATGGAATCAATATCCGTTTAATAAATTTCATGATTCATTATAGATGGAGACTTCATCATCCCATAATATATAATTATTCTATCTCACACACAAAGAGAAAAATCATTTACTTCTTCTAGGGAATGTATTTTTGATTAAAACCAAGCTAGAAAATTACTAATAAGTTTATTAATAAATATGTAATATCATATATTACCATCCAAACATGATTTTTTTTCATAATTTCATTAGTCATTTTAGTGTAGTTACAAATGGTCCCATAATTAACCATCTTTATTTCTTTCAATTGGATCCTACAAAAATTATAATTTGAAATCATTTACATTTTTATTACCTTTATATTTTCTTCTCAATATATTCATTTTTATCTTTTTATCCCTAATACCATGAATATTGTCTATACATTCTCTGATAGAGACAAAAAAAATTGGCCTTTATATCTAACTCTATATGCCTCTTTTCAGAATGATTCATGGAAAAATCATTAGATATTGGTGGGAAACTAATTTTTATTATATCTATCACTTAAAATACATGAAATATTGTATAGTGATACATAATATTCCTCCAACTGTAATTATAATTTCAATAATATTTGGAAATTACACAATTTTTATGAATTTAAATTCAGAATTTTATCATAAATGTCATTGGATTTATATATGTAGCCTTCATCTTATTGCACTTTCTGTTTATTAGGTAGGATGTATCACAAATGGTGGTGGTTTAAGAGTAGTATTATTTTTAAAATAATGCCACTTTTATTTTAAAAAACCCCAACCTATTAATGTTATTAATACCCTCGATATTATCTCACAGTCTCACCATAGGTGAAGATGTCATATAACATGTAACAATACGAGGTTTTTACATGTTTATTATATAAAGTATTAATAATTATTTTATTTGTTATAAAAATCATCGACCCTACACTATATACAAATGATTATTCAACTAGTAATACACCCCAGTTAAAAGTCTCCAATAATTTTTTGAATATCCCAACTATAATCTTCCATTGATTGTGTAGAAATACCAATAAAAAGCCTCTACTAACAAGGTATACAGCCCATTTATATTCATATTTTTCAACATTTTCTTCCTATATAATGATCACATTATAATTTTTAATTATTTAATGAAACGTGTATATTAATATTAATTCATTAATAGATGTATTAGATGATTTTCACATGTATAAAACCTTCATGAACATTATTATCACTACTAGTCTTGAAAGACTTCAAAATATAGTAATTCACTTAGATCCTCCACATTCTAATCTCTCAATGATATAGATTATTTTTTAGATATGAATATCCCTCACATAATTTATATTAGTACTCAATAAGTCTACTCAGTTTTCATCCTTCACAACCTACATATATTTATAATCACATAAAAAATTCCCAATAAATATTATTCCTCATAATAACTTTTTTGAAACTACATGATCATCAACAAGTGAGACCGACCATTTTAAATAAGTCAATAGATTCTAGTGTTATTCCTCAATAAATCCAGTTAATGTATTATTAAAATAAAAATAGTTATCCCATAATGACTTCGGCATTATTCTTTCATGTTATCATCAAAAAAATGATCAAAACAACTACAAAATCCAATTCTTTTAATACTATACATAATAATTAATTCATATGCACAAATTTATGACATAAAAAACAATTTTTTGGTAAACATTACACATGGATTTCATTTCCACATTAATTATTTAATTGTGGCACAAATTGTGAATCATGATTTTATTTTTATTCACAAATTCATAGAATCATCATTATGAGATCCTATAAAAAATCGTTGAAACATTTCCTAATACATAAACATGACATCCCTGATCTTTTATTACACAATTAAACATAATTTATTACATAAAATTCATTTGATACAACATATATGATCAAGAGTTATAGTGTCTTTAGGGATTATGATCATTACATAACAACTTAAAACATAAAATAAAATATCTTTATTGAAAACATCCTTTACATGACCACTACATTCCCTCCTATTTAGCATTGCATGGGATAACCTGAGGACACGAATAAGAAATGGGTGAGCTAAAAATCCCAGTAATGGAATAATAATATAATAACATATGGAATACAATACATGTTAGGCAATATAAATATAAATAGAGCACAATAGAATCATAAACATAAAGGCATGATAAAGCATGAAAATCATAACATGGTAATGCGGCAACAACACATAACATGGAATTAGCATGAGCCAAGGCACATTGCACATGGAGAATGAGTAAATCCTCATTCAACATTAAGAATGAGTAAAACCTCGTTGCACTGGAATTAGCAGGAGTTGACACCCATCGTATATAACGTATCATGATACTATACCCAATACATTGGAGCTCCATAAGGGCACACCCTTCTTAAAAATTTCATTTCATGCATAAGTGTACCACGTGGATATTAAAACATTTAATCCTTCAACATAATCATTTATTCCATGAAAAAAGAATGTGTAATACATAAATTAAACTCATTAAAAAATAAATAAATGTGCATAAAGGTGAATATCCTGATAGAGAAATGGGCTTGGTCTTCACTACACAATGACTTTCCCTTAGAAAAGTGCGGTGCAATTTCAGCTGCATAACGGCAAGACATAAGAACTCATAAAAATAGTTGATGAGAGATAAAGGGGTGTTTCATCATATTTAAATGACATTTACCATAAGGGGTCATATATATATATACATGTCCCAACAAATGTAATTTAATTTGGATTCACGATAAAAAATAAATGATTGAATGTAAATGACGAGAGATAAATTTCTTTCAGAATTTCGGCATAGTAATTGGTGTACTTGGGAGGAATTTAATGAGAGATAAAGGGGTGTCCCATTATTCAAACATAAAGAGGGAAGCATGGGGGAGGTTCAAAACTATACTCCATCATTTATAATTGAATGTAAAAGGTTACAACAACATTATGAAAATTGGACAAAAATGAGAAAGGAACAAAAAACCCTTACTTGGATGTGTGCTTTCAAAGGCATGAGAGAGGCTTGAGAAAGGCTTCTTGGGAGCTTGGGGAACCTATAGAGGATTCTAGATAGAGGAGGGAAAATTTTAGATGAAATATGAAGTCTATGATTGAGAAGTAATTGGGTGCTTGGGTGGGTTTATATAGGAATGGAGAGGTAATTCATTATTATTTAGGCTTGGGAAACATCACATTAAACTAATAAAAACTACAAACCATACCCTGGTTTTTGCCCATGGTTTTTGTAAAAGGGAAGTGGAAAACAATATTTTATAATTCCAAATTCCTAACTTCATAAAATAATGGGGTATCTTATGTGGAGGTGAGTCACACTCCCAAGGAAAACAATTTAAAAAGGCAAGGTGTTTAATAAGTCTTTAAGGGTTCATTAATGCTTTGTAAAACAATAAAAAAACACAGAATCACATTATTTTAATGGTAAAGAATATATTAACCGAACAAAAGGCTTATAGTATTTTATTACATCACTATCAAGTAATTATGATGTCATAAAACACATTATATATATTAAACAATATTTAATTTTATCCACAATTTTGACTGTCTCAGAAAAATATGAAAAATTCAATGTTGGATAATTTCTATGTCCTGATTATAGAAATAATATTCATTTTATCTAAATAATTTTCTTATGTATGTTATTTTTCACTTTTAAAAATAAAAATGGTCATTTATCGAAAATTCATGGGTTTTGACAAAAACGGCTTTCAAACCTTAATAAAAATTACAATTGCATTCATAAGAGTATACGATCATTTATATTTAATAAAAAATAATTAAATAATAATATTTTATTACATTATTATTTATTTAAATAATCCATTCATTAATAAAAATATATTTCTTAGTTGAATTTTATCTAAAAAAATACTATTTTAGCTTTAAAAACTATTTAAAAATTAAAAATTATAAAATGAAAATATATTCATTATTATATAAATAATAATGTACATAACTATAGTGATAAATTATTATTACATAACCCCTTATAAATCATGCATAAGACCAATGAGTAAGGTGTGCGATGGTGACAGACTATTGGGGTGGATAAGATAACATTTCTCATGTGGTAATCTCTACCAACTTCCACTTCTCTCATAGGAAGTATCACTCGAGCATAACATATTCAAGATCATCTTGGGCATGGTCAAGAGTGAATCCCAATGACACGACCTCCTTTCCGAGCTCTGACAAATGGACATTTTATGGGGCATGTCTACTGGATGAGGCCATTTCTACCTTTTTCTTAGTAAATTGGATTTGTTAAAACCCTATATTTATACTAATCATGTTATCACTGTTCCATGGGTATATTAGGAACAATCACCATTCATAACATAAAAACAATTAAGTTGACATTTTATATAAACATTTTATATAAACATTCATTTAATTTGAACAAGATGGATTTCCATTAATGATTGTTTGTGTCGTTACAATCTTCCCCCCTTAACAAATTTCCACATCAAAATTTTCTTTTCCCACACTAAAAAAGATTTGGTTAACACTACTTCATTAATTCCCCTAATTTCCACTTCACTTATTCAAAAATGTTGTTTCACCACAACACCTTGACGAGGTACATTGTCTTATTTCATTAAACATTTTCTCTATGATCTAAGATCCTCACTGGTTTCTCCTCATAAGAAAGACTATCCTCTAACTATACCGTCTCTGAAGGGAGTACATGTGAAGGGTCTAGTATGTAATTTCTTAAGATGGATACATGAAAGACATCTTGTACTTTGGCCATGGTAGGTGGAAGTGCTAGTCGATAGGCCACAACATGGACACCATAAAAAACCTCGAAAGGGCTGATGTACCTTGGACTTAACATCCCTTTCTTTCAAAAACACATGACCTTATTCCACGGAGATATGAATAGAAATACCGTGTCTCCAACCATAATCTCAAGGTCTTGTCGATGGTTATTTTTATAACTCTTCTGAAGACTCTAGGCTACCATGATATGCTGGTGAATGGTTTTTATCTTCTCCACCATTTCTTCAACCAATTCTAGTCCAAGTAGCTTACGCTCACCGAACTCATCCCAGCATGCATGTGTTCTACACCTTTCCCTTAAAGGGATTCATATGATGCCATTTGGATGCTCAAGTGGAACTGTTATTATAAGAGAAATCAACCAGAGGAAGATGTTGATCTCATCCTCCTTTAAAGTCCATTTGTAATTCTCTCAAATTGTCCTCAAGTGTTTTGATAGTCTCCTTAGATTGGCCATCAGTTTGAGGATGATAGACTGTACAGAATTTCAGTTCAGTAATCAGAGCATGTAGAAGACTCTTCCAAAACATATAGGTGAATCTTGGATCTCGATCATAAACAACATAGAGTGGTACTCCATGAATCCTTACCACTTCCCCGATACATATCTGTGCCAGTTGATCCGATGACAAATCCTCTAAATTTGAAATGTAGTGTGCAACATTTTTAAGACGATCCACCATAACCCATATTGCTTTGATGCCATTAGATGTCTTGGGATGTCCGGTGACAAAGTCCATGGTTATGTTATCCCATTTCTATTTTGGTATGGGAAGTGGTTTCATCATCCCTTTATACTTTTGGATCTCTACTATTAATTGCTGAAACACCAGGCACATTGATGTATATTCAGAGATGTCCTTCTTCATATTATCACACCAATAACTCTCTCAGAGATCTCGATACATCTTTGTGTCTCCAGGGCGAATAGAGAAATTTTAACATTTTGCATCATCCAGAAGATCCTTCTTTAGCTCTAGACTTGATTGAACACATATTCTTTTCCCAAATCTCATAATTCCCTTTTCATTAACATTAAAATTTGAGGATTTACCTTTTCCGAGAGCTTACACTTTTTTTTGAATTCTCACATCATACTTTTGATCATCCTTAGTCCTTTCGAAAAGTGATGGTTGAGAAATAATTTGTTAAAGGATTGATTGTGTTCCCTTCATTATGATTCCCATGTACATCTTCATCAAATATAAGAAAATTGGATCCTTTTCAACTCTCATCAATGATATAATCGCTGGGTCCTTTCTACATAGGGCATATTACCCCTTGTTCACATTCCCGGTGTAGTAAAGGATTGACCAGTCAAAGTCATTTATCATCTCTAATCCTCTTCATTAGAACAAGTTCAACTCTTTATGTGTGAATATATACTTGAAGCATCTGTGGTCCGTATCTATTTCACACTTATCCCCAAAGAGTTAATGTCACCAAATTTCCTAAGTGAAGATTACTGCAGCCAAGTGGAGGACATGTGTTGGATAGTTCTATTCATGAACAATCAATTTTTGTGAAGCATAGGCAATGACTTTGTCATTTTGAATTAACACACATCCCATACCCATCTTCAAAGAATCATTGAATACCACAAAAAGTTCTCCACTTGTGGGTAAAGTGAGCACATGCACAGTGATAAACCTCCATTTTAAATCCTTGATGCTTTTTTCATATTCATCACTCTATGAAAACATTACTCCCATCCATGTTATCTTGGTAAGAGGGTTAGACAATTGTGAAAAATTTCTCACAAATATTTGATAATATCCAGCTAACCCAAAGAAGCTACGGATATCCATTACCGATGTTGGACTTGGCCATCCCTTAATTGCATTTTCTTTTGAGGGATCCATAGATATCAAATTGATTGTGATGATATGTCACAAGAATGAGACCTCCTTCAACCAGAACTCACAATTTTTGTACTTTTTATTGAGCTTCTCCTTCTGCAAGGTCTTTTGTACATTTCTTAGATGCTCCTCATGATCCTACTTGGTTTTGGAGTTTATCAGAATATCATTTATAAAGACTACCAAAAAAATTTCAAGGTAATCTCTAAATACTCAATTCATCATGTCCATAAATACTGCTAAAGATTTAGTGAGTTCGAAAGGAATTACTATGAATTCATAGTGCATGTATCTTGTACGAAATGTAGTCTTGGGGATATCTTCCTTATTCACCCTTACTTGATAATATCCCGACCGCATATCCATATTAGAGAAGTATTGTTCTCCACTCATCTAATCAAACAAAACATCAATTCGTGGGAGAGGATACTTGTTCTTTATCATGATTTTGTAAATCTCAAGATAATCGATGCAAAGGTACATTGACCCATCTTTCTTCTTGATGAAGAGGACTGGTGCACCCCATGGTGAGGCACTTGGGAATATAAACCCTTTATCTATATTCTCCTATATTTGTTTCTTCAAATCCAAAAGCTCCACAATACCCATTCAATAGCGAGTCTTGGATAATGGAAAGGCCCCAGGTATAAGATCAATTGAGAATTAAACATCTCTTCTTGGAGGAAGACCAGACATTTCCTCGAGAAATACTTCAGCGAATTCCCTCACAATAGGAATGTATTCAAGAGTGGTTGCTTCCTTGGACTCAACCATCTGAGCCAGATTTTCCTTCTCATTGGGTAGTAATATCCACACTTGAGATGATGGAGTATTAAAAGATTCATCTTCCTCATTTCACTTCTATATAATTGGGGTTCAATTATCCACATGAAGAGTGATTTCCCTCTCACGACAATTTATGTTGGATCTATATATGGAATTCCAATCCATGCGAAGAATTGCATAAAATTCCACCATATGGTGTATTACTAGGTTCTCTAGGAAGTTAAATCCATAGATTATGACATGTGAGGAGTTATATTCATGGGATGCAATGATTTCCCCATTTGTCATACTCACCGACATCTTCACTTCAACGTTTCGTGGTGGTGTTGGGATTGTTCTACTAAACTTTCGAGATATAAAATAATGTGTTCAACATAAATCAAAAAGTACATTCAATATTCTTTAATGAATTACTAGAGTACATGACATCACTTCTTTGTCGGGTTCGCTTCAGCAGTAGTGATGGAAAAATCTCCCCCTTGCGGCCATGGAGGTTTTTGTTTGCCTCCAAAAACCCTTGTCATTGGGCACTGATTTTCTAGATGCCCTATTTCATGAAATTTATAGCAATGAACCATGCATTGAGGGTTTAATGGGGCTTTCCTCTCCTCTGTCGCATCCGTGGGTCTTTCTTTTCGACAGTTAATAGCTAGGTACCCTTCTCTTTCACACCTAAAGCATTTCCTCGTCCCCTTCAGGTAATTTCTAGGGTTATTCTTTCCACACCTTGGGAAAGTGGGGTACTGGTTCTTCTTATCACTATTGGATTTATCCATCATACCACCAGTATAGAATTCAACCTTATACTTATTACCCTCATGGTATCCTTGAGATTCTCCAATCTCCATTTCAACCATGAGGGCACATCAGACAATTTCTACATAGCAATCGAAGTCACGGATCGCCAGTGCGTTCTATAGGATAGGTTTCATCCCACCAAAGAAGTGGTCAACCATGAATTAAGGGGTAATGACAAATACATAGGTGTATCCTGAAGGCCTTGCGATTTTTTCCTCATACGGTAAAATAGATTCGTAATAATTTTTCTTGAGGGCAAGGAAGTCCCATTCTATCTTAACCTAGAGGGTGCGTGGAAAATATTTATCGAAAAACATCTTCTAGAAATACTTCAATTCCAACACCTCAATCTCCTCCTCAGGCTTCGTATTTTTTTATCAATGTCCACCACTGATCAGCTTCACCCTCCATATGATAAGAATCTAGGAGAACCTTCTCATGTTCAGAACATTGAGGTATAAAGAAGATAATTTCAATGGAGTTGATCCATTGTTTGGCGATTGAGGGATCAAATGATCCATTAAAAGTTAGAGGCCTTAGTCTCATGAAGCTCTTGATAGCAACTTGTTATTTCAAAGGGGGGCTGAACGTTCCTCTTGACCCATGTTTCTATTCAAACCTTGAGTTATCTGAGAGAGAAGTGTGACAAAGTTCTTCATTCTTGCTCCTATTGGATTGGGAATCTCATTAGTACAATCATCACATTGATCATCAGATTGGTTGTTAGCCCAAGTCCTCCTATTACCAGCCATGGCATGAATAAAAAGAAATTTAGGGGAAATACATAAAGGTAAATACAAGGAAAAAAATGATGACTTATAAATAAATATTATTTCCATATTTTATGAATCTATTGGCTTTGGTCTATGTTATCCATGATCTACTTTCTAATGTATATTCATAAGGAATGTTTTTGTCCCTTAATAATGGTTTATAATAATCATGTCAATTTACAAAATCATATTTACCAGGACTGTCATATCCAAGAGTGCATCAAGTCCCATTGTAATGCACCAGTTTCTGTTTGAGTCTAGCTCAAAGCAGAGTTTTCGGGTTTTACCCCTAGGATACATCTATGCTAGAGCCGCCTCTACCTGCTCGTATCCAGACAGGGATGTATTTTATCGATAGAAAAATTACTCAATACTCACCAAAACATAAGGAGGTTTTTATTATTCTTAGTCTGGTCCTTATGGATTTACTAGGGTTTTCTAATCCTAATACAAAAAATTACAAAACCTATCATCTGATACCATCTATGACAACTCTGATCTTTTGTTACACAATTAAACATAATTTATTACATAAACTTCACTTGATACTACAAAGAGGATCAAGAGGTCTGGTGTATTTTGGTCTTATGATCATTACATAATAACATATAACAGGAAATACAACATCTTTATTGAAAACATCCTTGACATGACCATTACATCCCCCCATACTTAGCATTTCATGGGATAACGTGAGGACATACATAAGAAAAGGGTGATCTATAAAGTCTAGTAAGGGAATAAAAATGGAATAACATGATGAATACAATACATGCTATACATTAGTAATATCAATAGAGAACAATATAACCATAAATATAAATTAATGATAAGGCATGATACACATAACATGGAAATGTGGCAACAACACTTAACATGGAATTAGCATGAGCCAAGGCACATTGCACATAGAGCATGTGTAAATCCTCATTGCCCATGAGGCATGAATAAAACCTCATTTCATATTAAATATCATGAGTCAAAACCCTTTGCACATTATGTATCTTGATGCTATACCTTACCCAACACATTGGAGCGTTATAAGGGTTCACCATTCGTAAACATTTCATTTCACGCATAAGTGTGCCACAAGGATCATAAAGAATTAAATCATTAAACATAATCATTTAATCCACGATAAAAGAACATGTAATACAGACATGAAACTCTTTAACCATTATGTAAATGTGCATAAGTTGAATAACCTTGATAGAGGAATGGGAAAGGTATTCTCTACACAATGACTTTAGCTTGGAAAATCACGGTGTAATTTCGACAGCGTAACGACGTGACATAAGAACTCATAAAAATTGTTGATGAGAGAGAAAGGAGTGTATAATCATATTTAAATGACATAGAAAGTAAAAAGGTCATATAGAAACATGTCCCAAAAAATGTAATGGAATTTAGATTCATGATTCAAAATAATTTATTTAATGTAAATGAGGAGGGAGAATTTTCTTTTGGAATTTCGTCTTCGTAACGTGTGTACATTGGATGGATTTATGGAGAGAGAAAGTGGTATCCCATCATTAAAACATAAAGAGGGTAGTATTGGAGGGGGTGTTAAACCTTACCACAACATTTATAACATAAATTAAAAGGGCATAACAACATTAAGAAAATTGGACAAAATGAGAAAGGAAGAAAAAACCCTTACAAGGATGTGTGCTACCAAAGGCTTGAGAGAGGCTTGAGAGATGTTTGAGAGATGCTTCTGGGAAGCATGGGGAACCTTGAGAGGATTCTAGAGAGAGGAGTGCAGAGGTTGGAAGAACTCCAAAGGCTTTGAGTGAGGAGGATGTTGGAGCTTGGGTGGGTTTATATTGGAAATGTGAGGGAATTCATTGTTATTTAGGTTTGGGACACTTCACATTAAACTATTCCAAACCACAAACCAGTCAAAGGTGTTTGCCCAATATTATTGAAAAATGGAATTAGAAAACAATTATTTATACGTTCAATGTCCAAACTTCTTTAAATAATGGGGTTGCTTATGCGGAGGTGAGTCACACACCCAAGGAAAACAATTTAAAAAGAAAAGATGTTTAATAAGTCTTGAAGTGTCCCTTAATGATTTGTAAAATAAGTCAAACAAATCCCAAATCAAATTATTTAAATGGAAAAATATATATTGGCAGAACATAAGCCATATTGTATTTTTTTACATCACTATTGTGTAATTATGATGTCATACAACACATTATATATTTAAACGGAATTTAATTTTTACCCAAAAATTTGAATGCCTCAGAAAATTATGAAAAATTTACCATTGGATAATTTAGGTGTCTTGATTCTAGATATAATAGTAATTTTATCTAAATAATTTCTTAAATATGTTAATTTTAACTTTTAAGAATAAAAACTGTCATTTATAAGAAATTCATGGGTTTTGACAAAAATAGATTTCAAACCATACTAAAAATTACAATTGCATTCATAAAATTATACGATCATTTGTATATAATAAAAAACAATTTAATAATAATAATATTTTATTAAAATATTATTTAATTAATAATCCATTAATTCATCAAAATAGATTTATCAGTTGAATTTTAACTAAAAAATACTTTTTTAGTTTTAAAAACTTTTTACAAGGTAACAATAATAAAATGAATGTATATTCATTATTATATACAAAAAAATGTACATAAACATAATGATAAGTTCTTGTAACACCCGCATAAAACCGATGAGTAAAGTGTCTGATGGTGACAGACTCTTGGGGTGGCTCAGATAACATTGCTCGGGTTGTAATCTCTATCAACTTCCTCTTCTCTTATAGGCGGTCCCTCTCGAGCTTAACATATTCAAGCTCGGATTTTTCTCGGCCAAGAGAGAATCCCAATGATGCCACCTCATTTTCGAGCTCTAACAAACGGTCTTTGTTTGGGGCACATCTACTGGATGAGGCCATTGCTTTCTTTGTATGAGTAAATTGGAATTGTTAAAACCCTATATTTATACCAATCATGTGAGAACTATTCAATAACTATATTAGAAACGACCACCATTCTTAACATAAAACCAACGAATTTGATATTTTATTAAAAAAATTACATAAAGTGAAATTTAATTAGATCATGAAGGATTTACATTAATGATTTTTTGGGTCATTATAATAAAAATATATTTAATGTATATATAAAATAATTGAAATTTGTTTGTCTCATTGAAAATTTTTCAAAACCCATAATAAAGATTTCATTATTAATAATAAACTATAATCACAATTAATAATTTACATAACCAAAAATTTTACTTCATTAATAACATATTTTAAAAAAAATCAAGATAGATAAAACGTAAAAATAACATTCATGTGGGTTTATTATAAAACCATAACATGGATGAAAACATATTAACAAAATTCCCTCAAAAGGGTAGTAAACAGTCTTTTTGATAAAAGTTAATTATATTTTCATTTAAAAAAATTAAGAAATCCCGGAAAATTAATTTTAAGGTATCTAAAAATGAATTAGGTAACTAGGGATATCATCTTCATATCACTCTTATATCAACTCTTTTTTGCACTATTAAATATGGATTAAACCCGAGATTAATTACATCATATATTCCACATAGATTAATATAATTACACAATTAATATGAGATATTTATTAGTCCCAACCATCATCATGAATAATTTATAAGGAATATATTACACATAAAACACATAAAATATTGGATTTAAATCCAAAAATATGAAAAAATTATTCGGTATAACACATATTCAAAATCACAATTTGTATTCATATATTAGTAAGTGTAATAATTATTTTTCATTAAAAAATAATTAAAAAATAGAATGTGAATTATGATATTTGTTGATAAAAATGAAACCCCATTATAGGTTGATTATTGAATAATAACAATCATGATGGTGGTACATTCCATTATGTTTATATATGTAAAAATATATTTTCTTTTCACAAATTAATAAATATGAAAAAATAACTAATTTAGAAAATGATAAAATTTATACTTTTAATATGTTAGTAATGAAAGACAAATATGGTTGAAAATTAATTTGATGATAAATATTAGTACAATAATAAAATTCATAATATGTTTAAAAAAACATGCATATATAACTAAAAAATTGAATAAAAACATTAAAAAAATTAAAATATTGTTTTGTTGAGAAAAATGTTACGTCAACTAGAATTTAAAAATACATACTTTAACTATAGAATAATAAAATTTTATAATTTTTATAATTTTTTACAATATATTTAAGGTTAATTATGATATTATTATACCTATTATTTAAACTGTTACTAACATTCATATAATTAAAAAAAATTTGTTTTCATGTGAGACACTAGGAAGATGTTCGGTTCATAAACAAAAATTAACTTCTACGGGTTTAGCAATGTTAAAATATTAATTGTTGAATAATAAATATAATATAAATCATGATATAATAATAATATTTATTCAGTAAATATATATTAAAAAATCCATGTATATTGGTCATTAAAAATAAATTACATCATTTTATAGAGACAATAGTTTGAACATAAACATGAATAATGTTTTAATTTATTTACAGGGATGAAAATAAATAAAAAAATAGTATATTAATTTTAGATAATCATAAATATGTTATAAATTTCATATTTTATCATTATATCAAAAATTATTACTGTTCCTTTACATTTTAAATGAAAAACAAATCAAGTCACATATTGGAGGTTGTTGTTCCCTGGTACAGATGATCAACACTGTCATTTTCTAAAAAATGGAATGATTAAAATGTATATAATATATTAACCATATTTATTTATTATCAGGAAATAGATATAAGATATATAATTTTAATTAACCTTTATAACCATCCATATGATGCAGAGATGAAAAAAATGTCACTACATTGATGTAGTAGCCTATATGTACGAACGAGAGATGTTTTCATTCCCCACTGGATTGAAAATAAGTGAAAATGGGTTTATTTATAAACATAATAAAATTATAATATTTTGGAGACACTAATAATGGTATATCATAATCATTAAAATGGTATTTTAGAATGTATAATAAAAAATAAACATGAAACACTCGGTTAAGAATTTAACCTCTTCTTTTGTAATGTCATTTTTTTAGGGATTAATCATTATAGGATGGTCATTTGGTGGTATTAGATCTAATAAGAACATAGATAATGTTTGGTAAGGTATTTAGATTGAAATTTTTAATCAATATATATATATATAAGATTGATGAATATTGGAAAAGAGCAACCCATTTAAATTTTAGGTGGGCCTAAATCTTAAAAATACATGAAATATTGATATATAATATATGTCTATCTCATTTATAATGTATTAAAACAACCCATGAATCCTTTTCAAATCAGCCAATCTGAATCAACATATGCCTGATAGATAATTTATAATATTCTTGGTCAAAAAACATGCACCTTAGTATTGACACATACGACCATGTGAATGATTTTCCCATATTAAATAAAACAACATGTCTCATGTATAATAAGTTATAGATTTTAATCCAGAATAAATTATGGAAAAATAGGCCCATAACAATGAGACCTAATAAATAAATCTATAAGTATAATCATAGAATAAAAAAATCTCATACCAAAAACCAAGACATCATGTGGCATTCCCCCAAGAACATACCAAACCACACTAATGAAAAATCTTCTAAGATAAGTCTCCAAGATAAATGAAATTCTTCCATTAATTTTTTTTTTTTAAAAATTAATTCAAAATATCAATGGAATATTAAATTTTCTATAAAATCTATTATAGGATAACACTATTAATATATACAATATTTTTAATAATGAAACCATATTCACAATCATTAATACAACATATATTTCATAAATCATTTCATTAAAAACCATTAACAAAAAAATATTATGTTTTTCTATAAAAAACAACATTCAAATCCAAAAGAATATTGAAATGAATATTGATTATAAAATACAAGGTATTAATCAATATAATTTATATCATAAAAGTTAAATATTTGATAAATAAAAGAATGAAACCTTACTATCATTAATAAAATAATAAAAAATGGTCTCTAACATATGAAAAGAAAAATTAGCCATAGAAAATATACATCCTAATAATATAGATTCCTTATAAATTTCGTTTTTATAAAAACCATAACCCATTGTAAATCTACAATCACTATATTTTTCATTTTTCCATTACAAGGGGTAAAATAGTAACCCATGTTACAAGATTTTTTAATACAGTCATGAAGACCATATCCAAAATTCAATAAATCATTTTCCAAAGAGAACCCTCAACTCTATTATTTTTAAAATATAATTTTACATTCAAGACCAACATTAATAAATTTCATCAATAAATAATGAAAATAATTTTTTTTAATGAAAATACCCTTTAAAATAGTTTTTCATGCCACCAAATATGCACTTGCACTAAATATCCCTCATAGATATCAAATTTGTAATTGTATTAAAACAAATCAATTGAAATCACTTGACCAATATGGTATTCTCTGAAAAATAACCATTATATTGAGTCACATACCTCATTAATGGAGGAAAATTAGTTATCATTGAAAATTGTTATTTAAAATTAGGTGATATAGTCCTCAGATACCTAGATACATATGAAAAATCTTAAATTACACAAAATTAAAATATAGATATAGTTTCCATTACAAATTATGATTTAAAATAAACATGGGGAAAAGACAATGAGAGTGGATATTTAGGGATAAGTGTAACATTGAGTCTATTTGAACATACTTATAAAATATCCGACCACATTCAAGTAGAATCCCAAAGAGAAAATTTTGGGGAGGCATTAAATTATTAGGGAAAGGATTAGTTGATCTATTGGGATATTTGGTTCATTAATGAGAGGGGTATCAGAGTAATTTATGAATTATTATGAATGTATTACTGGTCACATGGTTGGGATTCATGGTTAATAAAACCATTTACTAACCCTATGGTTACTACTACCCATTGAGAAAATATTGAACAGTTACATATGAATAACCACATGGTTGTAAAAATTGTGTAGATGTTTTTAAATTGCCTCTATATACAATACCACATTATTTACTATTACATTATAATATCTCATGTATAGAAAAACAAAAATAAATTTTTTCAACAATACCATTGGAAGTAATAGATCTCTATCACAGGATTGCCATGCTATCACTACTATGTTTACATTGATCATACTCCTAGAATGTTTCTCCCAAAATAAAAAGATATTTAACCCCAACACCTAATAAATTGAACTATAATTGAGGGAAAAAGTAATAATAGAATAAATATTAATTAATGTGTTTCGAAATTGTACAAGTCAGAAGACTTTGTATCATAAGAAATAACAAATGTTTAAGGACCTGTAAATAAATAAATCCATTATGTTGTCGTTAATAATTCCGGATCCAACATATAATGAAAATATAATATGAGTTTAAATATTACATGGACAAGGTAATCATTATAGATTGAATCACGTAATTATATGGAACCATAATCTAATATAGTGTCACAAACACTAAGGTTTTGAGAATAAGTTAAATATATTATCATTGTTTCACTTGAGATGGTTTTGGATGATACCTCATAAATTAGGAAGCATAAAACAAATCTTGGATAAACATCAATATGGATGGTATCAAAAAAACTAATATACCACATTTATAATATGTTTTTTTCTTGAAAGGGATAATAAATATTAGTTACATCATACCATTCCTTCCAAAACAAATAATTCCATTTTTTAAAAAAACTAATAAAAAATAGATCAACTATCCAAAACATCAACATGTCGGGATTGTGGTCCACATTGGATTTAATTAGACAATGATTTTTTTAAAACCATTATTTGATCAACATTAACATTTATTTTATATCATTAACATGACTCAGTCTGACCTAAGACCCTTATAAAAAATCCTTACAACTAAACATCGATAAAAACACTCATGAAATTCTTAAAAAGTAGTAATTTTAATTGAATCTAGATATATTTTTTATAAGAAAACTCAACTATGGGAATAGTCTATTCACATGAACATTCAAAGTCTACCATGAACACTTGAAGCATATCATCATGATTTTTATTTACATGCTCTATCTATCCATCAATCAAACAGTGATATGCCATGAATTATTTAAATTGGGCACCCATATCTAATTGTAATAATTTCCAAAAATGATATGTAAACTAATGGTCTATATCCTAAAAAATAGTAAAAGGAACTCCATTGAGATTTATAATCTATTAGACATAAACTTTTCTATATCTTCCACATTAATCAACTCTTTAATTTGATGAAAACTAGAAGATGTCATGAGTTGATCAATGACGAATAAAATATCTTTTTTTATAAGAGTCCGTTGAAACATGATAATTAATTGAATCAATAACTCATGAAATTTATGTACTACAGTTGTAAAGGACTCAAAAAACATGTAGGACACTGGTATTGCACCATAATCTACATTCTGGTAAGCCATCATGATATGAAATCGATAATCAATGACCATATCCTTGAAAACCAAAACATAAGTATCAAATCATGATATATCGTGGTATTCCTACTGTGTATGGACTAACAATTGGATATTTTATATTATAAAATAGAAATCTAATCACCAAAAATGGAATCATATTTCACACAAGAAAATGACACTTTTCATACCAATATAGTTATAGAATAAATTTATTTTAAAATTAATGATATTTATCTTGCTTGTATCATTGTTAGAACAAAATAAAATTATTTTTAATATAATGATTCTTTTACAAAAATAAATTATTTTTCATTCAAAAAATAAATATTGGAGTGAATTAATTTTAAATAATCTATTATTAAATATGCATATTTATTTTTATTTTTATTGTTTTTAAATTAATAATATGAATATATTTTATTAGACACAATTCCATTTTTAATATATTAAAATTTCCAATTTAATATATATTCATTATGGGTTTTTATCAATTAAATGCATGATTATCAATATATGAGAAATATGAATGTTATTTTAGAAAATATTAAATAAAAGTAAATAAATATAAAATTATACTTATAATAATAAATAATGAATATACTATTTTTATTCAATTAATATAATAAACTTGTCTTTTTTTAGACCATAACATAATTATGAAATTTATAATTTAATAAAAAAGTTAGGTATAATTATTTTGGGTAATATTCTAATAAAATTAATTCATTATATTTAATTTTTGTTAAATATAATATTCAAATATTTATCTCAATAAAGGGAGTTAATATTTGAGATAAATATAATATAAATATAAATAAATGAATAAATTTAATATTTAGGGGTTATAAAAAAATTAATTTAATTTTAATTATTAAATCTATAAAAATTGAATGGTATAAAAATAAATCATTATAGTAATTAATTAAGAAAAAGTAAATAAATAGTTTTTATTTGATTAAGTTCCATTAAGTGTTTTTTGGAACTTATGTATGAGTAAAACTCTAGATTTATGGTTATGTGTGGGTAAGAACCAATGGTGTTAGGGAAAACTGGACCTCATATAAGGGTAGTCACTTATTAAATAACGACACCACACCACTGCGTATGGGTACTCAAGAACCATGTAAGGTCAAAAAATACTTACCTAAGGGTATAACAATAGTAACATAAGGGTATAACAAAGATAATTAAAGGATATGAGACATTTTTTAAGTTTAAAATAAACATTAAAGTGTTGATGTATGGGTCATGATGTGAGTTGAAAACCTACATAAATGAAATCGTTTTAATTTAAAATCCATGAAATGTTATCATACTACTTACATAGGTTTTAAGACAAGCAATAATGTCTTTATTAATATATAATTAAATACATGTATGTGTAAGAGAACACTCAGATATATAACCATTACATAATGTTATTCTTATTTTTGTGAAATCAATATATAAAATGAAAGGATAAATATACATATATAAATTTTATACCCCAAAAAATTTCAATAGAATGTAAAATAATAATAATATGTATAAAAATCTTCAACAATTATATTTAATTCATAATGAGACTATTCTAAATATAATTTTTTAAAATATATATAGTATTTAATTATCATTTTAATTTATATGACCATTGTCTCTAATGTAAAATATAAATTTTAGTAGAACCAAACCAAAAATAAAGGATTTCATAAATATGTTTTTATTCATCAACGATCTATATAAAGTAAAAAACCACAACCACCTTGAAATATTTTAGTTAGGAGGATTATATAATAATAAATTAGTATATTGATGTCCTCGGCATTTATTTCCCACCTTTGGCATTATTAGGAACATTTCTTAAGGCCATGTAGCATTCATACTCCCTATCATGACAATGAGACGGGGAAGGATGTTACAAGTGGTAATAGTTTATTTGGTCCTTGAATTTCAAGTGAGAATACTTTTTCAGTAATTTAGAGTCAGTTTTTTATCTTGGTGTTGACATTTATTTTTTGTATATTTCCTGAGTTGGGATGGTGGCATGGTATATGATTGTCATAACATGGAATTTATAGCATTAAAGGAAATTTATAACCATTTTATTCAAAACATTAAGCTATAAGGTAGTTGGGTACATAAATGTTTAAAGATAATTATAGGCATTGGATATCCCATTGGCATGGGATTAGCCAATGATGTTAGCATGGAATGCATGATAGAAATGACATTCCACTATGATGCATATTTCATTGGGTATAATGATCTATTGTGTGATGTGAATGTTTATATTTTGGAAAATATTAATTGGGATTCAAAATGAAAGTGTTTCAAAATGGAAGGGTTTGAATCATGGAAACTAATAGAATTTTGAAAATTGGTTGATTGTCAAAACGTAGTGGTTTTTTCAAAATTGTGCAATATGTGAAATGTAAACTTGTGGATTGGATGGTTGTGACAGTTTTATATAACTAAGTTTTAAAACTGTATACTCTTTTTTTATGGTAGTGGAGCTAATATTTGTTGTTGTGTTGATAGAAAAGGCCCCAGGTAGCTATCGTAGAGACCAACCAAAGGAAGATGTTGAAAATGTAGTTTCACTTGATCCCTTGGTGAACTAGCTGTTAGTGAAGAGTATAGTGAAAAATTCTAAACAATGGAATGTGGGAATAATGTGGATGAACCAAAACATGTGGATTATGTGGTTCAGTTTCAAAGGTTGAAACCCCCGATGTTTAAGGGTGATTCGGAGCTAGAACAGGCTGAAGGGTGCCTGAAAAGAATGAATATGATATCTGACATCTTGGGAACACCGAGAAAGTTAAAATTTAAAATATCCATGTATTTGTAGGAAAATCATTCCCCTATATAGATGGATATGGTGGTCCAAGTTAGAATGGACCAAAGTGTGACATGTGAGGATTTTGAGGAATTTATTAAAAATCAATTCAACACTCACACATTCATAATTCATCCCTCAAAACATTATTTTGTAATTGTTTCTCTTAAACGTTGTATTCCATTTATTATATCCAAATATAAAGGATTATTATAAATATATATATAATAAGAATATATTGTATTTAAATACGGGTTTTCATTATAGATATTATGAAACCATTATAAGAATAATAAGTAACAAGTAAAAACAAATTTGATAAACTGGGCAATTAACCACTGAAATAGTGAACATATTAAAATATTATTATCAAGAGGGTCATAATATATAATAAAGAGATAATATATAATATTAAAAATTTTAATATGGGATTTTGAAAAGTCAATAACTCTCTAAAAACACTTATAAATGAATTTTAATGACTTTAACCAAAAAAGTAAGCACATAGTGATCCATTTTTATCTCACTTTTAATTTTTTTTAGATAAATGGAATATTCACCACATACATATTTTAGTGAGATACCTACTACTCATTATGTTAGATTATATTACTAATAATTCAATATTCATTGTATTCTAAAATTTCTATTAATTTTATTACCATATGAAAATTATGATATAAAAATTTTCAAAGATGTATAGGACAATAGAATGATGAAATATTATTTTCCTCATGGATAATTGTAATGAAATTTCAAAGGTTTTTCCATGAGAGTAAATTATATTTCAAATTCATCATAATTCATTTAATTTGATTATAAGATGGTTATTAATTGCCCTTTTGATGTGTTATTACCAGTCTCTAACCCATATGTTCTAATATTTTTCAAAAATATTTTTAAGAAAAACCCATTTCATTTTTCATCTTTAGATGAAGGACCTATATTCTTTATAAAATTTTTATTTTATAAATAGGTTTTTGAATTTTTATTATATTTTATATCATTGTTTATTAAATTAATTATTTCTATTTTTTTAATAAATGTTTTCAATGTAATCATCTATTATCTTAACAAATAAAGAATTTTTCGAACCATTTATTTTGAAAAAGGAATGTTATTTTTACCCTATACAGCATGTATGGATTTACCCTATCTTATTACATAAAAAAATTATGTTTAAATGCTTAATTTTAAAAAAATAAATTTATTTTTTAAGCATTTTATTTTAAAAATTTCTTTCGATATAAATTGGATATTTTCCTCAATAAAGATTTTAAATTATCTTTTTATATTTTTTTATTCAATAATGAAAAATCCTTTTTTACACCACTTTTTATTTTTTATTAATACTATCTTTATTCATCATATAAATGGTTTATTATAGGTTTGGACCAGGATTTATTGAAATTCACTCCCTTTATTCTTTTTGTTCCCCTTGAAATATTATATTTGTTATTATCATTTGACAATGAATATCCCCTAAAATCCTTAATTTTTACATTGATATGATTACTTCATGAAATGTATACAATTTTTAATATAGCTATTAATATTAAATTTATTTGATTAATTGAGTAAATATTGATAAATACATATTATTTACTCAATAAATATAGTTGATAAGTCTGAGTATTTATTTCTATTATTCTACATGAAAAAATATTTGGAATGGATATTAATTATATGGACCCACACATTATATACATTTATATTCCTACACATTTGAATAACATTCATTAATCAAATATAAAAAATCCATGATAGGAACAAATAATTATAGTTTCATTTTAAATTGGGAATCATAAACCACTAGTTCATTATACATCTTCATTATCACCCACTTATTTTGTCATTACTAGACCCCATTCTTGACATATCATACCTAAAAACATTCTCCATTACATGGGGAGAAGAAACATATTAAAAGGTGGGATAAAATTCATAGTATGTGTAAGTAAGAGAGATATCAATCATATCATAATCATAATACATAATAACAAAAAAATTAAAAATATTATCCTGCATAAGAAATATCGTGATATCATGCCATGGGATAAATCATGAATCATCAATGGAATTAATGAATTTAATATCAAAATTCATAACATAAGACATAATTTTTTATGGAATACACATATTCATAGAAAATAATTATATTTTAATCACGGATCCCTTCTTAGACCATCATATCAGAAATGTCCATTACTGAAATGAAATCACTCTTTGTTATAGCCAGGTATTACTGAAATGAGACCATTTCTTATTCTAGCCTTATCTATCTCATGTGATATAAATCCTTACCCAATGAATTTTATGGAGATTTAGGTCTCACCCATCACATAATGAAAACATCCTTATGTGTTTTACTATAAAATAATCATTCACCATAACCCAATGAGTGAAATGTGTTTATTTAAACATCATTCCACCATTGCATAGTATTTGTAAAAAAATGGATGCATAAATGACATTCCATAATAAAAAACCATAGAAATATAAGTATATTTTAATTGAAACTTATTCCTGTTAAATAATTCCATCTTAAATTGAATTATTTTTTTGATATAACTCTTGAAATTAAATCTGAAGGAAAATAACATTTCCACTTCGAAAATATTATCTTTTCACAAAATGGTAAAAAATTTAAAATGAAAATAATTTATATGAAAAAAACTGGAAATAATACTGAAAATTATTAATGTAAATATAAATTTATGAATATTTAAAAATCCTTTCATGTCCCATTACTTCAAAAACATTATCCTCGTACTTTTTCTAGAAAATCAAAAAATTATCTCGTATAGAATAATGATAAAATAATCATTTCATTCAATTTAATAATAAATAACTAATGGGTTAAATTGAAAGAAGAAATTATCGGAAAATATAAATGATATTATTTATTTAGGAAACATGGAAATAGATGATAAATATACCTTAGTAAATACTTACACATACATTGTCTCTATAATAATGAGATTTAAACATTATTTGTTACCTTAGATCTGATAACTTTCATATGTATCTGAACCACATGTATAATGATTTAAATAATTTAATTTACTAATTCATGAATCATATTAGGTATATGATAAATAATATGGTCATATTATTATCCATTTTTTATTAATATTAAATTTTTATTTTTTATTTTGGTATATACTGCTTCATTTTCTTCTATGTATTTTGTTAAATCGGTTCTTGTTCACCTTAGGTCATAGTTATATCAATAAAAATTATGAGAAAATAATTTTTATCATATTTATTTGTTATATACATCTATATAATCTTTATTTAATGATGGTAATTTGGAATGAACAACATCACATTGTTGAGATAGTAAGTCGTAAGCAGGCACGAGTGATGATATCATTACCATAATTATGGAATGGTATTGAATTTAATGGTGTACACTATTTGAAATCTAAATAATGTTATTGTAATAATATATAGTAATTATTTCAATAATTATAAATATCCTTGTATGGTGGTGGTGAAAAATATATTACACCATGGTGTGGAGACGGTATGTCGTAGGTAAGCACATATGATGATTTCATTGTTTAAAGGATGAATAGAAAGTGGAATATTTTTATTCCATAATTAGAATGAAATCTCATTATATAATTGAAACTACGTTTATTAATTTATAATGAAACAACTAATAATGATGAAGTATAATAAGAATGATTTTTGAAACAGTTGGTAGAGGAGATTACCTATTCTTCAATGTTTTCTCCCTAAATCTCATTTTAGATTACTATAGTTGGTCTTTTCATGAAAACAAGATCATATAGAATGTAACCATCGGTGTTAATAAGGGAAAATATAAGTGTATTTCTGATATTTGAGGCTAAAATTGAAGTTAATAGGTGAGGGAGGAGGGACCCTTTTATAATTGAGTTGAGGGGCACTTTTGGGATCTCTAAAAATATAAACTGATAAAAAAACCCGAAACCATCCATAAACCTATAAAATGATTAAATATCAATGATGAGATGATATAGTGTTGTAATTTCATCATCAAATATTTTTTAGAAACATTTTTTATGTCAATTTAACCTTATCATTTTAATTAACACCTAGTTATTATATTTATTTTTTAAATAGGATAAAAAATAAATAAATATTAAAAGGGTTAAATATATACTTATTTAATACCTATTAGAACATAAATAAACACCTAAGAACATTTTATACCATATCATAATTATTATATATATATTTTTTAGAATTTTTTATATATTTTATATAATTTAATAAAATGTTTTTTAATAAAAAATCATTGGTGTAAATTTTGAAACTATTAAATTAATTTATTTTTAAAAATAATAAGATAACAAGTTAACATAAAAAAACTAATTTATTATATTCCTAATTGGTTATGGTAATCTATAATATTTATTAAATATATTAATTATCCAAAAATTAAATTTTTTAAATATTTTTAAAAACTTTTATTTGAATCTCTATTAATTAAATAATTAATACATAAATTTTCTGTAGTTATTTATAATAAATTTGTTGTTTAAAAATTAAAAATAAAATAATGTGATGAATAAAAATAATCTAGTTTTTAAAATAATATCTTTTATTGAATTTATCATTTGGGAAATCCCGCATTTAAAATTTTACACTTACTAAATTATGAATGTGTTAACAATAATATCACATTAAATTGAATAAAAAAAGTGTCAGAATCTCTTATATAAGGATCCAAATGATCACTAACACAACCATTGGATGTTTATGGTCATTATATATTCTACCAATAAAATTTGGTCTTGTGTTTGGTTCTTTAGACGGCTATTTGTATATTAATAAATAAATTTATTTCCTCTCATTAGTAAATTTAGTTTTTACATCATCAATGTATAAGTCTATAAAGTAATTTTTTATTTCCTAAAAATTAAAAATAAATTAACCTGATAAAAAAAGATCATAGAATTCAAATGATAATTTATAATTGAATTTATCTTATATATAACCATATAAAAATTATATAAATTCAAAATTTTGTTTAAGACATATTTAATTTTTTTTAAAATAAAATAAATTTAATGTTTTAATCTCATACAAGTATCTTCCAAATGAAACCATTTTGACCCAAAATTGACTTATGTTTATGGAAACTCATCCGATGATACAAAGACATGTGTTAGGGTAATATTATAATAGTATTCTTAATCAAAATTAATATATTTACGCTTTTACCATATTAAAAAAATTATTGAAGTTACAATTTATAATACGAAAAAATAAAATAAAAAAATTTACATAATTTGAACCTACTAATTAAAAATATGGAATGCATTTTTCAAAATTTAAAAAATAGATGTTTCACAAATTAATTTAAAATTAACCATGTTTTCTAAAAGGGAGGACAAGATATAAAGGAAAAAACATTGTGAAAAAAGTGAATGTTTTCACAAAAGAATTGTATGTGAAATAAATGCTACTGACTTAAATTATATTTAATGATAAGAATAAAATCTTTGTATACTTTAAATTCATTCAATATTATTAATTTACCATATAATTTTTTTCAATGAGAACTGTCTCTTTCAATTAAAATTTATTGTATTATAATATTCATTAATATTTGAAAGCTATTAGAAAAATATTAGAAACTCATCTAAATAATATATTAATATCCCTCTTCCAAAGACCATGATTATGTTGATATATAAAAATTATTAATGTATCAAAATATTAATTTAAAAGGGCTTCCCCATCAATAGGAGGTCAAATATCCTTCGGTAAAATATTAGGTTTTAAACATAAAACTAGTGTTTTTCTAACCACATTACAAAAATAACTATTGGATAAATATAAAAAATATTGAATTATGTATATATCATATATATTTCATTAATATTATTTATTAATAGTATTTCACTAAATTTATCAATACAAAAATACTAATATATATTTGATTTATATTTTTTATAAATAATCAATAGCAAATAACATTACTATACTATGTCATAAGTTAGTTATATTTTTTCAATCTGACCTAATGGTTAGGTTAATATGTTCATTATATTTATAGGGAATTATATGGTTCTTCTAAAATCTTGATTCTAGGCAATAGATGCTTCTAAATAATTTAAATTATTCAGAGAAAACATTTAAAAAACATCATATGGTTACATTCTACCCCCCATTAACCGAATTTATCCCTAAAAATTTATCAATTGGATAAAAAACTATGTTTATTTCTCCCCTAGTCATATCCTCATGTTTTGACATAGCTTCCTCAAATGTGTGGTTCCACCACAAAATGTTACAAGGCGAGTGATCTTCTTTCGCAAAACATTTTCACTACAATCCAAAATCTCTATCAGTGGTTTTTTTTAAGAAATATCTTTCTACGGTGGTATGAATTATGTGTATAGTACAAGTGAAGGATCTGTTATATACAATTTCATGGGATATGCAAGGAAAAACATGAAATTGAGGGAGATTTGGTCAAAGTATAAATTAGAAAGATACCTTTCTAACATGATCCAAAATTTCAAATGGACAAAAAAAAATAAAGGGATCCACATTCCCTTCAATCCAAATATCATTACTCTCTTCCATGGATACATTTAATGAAATACATTATTACCCACTTCAAAATCTAGGTAATTTCTTAAGATATAAACATATACTTTTAGAAGAATTTGAGTTACTCTTATGTGTTGTTGAGTATATCTGACCTTTTCTTCCATTTCATCATCATGCTTTTGTCCCAAAATATTTCATTCCCAATATTCATCCCAAAAAAGATTGTGTTATTCACTACTATAAATATAGGGATTCATATTCAGTCATCTAAATACTAGATTGAATGTTATTTTTGTAATAAAATTATACCAAAGTTATATGTTTATCACATCATCATTTGAAATCCATAGAGAAAGCTCTCACAATGTCTTATAGAGTTTAAATTTTCCTCTCTCACTAATAAAAAATATGAGGAGGATATGTAATGATAAAATTTAACTCCATATTTGAATCCTACTAATGAAATCACCAAAATATTTAGGTAAACCTCATATCCCGATAAGATATAATGGTATGTGGTACTCCATGCCATATTACCAGTTCCATTATATATATCCTAGAAAGATGATCAAGAGTGAAATATTATCTATTTTCAATGATGTATTCCATATTTATAAGGTTATCAACTATAACCCATATAGCATTATGGCCTTTAAATGTTTTGGTAAGTCTGATAACAAAGTCCATAGTTATATTTTCCCATATCCATTTTGGTATGGGTAATTGTTGCAACATCCACGTAGACTATTGTCTCTCATCCTTAACTTGCGAACAAACCAATCACAAAGAAACATATTTAGAAACATCTCTTTTCATTCCATCCCACTAGAAATACTCTTTAAATTCCATGTACATATAGTTCCATTCATGGTGAATAGAGAATGAATAATTACAAGCATCATCCAATAGAACTTTTTTACTTTTGTAATGGGAGGAATACAAAAATGATTCTTAACCCTTATAATTTGATCACATTCGAGGTTGAATTCAAGAAAATTTACCAACATCTTTTATAGTTATATATCTATTTTATACAACTCCTTATTCTTCAATTGTAAAGACTGTTGAAAATTCATTTGATAAAGATAACACTTCTCCACTTCCAGTAAAATTTCAGGATCCATCCTTTTCAAGTCCATATATATGTGATCTTTTGTGATCATCATCATGGATAGATTAACATGGTCCTTTCAACTCAATGCATTTTACACTTTGTTCTATTTACAAGGGAAGTAATGTATTAGGTAGTCGTAATATGAAATGAACTCCAACCATATTCTTTGAGATATATTCAAATCCTTTTTAGTGAAAATAATCTCCAGAAATTTATGATTATTATAAATATCTCACCTTTCACCATATTGATAATTACGCCATATCATTAGTTAAAATAATGCAATAGATAACTCTAAATCCCGAGTTAGGTGATTTATCTAATTGATTTTCTATTTCAATAAGGAATAATCTATCATAATATCATCTTTCATGAGAACAAATTTGATCCCCTTTTTTGATGCATCACTATTGATCACAAGCTATTATCCACTATATAGTATTGTGAGAACTAGTTCACTGGATAACCTTATTTCGAGCTCTTTGGAATTATCCCCACATTCCTCCATCCACACGAACATAACTCCTTTCTGAGTCCACATTATTAATGGATAAGATTAGTTGGAAATATATTTCACAATATGTCGATAATATAGATCAAAACCCCTAAAATGTTATATCTCAGTTACCGTTGTTTGTCTCTACCGACTTTCAATAACATATATTTTTTATGGATCCACATATATACCATCATTTGTGATTATCTATCCAAAAAATGAAACATTTCAAACCAACAATTCATACTGGGTAAATTCTTCATACACTTCTCCTTTATCTAGGTCTTTAATAAAATTATCCTGTGATCTCCAGGTTCTTCCATACTCTTCAAATAAAAAATAATATCATCTATAAAGACCAAAATAAATAGATCAAGAAAGTCTATAAATACAATATTCATTAAATCCATGATGTTAGAAGGGGAATTAGTTAGACCTAATGGGATCCCCATAAGTTCATAATGTTCATACCTTGTAAAGACTGTTATATTTGGTATATTCTCCTTATTAACCTTTAACTGATGATATCCTAAATGAAGATCAATATTGGAAAAGTATTGATCTCTGCATAGTTTGAAGAATAATTCATCAATAGGGGGAAGACTATATTGTTTCTTGATATTGATTATGTTATGTTCTTACTAGTCAATATAGGGCCACATGGATCAATATTTCTTCTTAATAGATAGATCAAGTGATCCCTATGGTTGCACAATTTGGGATATGAATCCCTTGTCAATATTATCTTTGTATTCTTCTTCAATTACTACAGCTCCATTGGGAAAATTATATATGGTGTATATGAAATAGTTAAATGACCTAGTGGGAGTTCTATTGATCACTAAACATCAAAATTTGGGTGAAGAACTGGCAATTCTTCATAAAATACATCATAGAACTCCCTCGCAAAACAATGTCGTTTATTTTTCATCTATTAACTCTCAAGGTTGATAATTATCATGGATGAACGACATAAATTTGATATAATTAATATATATAATTTATTTATTATTATTTAATTATTTCATAACATATTCCTTTGTTCTTCCCATTTTGTATAAATGCGATATCATAGTTTGTGGAAGTCTAGACTACACCCCCTCAATGGGATGTGACTTTTTCACACAATACCTGGAATGTATAATGTATGTTTATAGAAAATGTATGTTTTATATATGACATATATATTATATTTGAATTATTATATTCATATCTATCATAAAAATTGCATTATTTAAAAATGAAAAAGAAATTAAAGTAGTCCTCATGGGTATGTATGACCAAACATCTCCAAGAATGGTACATTCCATTTCATTTCTCCATTTATTATAGATTATTGTAAATATATATATATATATATATAATTTAATTAAATTTAAATAATCATTTCATTTTTGATATTATGAAACCATTATAGGAATAATATGTTTCAATTTAAAACATACTATATAAACAAGGCAATTCTCTCCATCCAATGGCCCTAAGGCCTTTAATTTTTTTATTATTTTGATAAAACCCCCCTTTTAAGGAAAAAATGGGGAAACACGCACATACATCATGGACATAATACAAATAACACCCAAAAGGAATGAAAGTTGAAATCATACTGAAGACATGGACCTCCCCTTCCCCATCATTTAAACATGATGAAGCTCTCCATTATTGTAAGGTAGTTCGACAAGCAGGTGTTATGTGTTAAAGCACAAGCCTGATCCGATACCAAATTCCAGACCCTCTCAAACAAAAAAATACGTAATTCATAGAAAATATGAACCTCCATATTTGAATCCTCATCTAGGGTATATTCCATGTGGTCAATCAAGATTCACCGTCTTCCCAACCTCGATATCATTGGAAAGATCACAAAAAATGTACTCAAACCCCTTCACCATTCAAAGGAGAACCTCAATCATAACATGAGGAACCACTTCGCACTCTATAAGACTTATTCAAACCCTAAAGTCACTAATGTGACTGTATGACAATCCAAGGAATGCAAATCCCATCCATCATCACTTAGGATTGATGGCTCAACACCAAACCAATGGAACGTCATGAATGATGGGGATTAGGCCATTCTGAACCAGAAATGACACTCGAGCATGAATCAGCTACAATAGGAACAGAAAATGCACCCTCTTAAGGTTACACTACAAAAAGACCACCGAAGGGAAGAAAATATAGGGTGTGATAGAAACACCCATCTCACAACATTCCAACATAATCAATATTCTAAATGATCCACCACTCTAATAGAACCACAATTTTAGTGAAATCCGCAAATAAAATAGATTACCGCTATAACAAACCATACAAATGGAATGCAAGAATGTAGAATAGAACCAAGATCCCCCCCCCCCCTTCATGCCACTCTGAGGCCAACACCAATATGATGGCCACCAATGAGACGCGACAGGAATGCGCTGAGAGACTTTGTTATAATGACTACGAAAGCCGAAGAGTGAGCCTCATGAAGCATGTGTTAGGCCAAGAAGGAGACGAAAGCACAACCTTTACAATAAATAAGTGATTGTGAAGCCTCACTAGTGTAGATGAATCCAAAAGGCTCTACACATCTCAATTCCTACACCAAACCGATCAGATGTCGAAGGCTCAACATTCACCGAGACGAGACGTTATTGACTCACCTACGCAGAAGAAGCCAGAGGATGCCGCACCAAGTCACATCATCGCCATGTTGAAGGATGTGGTCGATGATTTGCATGATCTTTTCTTGAGGAGGGATGTGGAAGAAGTCTAAAAAATACCTTATCCTTATGGGTTAGAGAAGACTCCACCACTCTGAGGCTGCAGTTTTTTTCTCACTGATAAATAAGGAAATGAACTACCGAAATAGTAATAATAATGGAATATTGTTATCAAAATGGTAACAAGTAATTATAATAGGACAATATATTATATTATAAATTTTAATATTGTTCATTAACAAGTTAGTAACTCTCTTAAAAAACTCATCATGGAATTTAAATACTTTCACTCGAAAAGAGAACACAATGTGAGGTATTTTCATCTTACTTTTTTCATCTGTGAGATAAATTTCATATACACAAAATACTTATTTTGTGTATTATATCCAATAGACCATATAATATATTATATAAATAATCTGTATATCTTTAAGGTATTTAAAAATTTCCCTTAATGTTAGTCTCCATGATAATTATGATAAATAAACTTTCATAGTAGTATGGGACACTGAATTGTTTAAATATTATGATCTTAAAAGATAATTTTAATGATATTTATAAGGTAATTCCTTTCAAGGAAATTATATGACCATTTTTTCATAATCAATTTCATCTTGATCTCATATATTTATTCCTGAACCTTTTAAAGTATTATTACCATTCTCCCAGTCATTGGTTCTATATTTTTTTGAAAAACTATTTTATGGGGAAACTAACTTCATTTCTCTCTTTTGTTAGAGGCTATATTTGTTTAATAAAAATACTATTTTATAAATAGGTTTACAATAATTAAATAAATTTACTAAAAATATTTAATAATGAAATATTTACCATTTTTTTCTTTTTCAAATGTTTTCCTGAGAATCTTCTTTTATATTTTCAAACAAGTCATTTTTTAACCATTTAACTTTAAAAAGGAATGTTCGTTTAAACCAATAGACATGTATGGAGCTACCCTAAATCATTATTTAAAATATTTATTTTCATGATTAAATGAATACATTTTGAAGACAATGTTTTTAAAATCTATTTTCAATGAAAATCATTTTCAAAATCTATTTCAAAATAAATATGATATCTTCCTCAAGAATGATTTTAAAAGATATTTTTATATGATTTATATTCATCAATTAATAAAACCTTGTTTACTATAACTAGGATTTGTTTTATTTATTCCATCATTTTGCATCCTATATATGGTTTATTATTGATAAGGCCTTGTATTTTATTGACATTCTCTTCATTATAATGACAGTCTCTTCCTTTAGTCCTTTTAGTCCCTTTGATATATTAAATTTCCTATGATCATTTGTCATTGAATATCTCCTAAATATCCATATCAGTTTTCATTGATATGATTAATTCTTAAACAACATACACTTTTTCATATAGTTATTAAATTGAATGTAATTGAATTATGTGGGGAAATATTTATAAATAAATATTATTTACTCAATAAAGATATTTTATAAGATATAGTATTTATTTCGATTATTTTATATGATGATTTAATTGGACAAAAAATGATGTATATTGCCCAATAATTTACATACACTAATATTACATAAAATTTGAATCATATTTATTAAAAAATATTAAAAATACCTTATTGGAACATATAGGTATAATGTATTTAAAAACAAGGAATCATATATGTCACACCCTGACCACGAATGAATTTTTTTTATTATTTTCTCGGTCACACGCCTTTGGTCAGAGTTGGGTTTGTGTCTGGGTTTGATTTTTTTGATGTTTTGATGTTTTTGGTGGGTCTCATACCAGTGCAGAGTCACCACACTACTAGCGGTCACCACGTATTTGGCCCGGGTGGGTGCTCGGTAACTACACCGCTAGTAGCGACCGTGTGTTCGGTCCTGGAGACTACGTGGTTGACCTATCATTATTATTATTATTGTTATTATTATTATTGTTATTATTATTATTATTATTATTATTATTGTTATTATTATTATATTATTGTTGTTTTAGTTATTATTATTATTATTATTGTTATTAGATTATTATTATTATTATTATTTGTACATTATTATTCATTTACTTTACTTTTTTATTTTATTCTATCATTTTTTATACTTTCTTCCCCTTTTTGCTTTTCTTTTTTTCTCCACATGGTTTCTTGTCCTCCTATTTTTTTCCTATGCAATGTGGCCCTCCCCTCCAGCCCTTGCCCACCCCAGATCCGCCCACCAACCATGCCTTCTCCGCCGTCCTAGTCTCCCCTCCGCTAGCCTCACTGCCCCACTAGTCTGCCAGTCGACCTATTCGACTCCAACCTACTACAGCACAGCCTCGCCCAAGCCCTCCACCTAGCGTGACCTCCCCCACCTCTTGTGCGCCTTTAGTCCACTGGCCCTCTGCAAGGATGTCTCCCTCTTCCATGCAGTGGCCTGCCGACAGCACATCAGCCACCACTGCGCCCCGCACCCTCCTGTTGTAGCACTTTCTGACCTCAGCTCCCCACATGGCCTCTCTTACTCCCATCCTCCAGATCCGAGTCTCCCTCCTGATTTATCCCCTTTTACTCCCTTTCTTTCCCCGCACAGTAGCTCACGCAGGACACTGCTCTCTCCTCTGTCCGTTACACGGCCAGCCCCCGCACAACCAGTGCTCGCCCTGTCCTCCAAGGCACAAATCCCTCTCCCACCATCCCCACCACATGATGTTCATCACTCTACTGGTGGAGTGCATGATGCCAGCAGGCCTTTGGTATCTCTGGCTCACCCTAGAAGGTGCGCATGTGTCCGGACCTCGCTGCCTCCATGTCTGAGACCCCACCCCACCCTCCTGCAACCCCGGTCCGGCCTCATCTCAGCCACCTCTTCCTCCTATTTGGCAGACTCTATCGCACACCCCAAAAGGTACCGCCCTGTCACGCACCTTTCACAGCCCTGTTCTGTGATCTAGCCACCATCACTACCAGTCATCTATCTCACATTGCCATTGTCTAGTGGCCCTCTCCGAAACCCTTTTTCAGACTACACGCAGCCGCACAGACGCCTTCCACTTTTCTGGCATGATTACCTCCGGTGGTCTTTTTCAAGTCACGACCCCCCATTGGTAACTATTTATTTTATGCTCCATTTGATAGTTTTATTTGATATATATATATACCCTAGTTTGATTAGAATTTTTATTAATTATATTTTATTTGGGTCAGTTTGACTTTCTAGGACCAGTGTGGGGAGTTTCTAAGTGAGCGCTGTAACACCCCAAGCTTCCACGGTACACTTCTCTTTGAATAATACAGTAGCGTGTGTTGTACACAACTTCGAGTTCTAAAACACCACAACGTATCAAACTAGCTATTTTGAATACTAATACCCACATTTTGAAATTATATATATATATTATCCTTTAAAATGGACTTCATTTTTGAATTCGTAATATTGAAATTAGTCTATGGTGAATTTTTTGTAATATTCTGACAACGTTCAATTTTAGATGAATAGTGAAAAAACACTGAGTTATAGTTTATAACCAAATTTTTTATTTAAATAATTTTTTCTTTTAATTATTTTATGTCAAAGTAGATACATAATACCTATATAAGTTCAATTTAATCCATTGGAGTCATTTTATAATAATTTTAGATATATAAAAATTTTATTGAACTTTTCACCTTCTTTTACCCATCTCCTAGGAGAATTTGTAAATTCACATAAAACATAATTTTACTGCTTCTGTGAGTGGAATTTCAAAAATCTGAGAGACATAGTTAATATCAAGGAGTAAAATGTGGTTCAATAAGATAAAAATATTTTTTGGTGAACCGTAACTTTTTTCTTTTATTTACCACAGTAAAAAGTAAATAGGGTAATTAAGGGTAAAATTTATAGTATTATTACCACAACACATGTCCTAATTATATTGGATAAGTATAATTCGATCAATAACAACCTTAGGAATAAAATATGAACCTCTTTTGTCTAGTTGGATAAGACTAGGACAATTATTATTATTTAATTCAATGAAGCGTTAAAAGAGATAAAATCAAAGTTAAAAAACTATAACATTTTTAATATAGGGTTATACATAAGAAAAATTAGATTATAAAAATTAATTCTAAAGCTAAATAAATTTCCTACAAAATAGTATTTTATTTATTATTTTTAGACCTTAAATAATTTAATTTATTTATGACACAATGGTGATGCAGTAATTACCAATTTAATGAAATATTAAAATAATTTATAATTTAAATATCCAAATAAATGTAATTTGAGACTTTTTTTGAATTACACTAATTTTATAGGTTAATATGACATATTAGGGTTGGTTATATGAATTTTTTTCAAAGTAATAATGTTGTTATGAATTTAGTAATAACAAAATACCAAATAGTGTCAAAATTGACACAAACGAGTATTTAAAACAAATAATATTATTAATTGATATTATATTCCAAAAAATCTAAAGTTCAACCAAATGACTCATATAAGGTTATATATATTTATAATGAAACACTTGGGGTACTATTGTCTTGTTATAGTATGTTTATTAACCATATAATATAAAAATAAAAAGAGGCATGGTAAATGCTAAACTATTTAACTAAGAGTTAAATATAAATGACAAGGTTAATATAGTGATGAAAACCTATCTAAATTCTATTGGATGAAAGGATTTAGACCCATCCCCACTTTATCCTTGAAATAAGTCACTTTTTAGACATTATAAACCGAATATGAATTTATTATAAAATAATATTTTAAGTTTTTCCTAAGTGCCCCTCGCCCCTCTTATAAAAGGTCACCCGCCATCCTCTCAAATTCATACCATAAAAGCCTTTTTGTTCAGCCAATACCTGAACAAATACCCTCTAAAAATTCCTCAATTCATCCTAGAGGCATTCCTATAGTCAGAAATCCAATGCATGGAGCCATTTTGATCAAATCAAAAGGAAGAACTCGAAGAAGAGGTAATGTTTTCACCACCCACTTTCATGTTCCTTTCTTCTTCAACTTCTTCATTATTTTCTATTTCCATTCTAAAATAATAACTCCATTATCTTATATATATTCTTATCTTATTATAAATATGTTAAACCCATATTCATTATTGTATCCATCCTTTGAATGACTTGTCACCATACATGTGTACGTAAGTCATACCGTCTCCACGTCGTGGTGTAATTGTTATTCAAAACAATAAAATTTGGATGGGTATGATAATGATGTGTAATTGAAGTAAATAATAAATATAACATTATAATGATTCTGTATATATGATATACACCCAAATTATATTTTATTTAAATATCAAAATAATGATATTTTTGCTCATGCGTACGTACGAACTACAGTTTCCACGAACGTGATGAGATTCATTCCCCATCGTATCAATTCATGACTAAATTTCATTAAATGATTAAAAATAATTTTTAACGATATGATTTCATTCTGGATATTAATAATATACAACCTATGGATAACAAGCATGACTTATGTAACAAAATATATAAAAAAACAAGTAAATGAACACCCAAAAAGACTATTATATTGAAATATTATTAATGAAGAAATATTAAAAGTTCATAAATGATATCATATTTATGTATATGATTCATGTATAATTTAATAACAATTATTTCACCATTATATATGAGTTTAACCTACCTTTGACCAAGTAAAATTTCAAGGTAAGGGTTTATTTCACAATCTCTTCATTATCTGAGGTTGTTTATACGTAATTATCTACTGGGACCTCTTTATCATCCACATCCATGTCTTTTATAAATGTATTTAAAATCATTCTTACTATTTTATATACTATGGGTTAATGAAATTTATACTTTTTTTGACTTTTAATAAGATGTTTATAAAGGAATCTTTCCTTCATTTTCCATACAAGGTCCTTTTTAACCTTTTCTGTAGAATTAAGGTAAGAATGTCTTTTTTAACATATACGGCAGGTGCGGCTATTTTCAGCCATTATAAAATCATCGAAGATTCCATTACATGATTATAAGAATATTTTCAATGTAAATGTTTTCTTTTATAATTATGTGTCTTTTAAATGATATAAAAAATAGATATTTCTCACAAATAGTTTTGATTTCATCTATGTCATCATCCTTTGATGGATTTTAGGCTTATTTGAAGTTGATTTATTATGATACAAAAAAATCATATTGTATTGCAGATTTTTTGATATGTTTGACTATGAATGTGTTATTTTATTATACCATTCACTGTTTTTGGAGAAAGTATTGATATTTCGTATACTAGTTTTAATACAAATGTTTATGTTTTATTTAAACCGATTCATATGAGAAATTCATTGGATATAATAAGTGACTGGTGGATCCCTCTATAGCTCCTCGATGCATCAGTAGGTCTAATGATACAAACTAGTGTCTTGGAAAAAGGCCTAGACAAAATATAATTTGTATTCTTGGCACAAGGACTTGACTGTGTGGTTATGATAGTCAGGTATTATGCATTCCATCATTATAAAAGTTGTTTTTGATATTGCATGTGATTATTTGATTAGTAGGATATCCATGTGAATAAGTAAATGGAATTATTTTATTTTATTTCATCCATATTATGATAATGTTCAAGTTAAAAGGATTTTTTTAGTTATACGTTGCCTTAAATATTTATTCTTATTTATGAAGTTTTCCATAATATTGTTATCCTTAATGGGCATCTAAGCTAACCACATTCTATGTTTTATTTTACCCAGGATGTTAAGAATTATTTTATGAATAACCTGTAGGGATAGTATGAGGGGATATGAGTGTAGTCTATGGAGTCAAGATATTGTTTTAGTTATTTTACTTTATGATGTAATATAATCTTTATGAATGTATCTAGTGATTCCAAGGCTACTAAACTAATCGGACTTTCGAGACATGATATTTTATTATCATGTCAATGTTATGTAATAACGCACTGACTCTGGGTAACTTGGGTCGGGGTGTTACAGTTGGTATCAAAAGAAGTCTAGTAAAAACCTTGGAAGCTATATTTTGATATACTCTAATTAGAGAACATAGATCTAAGATGGACTTTGAGGATTAGTATACAAGAACTACCTAGAATTTTGGTATTGTAGCGATTTTGTGAGTTTTCCGAGCAATAAATCCATGTCTATATACAAACAGGTAGAGGCGGCTCTAGCACAGATGTACCTAGGGGTAAAACCTGAGAGCATTTCTTTGAGCTTGACTCGAACAGGAACTGGTGCCCGACAATGGGCCTTGATACACTCTTGGATACCACACTCCCGGTGGATATGCTTTGGATATTTCCCATTTTCATTAAAAAGCATTATGAAGGGTTTATTTGTATATAATTCCTCAAAGAAAACATTTTTATGATTATGGATTATATCCATAAATTGTTCAATTTATGTTATGTTTTTTTACATGTTTGGAATTATGTATTTCGATTCATAAACTGATATAGTTAATGTCATTGTTTAGAAACTGCGCCTAGTGGAAAGAATGTAAGCTGTATCAATGCACACACTCCATGTAGAGATTTTTCTCCTGCTCAAGATGATTATAGTGGATCTGGTGATACAATTGGTGCTTATCAGCTTATCACTATACTAGGACAACTCACTAAGGTTATGAATAATAACATTACCCGGATTGAGAACCCGGATCCGCAGTGCAGAGGATCAAGGTTAGATCACTCCATGAGGCAGCAACCACCAACATTCATTGGGGGTACAAATCCACTAGTAGTTGAACAATGGATAAATCCCTTATAGAAAATATTCTATGCCTTGGGGAGTAGTGAAAGGGAAAAAGTTATCATGGCAGTTTACCGCCTCACTGGAGATACTGATCAATGGTGGTCATTGATTCAAAACATGAAGGAATATGATGAAGTATCAAATATGGAATAGAGGGAGTTTAAAGATATTTTCTTAGTAAAATATTTTCCTCATGACCATCGAGAAGATATGTAAAGATAATTTCGGAGTCTGAGGCAAAAGGAGCATGAGAATGTCGCAATGTATGAGTCTAAAATTACAAGATTAGTGAGGTATGCAGTAGATTATATACGTAACCCAAGATATAATATTGATCATTTCTTTGATGGATTAAATCCAATTCTTCGTCGAGCATTAGTCTCACAATCCTTCTCGTCGTATGAAGATATTGTCTCATGTGCTATCAAGACAGAAACACAATTCTCTATGTCTTATGACTTTAAAGGAAATCAAGAGAAGGAGAGATCTTCCGATCACTCTGGGAATGGAAATAAGAGGAAGAAGGGAACAGTTGAATATCCATCCTGTAGTAAATGTTGGAAGAAACTCCCCAGTACATGGTTGAAGGGAATGAGAGTCTGTTATAAGTGAGGTGAAAAAGGCCACCAAACCCGTGATTGCAAGGGGAAGAAAGAAGTTATTGATGTTCAATGCTACAACTGCAGGGATATGGGACATTATGAAAATAAATTTCTTAAGTGGCAGGGGAACATACCCTTAAAAAGGCCAAGGGATAAAGGCCAAGATTATGCTATCACTACTACTGATGTAGAAGCTCCAAAAGACTTGTTGGTAGGTAATTTAATGGTTTCCTCATGATTAGAAAATGCTTTATTTGATTCTGGATCATCACATTGTTTCATATCTTCCTATTTTGATAAGAAAATTAGATATTTTCAATTGGATTTAACAAGGGAGTTGTCAGTTAAATATATTAAGGTAAGTATCATTGCAATAATGTTTTGTGAATCAATCCCCATTAGAGCACATAAATATTATTTATCTGATGATCTCATAGTCATACCCATGATAAATTTGATATAATCCTCGGTATGGATTGAATTTCATACCATGATGGGAGGATTTATTGTAAGAAGGAGGTTACGATTTTTTATGATGATGATAAGGAACACCTTATCATTAGATCAGAATCGTTACCACCTGATTCTTATCTAGATCCACTCCCAATAGCTCAACTAAATTCAATTATCAAAGAGGAAGAAATTGAAATGATTGTGGGTGAGGAATGGAATGTTCAAATAGATGATGTACCTACTGTGAAAGAATATGTAGATGTGTTTCCATGTAACGCCCTGAACCTAGTTACCTAGAGTCGGTGCATTATTACATAACATTGGAATTATCAAAAGAAAGATCAAGTCTCGAAAGACCGATTAGTTTAGTAGCTTTAGAAACACTAGATATATTCATAAGTCTTACATTACATCATAAAAATAAAAACTACAACAAAAAATTTTCTTCATAGTCCACACTCATATCCCCATATACTATCCCGGCAGGTCATTCATAAATTACTTCTTCACATCCTGGAAAAAATACAACATAGAAAAGGGGTGAGCTCAAATGCCCAGTAAGGATAACAACATATAGAAACATTCACAAATAATAATAAACATTTAAGGAAATGTATAACTAAAAAAAACCTTTTAAACTTGAATTTCAACATAGTGTGGAAAAAATAAAATGAAATAATGCCATTTACATATTCACATGGATATTCTACTAATCGAATAATCACATGCAATATCAATATTCACTTTCATAATGATGGAATGCATAATGCCAGACTATCATAACCACATAGCCAAGGCCTTGTGCCAAGACTACAAATAAGATTTTGTCAAGGCCTTGTGCGAAGACACTAGTCTGTCTAATGAGCCCTACCGATGCATCAAGGAGCTATAGCGGGATCCACCCGTCACATATTAAGTCCAATGCATTCCCATATGAAAAGGTTTAAACATAACATAAACATTTCTATTAAAACTATCATATGAAATATAAATACTTCATCCATAAACCATGAATGGTATAAAAATAACACATCCACAATCAAACATATCACAAAACCTTCAATATAATATACAAGTTTTGTATCATGATAAATCAACTACAAATAAGAGTAAAATCCATCAAAGCATGTTGTCATAGATGAAGTCAAAACTCTATTTAGAGAAATATCTCTTTCTATTTTGAAATAATTTAAGTGTCCTATATTTATAAAATGAAACATTTTCTTTGAAAATATTCTTATAATCTTGTATGTGAAGCTTCGACGATTTTATAACAACGGAAAATAGCCGCACCCACCGTATAATTTTAAAAAACATTCTTACCTTAATTCTGCCGAAAAGGTTAAAAATCACCTTGTTTGGAAAATGACGGAAAGATTCCTTTATAAACCTCTTATAAAAAGTCAAACAAGGGTATAAATGAATTTAACCCATATTCTTGTAAATAGTAAAAATGTTTTGAAATAGATTTTTAAGAAACATGGATGTGGATGATAAAGAAATCCCAGTAGATTATTACGTATAAACAACCTCAGATTATGAAGAGATTGTGAAATAAACCCTTACCTTGTGCTTTTCCTTGGTTGGGGGTAAGTTAACCTCCTGTGTAATGGTGAAATTTTTTTATTAAATTATACAAGAATCATATACATTAATATGATATCATATATGATCTTTTAACATTGATTTGTTAATAATATCTTAGAATTATCGTTGTTTCGGGTGTTAACTTACTCATTTTATTTTATACGTTATGTTACATAAGACATGTTTGTAATGGATAGGTTGTATCATATTCATATACAGAATGATATTAAGTCTTTAAACATTATTTTTAAATCATAAAATGATAATTATACTTTAATGGATACGATGGAGAATGAATCTCATCGCGTTCGTGGAGACGGTAGTCCGTACGTACGCATGAGCGACAATATCATTCTTTTGATATTAAAATAATATATAATTGGATGGTATATCATATATAAAGAATCATTATAATGTTATATTTATTATTTACATGAATTATAAATCATAATTATTCCCATCCAAATAATAATATATTGAATAACAATTACACAATGACGTGGAGACGGTAAGCCGTACGTACGCACTTATGGTGACATTTTATTCAAAGGGTGGATAGAATACTAAATATGGTTGTACCAAATTTATAATAACATCACAGTATATATAAGATACTTGAGTTATTATTTTAGAATGGTAATAACAAATAAAGAAGAAGTGGAAGAAGAAAAGAACTTGAAAAAGTGTGGTGAAATTATTACCTCTTTTTCGGGTTCTTCCTTCTGATTTCATCAAAAGGACTCCTTAGGTTGGCTTTCTGATCAAAATAAAAACTCTAGGTTGTAGTGAGGGAAGTTGAGAGATTATTTGGGCAGGGGTTTTCCGAAACAAAAGGCTTTGAATGTGTGAATTAGTGAGAAGGGGGAGGTCCCTTTTATAAGAGGGGTGAGGAGCACCTTTGGAAGAGCTAGAAATATTATTTTATAATAAATTCATATTCGGATTATAATGGCTCCAAAGTGGATTATTTAAAGTTTAAGGTAGGGATAGGTCAAAAACCACTCAACCAATATGATTTATATAGGTTTTGGTTGCTATATTAACCTTATCTTTAAGTATTAACTCTTAGTTAATTAGTGTGACACTTACCATGTCACTTTGTATTTTTTATAATATATAGTTAATAAACTCACTATATACATCCAAGAGACCCCCAGTGGTCCATTAATGATACACATATCATGATATATGTCTCTTGGCCGAACCCTTTATTTTTAGGAATTTAATATCAATTATTAATATAATATTTGTTTTAAAAACTCTTTTTTGTCAATTTTGACACTATTCAACAGTTGATTTTTGTAAAAATAATAAAAGAATAATTACTTCTAGAAAAGTTAATTACATCAATCCTAACATGTAAATTTATCCCAGAAAATTAGTTTAATTCATAAAAAGTTTCTAATTATATTTATTTGGGTATTTATAATATCAATTATATTAATTTTTCACTATTATTGTAATTATTGCATCATCATTGTGTCACAAATAAATTAAATTATTTAATTTATAAAAATTATAAATAAAATATAATTATGTAGGAAATCGTTTTATATTTATAAATAATATTTATAGTCGAAAATACAACATATATAACCCTATGTGAAAATTGTTTTTCTAAAAGATATATGCTTATGTCATTTTTATATTTATTTTAACTTAATTAAAGTGTCCCCATCACCTACAAGTGGCTCAATGGGGTCCCAAAATCAACCCAAAGATGCCCATGGTCGGACATATATCCACCAATATGGTTAGGACACATTTTAGGGTAATTTATTATTATTATAATATTATTATTTAACCTTTATTTACCAAATATACCCTTAACCATGGTAAATAAAATATTTACCGAAGTAATTATTCAAAATGACTAAAAATAAAATTTACCTATTTAAAAAATATGAACATACTAATTCCAAATATGCAATTCAATTTTAAAAATTCAAAACACAGAAGTGGAATAAATTAATTTAAAATTAATTCCCGTTGTTAAAACAAAAAGCGTGTTTTTAAGAGATAATAACTATCAAAAGATTGACACTTGTTTATGTCTAGTTTAATTGTAAAATTAAAAACAATGACCAAAATTATATTAAATGGTAATAATATATTCTAAATATACTTTAAAACAACTCAAATTCATAATTTATCAATATAAATTATTTCGATTAAAAAAGTTGTTTTTAATTAAAATTTAGTAATTTTCACTATTCATCAAAATATAAATGTTATCCGAAAAGTTCCAAAATATCACCCTAGGCTAAAATCGATATTCTGAATCCAAAAATGAAGTCCATTTTGAGAGATAAAATTTATAAAATTTCAAAAAGTAGGTATTACTATTCATAATGGCTAGTTTGATTGGTTGTGGTGTGTTAGTACTCGATGTTGCGTACAACACACGCTATCGTATAATTCAAAGTGAAGCGTACCGTAGAAGCTTGGGGTGTTACATTCTCACCTCCTTCAAATAATTTCAGCCTCGAAATTTCTAGAATACTGCTGCATGAAAAGACTCGGGTGGTTCTTCATCATATGTTCCTCAGGTTCCCACGTTGCCTCTTCCATCTTATGGTTTCTCCATAGAACTTTTACCAGACGAGTCGTCCGATTTCTTAGTACTTGTTCTCTAGTATCAAGAATCCTGACAGGATCTTCGCAATAAGACAGATCGGGTTCCAGTTCTAATTCCTCATAGGTGAGTACATGCATTGGGTTAGGCATGTATTTCCTCAACAGAGATACGTGGAACACATCGTGAACTTTGGAGAGACTTGGCGGCATTTCCAATCGGTAAGCTACTACACCAATTCGTTCTAGAATTTTGAAAGGTATGATGTACCTGGGACTCAATTTACCTTTCTTACCAAAATGTATTACCCCCTTCCATGGAGATACCTTCAAGAAAACATGATCACCAACATCAAATTCCAAATCCTTCCTTCGATTATTAGTATAGCTCTTCTGCCAACTTTGAGCTGCTTTGGTGTGATTTTGGATTACCTTCACCTTTTCCATCATTTCCTCCACCAGTTCTGGACCTACATGTTTTCTTTCACCAACGTCATCCCTACAGGTTGGTGTGAGACATCTCTTTCCGTATAATGCTTCATATGGTGCCATCTGAATACTCGATTAGAAGCTATTGTTATAGGAAAATTCTACCAGAGGTAAATATTGATCCCACATACCCCGAAAGTCAAGTGAGACAGATCTCAACATGTCTTCCAAGGATTGAATAGTTTGTTCTGATTGTCCATCTGTTTGAGGGTGGTATGCAATGCTCAAATGAAATTCAGTATCCAAGTCATTCTGAAGAATTGTCCAGAATCTAGAAGTAAAATGGGGATCACGATCAGAAACAATTGATAGAGGTACTTCATGAAGTCTCACAACTTCATCAACATATAGTAATGCTAGATTTTCTAGTGGTAAATCTTCTCTTATAGCAAGAAAATGTGCTGACTTGGTATGCCGATCAATAATAACCCATATTGAATCATTCCTTCTAGGAGTCTTTGGAAGCCCCGGTACAATGTCCATCGTAATATTGTCTCATTTCCACTCCAGTATGGGAAGAGGTTGCATGACTCTTCCAGGCTGTTTCCATCCAGCTTTCACTTATTGACAAACCATACATCTTGACACAAAATCAGCAATCTCCCTCTTTATGTTGTCCCACCAAAAATATTCCATCAAATCTCTATACTTTTTTGTTCTCCCAGGGTGTATAGAGAAATTGGAACTATGTGCATCATCCAGTAATTCCCTTTTTAGATCAGGTATATCGGGAACACAAAGTCTCCTCCTGAATTAAAAAATTCCATCTTCATACACAAAGTCTCTCAGTCTCCCATCATTCACATCTTTAATCTTCTTTTGAAATTCTTTATCGTCTGTCTGAGAACTCTTAATATTTTCTAGTAAATATGGTTTTTCAACCATTTGAAAAAGAATTGATGTTTCACCTTCCGTGGTTATTCCCATGTCCATCTTCACTGGATCCATGAAAATTGGATCCCTATCAATTCTCATATTTTTCAAAACTCCATGATCTGTTCTGATCAATGCATCTACCACCTTGTTTTCATTCCCTAGGTGGTACTATGTCATACAATCATAATCCTTGAGTAATTCAAGCCATCTCCTTTGCCTCATGTTGCGTTCTTTTTGTGAGAAAATATACTTCAAACTCTTGTGATCAGTATAAATCTCACATTTTTCACCATAGAGGTAGTGCCTCCATATCTTCAAAACAAAGATCACAGCTGCTAACTCGATATCATGAGTAGGATAGTTTTGTTCATGAATTTTCATCTATCGTAATGCATAAGAAATAACCCTATCATTCTGCATAAGGACACAACCATGTCCTTTCTTCGATGAGTCACTATAAATAACGAACCCATCATTCCCCGATGGTAGAGTCAATATAGGAGCATTAACTAATCTTATCTTCAGTTCTTCGAAACATTCTTCACACTCTTTTGTCCAAAAAAATTTAACCCCTTTACGTGTGATCTTTGTTAATGGGTTTGCCAACCAGGCAAAATTCTAGACGAAATGTCGATAATAACCTGTTAAACTAATAAAACTACGTACCTCAGTTATACTCATCGGTGCTGGCCATTCTTGGATTGCCTTGGTCTTAGAAGGATCAAAAGAGATACCATCTTTAGAGACAATATGGAAAAGAAAAAAAATCTCCTAAAGCCAGAATTTACACTTGCTAAACTTCCCATATAATTCATGTCTTCTCAGAGTCTTCAGGATAATGCGCAAGTGATTTTTATGATCTTTGTAGCTTATGGATTATACAAAGATATCATCAATAAATACCACCACAAATTCATCGAGATATTCCTTGAAAACTCTATTCATTATATCCATGAATATAGAGGGAGAATTAGTCAATCCAAAAGGCATTACTGTAAACTCGTAATGCCCATACCTGGTTCAAAATGCTGTCTTCGGAATGTCTTCCTTATTTGCACACAACTGATGGTATCCAGATCGAAGGTCAATCTTTGAAAAGTATTGAGCTCCATGCAGTTGGTCAAATAAATCATCAACGCGTGGTAGGCGATGCTTGTTCTTTATTGTTATAGCATTGATCTCCCTGTAGTCGATACATAAACTCATAGATCCATCATTATTTTAAACAAAAAGAACATGGAATCCCCATAGAGAAACACTAGGTCGAATAAATCCCTTAGTACTCAATTCCTATAGTTGTTTCTTTAGTTCAACTAATTCTATAGGGGCCATTCTATAAGGAGTCTTTTATATAGGCCTTGATCCAGGAATTAAATCAATGGAAAACACAAATTCTCATTCTTGATGATGTCCAGGTAAATCGTCCGGAAACACATCTACATATTATTTCACAATAGGCACATCCTCTATTTGAACATTCCTTTACTCGCCCATAGTCATTTCCTTATCTTTCCCCCCAATAATTGAATTTAGTTGAGCTACTGGGGGTGGATCTAGATAAGAATTATGTGGTGACGATTCTGCTCTAAAGATAAGGTGTTACTTATCATCATCATCAATAATCATAATCTCTTTCTTCTTACAATAAATCTTCGCATCATAGTCCGAAAGCCAGTCCATACCGAGGATTATATCAAACTCAATAATAGGTATGACGATGAGATAAACAGATAAGGAACAATTATGTTCTCTAATGGGGACTGATTCACAAAACTTTGTTGCAATGATACTTCCATTAGGAGTTTTAACTGACATCTACCTTGTTAAATCAAATTGGAAATATCTAATTTTCATAGAAAACTGAGAATATATGAAACAATGCGATGATCCAGAATCAAATAATGCATTTGCTAAACTTGAGGAAACCATTAAATTCCCTGCCAACACGTCTTTCAAAGCTTCTACCTCAGCAGTAGTGATAGAATAAGCATGGCCTTGATCCCTTGGCCTTTTCTGAGGTATGTTCCCCTGAAGCTTAGGACATTCATTTTCATAATGTCCCATCTCCCTGCAATTGAAGCACTGAACATTAGTAGCTTCATTCTTCCCTTTGCAATCACGAGCTTGGTGGCCTTTTTCACCACACTTGTAACATACACCCATTCCCTTCATGCAAGTACATGGGCGTTTCTTCCAACATTTAACATAGGATAAATATTCAACCTTTCTATTCTTCCCCTTATTTCCATTCCCAGTTTGATCAAGAGATCTCTTCTTCTCTTGCTTTTCTTTAAAGTCATAAGACTTAGAGAAGTCCTTTTCAGTCTTGATAGCACATGAGATAATGTCTTAGTTTGACGAGAAAGATTGTGAGACAAATGCTCTATGGAGAAATGGTTTTAACCCATCAAAGAAATGATCAATATTACTTCTTGGGTTATGTATATAATCTCCAGCATACCTTTCCATCCTTGTTAATTTATCCTCATACTTTGTGACATTCTCATCCTCCTTTTGTCTCAGACTCAGAAATTTCCTTTCCATATCTGCTCGATGGTCACGGGGAATTTTTTTTCTAAAAACTGATCTTTAAACTCCCTCCATTAAATATTTGATACTTCATCATCTTCCTTCATGTTTTAAACCAATGACCACCAATGATCAGCATCTCTAGTGAGGTGGTAGACTGCCATGATAACTTTTTCCATTTCACTACTCCACAAAGCCTGAAATATTTTCTCTAGGGAATTTATCCATTCCTCAGCTACTAAGGGATTTATACTCCCATTGAACATTGGTGGTTGTGGCCTCATGAATCAATATAACATTGATCCTCCACACAACGGATTAGGGGGATCCATACGGGTAAGGTTATTATTCATAACCTGAGTGAGTTGTTCCAGTATGGTGATTAGCTGATTGGCACCATTTGCATCACCAGCTTCACTATAATTATCTTGAGAAGGAGGGAATCCCTACATTGAGTATGTGAATTGATACAGTTTCCATTTCTTCCACTAGGCGCCATTTCTAAACAATTGCATAAACTAGATCAGTTTATGAATCAAAATACATAATTCCATACTTATAAAACACTTACAATAAATTGAACTATTTATGGATATAATCCATAATCATAAAACTGTTTTCTTTGAGAAATTATATACTCATAAACCGCTCATAATGATTTGTAAAGAAAATGAGAGTTATCCTAAGAATATCCCCTGGGAGTGTAGTAACCAAGAGTGCAACAAGAGCCGTTTTCGTGCACTAGTTCCTGTTTGAGTCTAGCTCAAAGCGGTGCTTTCGGGTTTTACCCCTAGGTACATCTGTGCCAGAGCCGCCTCTACATGCTCGTATCCAGACAGGGATGTATTGCTTAGGAAACGCACAAAATCTCCACAATACCAAAATTATTGGATGTTCTTCTATACTAATACTCAAAGTCCATCGTAAATCCATGTGCTCTAATCAAAGTTTATCTAAATCTAGCTTACAAGGTTTGTACTAATCTTCCTATGATACCAACTATATATCCCTGACCCTAGTTACCCAGAGTCGGTGCATTATTACATAATATTGGAATGATCACAAAAAAGATCAAGTCTCGAAAGACCGATTAGTTTAGTAGCATTGGAAACACAAGATATATTCATAAGTCTTACATTACATCATAAAAATCAAAACTACAACAACATATTTTCTTCATAGTCCACACTCATATCCCAACATACTATCTCTTCTTGTCATTCATAAATTACTTCTTCACATATTGGAAAAAATAAAACATAGAAAAGGGGTGAGCTCAAATTCCCAGTAAGGATAACAATATAGCGGAAACTTTCATAAATAAGAATAAACATTTAAGGTAATGTATAACTAAAACAAAAGCCGTTTAAATGTGAACATCAACATAGTATGGAAAAAATAAAATGAAATAATTCCATTTACTTATTCACATGGATATTCTAGTAATTGAATAATCACATGCAATATCAATACTCACTTTCATAATGATGGAATGCATAATGCCAGACTATCATAACAACATAGCCAAGGCCTCGTGCCAAGACTACAAATAAGTTTTTGTCAAGGCCTTGTGACAAGACACTAGTTAGTCTCATGATACATACCGATTCCTCGAGGAGCTTTACCAGGCTCTACCCTTCACATATTAAGTCCAATGCATTCCCATATGAAAAGGTTTAAACATAACATAAACATTCGTATTAAAACTATCATAAGAAATGTAAATACTTCATCCATAAATCATGAATGGTATAAAAATAACACATCCACAGTCAAACATATTACAAAACCTTCAATACAATATAGAAGTTTTCTATCATAATAAATAAACTTCAAATAAGCGTAAAATCCATCAAAGGATGTTGACATAGATGAAATCAAAACTCTTTTTATAGAAATAGCTCTTTCTATTTTGAAATCATTTAAGAGTCATATATTTATAAAATAAAAAATTTTCTTTGAAAATATTCTAATACGCTTGTAAGGGAAGCTTCGACGATTTTATAATGGCGGAAAATATCCGCACCCGCTGTATAAGTTAAAAAAACATTCTTACCTTAATTCTGTCGAAAAGGTTAAAAAACACCTTGTTTGGAAAACGACGGAAAGATTCCTTTATAAACCTCTTATAAATATTCAAACAAGGGTATATATTACTTTAACCCATATTCTTGTAAATAGTAAAAATGTTTTAAAATACATTTTTATGAAACATGGATGTGTATGATAATGAAATCCCAGTAGATTATTACCTACAAACAACCTCGGATAATGAAGAGATTGCGAAATATACCCTTACCTTGTAATTTTCCTTGGTTTGGGGTAGGTTAACCTCCTGTATAATTGTGAAAAAATTGTTATTAAATTATACAAGAATCATATACATTGATATGATATCATATATGATCTTTTAACATTGATTTGTTAAAAATATCTTTGTATTATCGTTGTGTCGGGTGTTAACATACTCATTTTCTTTTATATGTTTTGTTACATAAGCCATATTTGTAATGGATAGGTTGTATCTTATTCATATCCAGAATAATATCAAGTCCTTAGAAATTATTTTTATATCATCAAGTGGTAATTATACTTTAATGGATACGATGGACAATGAATCTCATTGCGTTCGTGGAGACGGTAGTCCGTACGTACGCACGAGCGACAATATCATTTTTTTGATATTAAAATAATATATAATTGGATGGTATATCATATATACAGAATCATTATCAAGTTATATTTATTATTTACACGAATTATAAACCATTATTATACCCATCCAAATAATAATATATTTAATAACAATTACACCACGACATGGAGACGGTAAGCCGTACGTACACACGTATGGTGACATGTTATTCAAAGGGTCGATAGAATAATGAATATGGTTGTACCATATTTATAATAACATAAAATTTTATATAATATACTGGAGTTATTCGTTTAGAATGGTAACAACAAATAAAGAATAAGTGGAAGAAGAAAGGAACTTGAAAAGGGTGGTGAATTTATTACCTCTTCTTCGGGTTCTTCATTTTTATTTGATCAAAAGGAATCCATAGGATGGTTTTCTAATCAAACTAAGGCCTCTCAGTTGTAGTGAGGGAAGTTGAGTGAGTATTTGGGAAGGGTTTTCCCGAACCAAAAGGCTTTGAATGTGTGAATTAGTGAGAAGGGGAGTTCCCTTTTATAATAGGGGTGAGGGGCACCTTTGGAAAACCTGGAAATATTATTTTATAATAAATCATATTCCATTTCTAATGGCTAAAAAGTGGATTATTTAAGGGTTAAGGTGGGGATAGGTCGCAATCCACTCAACCAATAATATTTAGACAGGTTTGGGTTACTATATTAACCTTATCTTTAAGTATTAACTCTTAGTTATTTAGTTTGACACTTACCATGTCAGTTTGTATTTTTATATTATATAGTTAATAAAAATACTATATACATACAAGAAACCCCCATGTTGTCCATTAATGATACTCCTATCATTATATAAGTCTCTTGGCCGAACCTTAGATTTTTAGTAATTGAATATCAATTAATAATATTTTATTTTATTTAAAAACTCTTTTATATCAATTTTGACACTATTCAATATATGATTTTTTTAAAAATCATAAAAGAATTATTACTTGTAAAAAAGTTAATTAAACAAATACTAACATGTCATATTAACCAAAAAAATTAGTTTAATTCATAAAAAGTCTCAAATTATATTTATTTTCATATTTATAATATCAATTATTTTAATTTTTCACTATTATGGTAATTACTGCATCATCATTGTGTCATAAATAAATTGAATTTTAAAATTTCTGAAAATTATAAATAAAATATAATAATGTATGAAATCTTTTTAACTTTCTAATTAATATTTATAGTCGAAAATCAAACATATATAACCCTATGTAAAAATTGTGTTTCTAAAATATATATGCTCATGTCATTTTTTGTATTTTTTTAACTTAATTAAAATAAAGTGTCCCTATCACCTACAAGTGGCTTCATATGGTCCCAAAATCGACCCAAAGATTCCCATTGTTAGAAATTTATCCACCAATAAGGTTAGGACACGTTTTAGGGTATTTCAGTATTATTATAATATTATTTGTTAACACTTATTTAACAGATTTACCCTTAACCATGGTAAATAAAATATTGACCGAAGTAATTATTCAAAATGCATAAAAATAAATGTTATCTATTTACACAATATGAAAATCATGATTCCAAATATGGAATCCATTTTTTCAAATTCAAAACATAGAAGTGGCAGAAATTAATTTAAAATTAATTACCGTTGTTAAAACAAAAAGCGTGTTTTTAAGAGATAATAACTTTCAAAAGATCGACACTTGTTTATGTCCGGTTTAACTGTAAAATTATTTACTATGAACAACATTGTATTAAATGGTAAAATTATATTCTAAATATACATTAAAACCACTCAAATTCATAATTTATAAATATAAATTATTTCGATTAAAAAGGTTGTTTTTAACTAAAATTTAGTAATTTTCACTATTCATCAAAATATAAATGTTATCCGAGAAGTTCCAAAATTTCACCCTAGGATAAATTAGATATTCCAAATCCAAAAATGAATTCCATTTGGAAAGATAAAATGTATAAAATTTCAAAAAATAGGTATTACTATTCATAATGGCTAGTTTTATTGGTTGTGGTGCATTAGAACTCGATGTTGCATACAACACATGCTATCACGTTATTCAAAGAGAAGCGTACCATAAAAGCTTGGGGTGTTAAAATCCAGATGATTTACCTGGACATCCTCCCGAACGAGAAATTTAGTTTTACATTTATTTAATTCATAGATCAAGGCCCATATCGAAGGCCCCTTATAGGATGGAAACATTGGAAATAGTGGAACTAAAGAAACAACTAGAGGAATTGAGTATTAAGGGATTTATTCACCCTAGTGTTCCTCCATGGGGATCCCTTGTCCTTTTTTTTATGAACAAAGATGGATCTATGAGGTTATGTATCTACTACTGGGAAATAAATGCTATAACAATAAAGAACAAGTATCCCCTACCTCGCATTGATGATTTATTTGACCAACTGCATGGAGCTCAATACTTTTAAAACATTGACCTTTGATCTAGACACCATCATTTGTGTGTGAAGAAAGAAGAGATTCCAATGAAAGCATTTCGAACCAGGTATAGGCATTACGAGTTTACACTAATGCCTTTTGGATTGACTAATGCACCCTCTATCTTCATGGATCTAATGAATAGAGCTTTCAATGAATATCTCATTGATTTTTAGTGGTATTTATTGATGATATATTGGTATACTCTAAAAGCTACGAAGATCATGAAAATCACTTGGGCATTATCCTGAAGACTCTTAGAAGACATGAATTATTTGGGAAGTTTAGTAAGTGAGAATTCTGGCGTCAGGAGATATTTTTTCTTGGCCATATTTTCTCTAAGGATGGAATCATCGTTGATCCTTATAAGACAAGAGCAATCCATGAATAGCCACCACCAACCAATATAAATGAGGTACGCCGTTTTATTGGTTTAGTAGGTTATTATTGACGTTTCATCTAGAATTTTGCTCGATTGGCTAACACATTAACAATGCTCACACATAAAGGGGTTAAAAATTTTTTGTAGAAAAGAGTGTGAAGAATTTTTTAAAGAACTAAAGAGAAGATTAGTCAATGCTCCTATATTGTCTATACCATCAGGGAATGACATGTTCGTTATTTACAGTGATGCATCAAAGAAAGGATTTGGTTGTGTCCTTATGTAGAATGATAGGGTTATTGCCTATGCATCATGACAGATTAAAATTCAAGAGAAAAACTATCCTACTCATGATCTTGAGTTAGCTGCTGTAATCCTTGCTTTGAAGATATGGGACATTATATCTATGGTGAAAAATGTGAGATATATACAAATAACAAGAGTTTGAAGTATATTTTCTCACATAAAGAACTCAAAATGAGGCAAAGGAGATGGCTTGAAATACTCAAAGGATTGCGATTTCCTGATACACTACCACTCGGGGAAGGAAAATAAGGAGGTAGATAATTTGAGATGAAAGGATCATGGAGTTTTGAACAAAATGAGAGTTGAAAAGGATCCTATATATATAGATCTAGTAAAGATGGATATGGGAATCACCATGGAAGGTAAGACATCAATACTTTTTCAAATGGTTTCCAAACCATCTTTACTAGAAAGGATAAAGAGTTATCATATCGATGATGAAGAGTTTAAAAAGAATATTAAAGATGTGAATGATGGGAGATTGAGTGAAATTGTGTGTGAAGATGGAATTTTGAAATTTGGGAACAGTCTTTTTGTTCCTGATATACTTGATTTAAAAAGGGAATTGTTAGATGATGCTCATAGTTCCAATTTTACTACACACCCTAGGTGTACCAAAATGTATAGAGATTTGAAGGAACATTTTTGGTGGGACATTATGAAGGTGGAGATTTCTGATTTAGTGACTTGATGTATGGTTTGTCAACAAGTGAAAGTAGGAAGGAAACAACCTAGAGGAGTCATACAACCACTTCCCGTACCTGAGTGGAAATGGGAGAATATTACGATTGGATTTGTGAATGGGATACCAAATACTCCTAGAAGGAACGATGCAATATAGGTCATTATTGATCATTTTACCATGTTAGCACATTTTCATTCTTTAAAGGTGGATTTACCACATGCACGTCGAGCAAGACTATATATTAATGAATTTTTGAGACTTCATTGAGTAACCATATCGATTGTTTCTGATCGTGATCCACATTTTAATTCATGATTATAGAAAATTCTTCAGAAAGCACTGGATATTGAACATCGTTTGAGCACGGCTTACCACCCCCAAATTGATAGACAATCAGAACGGAATATTCAAACCTTAGAAGACATGTTGATATCATGCTCACTTGACTTTCAAGGTATGTGGGATCAATATTTTCCTATGGTGGAATTTTCCTATAACAAAATAATCGATTCCAGTATTCAGATGGAACCATATGAAGCGTTATACAGAAAGAGATGTTGCACAACAACCTATTTGGATGATGTTGGTGAAAGAAAACATGTAGTCCCAGAAATGGTGGTGGAAACAATGGAAAAGATAAAGGTAATCCATAACCACATCAAAGAAGCTCAAAGTAGGCAGAAAAGCTATGTCGATAACCAAAAGAAGGATTAGGAATTTTAGGTAGGAGCTCATGTTTTTATGAAGGTATATCCATGGAAGGGAGTTATACATTTCCCTAAGAAATTTAAATTGAGTCCTAGGTACATAGGACCTTTCGAAATTCTAGAACGAATTGGGGTTGTAGCTAATTGTTTGGAAATTCGACCAAATCTATCCAATGTTCATGATGTGTTCCACGTATCAATGTTGAGAAAATACATGCCTGACCCAATGCATGTACTCACTTATGAGGAAGTAGAACTGGAACCCGATCTGTCTTATTGTGAAGAGCCTGTCCGGATTCCTGATACCAGAGAACAAGTGCTGATAAACCAGACGACTCGTCTGGTAAAAATTTTATGGAGAAACCTTAATTTGGATGATGCAACATGGGAACCCAAGAAACATATGATGAAGAACCACCAGACTCTTTTTATTCAGTAATATACTTGAAATTTTGTGGTCGAAATAATTTAAAGGAGGGTAGAATGTAACACACCAAGCTTCGATGGTATGCTTCTCTTTAAATAATACAATAGCGTGTGTTGTACACAACATCGAGTTCTAACACACCACAACCAATCAAACTAGCTGTTATGAATAGTAATACCCACCTTTTGAAATTATATAAATTTTAACATTTAAAATGGAATTCATTTTTGGATTAGGAATATTGAAATTACCATAGGGTAAATTTTTTTTTAATTTTCTGGAAATGATCAATTTTTGATGAATAATGAAAAAACACTGAGTTATAGTTTAAAACCAAATTTTTTATTTAAATAATTATTTATTTTGTTTATTTTCGGTCAAAATAGATACATAATACCTATATAAGTTCAATGTAATCCATTGGAGTCAGTTTATAATAATTTTATATATATAAAAATTTTATTGAACTTTTCACCTGCTTTTTCCCATCTCCTAGGAGAATTTGCAAATTCATATAAAACATAATTTTTCTGCTTATGTGAGTGGAATTTTGAAAATCCGAGAGACAAGGTTAATATCAAAGAATTAAATTTGGTTGAATAAGATAAATTTTATTTGGTGAATATTACCTTTTTACTTTTATTTACCACGGTTAAAAGTAAATATGGTAATTATGGGTAAAAATGATATCATTATTATCCCAACACATGTCCCAATTCTATTGGATAAGTATACTTCGACCAAAAACAACCTTATAAATAAAATATGAACCTCTTTGGTCCACTTGGATCAGATTAAGACATTTATTATTATTTAATTCAAAGAAGAGTTAAAAGCGATAAAATCAAAGTTAAATAATTAAAAAATTTAATATAGGGTTATAAATAAGATAAATTTGATTATAAATATTCATTTGAAAGATAAAAATATTTCTAACGTAATGGTATTTTATATATAATTTTTAGACATTATATAATTCAATTTATTTATGACAAAATATTGACGCAGTAATTACCTAATTAATGAAATATTAAAATAATTGATATTATAAATATCCAAATATTTGTAATTTGAGACATTTTATGAATTCCACTAATTTTATAAGTTAATATGACATATTTGGGTTGGTTATATAATTTTTTTCAAAGTAAAAATGTTGTTACGAATTTAGTAAAAACAAAATACCAAATAGTGTCAAAATTGAGATAATGGAGTATTTAAAACAAATTTTATATTATTAAATGATATTATAATCCTAGAAATATAAGCATCATCCAAATAATTTAAAAAAGGTTCTATATATTAATAATGAACCACTTGGGGTTCACTTGTCTTGTTATAGTATGTTTATTAAAAATATAATATAAAAATATAAAGAGACATGGTAATTGTTAAACTATTTAACTAACAGTTAACTATAAATGATAAGCTTAATATAGTGACCCAAACCTGTCTAAAATATATTGGATGAAATTATTTCGACCCATCCCCAACTTAGTCTCGAAATAAGTTACTTTGGATCCATTATGAACCGAATATGAATTTATTATAAAATAATATTTTATGTTTTTCCCAAGGTGCCCCTTACCCCTTTTATAAAAGGTCACTCCCCCTTCTCTCATATTCATACCTTTAAAGCCTTTTGGTTCAGCTAGTCGCTGAAAAAATATCCACTCAACTTCCCTCACTTCATCCTACAGGCCTTATTTTAGTAATAACTCTATTCTAAGGAGCCCTTTTGATCAAATCAAAAGGATGAACCCGAAGAAGAGGTAATGTTTTCACCACCCCCTTTTAAGTTACTTTCTTCTTCATCTTCTTCTATATTTGTTATTTCCATTCAAAAATAATAACTCTAGTAACTTCTATATAATGTGATGTTATTAAATATATGGTACAACCATATTCAATATTCTATACATCCTTTGAATGACATGTAACCATAGGTGCGTATGTACGGCTTACCGTCTCCACGTCGTGGTGTAATTTTTATTCAAAACATTATTATTGTGATGAGTATGATAATGAAGTGTAATTGAAGTAAATAACAAAGGTAACATTATAATGATTCTTTATATATGATATATCATCCAATTATATATTATTTAAATATCAAAAAAATGATATTGTCGCTCGTGCGTACGTACAGACTTCTGTCTCCACGAACGTGATGAGATTCATTCCCCATCGTATCAATTCAAGACTAATTTTCATTTTATGATTAAAAATAATGTTTAAGTACTTGATATTGTAACACCCCGGGATTTTATGAAAAATATTCCTTTTAATTTCATTAATGTCTTGTGTTGTACGCTACACTAAAAGGATCTTTCACAACACGCATCCTTGACTTGCCTTTAATTACACACAATCGCGACCTTCCTCGATAGCGTGTGTAGTATACAATAACGAGTTTCACTAAACAATAATATGCTATTAAAATATTATTAAAACTAGCCATTATGAATAGTAATAACCACTTTTTGAAATTTTGTAAATTTTATTTTTCAAAATGGGCTTCATTTTTGGATTCGGAATATCAAAATTAGCTTAGGGTGAATGTTTGGTACATTTCGGATAACTTTCATTTTCTGATGAATAGTGAAAATTACTAAATTTTAATTAAAAACAACCTTTTTAATCGAAATAATTAATAGTGATAAATTATTAATTTGAGTGGTTTTAAAGTATATTTATAATATACTTTTACAATTTAATACAATTTTGGTTATTGGATGTAATTTCACATTTAAACCAGTTATAGACAACTATCAATCTTTTGATAGTTATTATCTCTTAAGAACACGCTATTTGTTTTGACGATGGAAATTAATTTTTAAATTAATTAATGCAACTGATATGTTGTGAATTTCGTAAAATAGACATCATTTTTGAATTCATAATATCAAAAATAGCTTAGGCCTAATTTTTTGTATTTTTCTGGAAACTTTGATTTTTTGATGAATAGTGAAACCAATAAGTGGCAGTTAAAAAAAATGAATTTTTCATAAAACATAATTTTACCTCTTCTTTGAGTAGAATTTCAAAAATCCTAGAGACACGGTTGATGTCATTAAGTAAAATTTGGTTCAATGAGATGAAAATAATTTTTGGTGAATAGTAACTTCTTTCTTTTTTACCACGGTTAAAAGTAAATAGGGTAATTAAGGGTACAAATGATATTATTATTACCTTAAAACATGTACTAATTCTATTGGATAAGTTTAATTCGACCATAAATAATCTTAGGAATAAAATATGACCATTTAGGCCCACTTGGATTAGATTAGGACATTTATTATTAATTTATTAAAAGAAGGGTTAAAATATTTAAAATCAATGTTTAATAAGTATATCATTTTTAATATAGGGATATACATAAGATAAATTCGACTATAAATATTCATTAAAAATATAAAAATATTTCCTACATAATGGTATTTTATTAGTAATTTTTAGACATTAAATAATCTAATTTATTTATGACACAAAGATGATGCTGCAATTATTTTATTAATGAAATATTGACATAATTGATGTTATAAATACCAAAATAAATGTAATTTGAGGCTTTTTATGAATTAAACTTATTTTATAGGTTAATATTACATGTTATTATTGATATAATTAACTTTTTTCTAACTAATTAGTCTGTTATGATTTTCAAAAAAATCAATTACTAAATAGTGTCAAAATTGACATAAAATAGTTTTTAAAACTAATATTATATTATTAATTGTAATTTCTTTCCTAAAAATATAAGGTTCTTCCAACTGACTTAGATAAGGTTATATATATTAATAATAAACATCATGGGGTTAGTTTGGCTTCTTATAGTAAGTTTATTAACCTTATAGTGTAAGAACACAAACAGACATGGTAAAAGAGAAATTATCTAACTTAATGTTAAATCTAAATGAAAAGGTTAAAATAAGAACCTAAACTTGTTTAAATTCTATTGGATGAGAGGATGTCGACCCATCCCCACCTTAGCTTCTAAATAAATCAATTTGGAGCTATTTAAAACCAAATATGGCTTTATAGTAAAATAATATTTTTTGTTATTCCAAAGGTGAACCTCTCCTCCCTTATAAATGGGCACATCCTCCCTCTCTTCCTCACACCACATTGAGCCTTCAAGGTCGGCCATCCCCTGCAAAATTATCTTCTCCACTTCCCTAGAAACATCCTAGAGGTCTTGGTCTTCTTCAAAGACCAAATTTAGTGTCCTAAGATGAGGAATCAAAGAGGCGCTTCAAAGAAGAGGTAATGTCCGTTACCGATTCATTCAACTTTATTTCTTCTTCCACTTCTTCTTATTTGGTTGTTTCATTATGAAGTAATAACATAAGTATCACTCATATACTTATATTTTATTATAAGTTTGAAACAACCCGATTTCACCATCTATTCATCCTACGGAAAACGAAATCACTGCGCGTGCGTATGTACGGAATACCGTCTCCACGCCATGGTGTAATCTATTTTCCACCACCACCTTACTTGGATGGGTATAATGGTGTACATAATAACTATATATGATTTTTATAAAGTGATATTGATTCTTAAATAGTATACATACATTCCAATACAATTCCACGATCATGAGAACGATATCATCGCTTGTGCGTACGTACGGACTACCGTCTCCACGACACGATGAGATTCATTCTCCACATTAACCATTCATGAATGATTATAAAGTATATATAATAAGTAATTATGAAATATATGACATAATATGATACTTTATTTATGTGTACATATATATATTTCATCTACTTAATTCCATTCAACTCAAAAAGGAAACGAAAATAGCGTTCATGCTTACATACGGCCTACCGTCTCCATGAACGGTGTATTTCTTTCCATTTACTGATCTATTATATATATGTATATTCAGAATATATATTATATATAAATCATGTTTTATATTCTGGAATTAAGTAATCATGATCTAAGTAATCATATGAATAATTACAAGTCAAAACACGGATGACAAATGAAACGATTTTACCCAAAACGCTCTTTAACATGGAATTTACAAAAGAACGGGTAATATAAAGTCATAAGTTACCCATATATGATATCATAACAATGAGTATGATTCTGGAATAAGTCAATGACATTATTTAAATCATTATACAGGAGGTTCGGACACTTACGAAGCAAATCGGACCAAGGTAAGGGATAATTGTGCAGATCTCATTTTTATCCGAGATTACTTATTCGTAAGTATTTACTAGGGTTATTGCTATCATCCATGTCCATGTTTTATAAAAGTGTATTCATGTATGTTTAAAGTTCTTTTATACCCATTTTGACTTTTACCACATGGTATAGGAGGAATCATTCTTTTGTTTACCCTACGAGGTACTTTTTTAACTTTTCCGACCAAAGTACAAGAACAATGTTTTTTAACTTATACGGAACGAAGGGTTTTTTTACGGTTTTATATAGCCTTATTTTCATGAAGCTTCCTCAAATAGATTTCATGAATATTTTAAACAAAATTTTTTTCTTTTAAAATTTCATTACGTTTTGTGAAAATAAACTGATTTTGAAGGAGAAAGGATATTTTCATCAAGAATTCATTTCAAGTGTTTTATTGAAACCATTTTCCATCTAAGATGACATTATTTTATATGTGTATGGTTCAAGTATAATGTCTCTATGATTTACATGGTTTCACTTTCCTTATTATGAAATGATATCCATTTATTTTATATGGATTATGTGATGATGGAATGATGTTTATGAAACCCATTTTATTCATTATGTTATGATGAATGATTTATGTTTTTGTTGTGGCATATGTAATAATGATTTCATTATGAGATGGGTGGGACCTATATCTCCCTCCAACGCATTGGGTAAAGATTTATATCTCATGAGATAGACATTTATGGAACGACAAGTTAAACCAGTTCAGTAATACAATACTTGAACGAGGAGTGAACTCGATTCAGAAAGGGACTTTGTCCACTAAGATGGTCTTGGCAGCAATGCCATGGATACTATGGAAATCATGTCATGTGCTTAATGGTTGCCACAATTACATGTTTTATTCCCATTCTATTTTATCATTCTTAATGTTTCTTTATGATCTATGCCTTACATACTTCCATGTTTTGTGTCATTTCTCAAGCTTCTGATGTTTAAACAATATGTTCATGTTTTCAAGTTCAAATTTATATGGTATGTTTTATTTTATCCATGATTACCCTTACTGAGCATTTGAGCTCACCCTTTTTATGTTTTATTTTCCCTAGGATATAAAGAAATGTTTTAGGTAAGAAAAAAATGAAGATAATTATGGGAGATGTTGAAGATCTTTCACCACGATTAGAAGATTACGTTCCATGTTTCCAAAGACACTAAACTATTACGGTCCTTGTGTGTCTATTTTTGTTATGTATTATGAATTCTGCTAAAGTAATGTAATGTCCATGTACATCAAGCTTTGGGTCTCTATAGTTGGTATTAGAGGAAAAGTTTAGTCAACCTTTGAAAACTAGGATGCGAAAATGTTAGTGAGGTCCCTTGAGATATTTCTACGGTATGTCTAGGGATGTCCCTAAGGATAAGTATACGTATAGGATATACTCCTAGAAATATGGTAATGATATTAGATTAAACCAATGATGTTAGATATTTATGTTACTCCCCATTTATTATGATTTTTCCCTCTCACACTATTCTTTTTGGGTTTCAGAAAATGGCTAGAAACAAGATGATTCACGATAATGGAGGAGATGATGGACAATAGAATGATATTCTTCATGAGCAACCAAATGAAATGGGATTTAGAAGTCCAAAAATCATTATTATGCCGAATCAGCAATCTCATAATATGATCAATAAAGTAATATTTGGTAAGTTTCCTGACTTGGCTAATAAGAGAAAGATGGAGTGTCATGATGATCATAGAGGAAAGAAAGTTCAATTTCCCCTATGTAAATCATGTGGGATGAGGAATCAAGGAGAATGTTTCAAAGGAATTGGAAGTTGATTTGGGTGTGGAAAAGAAGGACACAAAGCTAGTAAGTGCAAAAGAAAAAGGTTCAGTTAAATCCAGGGATGAGGATTGTGGTATTTCTACGACATAAACAATGGTTAAATGTTTTAAATGTGGAATGTACGGGCATTATGAAAACCAATTCCTTAAGGGGAAGTCTCATGAAGAGAATCAGTATGGTCGTATGGGTAGTATTTATGTTGATGATGATGAAGATACTACAAATGATATGTGAGATGAATGAATTGTTGAAGCTTGGTCAATGGTATAAGAATGTAGTGGAATGATTACAAGTTTATCATGTGTAATGTTGTATAAGTAATCTCATGGTACTATGGAATAAAGACAAATCTAAAGATTGTTACACTATTGCCTTTTCTTGAGTTTTGAAAGTGTATGATTAATGGTACCAGTATCCATGAAAGGTTATTAAGATATTTTTGAAATGTAGATTATATGCGCATAATAAAGGGATAAGGATAAAATTAAATGTTTGATAGTATTCATGAGCTCATGACTGATATAAGGAGAAGGTTATATCATGGTTTGAGTATATAAAATTTTTGGATTTTGGTATGTGGAAAGAGTAAAATTTTGACATCATTAATGTTTTCAGTGAGGTTTAATGGGTATTAATTTTTCAAGAGATTACATGATTAAGGTAATCACATGATTGGAATGTGACCAACAAATATATGGGAGATAAATGATGGTATTCACATGCTTGGTTGATGACATTTCAAGTAATCGTTTTCTTTTTACTATGATCTTGGACCGAAGTATTTTAGATAAGCCTAATGATTGGAATGGATTATGTTGGACATAATTTAGGATAGATCTTTTTTCGATATTATTGATGGGATGATATAGAAATATAGCTTTAGAAAAAGGACAACCTGTAGGACGGGTGATAGCCCATCGCGTCGGACAAGGCTGTGAGAATCGAACCCACAACCGAAGTGCGACTGGCCTTTATCGCCTACCACTGGCCTACAGGAAGTCCCTGTTTAGTAGAAAATAGTTTTATTGTGATATAATAAGTATAAGTCAATTTTAGGAATCATATTTGATTAATCTCACTATAGATCGACTTATGTATATTTAATAACTTTTTCTAACCTTTTGTTTGAGACAGATAGAATGACCCATCATTCTATCACATGATCTACTAACACTTCATGAATAACTAATTAAACTTCATTTATTTTAGAGATGAAGTGGAAATTGTTCATGGCACGAACAATAGCGATATTGTACCAAAATAAAGGAAGTATTTATTCTAATTCAAATTCTTCAACTTTAGGGAAATGATCTTGAAAAAAAAAATTTGTCCTAGTGCTCATATATCTGATGAATCATATGGTACCTTAGATCGTCACAAATTTATGGCTTTGTGATTTCTGGATTTTCCATAGCCATGTTCTCTACCACTCTCAATAAGAACATGATGGTTAGATTTCTCTTCCATATACATATTTTCACCTATGTGGAAACCCAGTGATTAGTTTATTTGGGTAATCGTTATGTTTCATACTTTTTTTTAATGATTGGTTTTGGTATTCCTTTTTACGATGTGGGTTTATATTAAATAAAATTTCGAGTAGTAAACCATTTATAACCCCGACGAATTTCGAGGGCGAAATTGTTTTTAAGGGGGGTAGAATGTAACACCCCGAGATTTGATGAAAAATATTCCTTTTAATTTCATTAATGTCTTGTGTTGTATTCTACACTAAAAGGAGCTTTCACAACACGCATCCTTTACTTTCCTTGCATTACATGCAATCACAACCTTCCTCGATAGCGTGTGTAGTACGCAATAATGAGTTTTACGAAACAACAATATGCTATTAAAATATTATTAAAACTAGCCGTTATGAATAGTAATAACAACTTTTTAAAAATTTTGTAAATTTTTTTTTTCAAAATGGACTTCATTTTTGGATTCGGAATATCGAAATTAGCTTAGGGTGAATGTTTGGTACATTTCGGATAACTTTCATTTTCTGATGAATAGTGGAAATTACTAAATTTTAATTAAAAACAACTTTTTTAATCGAAATAATTAATATTGATAAGTTATTAATTTGAGTGGTTTTAAAGTATATTTAGATTATATTTTTACAATTTAATACAATGTTGGTTATTGGATGTAATTTCACATTTAAACCAGACATAAACAACTGTCAATCTTTTGATAGTTATTATCTCTTAAGAACATGCTATTTGTTTTGACGATGGGTATTAATTTTTAAATTAATTAATTCAAATGATATGATTTTAATTTGGTAAAATAGACATCATTTTTGAATTCATAATATCAAATATATCTTAGGCCTATTTTTTGGTATTTTTTTTGGAAACTTTGCTTTTTTGATTAATAGTGAAACTACTAAGTGGTAGTTTAAAAAATGAATTTTTCATAAAACATAATTTTACCGCTTCTGTGAGTGGAATTTAAAAAATCCGAGAGACAAAGTTGATGTCGGTAAATAAAATGTGGTTCAATGAGATGAAAATAATTTTTGGTGAATAGAAACTTTTTACTTTTTTTACCACGGTTAAAAGTAAATAGGGTAGTTAAGGATAACAATGATATCATTAGTACCCTAAAAAATGTCCTAATTCTATTGGATAAGTGTAATTCGACCAAAAGAAACCTTAGGAATAAAATATGTCCATTTATGCCCACTTGGATTAGATTAGGATATTTATTATTAATTTATTTAAAGAAGGGTTAAAATAGTTAAAATCAAAGTTTAATAAGTATATCATTTTTAATATAGGATTATACATATGATAAATTCGACTATAAATATTAGCTAGAAATATAAAAAGATTTCCTACATAATTTTAGTTTATTTGTAATTTTTATACATTAAATAATTTAATTTATTTATGACACAAAGATGACGCAGTAATTATTTTATTAATGAAATACTGACAAAATTGATGTTATAAATACCATAATATATGTAATTTGAGACTTTTTATTCATTCCACTAATTTTCAAGGTTAATATGTCATGTTACTATTGATATAATTAACTCTTTCCGAACCAATCAGTCTGTTAGGATTTTCAAAAAAATCAATTACTAAATAGTATCAAAATTGACATAAAATAGTTTTTAAAAAAAATATTATATTATTAATTGTTATTTTATTTATTAAAATATAAGGTTCGGCCAAATGACATAGATAAGGTTATATATATTAATAATAAACAACTTGGGGTTCGTTTGGAATCTTATAGTATGTTTATTAAACTTATAGTGTAAGGACACAAAAAGACACTGTAAAAGTAAAATTATCTAACTTAATGTTAAATCTAAATGATAAGGTTAAAATAGCAACCTAAACTTGTCTAAATTCTATTAGATGAGAGGATTTAGATCCATACCCACCTTAGCTTAGAAATAAATCAATTTTTAGCAATTTAAAACCGAATTTGGCTTTATAATAAAATAATATTTTTAGTTATTCCAAAGGTTCCCCTCTCCTCCCATATAAAAGGGAACCTCCTCCCTCTCTTCCTCACACCACATTGAGCCTTCAATCTTCGACAACCCTTGAAAAATTCTCTTCTGAACTTCCCTAGAAACATTCTAGAGGTCCTGGTCTTCTTCAAAGACCAATCTTAGTGCCCTAAGAGGAGGACTCAAAGAGGCGCTTCAAAGAAGAGGTAATGTCCATTACCGATTCTGTCAACTTTATTTCTTCTTCCACTTCTTCTTATTAGGTTGTTTCATTATGAAGTAATAACATCAGTATCAGTCATATAATGATATATTATTATAATTATGAAAAAACTCTATTTCACCATCTATCCATCCTACGGAAAATGAAATCATCGCGCGTGCGTACATACGGAATACCATCTCCACGCCGTGGTGTAATCTATTTTCCACCACCACCTTAATTGGATGGGTATAATGGTGTAAATAATAACTATATATGATTTTTATAAAGTGATATTGATTATTAAATAGTATACATACACTCTAATACAGTTCCATGATCATGAGAACGATATCATCGCTCGTGCGTACGTACGGACTACCGTCTCCACGACACGATGAGATTCATTCTCCACATTAACCATTCATGAATGATTATAAAGTATATATAATAAGTAATAATAAAATATATAGCATAATAATGATACTGGATTTATGTGTATATATATGTATGTCGTCTACTTAATTCCATTCAACTCAATAAGGAAACGAAAACAACGTTCATGCGTACGTACGGCCTACCGTCTCCATGAACGGTGTATTTCCTTCCATTTACTGATCTATTATATATATGTATATTATGAATATGTATTATATATAAATAATATTTTATATTCTGTAATTAATTAATCATGATCTAAGTAATCATATGAATAATTACATGTCAAAACACGGACGACAAATGAAACGATTTTACCCAAAACGCTCTTTAACATGGAATTTACAAAAGAACGGGTAATATAAAGTCATAAGTGAGCCATATATGATATGATAACAATGAGAATGATTCTGGAATAAGTCAATGACATTATTTAAATCATTATATAGTAGGTTCAGACACTTACGAAGCAAATCGGACTTAAGGTAAGGATAATTGTGCAAATCTCATTTTTATCTAAGATTACTTATTCATAAGTATTTACTGGGGTTATTTCCATCATCCATGTCCATGTTTTATAAAAGTGTATTCATGTATGTTTAATTTACTTTTATACCCATTTTTTACTTTTACCCCATGGTATGGAAGGAATAATTCTTTTGTTTACCCTACGAGGTACTTTTTTATCTTTTCCGACAAAAGTACAAGAAGAATGTTTTTTAACTTATATGGAATGAACGGGTTTTTTTATGGTTTTATAAAGCCTTATTTTCATGAATCATCTTCAAAAATATTTCATGACTATTTTAAACAAAATCTTTTTCTTTTAAAATTTCATGACATTTTGTGAAAAGAAATAGATTTTGAAGAAGAAAGGATATTTTCCTCAAGAATTCATTTCAAGTGTTTTAGCAAAACCATTTTCCATCTAAGATGACATTATTTCATATGTGTATGGTTCAACTATAATGTCTCTATGATTTGCATGGTTTCAATTTTCTTATTATAAAATGATGTCGATTTATTTTATATGGATTATGTGATGATGTAATGATGTTTATGAAACCCATTTTATTCATCGGGTTATGATGAATGATTTATATTTATGTTTTGGCACAAGAAAGAATGATTTCATTATGAGATGTGTGGGACCTATATCTCCCTCCAATGCATTGGGTAAAGATTTATATCTCATGATATATACATGGCTGGAACGGCAAGTTAAACCGGTTCAGTGATACAGGACTGGAATGAGGATTGAACTCGATTCAGAAAGGGACTTTGTCCACTAAGAGGGTCTTGGAAGCAATGCCTTGGCTACTATGGAAATCATGTCATGTGATTAATGGTTGCCACAATTAAATGTTTTATTCCCATGCTATTTTATAATTCTTAATGTTTCTTTATGATCTATGCCTTACATACTTCCATGTTTTGTGTCATTTCTCAAGCTTTTGATGTATAAACATTATGTTCATGTTTTTAAGTTCAAATGTTTATGGTATGTTTTATTTTATCCATGCTTACCCTTACTGAGCATTTGAGCTCACCATTTTTATGTTTTCTTTTCCCCAGGATATAAAGAAAGGTTTTAGGTAAGAAAAATAAAGGAAGATCTTTATGGGTGATGTTGAAGATCTTTCAGCACGATTAGAAGTTTACGTTCCAAGTTTCCAAAGACACTAAACTATTACGGTCCTTGTGTGTCTGTTTTTGTTATGTATTAAGTATTCAGCTAAAGTAATGTAATTTAAATGTACGTCAAGATTTGGGTCTCTACAGATATCATGCTGGATATTAATAATATACAACTTATGGATAAAAATCACGGCTTATGTAACAAATCATATTAAAGAAAACGAGTAAGTGAACACCCGAGACAACGATGATACTAAAATTTTATTAACAAAGAAATATTAAATGATCATAAATGATATCATATTTATGAATATGATTCATTTATAATTTAATAACAATTATTTCACCATTATAAAGGAGGTTAACCTACCCTCGACCAAGGAAAATTACAAGGTAATGGTTTATTTCACAATCTTTTCATTATCTGAGGTTGATTAAACATAATGATCTATAGGGACCACTTTATCATCCACATCCATGTTTCTCATAAATATATTTCAAATCATTATTAATATTTTATAGACTACGGTTTAATTTCATTTATACCCTTGTTGACTTTTTATAAGATGTTTATAAAGGAATCATTCTGTTGTTTTCAAAAGCAGGTCCTTTTTAACTTTTTTGACATAATTAAGGTAAGAATGACTTTTTTTAACTTATACGCTGTGTGCAGCTATTTTTCACCCTTATAAAATCATCGAAACTTCACTTACAAGATTTTAAGAATATTTTCAAAGTAAATGTTTTCTTTTATAATTATGTAACTTTTAAATGATTAAAAAAAAGAGATATTTCTCCCAAATAGTTTTGATTTCATCTATGTAAACATCTTTTGATGGATTTTAAGCTTATTTGAAGTTGATTTATTATAATAAAAAACTTCCATATTGTATTGAAGGATTTGTGATATGTTTGAAAGTGGATGTGTTATTTTTTATTCCATTCATGGTTTATGGAGAAAGTGTTGACATTTCGTATGCTAGTTTTAATACGAATTTTTATGTTATGTTTAAACCTATTTATATGAGGAATGCATTGTACTTCATAAGTGATGGGTGGAGCACGCTATAGCTCATCGATGCATCGGTAGGTCTCATGAGGCAAAATAGTGTCTTGGCACAAGGCCTTGACACAATATTATTTGTAGTCTTGGCACAAGGCCTTGACAATGTGGTTATAATAGTCTGTCATTATACATTCCATCATTATGAATATGGTTATTGATATGGAATGTGATTATTCGATTAGTATAAAATCCATGTGAATAATTAAATGGAATGATTTCATTTAATTTATGCCATATTATGCTGAAATTCAAGTTTAAAAGTCTTTTGTTTTAGTTATACATTGCCTTAAATGTTTATGCTTATTTATGAATGTTTCTGCTAAATTGTTATCCTTACTAGGCATCTGAGCTCTCCCCTTTCTATGTTTTATTTTTTCTTGGATGTGAAGAAGTATTTTATGAATGACCTACATGGATTTTATGAGGGGATATGAGTGTGGTCTATGGAGACAAGATGTGTTTGTAGTTTTTTCACATTATGATGTAATGTAAACTTTATGAATGTATATAGTGATTCCAAGGATACTAAACTAATCAGTCCTTCTAGACTTTATATTCTGTGGTCATTCCAATTTTATGTAATAATGAACTGACTCTGGGTAACTGGGGTTGGGGCGTTACAACTGCCATCACCGCGCTTTGTTTCTGAGTTTGCATCGTTGTCGTGCTTCAGTTTAAAGGTGAGGGTTTCTTACTGCCGTTTGGTTTCACATACTTTAATTGGGGTTTTTGTTTGTGTTTTCAGTTCTTTGTGTTTTTTTATAGTATGTTGGACCTTACTATGTGGTGCCAGACGCGTGTCATCCTTTTCATCTCGATCTCGATGTGGGACCCTCACTACACTCACCATTATAGTTAGAATATATTATTTTCATTATGTTTTATTAAATTTAATAAATTGGAAATCATATAAGATAATTAATTTTTATAATATTATTTTGTGTTAAAAGATTCGTTTATTTTATACACGACACATGGAATATTTTCATGACAAATGGACATCCATTAGTGAAAGAATTCCCATTTGGCTTTTAAACAAAATTCACAGAATATAATATGTAGTTTTAGTTTAAATGATAAATGATTTCTTCTGAATAAGTGTTTTGGGTTTTCTTGAGAACTTGTGTTTTTCTATAAAGTTAGTGAAGGCATGTTTGGCACTTTCTTAACATTAATTATTTTTCAAAACTCACATTGGGGTTACTAAGGGTTGATCCTTTGTGTGCGTTGATAGCATGAGTTGTGTGTGATATTTGTTGATCATGACTGATTAATTTACATTTTGTATTCACCCTTTTTATTTCATTGTGTTGAAATGGGAACCTAGCATAGTGAGTGAATCATCTAAGAACGATTGTTGCACTTGTTTAGATTACGCACTGGCTAGTGTCCCCATAGCAGGGAAATACTGAGTTATTACTACTATGGGGATTTGGCCCCTCAGTTAGGCCATGAAGGGATATACTAGGCGTTAGGGTGTTATGACATCGTCGAGTTAGAGCATGCTTTCTGGATGAGTCACATTTATAGTATGTTATGGATTGTTCATGATCTCTTAGGTTCGACCCATTCTTCATTTAGTGTTTATTTGTATGTGGTGGTCGATTGAGAGGTCTAGTTCGGCTGTTGGCCCATGTGTGTCATTCCTTCCTTTTCCCTTGGTGTGTGTTTTGTATTTTGTGTCTATTTTCCTTTTTGGCTAATAACTGATGTTTGGAATTCAAAATGGTTCACATAAAAGTTTTTAAAAAAGAAATATATCTATTATTTTTAAACATTAAACTTTTTTTAAATTAAAAGGGTCAAGGGACTGATACTTGTTTTAGAAATGAAAGTGTGTGTGGAAACTAATATTTTATATAATTTAGTTCAGGCTTGGAATTAGTAAATTTCATTATTTAAAGGTAGTTCATTGGGAATAGATACCGGGCTAGCCTACTAAGTATAAATACTCACAACTATAGTTCTTTTCTATTTTTAGTGTTTGTGTAGGCTACAACTTGGTTGTGTTCTCCTTGGGCGATAATTGGTTGTGAGTTGGAGAGTGACCCACGAGGTCACACGGAGATAGTGGTTGTCTTTTTCGGTTAGTTTTATTTTCATTTGTTTTTGTTTAGTTACTTTACTTTGTTTATTTATTTTGTGCCGCTCTATTTTATTTCTACTGCTTTATTTATTTATTTATATTGTTGAAATCGTTCCCACAGACTCTGTTGATGCCCTGAAAAATGTCGTCAGCCATGGAGGATCGGGTTCGATGCTCGGGTCATGTCGCGGGCTGGCTCGGGTGACCGATTCAGGGTCGACCCAGGTTGGTTCATGAAAAAATGGTATTAGAGGTGGTCGGATCTTAGCAGACCTATCATTTTAGAGCGCCCTTTGTTATTTGGGATTCCTGGTAGATGAAGATTAGGACTGTCGGGACTCAGGAGGTAGGTTACAGGTCGATGCCTGATCACCACCAATCGTGACGAGAGTTGTGTTACCAGGGTTTGTTTAGGATTTGAGTCACTTGTCCTTGGTAGTTTCGGATTGATGGATGAAAATGCAGGGGAATCGGTTCCCTCTACAGCCTCGCATGGGATGGTGACCCATGTGGAGTCCAAGTGTCCAGTTTAGGGTCCTCTTAGTTTTATACATTACTTGGGGCATGGATCACCACCATGTTGCTGGGTCAGACATATGTACTAGTTCCTCATTCCAGTGGGTTATTACTGCTTGTGTTTTGTTTTAATCTATGTTGGTTTGAGTGCTTTAAAAGTGAAATTGGTTTTGAAATGGAATAATATTTCTTCCAAAAAAAATTATTTACTAAAGTGGGTTTCTAAATAGAAATTGTATCATCTTGGAAAAACATTTTATGTGTTTGGATTTAGTATGTAAAATGAGGGTTTGAACCTTAGCACTCATTATAGAGGGTCACACGTGCGTGGGAATGTATATAAGTGTGTGGGGGAACTTGTTCACCGGTGATGTTAGTGGGATTGAATAAACACACATGTGACGGTTCAAAAAGTGTCATAGGTGAGTTTTTAAAATTACAAAGAAATAACAGTTTTGGAAAAGTGATTTCTCCTTTTGTTGTATATGTTTGGCTTATGGGCATATTTCTCTTTTCTTGTGTTGCTGCTTTGATTGAGTTTTGTCTTGATGCCGGTTTCGATGGTGTTTTTCATGTTTCCATGAGTATGACGCCCAGAAAGACTTCAAATGTTTTCAATGATTTATGCTCAGTTCTCAGTTCCTTTTGTCAATTTCTAGATTTTTGATGTAATCGAAGTCTGTTAGAGGTAGTTGTATTGTTCGGAAAGATAGTGTGTCTTTGGGTTGTTGGGAAATACCAGGATAGTTAAGGTTTTCACCACCGTAGAGTTATTTGAGGGTTCTGTTCTGGACTAGTAAAGTTGAAATGTCTCATCATCGCTACATTTTTGGGTGTGATTAACAGTTGTTGACTTATGTGAAGGTTCCCCATATAGCAAGGAGTGCAGGCCGGTGGAAACTGTATCCAAGAAACTATCCTCGTCAGTACTGGCTCCTAGTTCGTCGGGCCATTCTATTGTGCACCACTAGTATGGCCTATCCGAACATTCTAAGTCATCATGTTTCATCCCTTAGAAAATGTACGACCATTGTGGTTGTTCGAATCATCTAATGGAAGAAGGAGTTAGAAACCTGAAGATGAAAATGACTTACTGGGAGGTAGGAGGCGCTTCAGCCATCAGGGCCCCAACCATAGGTCTCGGGGTGAATCTTGGGCAGAGTCCGGAGTTTCCGAGGGTGTTTGGAACCTCAGACCAGATAATGTCTTTGGATTTGGAATAGAAATATCCAATATTTCCTTTATTGTATTCTCATTGTTTTCGTATGCTCATCCTTGTTGTGGTGGCGTGATGAGCCTGATTCCCCACAATACAAGTGGTATTATCTACTCTCAATGTGGTCCTTATGTTTTTTGGTGTCTCTGAATGGCGTGGGTCTGTGAATAAACAGACATGTTCTGATTTTGAGTTGAGCCTAGCTGTGTTCGATAGGTGAATGCTTGTTTCATGAAGTTGATGGGCGGTGTTGAGTTAATTTCTTATCCTCATATTCCTAGATTGTTCTGTATCAAGATTTCCCTCAAAGTCTCAGGTGTGTTGTCCAGTCCATGTGGGGAAAATGAATGAGTTTGGTTTGGGAGCTCCCGTGTTGGCCCCCCAGGGTGTGGTTTTTTCGAGTATCAAAGGTTTTTGTATTACTAAATTCTTGTGGTTGAGAGAAACCTCTCATGTTCTCCCCTTAATCTCGAGTAGTGGGTTGTCTTGAATTGGTCGGGTGTGACGTTGTTGGGAATGGTTATCCCGATGCATTCAGTTCTCTATGATTTTTTCTGTGAATGAACTCAATTTGTGTCAACTATCGTCTTGGTGACTTTCTAGGCTAAGAAAGTGTCTGTGGTGGGGATAATTGTCACACCCTGACCACAAACGATCATGTTTTTATTATTTTCTCGGTCCCTCCCCTTTGGTCGTAGTTGGGTTTGGGTCTGGGTTTGAAGTTTTTTGAAGTTTTTATGTTTTCAGTGGGTCTAAGTCCAGTGCGCAGTCACCAAACTACTAGAAGTCACCATGCATTCATTCCGGGTGGGTACTCCGTCACTGCACCACTAGTAGCGACTATGAGTTCGGTCATGGAGACTACGCAGTTGACCGATTATTATTATTATTGTTATTATAGTTGTTGTTATTATTATTATTGTTATTGTTGTTGTTGTTGTTGTTTTTTGTTATTATTAGTATTATTAGTATTAGTATTATTATTATATTATTATGATTATTATTATTATTCATTATATATTATTATAAATTTACGTTACTTTTTTTATTTTATTATATACTTTTTTCTACTTTCTTCTCCTTTATTATTTTATTTTTTTTTCACGCGGTTTCTTCTACTCCTATTTTTTTCGTGTGATGCGGCCCTCCCCTCCAGCACGTGTGCACCGCAGATCCGCCCGCCAACTCTACCTTCTTTGTCGTCCCAGTCTCCCTTCTGCCAGCCTCATTGCCCCGCTCATCCGCTAGCTGACCTTTTCGGCTCCCACCTGCTGTGGCCCGGCCTCGCCCAATCCCTCCACATGGTGCATCCTCCCCCACCTCATGTGCGGCTACCGTCCACCGGCCCTCCACCAAGTTGTTTCCCTTTTCCATGCAGTGGCCTCCTGACAGGCCAGCTTCCACCGCTGCGCCCCATGCCCTCATGTAGTAGTACCTCCTGACCTCGGCTCCCTGCCCGACTGCTCCTTCTCCCCTCTCCAAGATCAGTGTCACCCTTCTTCTTTCTCCCCTTTTTCCTCCATTGATTTCCCTGCACAGTAGACCGCACAGGCCACTACTCCCTCCTCTGTCCGCTACCCGGCCAGCCCGCGCACAGCCGGTGCTCACACTGACCTCCAACGCACACAACCCACTCCCACCAGCCCCGCCGTATGATGTTCATCGCTCCACTGGTGGCGTGCATGAGTCCGGCACACCTCGAATAGCTCTGACTCATCCTCGACGGTGCGCCCGTGTCCCGACCACACTACGTCCCTATCAGGGACCCCGCGCCACCCTTTTGCTACTGCGGTCCGGCCTCATCTCGTCCGCCCCTTCCATTTGGTTAGCTGCTTCTATCGCACACCCCGAATAGCACCGCCCCATCATACTCCTTCTGCAGCCCCATGTTGCGATCTAGCCACCATCCCCACCCATCATCTATCTCGCATCGCTGTTGTCTAATAGACATCGCCGCACCCCCTGGTTGGACTGCGTCCAGCCGCACAGACGCCTTCCGTTATTCCGGCGCGATGCCCTCCGGTGACCTTTTTCTAGTCGCGACCCCCCGTTGGTAGCAATTTTTTTATACTCCATTTGAAATTTTTATTTTATATATATATATACCCTGTTTTGATTAGAATTTTTATTAATTAAATTTTATTTCGGTCGGTTTGACTTTTTAGGACCCGCGCGTGGAGTTTCGTAGTGAGCACAATCACCAACCATTATTTATGAGTTTGGGTTATTGTAGTGCTTCAGTTTCAAGCTGAGGGTTTCTTCCTGCCACTTGGTTTTTCATAAATTAATTGGAGGTTTTGTTTGTGTTTTGAGTTCTAATTGTTTTTTTTACATTACGTTGGACCTTACTTTGTGGTGTCGAACGCGCGTCTTCCTTTTCATCTTAGTCTCGAGGTGGGTCCCCCACTGCCCTCACCTTTAAATTTAGAATGTATTTGTTTCTTTAAGTTTTATAAATTTTAATAAATTGGAAATAATATAAGATAATTAATTTTATTGGATTTTTTCATGTAATAGTATCCGTTTATTTAATACACGACACTTGGAATATTTTCTTGAAGAACGGACACACAATAGTGAAATCATGCCCATTTGTATTTTAAACATAAGTCACAGAATTTAACCCCCGCAATGACCCACAAAGGATCGATAGGTAACTAACCCCCACAATGACCCACAAAGGATCTGACTCACATAGGATTGATAGGTAAATAACCCCCGCAAAGACCCACATAGGATCAGACCCACATAGGATCTGTAGGCGTTGGCCACACAGGACCGCTGAGCACTGACCCACACAGGATCAGACCCACATAGGATCGGTAGCACTGATCCATGTAGGATCGCTGAGTGCTGTAGTCGTCGCTGTCGAATTCACTGATGATCTCTGTACATTCGTCCTCATAGTAGTCACAGCCAACTCTATGGTTTCTGCACACAGCTAGCTCGTTCGGGAGGGTCCGCTCCATGAGCCGAGGGGCTGATACATCAACCAACACAATATCTGGAGTTTATGTATCCAAAATTTATGTATCGTCAACAGGAACTCAACGTCGTAGACGGAGCGTCAATCGGATGCCCGATCTGAGAGTTATTGGCTTTTTCATCCCAAGGCCCCTGTTGGTTTTTATGTCAAAACCAACCCGACCATACCCCACCTACATCCAAACCTTGGGCGGAGTAAGACAAAAGATCTGTCCAACTAAGAGGAAACCATCAAAGTTGACGGCACATCAATCAGAAGTCTGGAGTTCATGTTATGAGCGTTTCCACTCCGAGGGCCCTGTTGGTTTCGTGTACGAACCAACCCGGACGAATGAAAAGTATTCCGAAACCTTGAGTGCGATATACCGAAACGAACATCTCGATCCATGGATCGCATCACAACTGACGGTGCGTCGATCAGCATCACGTATCTTGAGTTATGGACAACAAACCAAAAAATGTTCGGTAATAGGGGGTTCGAGCCCGGTCCGACCCGGCCCGATACCCCCAGGGTCGGCCCGAACCGGGCGACCCGAACTGGGTCTTGGTCCGGCCTGCTTGGGTGTCGGCCGTCCTGGTCGGTGCGGCCCGGCCCGGCCTGGGCGCAGCCCGACATGGCCTTGGCGTGGCCCGTCGGCATGGCACAGCGCGCTGGGCGCGCTGGCGCTGGTCGGGTGTCCATGCGACTGGCTTGGCCGTTATGGCCGACCACTACTGGCGGGGGGCGCGCTGCCCCCGCGTGAGGAAACCGCGACCCCTTAATGGGGCCACTCACACATGGCCAGCCGGGGCTAACAGACCCCCGGTTCTTCACTATCCGGCCGGCCCGCTCCGGCTGGCATGCTTCTGCCGCCACGGGACCGGCAAGGCCAGTCCCCTTGCTCCAATGCCGGCGGCCCGGATCCGGCCGCCGGTTCCCCTGCTCTGCCGCGTCCCAGAACACACCGCGGACTTCATCCGTCCGGCGCGGCGCGACGGCGCCGCGCCCTTCCGCCGCGGCCCCGCTCCGGCCGCGGCGCTTTGGAGGTCCTCCGGCGTAGTGCGACAGTGCCGTGTCCCTTGTTCATCTTCTACGGCGTGGCGCGACGACGCCGCAGATTTATTGCTTCTAACGGCGCAGTGCGATGGCGCCGCGCTTCTCCGCTCTCCATTTTTACAATGTCCGCGCGGTGCTTCGACACTGCGTTGCCTTGCTTTCCGCATCAAAAATCAACAACCAAAAAAGGAGAGGAGTGTCGGTCGTGTTCGTGTGGTCCGACCTCCTCCCGTTATCACGATAACAGGCGGTTCATGGGAGGGGGGATAACGACGGAAGAAAACACAAAAGAGAAATGCATAAAACCCCTACCTCAACGTTGTCGTCGAACGAGCGTTCGTCGCGGAAATAACCGTCGCGAAAGAAGAGGGTCGTCGTGGAAGAAGAGGATCACCATGGAAGTAACGTCGCTGGCATTAGGTGATCTCCGAGGAAGGAGTCTCTCGCCGATGGAGGTTGGCATTCTTCATTGGCCGTAGCACGTTCTTCGTCGAAGAACGAAGAACCCTCTCTTTTTCTCCCAAATCTTTAACACGACACAAACCAATAATAATCAAATAAGTCCACCCCTTATTTTATTGTCAACAAAATAATTTGAAATTCAAAAGATAAGAAAAGGACAATTAATTCGAAGAATTAATTGTAACGATTTAAGAGCCCAATTTAAAAAGGCGTTTCTTAACCAGAAAAAAGTAACGTTTAACTTTGATTAAAAGGGGGGGGGGGGGGTTTCGGGTGCGTTACTTAGGAGGGAAGAAATGGTGGGGCTCGTACGGGCCCCACCTCACAAATATCCTACCAAGTGGGTAGGATATTGTGGGTCCCACCTTATCTGCTTAACTTAGGTTAAGCGGCATTAATGAAATAAAATAAAATTGGTCGCACCCCTTTTTATTTTATTTCTTAACTGAACCCCAAAAATTAAAAACCACACCCGAGCAAACACAACTCCAGAAAAGGCATTTCTAAGAAAATACCGGCACTGCGGTTCCATCGGTGCCCTCGGAATTCGATTCCGATCACCGGTTTAAATGTTAGAAAACCACGCTTGTTCGTTCACTGAATGTACCCGAGCTAAACTTCGGAAAATGATTCCGGGCACACTAGGCCTCAGAATCAGGTGCCATCAAAAACTGCATTCATGTAAAATTCAAAGAAAATTAAGGAAAAAATTTCCTTGAATTTTATGGGTCTTTACATTAATATTATTTTTTTCAAATGTATAATCACTTAAAATATTTCAACATGGTATAAGACACGTTGGAATTTTTAATGTTTATTTTTTCTAAAAATTAATTTTAATTATTATTCAAAGGTATTTCAATTATATAACATTATATGAACATTATTCCATAATGCCATAAATTTTATTCAACTGTATTTATTCATTACATTTTTTGAAGAATTAGTACAATTTTCCCACTCTTTTGGTTCTAAAAATGATTTAGAAAATGTTTATAAGAATCCCAACATCATTTATCTCGTTAGATAGAGAACATTTTTTATTAAAAATTCTATATTTTCTAAAAGGTTATTCAAAATGGTTTTGAACATTATAATAATATTATTTAACTTATTTTTACAGTTTTTTACTTTTAAAAATATTTTAAGTGAAATCATCTTTTCACATTCTAAATGTGGCATTTTTATAACTGTTTACCTATAAAAAAAATTATTTTTACCATATATGACATGTATAGATATTAACACTATCATTTTTTCAAAACATCCATTACATGATTTAGTGGATAAAATTTAATTAATATTTTGTAAAATAATTAATTTTAATTAAATGTATTTTCAAAATAAAATTCAAATAAAAAGATTTTTTTTCAAAAATTATTTTATAAGATATATTATTTATATTTCTATTCATAAATTCCAAAAAACATTTTTTTTCACCATTTGGGATTTTTTTGTATTGATTCCATCCATATTATTCTTTTTTATGGTTTATTATTAGCTTGGACAAGGATAGTGTTGACATAAAATTCCTTGATTACTTTTAGTTTACTTGAAATATTAAATTTTATTCGATTACATGACATTGAATTTCCCCTAAATTTCCAAATAATCTTTCATGGACATGATTATTTCCCAAACCATATACAATTATTGATATAGTGATTAATTTGAATGTTATTTTATTAATTTGGATAATATTGATAAATATATATTATTTATTAAATTTGAATGTTTTATAAGGAATATTATTTATTTAAATTATTCAGCAGGTGAACGCATTGAAATGAAAATAATGTGTGGGAACCCAAGATTTTATAGAAGCTCCATGAATCGACAAGTTATCATAATGAAAACGACTTCTAAAAATTAATTATGTTTCTACACATAGATTTAAACTATATTTTGAATGTTGTAGATGTCATTGGATTTCATGTTCCTCAATCATGATGTCCAATAATTATTTATTACCTTCATTTTGACTTAGGTTTTATTTATCCATGAGATTTTAAGTCAATATTTATATGGATGCATTTCATCCTAAGTATATTTTTTAAATGGACTTTATTTTCAGTATTATTCCTTTTTATTGATTTTTACTTATATAGATATTGTAATGGAATGTGATTTTATTTATTTCTATTCCATATTATTTATTAAATTTTTTCTTAGTGTATTGATTATAGGGTATCTGTGTTCTGTTAATTACCATTCCATAATTATTATTCTCATTGATTCTTTATTTCTCTCTCTAAGATTAACACTTAATGAGAATTTCATATCCCACTTCATTTCCTTCAATATTTTTATAAAAAGTCTATATAGATCTATATGTAAGGAATCATTAGATGGAATATTTTTATCCTCAAAAAATTTTGGTTTAATTGGTGAACTAATTGGAAACATAAGACTCATGTATATATCCGGTTTACCCAGATTATTATTTTTTTATCCACAAATATTTGATTCATTATAATCATGTCAATGTAATATTTTTCAGACTTTTCCCCATGGTGTTGGATGGTTTCGAGGGATTCTAACTATAGTTCATTGATGATTTTGGTGTTTGGGCTTGTGATGATGGTCGTGTCAGCGAAGAAATTCGAGGAGGACATTTTTTAGGACTGATTTTTTCAGGTTACTTCTTCTGGAGTTTTCATATCCCTAGTTCTTGGTTATCTCTATTGGTCATGGGGATTTTTTTTCTTCGAAGATGTATATTACTCCATTGTTCCTTATCTGTGAAACTGTTATTGTGGTTGGGAAATTTTTGTGGTGATGGGTCGACAATTTTTCTCTAATGATGTTGCAGCGACATCGACGGGTGTTCTTACAATAAGGGTTATGTGGAAGGTGACAAGTTTTCAGTGATTATGATGAGTCAATGTGAGTCATTTGATGGTGAAGAGTTGACAAGGTTGGTGATGGTGACATGGAATCTCTAGTTATGGGTTCTTAGACAGCTGGTTTTTCCTGTATATTTTTTTGATATTTTTGATTTTATATTTTCATTTTTGAATTTGGATTTTTATACTGATGTAATCTATGTAATTCTAGCTTATGTTAAAGGTTTTTTTTAAGGTTTCCACTCTCCCAAAAAGAGGTTTGTTTTAGAAAATTTAAAAAAGGGATATAGATTATATCAATTAAATGGTAGCATGACACCATCTCTGGGATCTTTGGGTCTTGTTGATATAGTTGGTATCAAATGATGCTTATTATAATCCTTGGGAACTGGATTTAGTAAAAAATAAATTAGAAAACATTACCCGAAGGTATAATTTGAGGATAAGTGTTGATGAACACCCAATAATTTTAATAAATTATAGGTTATTAGGGTATTCTTATATGTACATCTCAGTCTTGATACTATATATGGGCATGGTATTGGATCATATGTACATAGGGGTAACAAACCTGACAAGGTGTATTGGTCTTGACTCGTGAAAACATGTTAGACAACGACATGCCTTACTATGTACATAGTTCGACACTACTAGTGGATATTCATATGATAATTTACATCTTCTTTAAAAATCATTTTGAAAGATTTTAATAGTTAATTTCATTGAATAACATAGGATTAACATATGGTGTATTAAATTGAAATTAATTTTCCATGACATATAAAACTTAAAAATGATTATAAGTTTTTAACAATATTATATTTGATGCATACACTATGGTTTTTGGTTATTTGAAGTTTCTTATTATAAAGAATAAACTATATAATAAGGAAGGACCTCAGTGGAAATAATTGGATGATGTATTTCAGTATTAGGATTGTGTTGAAAACAATAGATAAAATGTTATTTATTAACAATACATATTTCAAGTAATCAAATAATATTTATGTTAGAATTTATAGTAATATCATTTTATAAAAGGGAAAAATTGATTCCATGTGACAACCAATCAAATATGAAAAGTACATGGGTCTTCAACCCATGACCAACAGACAATAAGGTGTTAATTACAACCACTAACCTACATAATTTCCTATTGAATGATTCATTAATTAGTTAAAAAATTGATGAATAAATATTAATTATGATCCTGTATTGGGTGTTTCTATGATTAAATATTTAGGTCGCATCCATATTGTTTATAGATAATATTTATAGCCAAATGTAAATACATTTTACACATTAATGGGCATTATGGTCCATTAAATATTTATTTTAGTTCTTCAAGAATCATAGTTTATTTTTGATTTCCATTTCCCAAAGTGAGGGATAAATTTCAAAATTATGATTGACCAAAAATAGAATGAAATTTTGTTTATATAATAATACCAAGTATGTGTATTCCCTTTTATTCATAGTCAGTAAAATAATTACTCAACACATTAAAATGATCTATTTTTTTATCAAAATACATTAATTTTTATTAACCAATTTTATACTAATTAATTTTAGATTTAGGGATTTAGTCTCTAATATCTCTATTGATCATTCACGTTTTTTGATAGATTTCTCAAAATACTCTCTTTAAATATTTATTCTTTTCACCATGTACATATCTCAAATTTTCACTAATTATCTCTTATATACGGACATAGTTTTATGTTATTCCATGGGTCCTTTGTCATTCCCATTCTCTCTTATCATGAGGTTTTCATACGAACACTTCTCACAATATGGGATTTCAATATAAAAAATACCAAAAAAATATATCTCTATGATCATGTGTGAATTTTGAGCACACAATTAGTTAATCTAGGGATATTATAATGCCCTGACAATCAAATGTTGGAATATTTTATTCGATAAAATGTATGACACATAACACCAAGAACATAAGGATATATAATATCTCAATAATTTATAATATATTTTCTATTTTAAAAATACTCAATATAATATATAGCATAAAATTAATGACACAATTAGTTATCATATGTTGCGATCAATAATGAGTTTTATTGATGACTTATGTTATACATAAGACTTAGTTTTACCAAACATCAATATATTATTAAAATATTATTAATATATATTTTTATATATGACATAGCTATTAAATTATCATTTTGGATTGGTATTAAATTAATTATGAAAATATATGGTCTAAAAAAATTGAAAACTTACTTGATTGGTTATAAATTAAGTATAACATAATATAAAAACAAATTTAATTTAAATAGAATGTTTCTATCGTAAACATTTTATATGTATACTTAAAACCGTTTAAAATAAATATACTAATATGTTATTATTTTAATGTTTTGACCTACTATTAAAATATATACCATTTAATGGGTAAATAACTCACTGCCTTTTTGTATAGTGAAATACCGTCTCACGAAATGATGATTTTTATTTTTCCTTTATCACCTCTCATGGTTGATAATTACGATGGATAAATTATTAACATATGATATTTATGATATATATAATATATTTGTTAATATTTAATTATTTAATAACATATTCCATTATTCTTTCCATTTTGTGTAAATACGAGATCATTGTTTTTGGAAATGTGGAATAAAGCCCCCTCAAAGAGATGTGACTCATTCCAACATTAAATGGAATGTATAAAGTATGGTTTTAATAAAAATATGTAATATATATGGCATCTATTTTATATTTTAATTAGTATATACATATTTATCATTTACTTATCATTACTTTAACATGATAATGAAATTAAAGTAGCGTTTATGTGTACATACAACCAACCATCTCAATGAAGGATGCATTGCATTTCTTATCTCAAAATATAATGGATTATCTTAAATAAATATATTATAAAAATATATTTTATATAAATCAGGGTTTAAATTATAGATATTATGAAGCCATTATATTAATAATAAGTAACATGAAAAACATACTTGATAAACTATGAAATTAACCACAAAAATTGTGAAAATAATGAAATATTGATATTAAAATGGTCATAAGATATAATAGAAAAATAATATATAATATTATAAATTTTAATATGGATCTTTAATAAGTTTTTCACTCTCTTAAATTACATATAAATTCATTTTAATCACTTTCACCCAAAAAGGAAATACATGGAAATACATTTTCATCATAGTTATTACATTTTTTGAGATAAATGTCTTATTTACCACTTACATCATTTTTGTTGTATACCTACCACCCATTATGATATATTATGTAATTAATAATTCATTATTCTTTCTATTTAAAAATTTCAATTAATTTTATTACTCTATGAAAATTTATGATATAAAAATTATCAAAGTGGTATTGGACAGTAGAATGTTGAAATATAAATTTTATCACGGATAATTAAAATGACCATTCAAAGATTTTTCCATAAAATTAAATTATATTTCAAATGTTCTATAATCCATTTAATTTTCTTCTAATATGTTTATTCATGATTTTTTTTCAAGTATTATTACAATTCTATAACTCTTAGGTTCTAATTTTTTTCAAATATATTTTGAAGAAAAAACCACTTCATTTATCTCTTTAGTTAAAGGACCTATATTCTTTATAAAAATTTTATTTTATAAATAGGTTTTCAAAAATATTTTAAATTTTCTAGATTTATTTATTAATTTAATATTTTCTATTTTTTTCTTTTTCAAATGTTTTCAATGTAATCATCTATAATCATTCTGAATAAAGATATTTTCTACATATTTTTTATAAAAATTTAATGTTATTTTTAACCTATACAACATGTGTGGATTTATCCAATCTTATTACATAAATTATTGTTTTTAAAGATTAATGAAATAGTTTAAAAAACAATTTCATTTTTTAAGAATTGTATTTTCAAAATGTTTTTTCAAAATAAATTGTTTAGTTTCGCCAAGAATGTTTTTAAAAGATATTTTTATAGTTTTTATTTAGTAATGAAAAAAACATTTTTACATTACAATGTATTTTTTATTCATATCATCCCTATTCATCCTCGGTATGTTTTATTATTGAATTGGATGATGATTTTAATGAAACTCACTCCCTTTATTCCTGTTTATCCCCTTGAAATAATAAATTTCCTATTATCATTTGACATTGAATATGCCAAAAAATCCTTATAATTTTTCATTGATATGATTACTTCATGAAATGTATACCATTTTTTATATAGTGTTTAATTCAAATGGTGTTTGATTAATCGAGGAAATATTGATAAATACATATTATTCACTCAATACATATATTTGATAAGTCATATTATTTATTTCTATTTTCAACATGAGAAATTATTTGGAATAAAAATTAATTATATTTCCCCCCAATTTATAAACATTTATATAACACCAAATTTTAATAATACTCATTAATAAAATATAAAAAAACCATGATAAGAATATATAATTATAGTTTCATTATAAACTGGGAAACATAAACCACATGTTCATAATATATATTCATTTTCTCCAACTTTGTTTTTCATCACAAGACCCCTTTTGACATATCATACATAGAACCATTATCCATTACATGGGGAGAAGAAAAATATGAAAGGGTGGGCTCAAATTCATAGTATGGGTAAACAAGGGAGATACCAATCTTATCATAATCATAAGACATAAGAACATCAAATTTTAAAATATTACCCTGCTTATAAAATATCGTGATATCAGACCATGGGATAAATCATAAATGGTCAGAGGAATAAAGGAACGTAATATCGAAATTCACAACATAAGACATGTTGTTTAGTGGAATAAACATAATCACAGAAAATATTTTTATATAATTCAAGGATCCCTTCAAAGAATGTCATATCAAACAAAGTCCATTATTGAAATTTTTCACTCCTCGTTATAGCCTTGTATTATTTAAATGAGATCATTTCATATTCTATCCATGTCTATGTCATGAGATATAAATCCATACCCAATGCATTGGATGGAGATTTAGGTCATACCAATCTAATTATTAAATAATTCTTATGTATTCTACAATCACAGAAATCATTCACCATAACCCAAAGAAGAAAATGTGTTTCTTCAAAAATCATTCCTCCATTGCATAATCCATGTTAAAAATGGATGCATAAATAGCTTTACATTGTAAAAAAAACATTTGAAAAATAATGATATTATACTTGAAATCTATACCTACTAAATAATATCATCTTACATCGAAATTTTTTTGATATAAGACCTGAGATTAATTCTAATGAAAAATATAATTTCTTCTTAAAAAATATTTTATTTTCTCAGAATGTCGGACAATATAAAAAGACAATAATTTATTTGAAAAAAACATGAAATCATGTTGAAATATATTCCTTGAAATAATTTGTTATGATGATTTAAAAATCCATTTATGTATTATTATTTCAAAAACATTCTCATGGTACATTTTCTAGAAAATCAAAAAATGTACCCTATATCGAATAACTCTAAAAGATTGATTTCAAAAAATTTAATAAAAAATCACTAATGGATAAAATTGAAATAAGAAATTATTGTAAAATATAAATAATATTATATGTTTAGGTAACATGGACATGGATGGTAAATATACCTCTGTAAATACTTACATATACGTAGTCTCATATATTAATGAGATATTAAATTTATCTATTACCTTAGATATAATATCCTTTGTATGTATCTGAACCTCTTATATAATGATTTAAATAATTTTATTGAATCATTCTAACATCATAGTATGTTTATGATATCATATATTGTCTTATTATTATCCTATTATAATTAACATTAATTTATTACTTTCTATTTGTGTATTTAATACTTCATTTTCTTCTATATATTTTGTAGAATATGTTCTGGTTCTCCATAGGTCATAGTTATATCAATAAAAATTATAATAACATAATATATATCGTATTTTTTCATTATGTACAGTTCTATAATATTTATTTAATTATGGTCTTGTGGAATGAACTGCATCACATTTTGGAGATAGTAGATCATACGTAGGACTGAGAGATGAAATCCTTACCATAATTATTGAATTAAATTGAATCGAATAGTGTATAATATTTATGAAACATTATAATGTTATAATAAAAAAATATATTTATTATTTTTATAATTATACCAATCCAAGTATTGTGGTGGTGAAAAATATATTACACCATGGCGTAGAGATGGTATTTAGTAGGTAAGCACACATGATGATTTCATTTTTCAAAGGATGGATAGAAAATGGAATAATTTTTTTCCATAATCATAATAACATCTTATTATATAATTTATACTATATATATTACGTTCTAATGAAACAACTAATAAATATGATCTATAATATAAAAGAAGTTTCAAACAATGGGTAGAGGAGATTACCTCATCTTCAATGTGCTTCCACTAAATCTCCTTTTAGATTACTATAGTTTGTCTTTGAATAATACCAAATACTCTATAATGTATCGAGGGGAGTTGATAAGGGAAAATGGAAAGATATTAACTATGTTGGAGGATCAAAGTGAAGGGAATAGGGGAGGGAGGAGGGGCCCTTTTATAATTGAGGTTAGGGGCACTTTTGGGATCTCCAAAAATATGAACTGATATAAAATTAGAAACAATCCGAAAACCTCTAAAATATATAAATACCAAAGATGATATGATATAGTGTTGTAATTTAAACCAAAAATATAGTTTAGAAACAATTTTTTTTGTTAATTTAACCATATCATTTTAATTAACATTTAGCTATTCTATTTTAATTTTAAACTGGATAAAAAAATTTTGAATATTAAAAGGGTTCAATATTTAGTTCTTAAACATATATTTAAACCAAAATGAACACCATAGAACATATATAAACCATATAATAATTAATATATATATTTTAATAATGTTTTATTATTTTAAATAATTTAATAAATCATTTTTCTGATAAACAATAATTTGTGTCAATTTTGACACTATTAAATTAATTGATTTTTAAAAATAATAATACATTAGTTAACTTCCTGAAAATAAATTTATTATATTCCAAATAGGTGATGATAATATATAAAATTTATTAAACATATTATTTATCCAAAAATTATATTAATTTTAAAATATTTAATAATATTTAATTGTGATACTTATTAATGAAATAATTACTCCATAAATTTTCTATAATTATTTAAAATTATTTATTTGAATAAAAATAAAAAATAATATTATATGATTAATAATAATCTACTAGTTTTTAGAATAATATTTTTTGTTCAATTTATCTTCATGGAAATCCTGTATTTAAAATTTTACACATACTAAATTATGAATATGATAACATTAATATAACATTAATTAATATAAAGTAAGTTTCGCAATCTCTTATAAAAGGATCTAAATGGTCACAAACATAACCATTAGATGACTATAGTCATGATATATTCTACGAATAAAATTTCGTCTTCTGTTGGGTTCTTTTGACGGTCATTTTTATTTTAATAAATAAATTTAATTTTTCTATTTAATTAATTAGTTTTTATATCATTAACGTTTAAGTATTTAAGGTAATTTTTTATTTTCTAAAAATTAAAAATAAATTAACATGTTAAAAAACATAAAAACACTATAATGATTATTTATAATTTAATTTATCTTCGTTATAACAATATAAAAATGATATAAATATTAAAATTTGAGTAGGACATATTTAATTTTTTTTAATTAAAAAAAATTAAATGTCTTAATCTCATCGAAGTGTCATATAAAGGAAACCATTTTGGCCCGAAGTTGACTTATGTTGATGTAAACTCATCCAATGATATTATTACATGTGTTAGGGTAATATTATAGTAGTATTATTATAATTAATTACCATATTTACCCTTTTACCGTATTAATAATAATAAATGAAGTTGTTATTCAGAACACCCCAAATAAAATATATACATAATTTGATCATACTAATTAAAAATATGAAATCCATTTTTCCAAATTCACAACATATATTTTTCATTAATTAATTCAAAATTAATCATTTTGTTATAAAGAGGGAAAAAATTATAAACGATCAAACAATGCGAAAGATAGAAATATTATTATAAAATAATTTAATGTAAAATGAATGACACTGATATAAATTATATTTAATGATAAAAATTAATTTTACTTATACCTTAAATTAATTCAATATTATAATTTAACAATATAAATTATTTTGTTGAAAATTTTATTTTTAAATAAAAATTTTGAGTATTATACTATTCATCAAAATTTGAATGCTTTTAGAAAAAATTTAAAAATTCATCACAGGTAATTTTTTATATCCCTATTCCAAATTACATGATTATATTTTAATATAAAAATTATCAATGTGTAAAAATTTTAATTTAAAAGTGGATCCCCTATAAAAGGCGGTCATTTACCCTTCGGAAAAATATTGGTTTTTATATATCAAACTAGCGTTTTTCCAACCCCATTAAAAAAATAACTATTGGATAAATGTGAAAAAATGAATTAATCATATAACATACTTATTTCATTATATTTATTTAATAATTGTATTTCCCTGAATTTATCAATAAAAATAACAATATATATTTGATTTATATTTTTATAAAAAATTTATTGTGAATGACATTAATATAATATTTCATAGGTGAGTTATATTTATTCACACTGACCTAATGGCTAGGTTAATATGTTCATTTAATTCTAAGGGAATCACAATGTTCTTCTAAAATCCTCATTGCATGCAATGGATCCATTGAAAAGAAATAAAAAAATTTAGAGAAAACATTTTATAAAAAACATCCTTGGGATATATTCTACCCCCATAAACTAAATTTAACCTGCAAAATTCATCACATGGATACAAAATAATGAGGATTATCCCCATTACCAAATACTTATGTTTTCTAATAGGTTCTTCAAAATTGTGGTTCCACCAAAAAAAGATACCAAGAGAGTGTTCTTCTTTCCCATAACATTTTCACTACAATCCAGAATCTCAACCTGTGGTTTTTCATAGGAAATATTATTCTCCAGCGGAATGAATTATGAGTATAGTACATTAGAGGGATTTGGTATGTATATTCTCATGGGATATACAAGGAAAACAACATGACATTTAGAGAGATTTAGTGGAATTACCAATTAGTAATCTACCTTTCAAACACGATCCAAAATTTCAAAAGGACTAATTTACATAGGGCTCATCTTTCCCTTCAAACCAAATATCATTACTCTATTTCATGGAGATATTAATAGAAACACATTATTACCCACTTCATATTCTAGGTTCTTTTGTAATCTATCAACCTAACCTTTTTTGCTGAGAGTTACTCTTATGTGTTGTTGAGTATATTTGAATTTTTCTTCCATTTCATCATCATGGTTTTGTCCCAATAGATTTCAATCCAAAACATAATCCAAAATTTTTTGTGTTATTCACTAATATCCATATACGGATTCGTATTAAGTCATCTAAATACTAGAGATAATGTTATTTTTTAAAATAATATTATACAAAAGGTAGATTTTTATCCCAAGAACATTTGAAATCCATAGAGAATGCTCTCAACATGTCTTATAGAGTTTGAATTGTCCTCCCTAATTGACCATAAATATGATTATGATATGTTTTGATAAAATTTAACACTGTATCCTGATCCTACAAATGACATCGCCAGAAAATTGAGGTAAACCTCAGATATCAATAATATATAGTGGTATGTGGTACTCCATGTAGTCTTACCACTTCTTTTATATATATCATGGAATGTTGATCAAGAGTATAATATTATATAATATCAATGATGTATTACATATTCATAAATTGAACAACTATAACCCATATAACATTATGGCCTTCATATGTTTTGCGATGTCTGATGAAAAAGTCCATAGTTATGTTTTCCCATTTCCATTTTGGAAGGGTTAATGGTTGCAACATCCACTTAGACTTTTCTCTCTTGGCCATATCTTGTGGACAAACCAAGCACCAAGAAACATATTTAGAAACTTATATTTTCATTACATCCCACAAAAAATACTCTTTCATGTTTATAGGCATATAGTTTCATCCAAGGTGAATAAAGAATAATGAATTACAAGCCTCATCCAATAGAACATTCATTAAATCTTCTTTGGGAGGAATACAAAACTGATTCATTAACATTATTATTTGATCACAGCCAAGGGAGAATTCAATGAAATTAATAGACTTCTTTTGTAGTTATATATCTTGGTTATACATATACATATTATTTAATTATAAATATGGTTGAAAATTAATTGGATAAAGATAATATTTCTTATCTTAAATTAAAATATCATGATCTATTCTTTTCAAGTCCCTAAATATTTTATCTTTTGTGATCATCATCGTGGATAAGATAGCATTGTAATTTCAGCTCAAATCATCTTCCACCTTCTTCTTTTTCCTAGGGTAGTAATGTATTGAGTTGTCTTAATATTTAATGAACTACAAGCATCTTCATTGAGACATATTCAATCATTTTGTGTGAAAATATTCTTTTGACTTTTATGACTATTATAGATATCACACCTTTCACAATAATTATAATACCTCTATAACATTAATGAAAAGAATAATGTAGATAACATCAAATCCTGATTGTAGTGATTTTTCTAATGGATTTTTAATTTTAACGGGGAATAATCTATCACAATATCATTTTTTGTGAGAACACATTTGATCCCATTTTTCGATGCATCACTATATATCACAAGCATTTATCCACTGTAAAGTATTGTGAGCATAGGTGCACTGGATAACCTTATTTTCTGCTCTTTGGAATTGTCCCTACATTCCCCCATCCACACAAACATAACTCATTTTATAGAAAACATGGTTAATGGATTATAATAGTGTGAAATATATTTCACAATACATCGATAATATCGAGCCACACCAATATAACGTTAGATCTCGTTTACCATTGTTGGTCTCGGCCAACTTTTAATAACATCTATTTTTGATGGATCCAGATATATACCATCATTTGAGATTATCTAACCAAAAAATGAAACTTTCTAAAACCAAAATTCATACTAGGAAAAATTTTCATACAAATTATTATATATTTCGGACTTTATTAAAATTATCTTTTGATCTACATGTTCTTCCCTACTCTTCATATATAAAATTATTTCGTCTATAAAGACTAACACAAACTGATCAGGATAGAATTTAAAGTCTATATTCATTATATAAATGATTATAGAAGGGGGATTAGTAAATCCTAGTGGCATCACTATAAATTCTTAATGTTCATACATTGTACAAAATGTCTTATTTGTTATATCATTTTAATTTTACATTAATTGATGATATCATAAATAAAGATCAATTTTGGAAAAGTATTGATCTCTACATTGTTGGTCAAAAAAGTCATCAATGGGGTGAAGATGATATTTTTTCTTGATATTGAACTTTTTATGTTCCCAATAATAAATTCAAGGTCATATGGATCAATATTTCTTCTTAATATATAGAACAAGTGAACCCTAGTGTGACACAATTAGGGATATGCTTCCCTTATCAAGATTCTCTTGGTGGTGCTTCTTCATTTAATACAGCTCAATTAGGTCCATTATATAATGTGTATATTAAATAAGTAAAATAACTAGTGTGATTTATATTGATAACTCAACATCAATATTTTGTGGAAGAATCGAAAATTCTTCATAAAATACATCATAAAACTCCGTCAAAAAATGATGTCATTTATTTTTTCTACATCAACTCTCATGGTTGATAATTATGATAGAAGAAATATTTATATTTAATATAATTAATATATATAAATTATTTATGGGTATTTAAATATGTTATTACACATTCTTGTATTCATTCCATTTTTTAATAATATGATATCATTGTTTGTGGAATTTTAGACAACAACCCCCTCAAAGCGATGTAACCTATTCACATAATTCATGGAATGCATAAAGTATATTTTTAAAAATTATATGTATTATATATGACATATATATGATATTTGAATTATTATATACAAATATATCATGTACATTTCATTATTTTAAAATGAAAAAAATGAAAGAGTCTTAATGCGTACCTATGACCAACTATCTCCATGAACGGTATATTCCATTTATTTTATCCATATATTATGGATTATTGAAAATACATATATAAAAAATTCAATTAAATTTAAATAATAATTCCATTATTGATATTTTGAAACCACTATAGAAAAAATATGTAACAAGTTAAAACATACTTGATTAACAAGTCAATTCCATATATCTAGTGGCATGAAGGCCTTTGTTTGTTTTTTTTTGATAAAACCTCGTTTTATAGGGAAAATGGGGAAACCCGCATATACATCATAGGAATAATAAAAATCACACCCAAAATGAATGAAAGTAATAACAAAACTAAAGACATAGAGTTTCCCTTCCCTAAAATTTAGACATCATGATTCTCCCCATTGTTGTAATGCATTTTGACAAGCATGTGTCATGTGTCCATGCACAAGCCCAATCCGATACAAAATTTATTCCCTCTCAAAAAACCAAATATATAATGATATACAAAGATGAATCTCCATATATGACTCTTAATCTAGGGTCTATTCTATGTGGTCAATCCAGATTCATTATCTTCGCAACCTCGGGATCATTGGAATGATCACAAAACAAACATTCTCAATCCCATTCAACATTAAAATGACATTTTCAATCATTACATGGGGATCCCCATCACAATCCACAAGACTCATGCCACCATTGATGTCACCAAAGTGGCTGGAATAAAATCCATGGAATGAGAAGCCAATCCATCATCACCTGGGATTGATGGATCAACACAATACCAAATGAACGTCACTAATGAGGGGGTTTTGGACGTTCTGAAATAGAAATTCCACTATGTTCTTGAATATCCTCCCATCAAAATAGAAAATTCACCCTCTTTAGGTTATACCACAAAAAGAATAAAGACGGGAAGAAAATCTATGGAGTGTCAAACACACCCATCACAAATCATTTTAATAGAATCACTATTCCAAATGAACCCCCACTCCAATAGAACCACTACTTCAGCGCAATAAGTAAATAAAATATAAACCACCTAAAACCTACCCTAATGATGGAATTATAGAACACAGAAGATAGTAAAGGTCCCTTACTAGTTTGTTCTATATTGACGCCGACCCCGATCCGATGACCACCAACGAGATGCTGCAAGACTGTAGTGAGATCCTTCGAGGTGGAGACTAGGGAAGCAGATGACAGAGCCTCATGAAGCCGGAACTGAGCCAAGAAGAAATTGAATGTGTGAACATCATCAAGAACATGCGTTTTATAAGACTCACTTTAGTAGATTATGAAAAAAATACTACACACATCGCATGTCCAGCACCAAGAAGTGTAGAATACAAAGGCTTAACCTTCACCGAGACGAGACACTATAGAAACACCTATGAAGACGAAGACAGAGGATGCCACACAAAGCCGCATCATCGCTATGTCGAAGAATGCGGTTGCTGATCTGCACGAGCTACACTATAGGAGGTAAGGGAAAGAAAGCTGAACAAACCCCTAGCATTATTCGTTTATAAGACTCCTCCACTCAGAGGTTCCATGTTTTATCTCACTGATAAACAAGGTAATTTACAAAAAAATAGTGAAAATAATCTAATGTTGTCATCAAAAAGGTAACTAGATATTATAATAGAATAAAATAAAATATTATATATTTTAATATTTTTCATTCATAAGTTACAAACTTCTTTAAAACACATATAATGGAATTTAAATGACACTAACCTCAAAAGGGAACCCATTGTGAGATATTTTCATCTCACTTTTTACATCTATGAGAAAAATGCCATATTCACCACATACTTATTTTGTGTGGTATTTATTATACCCCATATGATATATTATATAATTAATCATTATATCTTCATCGTATTTAATAATATCCCTTGACGTTATTCCTTCATGTGAATTATGATATTAATCTTTTCAAACTAGTATGGGACATTGTAATGATTAAATATTATGTTCCGGATGGATAATTTTGATGATATTTCAAAGGTACATCTATTCTTATAATTTATATAACCATTTTATCACAAAAAATTTTAACTTTCATCTCATATATTTATTCATGACCATTTTCATGTATTGTTACCATTCTCCTAGTCATTGGTTCTACATTTTTTTAAAAAAATATTTTTTTGAAAGAGTGACTTCATTTCTCACTTTTATTAGAGGATTTATTTTTTCATAAAATTAGAATTTTATAAATTGGTTTTCAAAAATGTAATAAATTTTCCAAAAATAATTATTAAATAAGTCTTTAATATATTTTTCTTTTACAATTCTATTCACGGTAATCTTCTTTTCTATTTTCAGAAAATTCATTTTTCTAACAATCTACCATGAAAAAAGAAATTTTATTTTTAACTTACAGACATGTACGGGGTTACCCTAAATAATTACATCAAAGAATATTTTTCATGTTTAAAAGGATACTTTTTAAATGATTTTAAAAAAAATCTGATTTCAGTGAAAGTCAATTTCAATTTTTTTTCAAATTAATAAGATATTTTCCTTACTAATGTTTTTAAAATATCTCTTTATATTATTCTTATTAATTAATGAATAAAACCTTGTTTACTATAACTAGGTTTTATATTGATACCATACTTATTCATCTTATATATGGTTTATTATTTAATTTTCTATGGATTGTAATTACATTTTTTTTAATTTATTCCGTTTAGTCCCTTTGATATATTACATTTCCTATGATCATTTGACATTGAATAACCCATAAATATCCATATAATTTTTCATTGATATGATTACTTCCTAAAATGCATACAATTTTTATACAGTGATTAAATTGAATGTAATTTGATTATGTGAGGAAATATTGATAAGTCAATATTTTTTACTCAATACAAATATTTGATAATAACTAGTATTTATTTAAATTATTTGATATGGGGATTGCATTGGACTAACAATGAAGTATAATGCACCATTATTTACAAACACTAATAATATATAAAATTTGAATCATATTCATTAAAAATATTAAAAATACATTAATGGAAGATGTAGGTATAGTGGATCTAGAAATTGGGAATCATAAACAAATAGTTCTTAAGTTATCATTATTGTGTCTCAATTATTTCATCATAACAGGACCCCTTTTTCACTTTTCTTACTTAATACCATTCTTAATGACATGGGGTGAAGAAACATATGGAAGTGTGATATCAAATTCTTCGTAAGTGTAAATAACAAAGAAGTCATGATTTTCATAATCATAAGATTTAATAACATTGAATTTGAAAATCTTATCCTTTATCTGAAAGACTGTGATATCATTCCATGGGATAAATCATCAAATTTTATAAGAATTAAGAAAAATAATCTAAAAAAGTCATAACATATGACCTTATGTTTATTGGAATACACATAAGAATAGAAAATAATCTCATATTAGTCACGGATCATTTCTGAGAACATCATAGTGGAAAAAGTTCATTACTGTACTGAGTTCACACCCTGTTCCACTTGGTATTATTGAACTGAGACCATATCCCTTTCCAAACAATTTTATATCAGGAGTAATAAACATTTACATAATTAATTGGAGGGATATATAAGTCTCAAACATGTCATAAGTAAATCATTATTATGTTTTATTTAATAAAATAAATAATTCATCATTACCCAAGGAATAACATGGGATTATTTAAAAAAAATCAACCATAACATAAATCATGTCAAAAATGGATTTCATAAATATCATTACACCATAAATAGAATTGAATAATAGAAAAAACAGGTATAATTTACATTAATCATAATCCTATTATAAAATTCCAACTTAGAGGGAAAATAATTTTGATATAAATCATGAAATTAATTATTGAGGAAAATATCATGTATTCTTCAAAAAAATTCCTTTACTCGAAATGCCACAAAATTTTAAGAGAATAGAAAAAAATTTAAAATAATATTGAAATAGTGTGGAGAAATATTTATGGAAATAATTTTTTATCAAGCATTAAAATCTATTCATGTCATATAAGTGAAAAACCATTCTCCTCATATTTTTTCTAGAAATGTCAAAAAGTACTTTCTATCGAATAATGAAAAAATATTTCATTCATAAAGTTTAATAAAAATTAACAAATGTGTAAAATTTAATTTAATAATTTGTATATTATTATAAATAATATTATATAATTAGTAAACATGGATATGGATGATAATTATACCTTAGTAAACAGATACATATAAATAATATCGTAAAATTTTGAGATTTAAAAATTATCCCATACCTTAAACCTGATATTATTAAAATGTATTAATACCTCTTATAAAATTATTTAAATAATTTCATTGACTTATTCTTTAATATTAATAATTTCTATGATATCATATATGATCATATTATCACCATTCTTTTAAAAATAGTACATTATTACATGTTATTAGGGTATTAATTACTTCATTTATTTATGCATATTTTTTTAAAAAAGTTCATTTCCTTTTTAATGGTCATAGTAATATAAATTAAACCATTATTAACATAATATATATGATATTTATTAATTAAATAAAATTATATAATCATTATTTAATGAATATTATGTATAGTAAATCACACCGCATTGTCGAGACGATATACCTTTTGTACGCGTAAGCGACAATATCATCATCACAATTTCTAAATTGTATTGAATTGAATAGTGTATAATATTTCATAACCGATATAATGTCATTATAATAATTTATTTTTCATATTTCAATCATTATTACCATCCATGTAAATTGGTGGTGAAAAATAGACTACACCATGGTGTGGAGACTGTATGTCGTAGGTACGCATGTGTGGTAATTTTTTTTCATAATATGGATTGAAAGTGGAATATTACCATTAAATAATCATAATTAAATCACAGATTATAAGGGATAGTGGAGTTGTTAATTAATAATGAAACAGGTGATGTATAAGAAGTATAAGAAGAAACAAATTTGAATGAATCAGTAGATGAGATTACCTCTTTTTCAACATGCTTTCTCTAAATCTACACATGGAGCACTATAGTTAGACTATGACGAAGACCATGAAAACTATTATGAAACCAGAGAAGTTTATATGGTAAAATTGATGAGTAGGTCAAATAAGTAAGGATCACAGTGATATGAAGATATGATGGAGGAGGTGCCCTATTATAGTTGAGTTTAAGGACACTTTTGGTGTCATTAAAAATATTAATTAAAAAAACAAAACTCATCCAAAAACCAAAAAAAGATCAAAGTTTAGAAGAATAGGTGACATAGAGTTGTAATTGAAATTAAAAATATATTTATACATGTTATTTCTGTCAATTTAAACCATATAATTTTAATAAAAACATATTTATTCTATTTAATTTTAATGTACGGTAACAAATATTTCATTAACAAAAGGGTGAAATATTTTCTTATATTATTTAAATTAGGCCATAAATTAATAAATTATATCATTTTAGACCATATCCTAATTAGTGTATATTTTTTAACATTTTTTTATAATTTTTAAATAAATTATTAAAAAAATCTTTATAAACAATCAATTTTGACAATTTTGACACTATTTAATTGATTTATTTTGAAAAATATCAAGAGAACATGTTAACTACTCAAAAATTAATTTATTATATTCCTAAGAGGTAAAGTTCATCTAAAGAAATTATTATACCTATTAATTAGCTAAAATTATATTTATTTTCATATTTTTAATAATATTTATGTGTTATCTCTATTAATAAATTAATTACTACATCAATTTTTAGAAATTATTTAATATAAATATTTTTTGAATAAAAACTAAAAATAAAATAACATGATTAAGTTTAATATTCAATTTTTTAGAATAATATTTTTAGTCGAATTTCACTTCTGGAAAATCCAATATTTAAAATGTTCAACATAGTAAATTTTGAATGTGACAACATTAATATCACTTTAAAACGAATAATATAGGTTTCAAAATCTATTCAAAAAGGATTCAAATGATCAATAACTATACCTTTTGATGGTTATGGTCATGGTATACTCTACCAATATGAATTGGTCATGTGTTTGGGTTTATTGGTGGTTATTAGCATCTAAGAAAAAAATTATTTTATTGATTTATCTTCAATTAATTAGTTTTTACATCATCACTCTATAAGTCTTTATTATAATTATTTATTTCCAAAAAATTAAAAATAAAATATAATGATAAATAAAAAAACATAAATTTAGAATGACTATTTTTAATCGAATATATCTTCTTTATAACCCAATATAAAAGAAAAAACATTTCTTAATATTTGAGAATGAAATATTAATTTTTCCTTTTATAAAATAAATTAAATATCTTAATCTCATTCATGTGGCTTCCAAAGGACACCATTTAGACCAAAGGGTAATCTGCATCAAAAAAACTCATTCAATGATTTTAATACAAGTTTTATTGTTATTTTATAATTGAATTATTACTTTTAATTACCATATTTACCCTTTTACTATATAAAAAAATTATCAAAAATACTATTCCCAACACCCAAAAATAAAGAAAACTATTTCAAAAATTTGGACTTATTAATTCTATATTTGGAATCAATTTAAATAAATTCAATACAAATAAGTTTTTTTATTTTATTTAATGTTAGTCTTTTTATTGTAATGGGCGAATTATTTCTCAAAGATAAAATATTCTTAAAGAATGAAATGTTTTTACATATGAATTTAATGAAATATTAATTCTAATGACATAAATTATACCAAATGTAAAAATATTTTATATTTTTACTTTAAAAAATTGCATATTATAATTTAACCCTATTAATTATTTTGATGAAAAATGTTGATTTCAATTTAAAATTAATCTTTTTTTATTATTCATTAAAATTTGAATGTTAATAAAATAATAATAAAAATTAATCTAATATAAATTTTTATATATCTCATCCAAAGATAAAGATTATTTTTTAATATAATAATTATTAATGTGCCAAAAATTAATTTAAAATTGGTTTTCTATTAAAATGTGGTAAATTACCATTTTGAAAAATATTGGTTTTAATGGATAATATGGGGTTCATTAAAACCCTATGAAAAAAATATCTATTGGATGAATATAAAAATCATTTATTAATTATATGAAATATTTATTTAATTATTTTAATTTAATAATTATAATTTACTCAATTTATTAATACACAAATACCTATATATAATTGATTTACAGTTTTATAAATAATTGGTATTGAATGACTTCACTGTAATTTTGAAAACATAGTTATATTTTTTCCCACTGACCTAAAAGATTGATTAATATTTCCCTTATATTCTAATTTAACTTTAAGGTTCTTTTAAACTCATAATTTCATACAATAGAAGGTATTGATTAATTAATATTATTTAGTGATAATATTTCTTAAAAACACCCTCGTGTTACATTCTCCCCCCCTAAACTAGTTTTCTCCCTCGAAATTCATCACATTTATACCAATATATGAGTATTTATATCACTCATCATATCCTCATGTCCCCATATATCTTACTCAAAATGGTGGTTCCACTACAAAACATTTACCAAGAGAGTGGACTTATTTCGCAAAACATTTTCGTTACAATACAGAATATCTATCGGTGGTTCTGTATATGTAATAAATGAATTAGTAGTAAGACTTATGTTTTCAGTACAAGTGAGGGATAAATTATGTAATTTCTCAGGAGAGATACCTAGAAAATATCAGGAAGATGAGAGTGATTTACTCAAAGTTCCAATCGTAAGCTACATTTTGAATAGGATTTAAAATTTTAAAAGGATAAAAATAATTATGGCTTAGAATTCCATTAATTCAAAAAATTATTACACTATAGTATAGAGATATTCAGTGAAGCAACTTATTACCCTCTTAAAAATCTTGTCCTTTTCTTTAGTGGTAAAAATAATCTTTTTGTCGACTCAGAACTGATCTTATGTGTTGTTGAATAGATCTAGCCTATGCTGCCGTTTCATCTAAAAGGATTTGGTCCTAATAGCTTTCAGTCCACAACATCATCCCATAAAGTTGGAGTTATGCACATATATCAATATCGGTATTCATATAGAGCCATATTAATATTGGATTGAAATCTATTTTTTAAAAATCATTTAACCTAAGGTAGGTGTTTATCCAAACAAACATAGAAATCCATAGAGAAAGACATCTACATGTCATCGTGATTTTGAATTGTCCTCTCAGACAAAGCATCTATCTAATGAAGATATGATGTGCTGAAACTTAACTCAATATCAATAACCCACTAATGTATTTTCCCAAAAATCAAGGTATACCTCGAATTGTGATCAGATATAATGGAATGTGGTACTATATGAAATTTGATGACTTCCTTTAGATATATCCTGGAATGCTGATCAAGAGAGAAATATTGTCTAATAGAAATGAAGTGGTCCAATTTTTTTCAGGTGATCAATAATAACCTAGATTGAATTATGGGATTTCCGTGTTTTTGGAAGACCTATGACAAATTCTTTAGTTATTCATTCCCATATCAATGTTGTTATGGGTAATGGTTTTATCATCCCCTTGGAAATCTATCTATCGGCCTTAACTTACTGACAAATCAAACATTGGGAGACATATTTGGGAACATCACTATTCATTCCATCCCATAAAAAATATGCATTCAGACCCATATACTTATTTTTACTTCAAGGGTTAATATAGAATGATGAACAATGATCCTCATCGAATTGATCTTTCATTAATTATTTTATTGGTTTAATGAAAACCAAATTTTGTAACCTTATTATTCCCACACAATCAAAGTTGAATTCATGAACATTACTCACCATATTTTGTAGCACTACATCATCCATTTACGCATACATAATCATCACTTTTATAGATGGTTTCACATTCATTTTAGAAATACATTAATTCTACAATTACATTTGAATTTCAAGATCCACACTTTTTCGAATCCATATGTGTAGGATCTTTTGTGATCTTTATAGTGGATATGATAGCATGGTTATTTTGACTCAATTAATCAACCGCTATTTTTCATTCCTAGGGTGCTAATGTAAAGACCCGTAAAATTCAAGGGAAATTTTTTCTTTTTTTCTTTAGAATTTTACAAGAGCGCGGTTTCAGACGGCACCTGATTCCGAGGCCCGGAGTGCCCGTAATTAATTTCCGAAGTTTGGCTCGGGTACGTTCAGTTAACGAACGAGCGGGAATTCCTAACTTTTGATCCGGTGCTCGGAATTGAAATCTGAGGGCACCGATGAACTCGCAGCGCCGATATTCCCTTAAAGAGACCTTTTCGGGAGTTGCGTTTGTTGCGGGTTGAAAGTTAAGTTTTGGGGTTTTCAGTTGAGTTAAATAAAATTTGTGTAAGATAAATTTTATTTTTAGTTTGTTAAAAACCTACCTAAGGGGGTTGGAAGTGGGACCCACACACACTTAACCTCCCTTGGGAGGATTAAGTGTGGTGGGGCCCACACGAACCCCTAGACTTTTCAAGTTCACTTAACCCCCTCTTTATTGGCTTAAGTTACTCTTATTTAATTATGGGAGTTAAGACTTTTTGAATTTCAAACTTTGAAATTATTTTGTGTTATGTGTTAATAAAATAAGAGGTAGTCTTATTTTATTTTGAGTTCTTTGTTTGTCATTTTGAGAGCTCCTCTTCATCTTCAAGCTCTGACGAAGAACGAAGAACGCTCAAACTCCGACGAAGAACGACGCCTCTCTTCTTCGTCCTCGGAGTCAACAAGAGGGAACGCCGCTTCCTCCTCGGACCTTCTTCGTCGGCAAACGAAGATCTGCCAACGACGTGTCTCTTCGGGCATAACACTTCGTCAACGGATTTGACGAACGACTGCCGCGACGCCCGACCTCCGCGACGCCGTCTTCCGCGGAACGTAGACGAATCTCGAACCTTAAACCAAGGTAGGGGTTGTTGATTTCATTTTGGTTTCCTTATTCCTTTTCTTGCTCGTGGATCACATGTCTACGTGAGGCATTTAATTATTTTATATAAGTGTTATCCTTAACGCGAGGGGGGTCGGACCGCACGAACACGGCCGAACCCCACCTCCATCGTTCTTGTTAAATTATTTTGAGGAGGAAAGCAAGTGGCATGGTGCCGTCGCACCACGCAGATGAACGTGATAATATCTTACGCTATGCCGTCACGCACACCTTGGAAGAAACAACAAGAAGACGACGCCGTCGCGCCGCGTTGAATGAATATCATAGCACGGTGAAGGGGCGCGGTGCCGTCGCACCGCGCCGGATGACGAACGCCGCGGCCGGTTCCGGGCCGCGGCGGGACGAGGAGACCGCGGCCGGTTCCGGGCCGCGGCGGAAGAGAAGACCGGCGGCCGGGCCGCCGGCGTCGGAAGCCGAGGAGGGGACCGGAATTTCCGGTCCTGTTGGAGAAAACCGGCTGGCCAGCTGGCCGGCCGGATGTCATTAAACCGGGGGAAATAATTCCCCCGGCCAGCACCTAAAACCCCCCTCTTTAAGAGGGGGGGCGGTTCCATGAAAGGGGGGGCAACAACCCCCCGGTTTGACCCTCCAAAACCGGCCCCCACGTGGGGCCGTTTTGTTACCCAGGCGCGGCACAAAGGCCGCGCCACCTTGAAGAAGCGGGGGCTTAGCCCCCCGCGTTCCACCCACGTGCGGCGCCAGGCGCCGCCGGCCGCCGCCGCCGGCCACCGCGCCGCCCAGGGGGGGGGGGGGGGGGTCGGGCCGGGTCGGCCCGGACCCGGACCCCCCCGTTTCGAACCAGTTTTGGTTTTTGGCTCATAACTTGAGCCTCGGACCTCCGAATGACGAACCGTCTGCGGCAACGCGATCCTTGGATCGAGACGGTCGTTTCGATATATCGCACTCAAGGTTTCGGTTAACTTTGAGTTCGGCCGGGTTGGTTCGTTCACGAAACCAACCGGGCCTTCGGAGCGGAAACGCTCATATCTTGAGCTACGAACGTCCGATTGACGCGCCGTCAGTCGCGTTGTGTTCCTCTTAGTGAGACGGATCTTTTGGCATACTCCGCCCGAGGTTTGGACGCAGGTGGAGTACGGTCGGGTGGGTTTTTCCTTAAAAACCAACCGGGCCCTGGAGACGAAAATGCCCATAACTCTCAGACCGGGCGTCCGATCGACGCGCCGTCTGTTACGTTGAGTTCCTGTTGATGATAAGGAACTTTTGGATACATCAACTTCGGTCTTCGTGACAGTTGATGTATCAGCCTCTCGGCTCGTGGAGCGGACCCTCCGTACGAGTTTGCTGTGTGCGGGAACCCTAGTGCTGGCTGCGACTGCTACTACTGCTACGACTGCTACTATGACAGCGACGACGATAGTACAGAGATCCTGTGTGGATTCGACGACGACAGTACAGAGATCCTGTGTGGATTCGACGACGACGACTACAGCACTCAGCGATCCTACGTGGATCAGTGCTACAGGTCCTGTGTGGGCCCGATCCTGTGTGGGTCCTTGCGCTCAGCGGTTCTGTGTGAGCCAGCGCCTACAGGTTCTGTGTGAGCCCGATCCTGTGTGGGTCTTCTGCGGGGGTTAGTTATCTATCGATCCTTCGTGGGTCCGACGACTTAGATGGATCAGTGATCATCTTTATCGTCCTTGAAGATGTATACCTGTGTGAGCTGAATCCTATTGCTTTCCTGTGTGGATTGTGTTGTGCAATCCTGCGTGGATTATGTTTTTCTTTCCTATGTGGAATTCGTATACTTTCCTGCGTGGACTGAGTTGTACTTGGGCTCGGAGGTTGGAGCGTATTTTAATTGATGACTTAGGTATATGTATGGGCATATACCTAAGCAGTGTCGGTTGTTACTTCGTGATTGTACTTTTCTTCGTGGTTTATCCTTTGTGGATTTGAGAGACCTTCAGGGGTCTCGGGGTCCCTACTGAGTAGCTTATACTCACCCCTACACGGGCTTGGCCCGCACTACGTTGTGTTGGTTGCAGACGACGGACAGCGTTGACCTTATCTGAGGCTTGTAGAGCGGGACGGTACCCGGAGGTGGACCACTGGGCGGGACGTGCACGGAGCGGACGGCGGGACCCGTGGAGCAGAGGAGCTATCTGTACCCACCCTTCAGGTGGGATTTCCGGTGGACAGCTCGGAGTAGCGGCTTTTACTATACAGTTGCTGTTTTTCCCTTTTCGAGTTGTACTTTACTTTCAGTTTGGGTGTGTATTCTGGCCCATTTACTTTTCCGCACTTTCAGTCGTACTCTGCTTGTTTAGTGTTTACTTTCCGCTTGTTTACTCTGTGGTGTGTGTTTACTTTTCAAAGGCAATGCCTTCCCTTTTTACCGGGATTTACGCCTTGGTGCTAGTCGCCAGCCCCTGGCCTATGGAAGGCGGTCTTGGGGTAGTCACGGCACGGACCCCGAGGGCGGGTCGTGACAAATTGGTATCAGAGGAGTTCGGTTCTACCGCGAACTCTGATCTTTTCTATGTGAAGCAATAATGTTTAGCGTATTGAGTGTGGTTATCAGTCCAGGGAGTCCAGTGTTGGTGCGGCAGCCGACGTATCCGTACACCAGGACCCTGACTTCTGATTTCCGACTTAATGCACGAAAACATTGATTGCGTGTGTGTTTCAAAGTTTTCTTTGTGATTACTTATATCAGCTCACCAGGTATACTGTTCTAACCGTGGCGCACCTGTTTCCTTTTCAGGATGGCCCCACGACGGCAGCCAGCTAGGGTTCCGAGAGTCGAGCGAGTCGACAGCCCACCGAGCGACGAGGCTTCGGTGCACGGCCCTTTGCCAGTAGTGGCACCGGCGGTAGCTTTACCCGCCGATCCCCCGATGCTTCCAGCAGCAGCCGCTGACGATGCACGTCGCCTCAGCGCACTGCATGAGTTTCAGCGCCAGCGACCGCCCAGGTTTCGCGGGGAGACGGATCCCCAGGCAGCAGAGGACTGGCTGGAGGCAGTAGTTCGAGTGTTTAGGCTAGTGAGGACACCAGCAGACCTCATGGTGATCCTCGTTGCGAGCCTACTACACGCAGCAGCAGGACGATGGTGGAGCTTGATGCTCCAGGTGCACGATGAGGCATCTCTTCTTTGGACGGACTTTGAGAGCCTCTTCCGCTCGTAGTTCGTCCCAGCCACCCTTCGTGCGGTGCGTATCCAGGAGCTTCTACAGCTGCGGCAGGGCTGCATGACGGTCGCTCAGTACTCGGCGAGATTTACCGATCTCTCGCGCTACTCGACCGACATGGTACGGGACCCATTCTTCCGGGCCCGGACCTTCGAGCAGGGTTTGAGACACGAGATCAGGGCATCGCTGATCTCCCTCAGCATACCGACTCAGACATGAGTACTGGAGCGAGCCCTTCTGATCGAGAGCTTCCTTGCTGAGTCTACACCAGCACAGCGACCCACCGCAGGGCGGCACGTGGCAGAGTCATCTGCAGCAGGCAGTCGACGGATGACTCAGGGGTCCAGACAGACCAGACCTTCAGGCCGACGATCTCAGGGCACTGGCTCAGCAGTGCGGGGCACACAGCACGGAGCCAGTCTTCCGAGAGGCAGACAGTGCTACTCGTGCGGCGGGCAGGGCCACATGGCTCGCAACTGCCCGACCCGCCGTGCCAAGGAGCAGCAGTCAGTTGATGGACCACCGAGGCAGAGGCAGAGGGTCGACCATGGAGGTCCGCAGGGAGGAGGCGGACGAGGCAGAGGAGCTGGACGAGCGGCTGGTGGTGGCCGACGCTTTGAGGCTCTACCACCACCACCACCAGGAGGTCCACCCCGACCACAGGGAGCTGGCGGGCAGCGACAGGCACAGCTCCAGGCAGCAGAGGCCTACGACCACGGCGCACCCAAGATGATTTGAGGTATTATCTGTGTCTATTCCACCCTTGCTGCAGTTCTTATAGACACAGGAGCGAGTCATTCTTTCATAGCCGCTGCCCTTGTTCGGAGCTCGGAGATTCCGACAGAGCCGTTGGCTCGATCCTTACGGCTAGAGACTCCTACGGGAGCAGACTCGACGATTACACACTGGTGCCGGCAGTGTGAGCTTACTCTAGGAGGCGAGATCTTCGGCTGGGATCTTCTTGTAGCAGCGTCGAGGCCTTACGACGTCATCTTGGGCATGGATTGGCTGTCTACGGTCCACGCACAGATTGACTGTTTTAGGCGCAAGGTGCGTTGTGTACGCACCGACGGGAGCAGGTTCACCTTCACCGGCGAGAAGGGAGCCTTAGCAGCACAGGATGGACTTCCGCGGAGGAGAGGACAGCCCATCACTCATCAGTTGGCTAGCCTTATCCTTGGAGCAGTTGACGTGCGGAGTCCTGGTTTTCCTGCAGTGGTGGATCAGTTTGCGGACGTTTTTCCCGAAGATGTTCCAGGGCTACCTCCTCGTAGAGAGGTAGACTTTTATATTGACTTGTACCCCGGGACAGCCCCGATATCCACTCCAGCATATCGGATGGCCCCCGCCGAGCTTCGAGAGCTACGGGTACAGTTGGAGGACTTGCAGGACAAGGGGTTCATCCGACCCAGTGTTTCACCGTGGGCTTCACCGATATTGTTCGCCAAGAAGGCGGACGGGAGCTTGCGACTTTGTGTTGACTATCGTCGCCTGAACCAGGTGACAGTGTGGAACAAGTATCCGCTACCGAGGATTTATGACTTCTTTGATCAGCTCAAGGGAGCACGGTGGTTCTCGAAGATAGACCTCAGGTCAGGCTATCATCAGCTCAGAGTCAGAGATGAGGATGTGCAGAAGACGGCCTTCAGATGTCGGTATGGCCACTATGAGTTCTTGGTTATGCCTTTAGGTGTAACCAATGCTCTAGCAGTGTTCATGGCTCTCATGAACAGGATCTTTCAGCCATACCTCGATCGGTTTGTCGTGGTTTTCATCGACGACATCCTGATTTACTCTACGACAGAGGAGGAGCACGCCTATCACTTGCGAGTTGTCCTTGACACACTCCGAGAGCACCAGCTTTATGGTAAGCTCTCGAAGTGCCAGTTCTGGATACGTGAGGTCCACTTTTTGGGACACGTTATCTCTGAGGCGGGAGTTGCAGTGGATCCCGCGAAGATTGAGGCTGTGTTAGCATGGGAGCCACCCAGGAGCGTGACTGAGGTTCGGAGTTTCTTGGGACTAGCTGGATACTATCGGAGATTTGTGCCGAACTTCTCCAGAGTTGCGGCATCACTCACAGCTTTGACGAAGAAGGGGAAACCCTTCGTGTGGTCAGACAGTTGTCAGCAGAGCTTCCAGGAGTTGAGACGGAGATTGACTTGCGCACCTATCTTGAGGTTGCCTGAGGAGGGAGTAGGGTACGTAGTCTACTGCGATGCATCAGGGACCGGACTCGGATGTGTTCTGATGCAGGAGCGGGCAGTGATCGCCTATGGATCACGACAGTTGAGGCCGCATGAGCAGAACTACGCTACCCATGACCTAGAGTTAGCAGCAGTGGTCTTCGCTCTGAAGACATGGCGACACTATCTGATGGGCGAGCGGTTTACAGTCTTTTCCGATCATCAGAGTCTCAGGTATATCTTCTCGCAGAAGGACCTGAACCTGAGACAGCGACGATGGCTCGAGTTCCTCCAGGACTATGACTTTGAGATAGTCTATACCCCTGGGAAGGGGAACGTAGTAGCCGATGCCCTCAGCAGGAGGACGGGCATTCAGCTACTCGAGGAGGCGACGGAGCAGCTAGCCTCTTTGTAGATATCCTTCGTGGATAGAGATGGAGCAGCCTTTCTTCAGTCTCTCACAGTCACTCCTCTACTACTGCAGCGAGTCAGGGAGGCACAGCACGGGGACGCTGACTGTGAGACACGGCGTGCACAGATATCCTCGGGACAGGCACCTGATGGTTTCTCCCTTGGAGCAGAGCACGACATCCTTTTCAGAGGGCGTACCATGGTACCAGTCGCTTTGCGAGAGGAAGTGCTGAGGGAGTTTCACACTTCTCCTTTGGTGGTACATCCTGAGTGGCGAAGATGTACCAGGATCTCAGACGATAGCACTGGTGGCCGGGCATGAAGAAAGCTGTAGCAGAGTTCGTTTCTCGATGCCTCACCTGTCAGCAGGTGAAGGCAGAGCATCAGGTACCAGCAGGCTTGGTACAACCCTTGGAGGTTCCGGAGTGGAAGTGGGACGACATATCTATGGACTTCGTGACTGGACTTCCACGCACTTCCAGAGGTCATGACTCCATCTGGGTGATTGTTGACCGACTCACCAAGTCGGCACACTTCTTACCAATCAGAGAGCAGGGCTCGATGGAGAGCTTGGGACGTCTCTACGTTCAGGAGATTGTGCGGCTCCACGGCGTACCATCATCTATCGTTTCCGATCGAGATGCCCGCTTTACTTCCTGGCTTTGGAAGGGGTTACAGGAGGCGTTCGGTACGCAGCTACGTCTTAGCACAACATTTCACCCTCAGACAGATGGTTAGACGGAGAGGACCATTCAGACTCTCGAGGACATGCTCCGCGCATGTGTCCTTGACTTTGGTCGTAGCTGGGAGGACCACCTACCCTTGGTGGAGTTCGCGTACAACAACAGCTACCACTCCACCATCGTGATGGCACCGTACGAGGCGTTGTACGGCCGACCATGTAGATCTCCTTTGTGCAGGACAGACCCTGGGGAGTCAGCACTGGTGGGACCGGAGATGGTCCAGGCCACTACAGAGAAGGTCCAGGTCATCCAGGAGCGGATGAGGACAGCTCAGAGCCGGCAGAAGTCATACGCTGACAGGAGGCTGAGGCCACTGGAGTTCGAGGATGGCGACCACGTCTTCTTGCGGGTCTCACCTCGACGTGGTATTCGGAGATTTGGCCGAGGCGGCAAGTTATCTCCGCGCTTCATCGGACCCTTCCAGATTCTCAGCAGGATTGGCGAGGTGGCTTATCGCCTGGCTCTACCACCTCAGTTGCACCGGGTGCACGACGTTTTCCACATATCCCAGCTGAGGAGATACGTGCACGACCCGACGCACATCATTGACCATGGGGAGCTTGACGTTGACGATGGGGCGACTTTTACGGAGGTCCCGGTGGAGATAGAGGATCGACAGGAGCGGGTCCTGCGTGGGCGATCGATTCCTCTTGTGCGCATCAGATGGCAGCACGGGAATCTCCAGGAGAGCACATGGGAGCGAGAGGCTCAGATGCGTGCTCAGTACCCTCATTTGTTTCCCTAGTTTTTGTTGTATCTTTACGGGGACGTAAAGCCCTGAGGTGGGAGTAATGTAAAGACCCGTAAAATTCAAGGGAAATTTTTTCTTTTTTTCTATAGAATTTTACAAGAGCGCGGTTTCAGACGGCACCTGATTCCGAGGCCCGGAGTGCCCGGAATTAATTTCCAAAGTTTGGCTCGGGTACGTTCAGTGAACGAACGAGCGGGACTTCCTAACTTTTGATCCGGTGCTCGGAATTGAAATCCGAGGGCACCGATGAACTCGCAACGCCGATATTCGCTTAAAGAGACCTTTTCGGGAGTTGCGTTTGTTGCGGGTTGAAAGTTAAGTTTTGGGGTTTTCAGTTGAGTTAAATAAAATTTGTGTAAGACAAATTTTATTTTTAGTTTGTTAAAAACCTACCTAAGGGGGTTGGAAGTGGGACCCACACCCACTTAACCTCCCTTGGGAGGATTAAGTGTGGTGGAGCCCACACGAACCCCTAGACTTTTCAAGTTCACTTAACCCCCTCTTTATTGGCTTAAGTTACTCTTATTTAATTATGGGAGTTAAGTCTTTTTGAATTTCAAACTTTGAAATTCTTTTGTGTTATGTGTTAATAAAATAAGAGGTAGTCTTATTTTATTTTGAGTTCTTTGTTTGTCATTTTGAGAGCTCCTCTTCATCTTCAAGCTCTGACGAAGAACGAAGAACGCTCAAACTCCGACGAAGAACGACGCCTCTCTTCTTCGTCCTCGGAGTCAACAAGAGGGAACGCCACTTCCTCCTCGGACCTTCTTCGTCGGCAAACGAAGATCCGCCAACGACGTGTCTCTTCGGGCATAACACTTCGTCAACGGATTTGACGAACGACTACCGCGACGCCCGACCTCCGCGACGCCGTCTTCCGCGGAACGTAGACGAATCTCAAACCTTAAACCAAGGTAGGGGTTGTTGATTTCATTTTGGTTTCCTTATTCCTTTTCTTGCTCGTGGATCACATGTCTACGTGAGGCATTTAATTATTTTATATAAGTGTTATCGTTAACGCGAGAGGGGCCGGACCGCACGAACGCGGCCGAACCCCACCTCCATCGTTCTTGTTAAATTATTTTGCGGAGGAAAGCAAGTGGCGTGGTGCCGTCGCACCACGCGGATGAACGTGCTAATATCTTACGCTATGCCGTCACGCGCACCTTGGAAGAAACAACAAGAAGACGACGCCGTCGCGCCACGTTGAATGAATATCAAAGCACGGTGAAGGGGCACGGTGCCGTCGCACCACGCCAGATGACGAACGCCGCGGCCGGTTCCGGGCCGCGGCGGGACGAGGAGACCGCGGCCGGTTCCGGGCCGCGGCGGAAGAGAAGACCGGCGGCCAGGCCGCCGGCGTCGGAAGCCGAGGAGGGGACCGGAATTTCCGGTCTTGTTGGAGAAAACCGGCCGGCCAGCTGGCCGTCCGGATGTCATTAAACTGGGGGAAATAATTCCCCCGGCCAGCACCTAAAACCCCCCTCTTTAAGAGGGGGGGCGGTTCCATGAAAGGGGGGGCAACAGCCCCCCGGTTTGACCCTCCAAAACCGGCCCCCACGTGGGGCCGTTTTGTTACCCAGGCGCTGCACAAAGGCCGCGCCACCTTGAAGAAGCGGGGGCTTAGCCCCCCGCGTGCCACCCACGTGCGGCGCCAGGCGCCGCCGCCGCGGCCCGCCGCCGCCGCGGCCCGCCGCCGCCGCCGCCGCGCCGCCCGGGGGGGGGGGGGGGGGGGTCGGGCCGGGTCGGCCCGGACCCGGACCCCCCGTTTCGAACCAGTTTTGGTTTTTGGCTCATAACTTGAGCCTCGGACCTCCGAATGACGAACCGTCTGCGGCAACGCGATCCTTGGATCGAGACGGTCGTTTCGATATATCGCACTCAAGGTTTCGGTTAACTTTGAGTTCGGCCGGGTTGGTTCGTTCACGAAACCAACCGGGCCTTCGGAGCGGAAACGCTCATATCTTGAGCTACGAACGTCCGATTGACGCGCCGTCAGTCGCGTTGTGTTCCTCGTAGTGAGACGGATCTTTTGGCATACTCCGCCCGAGGTTTGGATGCAGGTGTAGTACGGTCGGGTTGGTTTTTCCTTAAAAACCAACCGGGCCCCGGAGACGAAAATGCCAATAACTCTCAGACCGGGCGTCCGATCGACGCGTCGTCTGTTACGTTGAGTTCCTGTTGACGATACGGAACTTTTGGATACATCAACTTCGGTCTTCGTGACAGTTGATGTATCAGCCTCTCGGCTCGTGGAGCGGACCCTCCGTACGAGTTTGCTGTGTGCAGGAACCCTAGTGCTGGCTGCGACTGCTACTACTACTACGACTGCTACTGTGACAGCGACGACGACAGTACAGAGATCCTGTGTGGATTCGACGACGAAAGTACAGAGATCCTGTGTGGATTCGATGACGACGACTACAGCACTCAGTGATCCTACGTGGATCAGTGCTACAGGTCCTGTGTGGGCCCGATCCTGTGTGGGTCCTTGCGCTCAGCGGTTCTGTGTGAGCCAGCGCCTACAGGTTCTGTGTGAGCCCGGTCCTGTGTGGGTCTTCTGCGGGGGTTAGTTACCTATCGATCCTTCGTGGGTCCGACGACTTAGATGGATCAGTGATCATCTTTATCGTCCTTGAGGATGTATACCTGTGTGAGCTGAATCCTATTGCTTTCCTATGTGGATTGTGTTGTGCAATCCTGCGTGGATTATGTTTTTCTTTCCTATGTGGAATTCGTATACTTTCCTGCGTGGACTGAGTTGTACTTGGGCTCGGAGGTTGGAGCGTATTTTAATTGATGACTTAGGTATATGTATGGGCATATACCTAAGCAGTGTCGGTTGTTACTTCGTGATTGTACTTTTCTTCGTGGTTTATCCTTTGTGGATTTGAGAGACCTTCAGGGGTCTCGGGGTCCCTACTGAGTAACTTATACTCACCCCTGCACGGGCTTGGCCCGCACTACGTTGTGTTGGTTGCAGACGACGGACATCGTTGACCTTAGCTGAGGCTTGTAGAGCGGGACGGTACCCGGAGGTGGACCACTGGGCGGGACGTGCACGGAGCGGACGGCGGGACCCGTGGAGCAGAGGAGCTATCTGTACCCACCCTTCAGGTGGGATTTCCGGTGGACAGCTCGGAGTAGCGGCTTTTACTTTACAGTTGCTGTTTTTCCCTTTTCGAGTTGTACATTACTTTCAGTTTGGGTTTGTATTCTGGCCCATTTACTTTTCCGCACTTTCAGTCGTACTCTGCTTGTTTAGTGTTTACTTTCCGCTTGTTTACTCTGTGGTGTGTGTTTACTTTTCAAAGGCAATGCCTTCCCTTTTTACCGGGATTTACGCCTTGGTGCTAGTCGCCAGCCCCTGGCCTATGGAAGGCGGGCTTGGGGTAGTCACGGCACGGACCCCGAGGGCGGGTCGTGACAGCTAATGTGTTGAGTAGTCATAATCTTTAATCAAATCTTACAAATTTATTGGACTCATATTGAACTCCTATTTTTTGGAAATATTATTTAATGTTTTTTTTGATCATTATAAATATGACACCTTTCACTATAATGATAATCACTCCATATAATTAGTGCAATGATTACCACAACTAACTGAAAATCAGGAGTTGTTTAAATTTTTTCATGGACTATATATTTTCATGAGGTATAAGCTATCACCATATAATATTTGAATGAGAACACTTTCCAACACATTTTTTGATGCATCACTGGAGATCAAAAAACATTATCCACTATATGGAAGTGTGACAATAGGTGTACTAGCTAAACATCATTTAAAATCTTTGAAATTATTATCACATTCCACCATCATCATGATCATATTTTCTTTTTTGATCTATTTAGGTTACTGGATTATGTATTCCTGAAAAATATGTCACCCAACATTGATAATATCCTTCCAAACCATGAAAACTTCATACGCTGACTACCATTGTTAGTCTCAACCAACATTCAATAACTTTAATTTATGTTGGATCTATAGATATCCCTTATTTTGAGATTATCCATGCCTAAAATAATACATTCTAAAACAAAAAATTCATACTTAGTAAATTTTTCATAAAGCTTCCACTTTCCCTGGGTCTTCAATACCATAATCATGTGATATTTATGGTATTCAATACTCTTCGAGAAAACAAGAATATCTTACATAAATACTACCACTGACATATCAACATTGTCTCTAAATAATATATTTATTAGATCTATGATGATAGTTGGTGAATTAGTATGACCAAAAAATATCACAATATATTCATAATGTCCATACATTGTATATAATGCCTTATTTGGTATATCCTCTTTATTTCTCTTAAATTGGTGATATCCTAAATGATTATTAATTTTACAAATGTATTTAGATCCACATAGTTTATAAAATATGTCATAAATGTGGGTAAGATGATATTTATTCATGATATTGGTCTTGTTAAATTCTTAAAAATTAATTCAGAGTGTCCTTGATCCATATTTATTCTTAACATACATAATAGGAGCACCCCATGGTGACTTACTAGGTTGTATGAATACATTTTCATGATTCATCTAGAGTTTCTTATTCTCTTCTTACAACTCAATTGAGGCCATTCAATATGGTGTCTCTGAAATAGAAAAAGCACCTAGTATGAGTTATATTAAGAGATAAAGATCACAATTTTGTAGAAGACCTAGATATTAATCCTCAAATACATCGTGCAAATCTCGTACAAGGGTGAATTCTGAATTTTGAGTTTATGAAAAACCATTTTAGATAGATAACCTTCAATTATAGGAATCGTGATACATATGATGGGAGATATTTTTCATTAAATTACATCCCATACTCTAATAGATATATGATAATATATTTATTTGGAAATTTAATTGTGACCGCCCTTTATAAGAAATTTATATTAGCTGTATATATAGAAATATAATTCATTCCCAGATTCATATCAAATTACACTATAGGAATGAAAATAATATTTATAGGACGAACTTTTTGACAAAGTTCAACAAGAGAAAAATTATAAACTACTGATGAGATTGTTGTTCCAGTAGGAGTTATCATATCAATCTCATCTTCTAATTATTGATTTAATATGGATTTAGCCTTCAAATATTCTTTTTAAATAAAAGATTGGGTGGATTCAAAATCAAATAAATCATTCTTTTAATTAAATTGGATTCTATGTTTACCATTCACCATTTTATTATTGTACTACACATCACCGATATAGATCACATATAACGTGCCTTTTCCTTTGGACATTAGATTTTTATGAAATCTATCAACATCAAAAACCATTGGATTGGATAATTAATTGAAATAATTCCTTAGTTCATTTAACATGTATCATTGATGTGTAGGAGTAGTATTGTATGTATACTTTTCACTGTTCACATTAGTAGAAATATTTTTTCTACCACATAGGAATTCAGCTGCCCGATAACCTTCTATTCCATACATAAAACATTTACTGGTCCCTTTTATGATTATCTCCTTCAAGTTTATTTTCACACATTGAGCATACAGTAAAACTCTCCTTCATTTTAGCGTGGTCTTTATAATTTCCATTTAATTCCATTTTTTTATTGTTAAACCCATGGCACTGATGGGTTACACCATTTTCCATCAGAAACATGAGATCACCTAAAATGATTTATTTGTGCCAATTTATGTCCTCTATGAATAATCCATTTCGTAGACATGATATTAAACCACTATGTAATCTATCAATTTAACAGCGTGTTGGATAATAATTCTTGAAGCATAAACTATAATTATAAAAAAAAAATTGTAGGTACCAATAGATTTATCACCCATCTGGTTAAGTTCATTGAACTCCTTGATATTTTTTTGAAGAATAAAAGGAATGTACTTATTTAAAAATATGCAATTGAACTTGTACCATTCAATGGATTGAATTTCATCTCATTGCCTCATATTCATGATAAGGTTCCACAATTGACCAACTTCACCTTCATAATGATAGACCTCCAAGATTACTTTATCATGTTATAAACATTAGGGAAGTAGAAATATCTTATAAGTGGTACAAATCCATTTTTCAAGCACTAATGGATCAGAATACCCACTAGAAGAAAACAGATGCTTCCTCATGGAGGACTCAATAGAATGTTATTCCTTTCATGAATGTTTGGATGTCCTGCATGATGCATATCTTTATAAAGTAGTGTTAAGATATCTAATTTATTTTTCATTACAACACCCATAACATTTGGTTTTTCATAAGAAAAATCTATACATTTCTCGTTGTGGTTAGCATTAACGCAGTTCCTTCAAGTAGTACCCATTGACTAAACCCAAGAAGAATATTGTGATGAACAATAATAATAATAGAAGAAACACATAAGTGTGGAGAAAATTTATATTTTGGAAACATAAGTTTTTATCGTAGGTTATTCATGATCATTTCTAAAACACTAGAATTGTAACCTATACATCGACATACTCTTTGTGTTCTTATTATGATTTTCTCTTTCTAGTTTCCAAAGGTTAACTATAAATTTATTCTCATATCAACTATAACTCATCATAAATTACATATGTTGATATTATATAAATGTGGAGCAATATTAATTAAAAAATAACAAATTAATGATAGGATAATATAGGTTTACTAGATTTATAATACGAGAAACACAAAAAACTGGTACAAAAGACATATTCATCATCTCCAAGTTATTTCACCATAACTATTCCCCTTTTTTACATATCTTACCTAACACATTTATTCATGACCTAGGAAAAAGAAATATATGAAAGGGTGAGATAATATGCTCATTAAGGGTAAAAATGTGTTATATAAAGCATATAATAATCATAAGTCATACGAAAATAACATATAAAAATATCATCTTGTATATGATAGATTGTGATACCAGGACATGGGTTAAATCATTAATGTCCACAAGAATCAATGAATGTAATCCCAAAAGTCATAAAATAAGAAATTAATTTCTCTAGAATACAAATTTGCATATAAAATAAATTCATATTTGTCAAAGTTCATTGAAATGATCATTATGGCATACAAAAGATATTACCAAACTGAGTTCACTCCAAGTTCGAGCCTTGAATTACTGAACAAGTATCATTTCCCAATCCATCAATGTCTATCTCATGAAATATAAATCCTTACACAATTCAATTGAGGGATATGTAGGTCCCACCCATATCATAATTAATTTATTCTTATGTGTTCCATAATAACATATAATCATTCATCATTACCCTTGCAATAAAATGGGTTTCTTTAAACATCATTTGACCATAACATAATCCATGTCAAACAAGTGGATTTCATAAATATCATTCCATCATAAACACCATAAAAAAATAGTTACAATAAGGATATTATAATTGAAATATATCCCTATTAAATAATTCTATCTTAGATAGAATATAATTTTGATATAACACCTAAAATTTATTCTTGAGGAATATATCATTTCTTCTTCAAAAAAGTTTCTATTATCAAAATGCCAGAAAATTTTAGAAGAAAAGAATTTATTTTAAAAATAAAAAAATTGTGATGAATATTCTTGGAAAATGGCGTTATAAAAAAGTAAAAATATATTCATGATACATTCTTTAGAAAACATTTTATGTGCATTTTTTTCAAAAAAGTCAAATAGTACATTGTATTGAATGATGAAAAAATATTTATTTAGAACAATTTAATAAAAATTCACCAATGGGTAAAATTGAGATTAATAATTTTTAAAATATATAAAAAATATTACATATTTAGGAATCATGTATATGGACGATAAATATACCAATGTAAATACTTCTGTATAAACAATCTCAATTAACAATGAGATTTCATTGTTATCCCCTACCTCACATTAGATATCCTTTATGTGTATCTAATCCTCCTGTATAATGATTCATATATTTCCACTCGCATATTCTAAAATCATAATCATTATTTATATTATCAAATATGATTATATTATCATCTATTTGTTAATACCATATCATTATTACTATTTTAATCTGATAATAACTACTTCATTTGCTTATGCATGTTTTGTAGATAAAGTTATTGTTCATTTTCATAGAAAATATTGATATCATTAAAAATTATATGGTCATAAGATATATCATATATAATCATTATTTAAATTTATATAATCATGATTTAATGAATATAATGTATGATGAATCGAATCGCATCGTAGAGATGGTAGGTCGTATGTACACACGAGTGATGATATCATTCGTCTAATTATTGAATGGAATTGATGAAAGTAGAGTATAATTGTTCAGAATCATTATCATCTTATAATAATCATATATAGTTATTATTTCTATAATTATACCCATCCAATTATGGTTGTAGTGAAAAAATAGATTACACCATGGTGTGGAGATGCTATGTCATACATACACATGCATAGTGATTTAATTTGTCATAAGTTGGATTGAAAGTGTAATATTGTTATTCTCTAATAATAATTAAATATAATTTTATAAGTGAAAGTGGGTTTAATACATTATAAAGAAACAACTCTTTAAGAGGAAGTAGAATAATAAGGATGTTTCAAATAATCGGTATGGGAGATTACATATTCTTTGATGTACTTCCTCTAAACCTCCTATTAGAGCACTAAAGTTGGTCATTGAAGAATACCAAAACATGTAAGTCTGACTAGGGATGTTGAGATGGGAAATGGGTAGGGTATCTTTGAGATTGAAGGATGAAAGTTAAGTTAAGTGGTGAGGGAGGAGGATCCATTTTAAAACAATAGTGAGGGGCACATTCCGGATCTCCAAAAATATAAATTTATAATACAATCAATCCTCACCCAAAAAGAAAAAATATACCACAATTTCTATGATGATATGAGAGATGGTTGTAAAATTTTCAAACAATTCCTTGAATTTTAAAATTTTTGATAAAACAATAAAACATAAAAAAATATTATTATATTCTTAATAGGTAATGACGACAAATAAAAGTTACTAGACATATTAATTATCCCAAATAATGCATAATTAAATAATATTAATAACATTTATTACCTATCTCTATTAATAATTAATATAATACATCAATTTTGTGTAATTATATAACATACATATTTTTTTAATGAAAAATTAAATTAAAATAACACGATGAAGATAAATATAATATAATTTAGAAAAATGTTTTTAGTTTTATTTATATTTTGTAAAATCCATCATTTTAATTTTTCTAATAATTAAATTATAAACGCGTTAACTTTAACATCACATTAAATAAAAAAACATTGTCACAATCTCTTCAATACGAATCTGAATTATAACTAACACAACCCTTGAATGGTTATGATAGAGATATAATTGACCAATAGGATTTGATCATGTGATTGGGGATTTGGATGGTTAGTAGTAATTTAATACTAATTATATTATATATTTTAAATCAATTAATTAATTTTTTACATCATCAAAATAAATGGAGTTATGGTAATTATTTAATTCTTAATAATTACAAATAAATTACCATGATAAAGATAAAATATTTATAATTAAAATTATTATATATAATAAAATTTAACTTATGTATAACCTTATATAAAAAGTTTTAAATTTATTAAAATTAGAGAAATACATATTTAATTTTTCATTAAATAAGTTACATTAAATGTCTTAATACCATCCATGTGGCATCAAAAGGGCACCATATTTACCCAAGGATGAATTAGCTAAAATAAAAAAAATCTAATGATATTAGTACAAATGTTAGGGTACTTTTATAATAGTAATATTACCCTTAATTACAAGATATACACATTTACAGTTTTAATAAAAATTACTAAAGTTACTATTTATAATGACAAGAAATAAAATAAAGCTATTTACATAATTTGAACTTCGTTATTCCAAATAAAGAATCTATTTTATCAATTTCAAAACATAGTAGTTTTAGTGATTAATTTAATATTAATCGCATTGTTAATAAAATTTAATATGTTTTAAAAGTAAACACATTGAAAAAGATTAAAATATTTTACATCTAAATTCAATGTAAAATTCATGATAATGACCTAAACTATATTAAATAAATAAATAAATTTATTAATAATTTAAAACCATTCAATGTAATAATTTTTTCTTATAAATTATTTTGATGATAAAAGTTGTTTTTAATTCAAATTTAGTGTATTTTTACTATTCATCAAAATTTGAATGTTATTAGACAAATATTAAAAATTATTCAAAAGTAAATTTTTATATCTCACTTTGAAAAAATGTTAATTTTGTAATATAAAAATCATTAATATGTTATAATATTAATTTAAAAGTGTTTTTCAATTAAAATTTGGAAAATTTACTTTTCGAATTTTTTTTATTCATTAAATAGGGTTTATTTATATAGTATGTAAAAAATATCTATTGGATGAATATAAAGAATATTTTATAAAATATATAACCTATTTATTTAATTAATTTAATTTACTAATAGTAATTCACTTAATTAATTTATACGCAAATACAAATATATAATTGATTTATATATGACATAAATAATTGGTATCCAATGACATCACCATATATTTTAATATATTATTTATATTTATTCCCACTAACCTAAAGGTTATGTTAAAGCAGTAATTTTATAGTTTGGGAATCTCATGGTTTGTTTACATTCAAGATTTTGTGGAATGAAATCTATTAAAAATTATTATTAATTCAAGAAATTATTTCATTATAACATTCAAGTGTTACATGAATGTTGTGGTATGAACATTATATATCCCCTCTATGCATTGACAAGCTCTAGTGTTACTAGTTTTTTCAAAAATTATATTGGTTTCTACATATAGTTTTAATATTTATTTTGAAATTTCTTGATTGTATAGGTTTTCTTGTGCCTCAGACCATACATAGAATAATTAATCATTTCCTTCATTTTGACTCATTTTTAATTTACCAATGATATTTTTCATTGACATATCTATGAATTCATTTCAATATTAGTTCATTGATTAAATGGAATGTGTTTTTAAATATGTACCATGCCTTGAGGATTTTTCCTTCTCCATTTATTTGGATGGTATGTATTTTTAGTTATTACATTCTATATTCTTTATAGAAATTAGTCTATGATTTTTTTATTGTATTCTATGTCTGTTATATTATTTTCCTCTCCATATTGATTATTACTATTGATTAAATATTTCATGAACTATGCTTTACCCTTACTGATCATTTGAGATTACCATTATTTTTCTTCCTTCCCCAAGAATTTAGTAAGTGTGCTTGAAAATATATTAAAGGATACAGTAGTTAGAATAAATTTATCATAGAATGAAAAAAATATGTTGTAATTAATGTATAAATTTTTAATACAACACTATTGAATACATATGGTTTTCTGTGAAAATGATATCATTTGATCTAAAAGTATTTGACTCTTTGTGATCATTAAATGTAATGGTATCCTGAAACTAGCTATGAGATCTCTGGTGTAGGGAATCTATAGAAGAAATTTTTTAAAGATTAATTTTTCAAATAAATTTAATTACATTGTCTTCTTGTTTTATATATAAGGACATGTCTTTTAAAAAATGAGACATACAATTAAAATATTATTATTTAATATAATAGTTATCACATATAAATTTGAATGGTGGGAATGAATATGATTAAATAAATGAAAATGAATGGGTTACACATGTATCGAAAATATATTCATTCATTCCCACTTAATTTGAGAGGAAAGTAAAACCCATTTAAAAATAAAGGAAATATTTTTCTAGGAACCCATTTTTTGTGCACAAATAAATTTTACCTTTATAAATTAAAACTTACCATACAATAATTTTTTTTGTGAAATATATAATATATATTCATTAAATTATGTATCATTTAACTTTTCTACTCTATATAAATAAGATAAAAAGACATCAAACTTCGTGGTTATATTTTTAATTTTTTTACAATTAGTTTTCTCAAATCTTCCACTTATATGTAATTTTTTTTTTCAAATTTTTTTTTATTTTAAAAAATGAACTTCATTTCTAAAATCATAATGTTAGAATTTTGTTGGGGTAAAATTTTTATAATTTTCAAAAAATAATATTTTTTTGTGTATCGTTAAAAATACTATTATTTATTGAAAAGTTATTTTTTCATTATTATAATTTAGAAGATAATTTTTTTAATAATGTTTAAAAAGTTATATTGTTTCAATTATACAAATATTTATAAAAATTGGTTCATTTTAATCAATTTCCTTGTAAATTTGAATGAAAAATATTATTAGTCTTTTTAGACTTTTCACATTGGTAAAATATTTGTTCATCGGGTTTGCATGATTAATTATAAATTAAAATTTTACACTTCAATAAACCTAACTTATTAATTTTAATTCTATATAAGAAATTAAAAAAAATTATATTATTTAATATGGTAAGTATTATTTTTAATAATAATGAATATTAAAAATAGTAAAAATTAATAATTGTGGATAAGGTTAAAATGGAATTACCGTGCGATAAAATAAAAATATAAGCAATAATATAAACTCAATTTTTTTCCAAAACCGTTTTAAGGGAAACATATTTAAATTAAAACCTCTATGGTTAAATAATTTATCATTTTGGACTATTTCTTCCTTTGAAAAACGTGAATGCACATTTTATTTCACGGATTCCAATTGTGCGAGTCACTTAATATAAAAACACCAACTCATATCCTCTTCTATTAATAATTCAAAAACCCTAATGGTTAATTGAATTTCTACTTAAATATCTTTGATACATTCCTCCCAAATTATATATTTTTTATTTATCATAAAACCATATTGTAAGGATTTAGGTTAGACCTTAAAATGTTGTTCGTGGAAGATGTTAATATTTTAACTATGTTTTTTTGTTTTATTTTTTCTTTTAACTCATTAAAATAAGTTATAACATTGATAAGATAATATAAATGGTTTATAATATATACTAATATGTAGTTATTTTTATTTAATGCACTATATCCAACTCCACTTCTGTGAAACGGGATATGAAATCATCATTCTGGTTTGTGGAAGATTAGCTCCTCCCGAATAAGCGTTATTTGTCTTCCATCCCATCCTATAAAATTTAGATTATATTATGTAATTAATTATTATATTAGATACTTATTCTATTACTTAAAAATATATAATAATATTTCCACATTAAAATTCATTCCTCCCAACTCATTAGAAAAAAATAATGTCACCCATGTGTAAATCAGACGACACCCTCACGAACCCATGTGATGTGTTATTCAATTTTGTATTTAATGTATTGTAATATGTATTTCACCAAATAATATGTATGATATTTTTTGATTAATAATTCAACTATAATAACTATATTAAATATACCTTCTACCATTCCCATCAGTGGGGGATAATATAACATTGTTCGTGTGAATGACTAACTATCACCCCTTCAATGTGATAAGTTTTGGTTTTCACTAACACTTTCCATGGATGGTAATAAGGGTAAATTTAATTAATATATGTGGTATATATGACATTATATTGATTATTTAATGTTAATATATTATTTTCTCTTTATTTATTAATCCTTTTAGAAAATTTAAATAGTGTTTATGTATACATATGACATACCATCTCCATGAATGACGTATTTCACTTTCTATATATAAATTTTTTGTATTAATAAAAAATATATATATATGATAATTATATCATAGTTTAAATTATGTACATGATAGAACCATGTTCAATGTAAAGTTACTAAAAATAAAAAATCAAAACATGCTATAAAGAAAAAGAAGTTATCACTAGAAATGTCATTATAACATAGAATTTTTAATGAATTTGAATTAAAATTTAAAAATGAAAAAAATATATGGATTCATTTACATAATTATGGTTCTATAATATATTTATAATAATCATAAAAATTTTATATATAATGATATAATGTATAAAAAGGATGTCCGAGCATAAGGTAAGGTATTTCCATCTCAATTTTATTATTTTTGAGAAAAATTCAATATTCACATTGAATTTCATTAATATTGTCTATATATTGGCCATTATTGTTTTATATTAATTTTATACTGAATATTATGTTGATTTAGATATCAATTTTAAGTTCTCTCTTATATTAGGATTACAATTCCAATGTTACTAATGTGGTTGGGGATTGTTGATTTAATTTTCATTTTTTGAGACATTAGTAATGTTGTAAGAATTTAATATTATAAGAGTTGTATATAATAATCCATTTATATATTATAGAACGAATAACCTTACTTTAAATATATTTGTTGTTTCAATGCAATTTATTCTTCAATTAGTCTTCTGATTCAACATTTATGGAAGTTGTAAGGGTTTGATGTTACAATATCTTATATTTATCAGGAATGTTCATGGCTATTATTTTAATGATGAAATATTATGATATAAATCTCAATAAAATCATGAATTTTATTATAAACTGGTTAATAATTCATAATAAATTTATTCCCATCATTTTAATCTCCCAATTTAATCCGGATTTCAACAATAATTTTAAAAATCAAATTTATTCATCTATTAATTCGATAATATATTAACTTTTATATCCATGTTTAGTTTGTTTTTTAAATTATTTTTTTCTACTCTGTAATTATTTTTTAAATACATTATAAAAATTTATTTATTTTCTAACAAAAATTAAATGAAATTATTTCTTCCCAAACATGTCACCTTTAATTTTATCAAAAAGTTAAAAAAATTGTTTTAACAAGCATAACATGAAAATAATTTCCTTCCATAATAGCCAAAATATGTTTTAAATATTTATTAATTTATTTAAAAGGTAATTAAAAAAAATTATTTTGAAAATGTTTTATGTTATAAATATTAGTTTCTCATCATTGAAAGCATTATTTCAATTAAAAAATGTTTTAAATAATATTTAATTCATTATTTATAATATTACAAGGATTTTTTAATGAAAATATATGGAAAGTGTTTTATTTCTTATGAATGTTTCTTTTGACATGAAAATTAAATTTTCCCCCATAAATTATATAATAGTTCTTTTATAATTATTTTCCATATACGATAAAATACATAAACGTTTCTTATGTTTTATTGGGGTTATGATCTTAGGATATCATTATTATATTTTTTATGAATTGATTGTTTTATGATGTAATGAAACAGAGGAATAATAGTCTTTTTCTATGGGTTACATTATGATTGAATAATAAAATGACTATGTAACCTCTCTCTCATCAACATGATATGTTGTGATTAAATGTTTAAGAAACCCATTTCTTTTTATGGGTTATGTTATGAATAATGTTTTATAATATAGTGGAATATATATGTATGATTTTAATTATGAGACTGGTGATATATATATATCACTAAATTCAATGGAAAAAATTTATATCACATGAGACAAATAGAAATTGTATGTGGATTTAACCTAGTTAAATAAGGGACATTTTCGACAATCAATTTCCTAGGACAAAATGTTGTCTACTATGATGTTTTAGAGTGTTAACCCATGCATCTATGATAGATTGTTAATAACCTATTTCTAATATGGAAATTATTTTATGTGATTATGTGTATGACCAGCATCAATTTCTTATGCCAATGTTAATTTCTCATTGATCATGTTATTCTATTTTGTCTTGATTAATGTCCTATGAATTTCAAATCATTATGCATTGAAAAAATATTTTTATCATTTATACAAATGGTAAGGTTTTCAAATGTTATTCTCATGTTCTCATAAAATTATGCTGAAATTTTGTTTCTATATTTCACTTATTTTCCATTATTGAGCATCTTAAGCCACTATTTCTTATGTTTCCTTCCCAAAAGCTATGAAGAATGGTTTTAAGTAGGGTATTTTTTTTGAAGAGTAAAAAATTGGAATATAAACACAGGTGATGTTGAATATATATATCTAAATTATAATATTTTGTACATATTCTCTAAATGTAGTAAACCATTAATGTCACTGTGAATTTATATGTGAAATAAATTAGATATTTATAAAAACAACGCGATATTTAAGTTTTAAAAAATTTAATCTCAATAAGGTTATCTTAATATTTTTGAGTATCATTATATTCCATAAAATATTCAATATTTTTAAAAGTAATTATTTGATGTTTTTCATGTGGAAATATTGTATTATCTAAATTGACATTATATAATGAAATATTTAGGGTTTTAAAAATAATATTTATATTAATGGTTTGTTTGAAAATAGTCTTTTATTATTGATTTTGAAGACCATAAATTATATATTTTTAGAATATTATATGTTATATTAAATATATTATTTATCTAAAATAGTTGATATAAAAAACATGATTTAGAAATAAAAAAAATTATATAATTATCAGGAAGAATGGATTTGACATATATATTAAAAATCAATTTATAAGAAATATTCATCAACATATGATTTCAAATATTTTTTATATATTATGTTTTTAGTAATTAATCAATGGTGCATGGACTTGATAAAGATTATATATAAAGAGAAAAAAAAGAAAATAGGTTGTATAATTTTGTATAAACTCGTAAATATATTATCTCATCCATATCCTTGATAACCATATACCTAAATAATTCTCATGTATACATGTAATATTATATTATCTTTTGATGATTTATGTTTTTATTGTTAAAATTGCAATATATTTACCATTTGCAATGTAATAAAAATGAATTTTTTATGTTATTAGCTTCAGATATGAGAGTATGGGGTTACAATTATCTTAGTTTTTAATTTTGGCAGGGTTTATAAAATTTTTAATATTAGGATAACTCTAGTTATGGGTTTTTCATTCTTCATAATATATTAAATTTAATTTTTGATCTGACTGATGATATTTTTTGGTTAATGAGAGATATAGTTATTCTAGTTTTATTAATTTTTTTGGACATTTATCAAAATACTAATTTTAGGATTAGTATAGGTTATATTTAATGGTTTATTTGAGTAATCATGTTTTTTATTTTATTGAAATGACATTAAAAGTATTTATAATTTTTAGGGATTATTTTATTTTTCATTTTGAGATTAGTTAATTAATTTATAATTTATTTACGTAATTAAAACTGTTTGGAAACAATATGTTTATGTGGGAAAAATAAAATATCCAAAAAATTCTTGCATGAACATATTTTTATATATTTTCTTGTTAAATTTTATTTTTCACAATTTAAACAAACTACTGCATATTTTAACATACTTTTTTTTCAATGAAAATAAATTTATTTTATATAAAAAATATAATGTTTGAATAAACTTATTTTAAATATATATTTATAAAAAATTAGGATTTTTATATATTTGAATTATTTTGCAAGAATTATCATGAATATAATTTTAGTAAACATAAATTAATAGTAAAGGTGTTCAAATTTGTAATATTAATACATACACACAATTCATTAATATTAAATAAAAATAATGATTATTAACATATGGTTAATATTTAAAATAATTGAATAGAAATTATTTGATGATTCTTAGCTAATAAATATAAATTTGTATTTAATTTTGTATATAGATTACATTTTTTTTAAGAAATTAGATTTACATAAATGTTTATTAAATCATAACATCATTATGAATTCTATAATTCAATCAAAAACATTTCTATAACTTATGTGAGTAATAATCTAATAAAATTATTTGATAACATGTAATTATTGTTATATATAAAAATATAATATTTTCATTGTTAATGAATTCATTTATTTTAATTGAATTTAAGTAAAAAAAATTAACTTAATAATGGAATATTAATGTGTTAAATAATCGTAAAATAATTAGGTTTAATGGAACAATAAACATTTCTTTTTATTAATTATTTTTATCAAAATGATTTATACATAAATATAATAATGTGTTTTTTAGTTATTTAATAGTCATTGATTGATTTTTTGTCTAACATAAGACTAAAATAATATATTTAAGGATGTTTATAGGTAATCACCTACAACGTAAGGTTATTCTAGCCCTCAACTTAGGGCAGTCACTCGCTATGAAGTGGTACTACACTTCTACGTAAGGGAAAACCCATGTTGCATATGGATAACATGAACTAATGTAATGATATAAAAATACATACATTAGGGTATACCAATGTTAAATAAAGTTCAAACGACCTTATGTATGGGTAAATGTAACATAAAAGGGTTTACAGAATGGGAATGTAGCATGCTTGAAACCATTTACTGTTAATCCCAATATTTAAATATCCAAGAATGATTATTATAATACTTACATATGAGATACAATGAGTTATAATGGCTATATAATGGTAAAATTAAATCTACATAATAGTAGGAGAACACTCTTATCCAAACCTATTGTGTTATCTCCATCTTCCTAAGGTGAAACATAAAGATAATTTTGATTCATAATTATATATATATATATATTGCATCAAAAAATCTTAATTAAATTTAAAAAAATAAATGATTATAGAACCATCATCTTGTATTTCAGGTGTGAAATGTGGTGATAAAATCAATGAATTTTTCTATATATACATTACATAACTATCATTTTGGGGTACTTGATATATTTTGAGAAAATAGATGAACATGATTTTTGTGACATACCCTAATTATAAACAACCACATTAATAAAAACATTTTTTAATAAACAAACCATATAAGAATGAAAAATAATTCTATCAATAAAGATTAATGTTTTTGTTATTATTGAATAATAGATGGTTAGAACAATCACGGTTGTTGATTTATGAGGTTTTGTATATATATAATATAAATAGAAAAAAAACTTTATATAAACATCAATTCTAAAGAGATAATATAAAATCTATATTAGATAGGGTACCAGAACCTACCTATATATAATTTTTAAATATTAATATTAATATAAATTTAGTAAAAAAATGAAAACTATTTGATTTCCTAGAAACCCAACATGGCCACTAAAATCATACTTCCAAAAAACCTAATTATTTTACTAAATTCTTAATTAAGATAGAAAGATAGTGAAAAGGAGTACCTATTCATGGTAAATCTACATTTAATGAAGTATTGTTTCATTTGAGAATACTTAACAATCCACTAAAATGATCCTTATGAAATAATTCAATTTCAAACCCTTATGATATGGAAATAACTGTTAATACCATTTTTTAAACAATTCAGGGAATTTTTGTAATATATGTTGGAACTAGAAAAATCATCTCCAAAATATTCCAAATGCCTCCCTACATGATCTTAGATCGTATCCTATTTTGTAAACATCAATTTTTTATGTCGTAGGGCTCGAATGGAGTTACAGATTATGAGTTATGAAAATTTAATGTTGGGATGAAAAACTGGTTCATAGAGCCCATTTGTGAAGCTCCCTCTACGGTGGCAGGCCAAGGGAACTTGACCGGGGGCCCACGCTGATTCTAATATCCTCTTTAGTGAATCCACAACATAGTGAAGAGGTGGGATGATCTGTGAACTGCTTTCACATTTGCAAACCTGTTGTGATGTGAGGAGAGAGGATGCTCGCAGAATCCTTTTGACATCCGTGACCCACCACTGAGCAAACTCTGGTTTCGCACTGAGCGATCTCTACTTCGCGGCACCTATGGCCTATGAATACCCAGCTCACCCCATTCATACGATTGGTAACTCTTCCCCTTGATTGGCTTATCACTCCCATTTCACAGAGCTCCTACGCTCTGTGAGTCCATGCTCCACGAGAATCTTCCATCGCTAAGGTGTTCCGCAAGTCCATGCTCCACGAGCAGCTTCCTTCACAAATCTAATCCGCGAGTCTATCATGAAGGTTCTTCTCAAGAAACCATGTTCCATGAGAGTCTCACCATGAACTTTTCAGGCCAGGATGTCAGAATTTTCAAATACTCCCTTATACGCACCCACCTTCCACCTTTGGAATAACTTGATTTGAGATACTCCTCCACACACCATTAAACACCTTAAGTATATATATTACTCTTGGTTTGTTTCCTATTTTGTGACTTGAGATTATCATCTTCATTTCCCCAAGTACCTTGATTTGGACCATTCTTCAAGTAACTCTTCCAAACCCCATCATGTGGCTCATATACTAGGTTGAACAAAAAAGAGGCCCTCTGGCATAAGACCAAAAACTATCCAATGATTAGATCCTTCTTCCCAACATTCCTATCTACATGACAATAAACTCTGGTTCCCCTATGTTCCAAACAAAAGATTCCACTTTCTCCAAACAATAGATGCGTTATGCTCTAAGTATAAGATGCCAGTAGTCTTATCTACATGACTATAAACTATAGTGCACCCAATGTTCCAGACATCATATGCCTATTTCTCTAAACATGTGATAACTTATTATCCAAGAATAAGATGCCAACAGTCCTATCAATGTAACTTTAAACTATACTACAACCTATATTCCAAAAATAGGATGACTCTTGTTCCAAACGATGGATTCATTATGCTTTATGCATAAGATTCCAAATTTCCTATCTATATGACTATAATCTGTAGTACACCATATGTCCCAAACATAGGAAGCCTATTTCTCTAAAGAAAATAGGCCTTATGCTCTAATCATAATATGCTAACAGTCCTATCTATATGACTTTAAATTGTAGTCCACCCTATGTTCCAAACATAAGATGCCTCTTGATCTAAACAAGAGATGCATTTTTCTCTAAGCATGAGAAGCAAATAGTCCTCAGTACATGAAAATAAACTGTTGTTCTCCCTATGTGACAAACATATGATGCCTCTTGCCCCAAACAAAAATTTCTTATGCTCCAAGAATATGATTCCAACAGTCGTATCTACTTGAAAACAAAGTGTAGTACACCCTATGTGCCAATCATAGGATGCCTCTTACTATAAAAGAGTGATTCCTTATTATCAAAGTGTATGATGCCAACAGTAATCTCTACATGACTATAAATTGTAGCATGCCCTATCATTCAATAATAGGATGCCTCTTATTCCAAATAAGCGATGTCATATGTGATGAGAATAAGACACCTTGTGCCATTTTTTTGTGGCATAATTTAGAGAGCATTGAAATCCTTTCAAACATTCCATCACTCCACCTCACTCTTTGTGTGTCCTTCATTTTGATCATCATCCTCTTCTATGTCAGAAGGGACCCCTTAACGGACTGGTTCCATGCCGCATCAGCTCACCTACCATCCTGGACCAATACCCCATAAGACATAGGATGAAACATTGTGTCTGGTCCAGTGTTTCGAACATGGTCAACAATAGACCCTCATTTCATTGTCCCCATTTCAGGCTAATGTGATATGGATGATGTGCCTCAAGAATAGTAAATAGTTATCTTCCATCATCATTCCACCTTCACCGCGTTCCGAATGTTGGGCATGTGATTCATATTTTTCATCCCCCATTTGTAAACTAATTCTAGAACCCTTGGAATTATCTCTCCATTGAAATAGTGCATAGGTGCATGCCTCAATCATATGCCTCAACTCCCCAGTGAGTTGGGATTCCGTCATGGCTAGACATGAGGATGACATAATGGGAAACTTCGTTGCGTAATCCCTATACGTCGTTTCTGCTCCATAACAAATCTACCATGGCATTGTTGATTACATCCCTTCCCCAAGGGGAATAATGTATCAGTTATGTAAGTACTAGGGGTGTGGAGTGCTCCAACCTTGTCTGAGCTATAAGACATTAAACTACCAAGAACCACAGCACATGACGTTAAACTGTGTCTTCACCCCATGCGTTGAATGCGGGGTTCCCCAATTTTGGATATTCTGCACGCCCACTAGTCTCTACGAGAGTGAGATCATTCCTCACGTTGAATGATATCCCCTTTATTAGAGAAATGTCAATCCTCGGGGAATGGGAAACCACCCTACTGTAAGCATCTATCTTTTCTTTCATGAGGTAGAATCCATGCTCCTCCTCTCTTCCTCGGTGCCAAATGTCTCTCCTGTTGGGATTTACCACCATTCATTCCTCCATCTTAGAGTAAGTCCAAATCTCTATAACCTGGGCTGGAAACTAGGCGTAAGCCCCGTTTTCCTCATTGGGACACTAACCACACGTAAGCCCCCATTCCACTTCCCATGGATGCACCTACCATGACATGACCGTTTGGTGTTTGCTGTCTCTTATTTCTCACAACCAGCATGACTCACGTGGGCTTAGAGTAAGCATCGACCATGACATCTTCTCTAGGTAGCTTATAGTGTAAGCCCCAAACACCCTTCTAATCTACAAGGTCATTGATCCTTTACATTTTAATGTAAGTAGAAAGCCTCCCTGATGATCAAGCCCACCATCCATTGGTCACGACCATCATCACATGTGTTTACCAAACACCAACCTGAACTATGTTGTCTTTGATCCTTTCCAAAGGATGGTACGTAGGAAGCCTCCATGATGTTCAATCCAACCATACATTGGTCCCTGCTATCTTCATGTTAGTTCACCAATCCCATCCCAAACTTAATGGACGTTCTTACAACGGAATGGTACGAAGGAAGCCTCCCTGATGTTCAAGCCCACAATACATTGGTCCTAGAAATCTTCACATCTGTTCACCAAACACAACATGAACTACATGGACTTTGATCCTTGCCAAGGTAAGGTATTTAGGAAGCCTCCTTAAGGTTGAAGCCCACCATCCATTTGTCATGACCATCTTCATTTCGGTTCACCAAACACCACCTGAACTATGAGGTCTTTGATCTGGGCCATTGTAAGGTACGTAGGAAGCCTCCCAAAGGTTCATGCCCAGAAACCATTGTTTCTAGCCCCCCTTCATGTCAAACCATATTCATACCACATGAAGTAAATTTTCATGACCCCATTTCATCCTACAAGATGGTAATCTACATCCTCCAAACTAAACTACGTGGACTTCGATCCTTTCTATGTAATTATATATAAGAAGCTCAACTGTTGTCCAAGCCCACCATCCATTGGTCCCGACTATCTTCACGTTGGTTTACAAAACACCACCTGCACTATGAGGTATTTCATCCTTCCCTAGGTAAGGTACGTAGAAAGCCTCCTTGAGGTTCCATCCCAGCAACAATTACTTTCGGCACCCCTTCACGTCGGACCACCTTTGCCCCACATGACGTTGAAATGCATGCCCCCTTTTCATCCTGAAAGACGTTAAAATGCATCCACTAACTTGAACTACGTGGACTTTGATACTTTCCAAGGCAAGGTACGTAGGAAGCCTTCCTGAGGATCAAGCCCACCATACATTGGTCCTGAACATCTTCACATCAGTTCACCAAACACCACCTAAACTAAGAGGTCTTTCATTATTTCCACGGTAAGGTACATTAGAAGCCTCCCTGAGGTCCAATCCCACCATCCATTAGTCTTGACCATCTTCACATGGGTTCACCAAACACCTTTTTAACTACATGGACTTTTATCCTTTACAAGGCAAGGTACATAGGAAGCCTCCCTGAGGTTCATGCCCACCGTTGATTTTTCCGGACAATCTTCACATTAGTTTACCAAACCCATTCTAAATTATGTGGACTATGATCCTTACCTAGTAAAGGTATGTAGGAAGCCTCCCTGAGGATCAATCCCACCATCCATTTTTCCCGACCATCTTCACGTCGGTTCACCAAACCCATCCCGAACTACATGGAAATTGATCCTTTTCAAGGCAATGTACGTAGGAAGCCTCCCTGAGGATCAAATCAAAAACCCAACAGTTCTGGCCATGTTCACATCAGTTCCCACTCCATCCTGATATATGTGGGTTCTGATCCTTGTCTCTTGGATAAGGTATTTATAATTCCTCCCTAAGGTTTATCCCCATCATGAAGTAAGTTATTGTGACCCCATCCTACGGTAAGCCATTGTGACCCAATACATCGGTAAGCCGTTGTGACCCCATCGGACGGTACACCGTTGTGAACCCATCCAGCAGTATGCCTAGTTGTAATCCACTGTGACCCCATCCAGTGGTAGGCCGTTGTAACCCCATCCTGTGGAATGCCATTGTGACCAAATCCTACGGTAAGCCTTTGTGGCCCCATCCATGGGAATGTCGGTATGACCCCATACAATGGTAAGCCATTGTGACCCTATCCAGCATTAATCAGTTGTGACCCCATCCAGTGGTAAGCCGTTTGGACCCCATCCAGCGGTAATCCGTTGTGACCCCATCTAGCGGTATGATTTTAGGACCCCTTCCAGCGGTAATCCATTGAGTCCCCATCCAGTGGTAAGCCTTTGTGACCCCAACCAACGATAATCCATTGTTAACCCCATTCAAAGGTAAGCCATTGTCTGGTAAACTATGCGGACATTGATTCCCTGCAACGGGGATACGTGTGAAATATATTCAAGGATCAAGCCCAATATCATTGTCATCCTCATGTCAGTTACATCTTATTCCCCCTCAACATCATTAAACTCTTCATCATCAATCCTGATTTTTACCTGGGCCTCCATATCCTAGTGAGATCATTCCATTCATCCCAGCGCCGCTCCTTGCATCACCCGGGAAGCTAACCCTTCATAAGACACAAAACATCCATAACCACCCACACAAGAGTGTCTCTCTTATGACATACCGATTTCCATGTGTAATCCCTAGTATGTATCTAGGTCTTTGTACGTTGTGTACACCTCGATTCATCACCCCCGTTGAACTACGTGGGTTTTGATCACTATCCTCTACAATGGTTATGTTTGAAGCCTCCTTGAGGATTAATCCCAGCCAATGGTAAACCTTAGTGCTCCCAAATTCCGGGGTGCACACTCCCTGATCATCCCTTAGTGGTGTCCATATCTGCCTTCACAGTGTGAAATTTTCACACTGTGGGACACACCATCCTGGGTCTGCACTTATTGAGTTTTTTGATCCATCTACCTGGTAAACAGTCCTGAAGCTCCCTCCTAGGGATCTAACAATATGATTCGTCTCTATGGAACATTCTGATCACCCTCATTCCATATTTTCAAGATTTTAAACTCATGGAATACCCTGTGTTTAACATGGGATGATGAGGAAAACCTCTGAGACATGCCTCCAACGTAAGATACCAGATGACTAACAAGGGATTCCTTGGGTTCTGTGCCTTTGAGATTCCCTCTTATGATGAAGAATATATGTTCCCCAATGTACACTCATTCAGAGATGCCTCAACATGCCTGATGTTGTCATCTACTTCGACCAAAAGATGCTACCATGTCTAAACTCCATGTAATGTACTAATGGAAGCAGTGTTATAAACTGGAATCCATGAAGATAAGGCTTTGAGAAAGAGATTCGCGATCCACGACATAATATTTAAGGAAGACCTGGGGTAGGGAAAGATTTCAGAGTTGGAATCCACGAAAGGAAGAACCGACATCCTATCATCTTGCATCGATCAATGATAAAACATCCATGAACAAGGAACGGATGTCGCTGACCATTAGAAAGTGGTAATATAGGGAAACAGTTGTGCGTCTTCCAAAGATGAATGTGCGCACCCCAGTAAAAGCATTTAAAACATTATCAATTATTAATATATTCTTTATAGGCTTCAAAACCATTATTGTAAGGGAGAAATTATTTTTGAGAACTATAATTTTTATTTAAACATATTTGTAGAAGTTATTATTTCTATGAAGATTATTTTAATTAATTATTAAAAATAATTGCTGTATATTATAATTACTTCATTAATATCATGTTTTATAGTTTACTAATACTTATAATAGAGTTCGTGCAATGATGTTTTAAAATTATTATAAAATTATTTTTTATCTAAATTGGTCTTTAAAATATCCAGGATTTCATTCATTATATCATCTATTATATGACCTTGCACTATATATTTTATTTAAATTTGATACATGTAATAAATAAATATTCATTAGTTTAATTTCTATTAATTGTGTATATTTTTTACCTATGAGTTTTTTTTAAAACATTGGAATGTTTATATTTACATTTAATAAATCATTTTTTAATTTTATTATATATGTAATTATAATCCTAATTGAAAAAAAAATACATGTATAAGATGTTTTTAAGATGTTATTTTGAATTCATTTATAATTATAATAGAAATATTTATAGAAATGATTTTTCCATAGAAAAATAGGCATTAGTATAATGATTCTGATTATAGGGTATGGGGAGTGAACCCATAATCTCGAGGGGAATACATCATAAAAGTTCTCTTTAGACCATCAATAATACTAGTAACCACAATTGTTCCCTTAAATTTTAATGTGTATCATTAAAATAAATAATGTGACATTATTTTGAAAGTAAAATTTTGACGTTTTCAAATGATAAATCCATATTTATTTCTTAGGATTTTATATATTGAAATAATAAGGTGTTTAAAAATCATATATATATTAAAGGAGGTTGTTTAAATAATTTTTCATTATGTATTTTTAATTCAATTTATTATTATTTTTGAGAATATTTTGGTTTATATAATTTTTTTATTTATCATAAATTAATTACATAAAAAGAAAAATTGTAAATAAATTTTTTATCATTTGAAGTGATAATGGATTTCAGTTCATTTTTTTGATCCCTTACTGGGAAATTTTTTTCTCACCCAAATTTTTAAATAAAATTCATTTTTTACTAATAATTAAATGATCACTATTCAATGGTCTTAAAAAGAAATATTTACTAATTCAATTTTTTTAATAATTAAATGGATTATTTTTAATCTCATATATGCATTTGGTTTTCCTAGTCCTCTAAAACTCCAGACCTTAAAGATACTTGGTAAGTAAATGATAAAATAATTTCATTTTATATTTTTTATTTTTTATTATAGAAATTGGTTTTTGATTATTGATATGAGGGAATTAAAAGTAATTTTTAATCATTCAATACAGGATCCTAGATTATCAGACTATGGATATCACAACACCTTCTCATTATCATATTTCATATCCAAGAATATCTCAGTGTACAAAGACATAAATTATAATTTTCAATAAAAAAGGTTTAGTATACGGAATCAAATCCTAGAATATCTATAAAAGGCTTAGAACCATTTGGATAAGATTTTAAATTAGGCTCTTATGATTGTAATATATGTTAATTGAATCCTAAATGGATAGAGGTATTGTGTCTTGAGAGCAGGTATCCTAATATCAATTTTATGATCATGGGAAGGATAATTCTTATAAAAAGTTAATTTTTTGAAGGAACCGTAATATATTGCCTATTTCCCCTCGATAAAAACACATACTAATTTCATATGTATGTAATTGAAAAAGAAATCACAAAAAACCCAATTCAAGATGAATCAAAACCTGAGCTTAATTCTACCCCACATTTAGCTTTAAAAATTCCATTTTACTATTATCATTCCATTCAAACATACCTACCTTATAGGTTAACTCTCTTATAAGATAATCATTGTTAGATTTATCATATGCATAACACTGACAATACAATTCTAAACCAATGAGGCTCTAACTCTCAAAAAAATTCTTGTGTTTATCTAAAACAATCACCAAATAAATAATTTTTTAATAAATTAGTGTGCCTCTCTCAAATTTCACGTGGCCCAAAAATATCAATTCATGGTTCTGAAATAAAAATATTATTTTTCTCATCATAAGAATGTTTTATTGATTTTTCTATAAAAAAATATTTTAATTATATCTTTGTACTTATTATGTCTTAAAATGTATGAAAATATCATCCACATAAACAAACCTGAATGATTCTATGAACCGATAAAAGATAATATTCTTCAAATCCGTAAACATTGTTGGAGTGTATTTAAGGAAAATTGGAAAAAACAATACACATAATGTATACAACTACACTTGAATTTTATTTAAAGAATATCATATTATGTGAAACATAATGTATGGTACCCTGATTTCAAACCAATATCAGGTAAAAACATGGGGTCACTATGTATATGAAATAGATCATCAATATTAGGGAAAAGATAATTATTATTTATAGTCACATGATTATTATTTTGGTAATAAATACAATTATTGGGGATTTCATATACATTATTTATAAATATATCATGTGATGCATAATGTGACATACTCACATTAAAAAACGAGTTAGCATAAATATTATCGAATTGAATGTTATTTTTCATTAAAATGGCTAGTTCCATATGATTAAATTGAAATGAGATGAGAATAATCCCTACAATTAGTTCAATTTTAAACATAATCACACTATATGGTTATTAGAGAGGAAAATCATCATAAAATATTTTAATGTAGTTGATCAAAATTAAAGGATCTAGAAACCAAAAATACTATTAAACAACATCAGTAAACCTCTCTTCAAATTTGAATTTGATCATTCGGAAAACATGAATAATATTCCCCACAAACATACATCAACGATCCATTTTTTATAAAAATATTTGATTAATCCCATTAGGATGTTGAAATTGAATTTAATGGTGAAAATCATCAATAATCCCTATAAATGTAATTAAATTTTCCATGAAAATGATTAGATTAATAATTTTATGATCCAGGAAATGGAATACCCATGTATCCCTTTGGTATGTGAACACATCCTGAGACTCATAACAGTTAAAAACCTACACTTTATTCCACTCAATAGGGGTGGAAATATCTATCATAAATATAATAAGTTCCTACAATGTGAAGTCATGTTGATCATCATAGATGATATGAGGAAATTAGAAACATTGATTTAAAAAATATTAAAATATATAAGAAGAAATAATTATTGTACCTATCATAGTGACTACCACCTCTATAAATTTATCTAGTGTATTCTCCACTATAACAAAATTTTGAGACTCATACACTTCTATATCCTCCTTTATTTAATAATTTTCCCATCATTTTGATAATGAGATCTGACACATTTAACTATATCTAACCAAGAATTTAGGCCATTAGTATGGATGGATCGAGCCCAAATACCATGGAAAACTATTCAAAATAAATTTAAGTGAATATATTGTATTTAATGATGAAATATGTGTTCTATAATTCTGTTAGGGTTAATATATCCAGGATACCAATATGGGTAGGTAAACATATTTTATAATATGGAGGAATCCTCAATAACTAATATTGATATATATTAACCACCATTACTATATATTCTTATTAGGAAAGAAAAAATATCATGGTTACCCCCATCTATAACATTACCATCACTAGGACCTATCTTCATGGAAATGTCTACCCCATTTATAAATTATTTTCTTAACACATCGAAAGGTGGTGGAATGAACCTGTGTAATTACCCAAATTACCTTGGGGAATTCCTTTTTTGATAATATAGTTCTTGTAGTGTTATTCGTGGCTATAGTCGTTTATTTCTAGAGTTCTCAAAAAAAAAAGTTTTACCAAATGGTTTCACCAAAATGGTGTCATCCTGATAGTGGCACAAAAAAATAGTGGAACTGAAATGGTGAACAATAATGGTTGCACTAAAATGGTGTCTTAACAAATGGGGGGTCATCCTTTTCCAAATTTCTTGTTTTCCGTAATTTTTCCAGAATTTTCTTTTCTCACCCCTCTTACGTTTTATTTGATGTAAACTATGATTAATGAATTGTTCGAGAATTTTAAAGGTATTTTCCAAGGATAATAATTATATTATTCAAAATACATACACTCTAGGGACATTGTGATTTTTAAAACGTATGATCTTGACCAAAATCATAGAGTAATGAATTTTGAAACCATTCCTCCTTTAAGATATGTCATGGCTCTTCAATGATGGGATATTCCCTTCCTAGATTGTTTTCATTCCCTCTATCTGTGCCTAGAGAATTACCTTCCCATGGAGTCACATGGAGTTCCATAGCCTTCAATCAATATTTCCTTTTATATTTTCCTTTGTGTTTTTGTGCTACTCACACGACCTTTTGTTTTGGTGCAAAGAGTTATATTTATCACATATTGTTCTAGGTAAGAATTCATCAACCTCTCTTTATGTATGTATCATGTGGGGTAGGTGTAGTAATGTTTCATTATGAAGACCGAATGAATCCATTTTCCATATGAATTTTAAAATTAGGGGAAGGAAATATGTTGATCAAAAAATAATAGGGGTTTATGAAATAATGGATGTGAAATGATTATGATACTTAGGATGTTTAAATTGTCATCTTTTAACCTTTTTTGAATTATACAGGCTATAAGGCCTTTTGAAAATAATTGCTATTGTTTTTATTTCCTTTCATACTTGAGGTGTTCTAAAAATTTTTAATGCTTTGATATATGGTTTTAACATGAAATAAGTTTAATCGTTTATACATAATTAAATAAATGGATTCCGTAGGATCAAATCTAACCTCTGATCACACATGTTATTTAATGTGGAATTAAATGACCACTCTTTCTAAATATGAATATTCTTAACTACATGGCATGTAAGTGTGCTGTGTTTGGTTGGGTTTTGTTCTTCTTGGGGGTTGTTTGATGTTGTTTTTGGTAACCTTGTTACGAGTACGAGGGTGGATAGAAGGAATAACCTTGTGAATGGGGGATGTCATGTTTGTGCAGTGAGGATGTTGTTTGGTGGTGTTTTAAAGTCGCCTTTATGTATGACGTGGTATAGGACGTGTGACCAAATTTAATTTTGATAGATTAATTAATTTTTAAATTGGTGAACTTGTGGGGTGGGTGAATACCTCGGTATTATATTGTGTCCATCTAATGTGTTTTGGAAGTGGGACTCTAATGTGGTTACATGTTTTTTGTGTAGTGGGACTAAAGCTTGGTTTTGGTTTGTCGTGCTGGGTATGGATGTGGATGGTAGTTACCTCAGGTAGTGCTGAAATAAATTAATGTGAACCCCTTAATTATTTAATGGATGTGGTTAAATTAAAATATGTTAGGATTGTGTTTTATTTTGGTTGTTTGTGTGGTTGTGCATATAGGGGTAGTATAAAATGTTGTTATGTGTGGACTGGTTGTTTGTATGAAACCTATATGATGGGATGAGTGTTTATATATATATATATATATTATTGTTTTTTTTTATTTTCAAACACAACCATCCCTTATTGAGAACCATGTGATGAACACCCCTATTTCATTGGGGAGGGTGTCCTTCCAAACATCCAAGTGGGAGGATGGATGGTTGGTAAATGAATTTATTCCTCAAACCCTCTTATGGGTTCTTACCGCTCAGGTGTATTTGGGAAGGCCTTAATGGTGATAGGTTTACCATATTCCATAATTATTCGGGTAGGTTTTGTTGTGGATGAGGGGACCAAGTGTTTGAAGGATAAAATTTTTCCCATGTGTCTTCGGGGGGAGGCCAAGGTTTCTTCATGAAAGAGGAATGGTTGTTGTGGACGATGTGTCTGTGGGAGAGATGTGTGGTGTGGTTGTGTGACATGTGTCTATGGGAGATATTTGTTTGTGGTTTGAGGCTCTGGTGTGTGCGGGAAGATTTTGGCAGTGGGACTGCATTTTGGAAGAGTTGTATCATCAAGCTGTTTTCCATTAGAAACGAGCAGCCAACCAGTAGGAAGGTCATGTGGGATTACCCAAATATTAATGTGAATATACTATTAGTTTACATGACTTGTGTTACTTGGTGATTGTACTATGGAGAGGTTGTGTTGGTTAGTTTTACTTCGTAGGTTCTTTGAGATACTATTTTTCTCTCAAAGGGGAATTAGTATGATCCCCCCAATTATTAAACAGTTTCAATATTTTTCCTATAGGGTATGCTGGTATACCCACCCTAAATATATATAACTGTTTTCAAATTTCCAAGAGTACTTTGAGGAATGTTCTAGACTTTACCAGCTTAGGCATTGGGATAGTTATTTTACTACTATATAGTATTTTCTTTTAGTACCATTCTTTGGATTTTTTATACCTTTGGGGCCAGTTTATGTTTAAATCCAGAATTCCATGGATTTTGGTATCCCTTATATAAATATTTAGTGTTGTTCTGTATTTTTTCCATTTTATCTTATGACTATGATTTCCAAAAAAATGGTAGTGCCTTCAATTTTGTGAGAGATTCCATTACCTTTGTGTTAGTCTCCACTCCATGGCCTGTTGAAGTTAGTAAATAGGGCGGTCATTATATCTCCATCATCATGAATAGTAACATGTGTGTAACTTTGTTGTCTATTCACTCATCTTGAAGAAGGTGGGTCATGAAATAATGGTATCATAGGTGGTGACTGAGATATTGGATGGAGTTCAGAGCTCAGAATAGAAATAATTTCATGGGGTATTATGGATATTGTATTTGGATAAATTGATGAATGAAATAGACTAGGTAAGACCATCTAGGACATGATATTTTAGCCCCCCCATGATCTAATTCAAGGACTATGGGCCTTCCGAATGACCAAGTGAGCCTACACTGATTTCTGAGTAGAGACCCTAGGAATAGTAGAAGCATCATAATGACTTGTGTTTTGTATTTAATTGGTATTATTGGAATTTAATTGTACTAAAGAGTTTAAATAAATCTTAAAATAAAATTTCAAACTACCCATGCTTATGAGTTCCTTGTTACATTTTCAGAAATGGAACCTGGATGTCGCCCACATGTCGTACAAGTAGTTGAGTCCTAGGATGCTGACGTGGATGATAACAACATGGTGGATCTAGATGAGGATGATAAATTTTTGTAAAAGGTCAATTGTTGATTCTTTCGGTAGGCCCTAAGAAAGTATTAAGGCAAGGTTTCAGACATAGATATACAAAGATGTCTTAAGGAGATAACAATTACTATTACATTGATCTACTCTACGAGTGAGTACTATGTTTCTCTGGGAGTGATGAAGATGAATGTAGTGGTGCATTAGAGGTTAATACATTACTTATAATAGAGGAAGGAAAAAAATGTCTCATAGGATGAAATTGAAAAGGAATTTTGGGCCAAATTTCTTTCCTCAATGATGAAGACTTTAAAAATGTATGATATGTTCTCTCTTCGGTTGGGGAGTATGTCGGTGAGTGAATTGGGGATCTTCTACAACTACTAATACAGCCATATTCTTTTATTTTTTCCATCAATTGGTTGTTCTCTGTGCATGCTGTTATCGACTCCATCTAGAGGAGAGTCATGTTTTAAGATATGGATAGACACCATATAGATTTTTATGATTAGTGAAGTCTAATGGATGGTTTCCATCTTGTGGAATCTCTTGTTTATGTGTTATACATGCTGTGATAGGGGTTTAAAGGAGATGAGAGTGTGGAGGTTCCAGCTGTAATTTGGGATTTCTTGGATATTCTCCCAAAAGAGGTTGTGACTCTACCCCCTCGACCTAATGTTGAGTTCAGAATAGATTTTCAACCTGGTTCCTGTCTATTATCGATGGTTACCTATCAGATATCACCATATGAGTTTCAAGAGTGGTGTATTCAGTATGATGAAATGATGAAAAAGGGTTTTATTCAGCCTAGTGTGTCATCATAGGGTGCTCAAGTCGTGTTTCCGAAGAAGGCATGCACTAGCTTGATGGTCGGTATAGTCTATCAAAGACTGAATCAAGTATATGTGAATAACTGTTATCCTCTTCTGAGAATATATAGTTTTTTCTACTGGTGAAATGGAATCTTGTTAGTTCCCTAATGCTTAGGTTTCCATAGGAATGGCTGACGATCGATCAGTTCATGGAAACATTAAGTCATGACTTGGGATGTGTGATGATACTGTAGTAAGGAGAAATATCTTAAGGTACTAGGTAGTTATGACCACATGAACATAACTATTCCACCCATGATATAGATCTTGTTGTGTTCATATTCACACCGATGTTTTGGAGACATTACCTCATCAGGGATCTCTTTTGGTCTTCACATATCATCAGGTATTGATGTATATATTCTCCCATCATCACATGACCATCTGGAAGAAAATTTGGACGGAGTTTCTCAAGGACTATGACTTCAAGATCACTTACACCTCAGAAAAGGTGGAATATGGTGGCGGAATCCCAATAAGTATGTTGTAGAATAAGGTAGTTTGAGAATCCCCAGATTCATGGATGGAAATGGAGGAGTTTTCCACATTGCGTCAAGATGTGAGAGTGGATAACATCAGAGGCTATATATTTCATATGATTGTACAATCATCCTTGTAGTGTTAGGTGGAGGAATTTTAGTGGGGTGACTCAGAGACTGATGTGATGTGTGATCGCGATATAGAAGGTGATTCCCCAGTAAAATATTCAGAGGGTAGTTAGAATCAAATGTTTTTCTAAGGGGATATGTGTTTACTAGTGGAAAAGTTTGAAGGAGTTCATTGTGGGATGAATATATCACCCCTGATAGTTCATCCAGGATATTCTAAAATTTACTAAGTCATGAGGGAACATTTTTGGGGGCTTGGGGTGAAGCAGTAAGTGGCACAGTTTGTTGCAAGGTGCCTAGTGTTGTAGGAGGTGAATTCAATGTTCCATGTTTCCAGCTATAGTTTTTTGGTGTATAGATTTTCACATGTGGAAATGGGATGAAATCATGATGGATTTCATCACAGTATTCCCCAAGAATCCGAGAGAAGAAAGTTCTATTTAGCAATTAGTTGATTGGTTAATGAAATTAGCTCACTTATTAGTGATAAAAGAGTCAATAATATTGGGTACCTTAGCATAGGGGTATATGGATGAGGTGGTGAGGATGCATGGAGTTCCTTGATCCATTGTTTGAGATCAAGATACTTGTTTTAAATCGTGAGTCTGGAGAGGATTGAGGCATTCCATTGGCAAAAAGTTTTTCCACAAAACTACTTTCCACTCTCATATGGATAGATTGAAAGAGATGACAATCTAGAATTTGGAGGACTTGTTACGAGAATGTGTTTGGGAGTTTAGTTAGTATTGGGTTCCACATTTTCCCATAGTAGAGTTTTCTTTCAATAATATATATCACTCTACAATTTTTATTGATTCATTCATAGCTCTATACAAGAGGTTGTTTCATTCTCCCTTGTGTTGGAATGATGTTGAGGAGGTAGATATTTATGTTCCAGACGTGGTGTAGAGTAATATAGAGAATGTTTAGCTTATTATTGAGGGGATGAAGGAAACACTGGACCAACAGATGTTGAATGCTGATCATTTGAGGAGGCCATTGGAGTTATAGGATGGAGACCATGTTTTCATAATGGTTTACCCTCATTGTGAGAAACATATGTTTTGGTTAATGGAAAAGGATTTATCCCATGTCCATTAGACCGTTATATGTGTTGGGATGAGTTAGTGGGGGGACATATTAGATGATCTTTCCACCAAACGTGTTCCATGTCCCTCAGTTTCATTAGTATCTGTTGATAACTCTAATATCATTGACTAGGGAGAGTTGGGTACCGAGTATGATGTGATGTTCATGGAGTGACAAGTAGAATTCATGTATCATGATGATATAGTGCTTCATGTACAGACTATTCCTTTGGTTGGTGGGTTATTGAGGCATAGTGGCCTCAAGGAGGGTACTTGGGAGTGAGATGGACATATGTGTTCCCAGTACCCGGATCAGTTCTGAGTTTTTCTATTGAGTGATTTTATTTTATTATGATGTAATGATTGACCTCATTTGCTGTGAGATGAGTTATTTTCCTATTCTACGAATGTGTGTGAAAGGTCATAACTATTGGGAGGGGAGCACATGATACATAATAAAGATGCAATAATACGAATGAGATTGAAACCGTGCAAGTGAGTAAATTCTACCGAAGGAGGATAGTATATTGTCATGGAGGAAATAGATATCTAATCCATTTGTCTGGAATGTGTGACCTTCACTACTTGTCTAGTTGTTTGGGGTAGTAGTTATCAATGATGTGTTCTTGGATTTCGAGGTTTTCTCTCTAGTTTTCGAACAACACAGAGTGGATAATCCCAAAGAGGTATCTTTTTGGGTGGTTTTTTGGACCCTTATTTATCTATTAATGGTTTTAATTTTTTGGGGGAATAGTTTGACATGTATCTTAAGTAATTACCCATATTTCTTGGGGCCATTATTTATTGAAAATCCAATGCTTGTGGTGTTCTTGTGGGTCAATGTGGTTTGTTTTGGGAGTTTTCCATAAACCATGTTTCATCAAATGGTTTCTTCAAAATGGAGGGAAAATGATGGTGGAAAACCCTGACGGTGGAACCATTACATTAGCACAAAAAATTGCCCGCACTATAACTGAGGTACACTACCATTGTGGCACCTTAACAGTGGCATCAAAGTGGTAGAACACACAAATGGTGGCATCATAATGGTTACACCAATATGGTGCCCATTAAAATAGAGGCACACAAAAAATGGTGGATCACCCTTTTCCCATTTTTTTGTTTAAACTAGATTCTCCGATTTTATCCAAATTCACCCCTCTTATGTTTTATTTGATCTAAATAGTGTATAATTCCTTATTTGGGAACAGTAATGGTGTTTTAAATGATATAATATATATCTTTAATATCATAGAACTCTAGGGACATTGACATATTCATACAATTTGATCTTGACTATGATCCCATTTTAATGACTTTTGATACTCATTATCCTTTAATATAGGAATTGGATCTTCAATATCAGGATCTTACCTTCCCGATGTGTTTCTATTTCCTCTTAAAGAACATAAATCCTTACCATCCTGTAGAGGTGTGTATTGTGATGTGGCCATCAATTTATCATTCCTTATAATTTTTCCTTGTACGTTTCTTACTTCTCATGTGTCCCTATTTTTTGGCACAAAGAGGTGTTTTATTCACCTCGTGTTTTAGGTAGGGATTTTCATGCCCCTTTTTATTTGAATATCATATGTGGTCAGTGTAGTAATGTATCTACCAAATAATGGTTGAAACATTTTTCCTTAACAAGTAATAAAGTGTGGAAGGGAATATGATTTTCAAAGGATAACATTGGACAATGAAATAACTACATGTAAGTGATGATGTTATGTATATTATTATAATTTTTATCCATGAACCTTGTTTTTAATTGTATGGGTTGTAAGACCTTCTGAAAATCATGTCTTTTGGTGGTCTTGGCTTGTAGATTTGCAGTGTTCTCTAATTTTTGTGATGATTTTCTAAATGATAGTAACATGAAATCCTCTTAATCATGTATGTGTTGTAAAATAAATGGATTCCCCCTAATCAAACCTATTCTGTGATCCAACATATTATTTAATGTGAAATCCAATAACCCCTATAATAAATCTGAATATTTTGGATTAATGATAAGCTTGTGTGCTGTGTTTTCTTGGGTTCTGTACTTCATGGAGGATAGGTGATATTGTTATTAGTAAACCTATTATGGGAATGGGGGTTGAAAGAGGGAATGACCTTTTCATTTGTGGATGTCTTTTTTGTGTAGTGGGGCATTGTTTGGTGGTGTTTTACAGTGGCCATTGTGTATGGGGTGGTACAAGAGGTGTGATAGAATCTCAAGATGATAGATTTATGATTGTGGAATGAATGAACTTATAGAAAATTGGACTACCTTTTGTTTATGTTGTCTTCATCAAACGTGTTTTGGAAGTGAGAATATGATGTGGTGATGTTCTATTTGTATAGTGGGATAGTAGTTTGGGTAGTCTTGTTGTGTTGGGTATGGATGTGAATGGTAGTTCCCCTGGGTTGTGCAAGACAAAATTAAAGTGAATCCCTTAATTAATTAAAAGAATGCTATTAAATCAAATGGGTTTAGGCATGTGTTTTATTGTTCTATTTTTTCTTGTTGTTCATATAGGGATAGAAAAAATGGTTCTGCCTGGGATGGTTATTTGTATGATACAAGTGGGTTGGGATGAGTGTTTTCATTATTATATAAATAAATTATTGTTCCTTGTGATTTCTATATGCATCCTACCCTTATTGAGAAACATGTTTCAAACACCCACATTTTCTTGGGGGAGGGTCTATTTACCATCATCCTATTAGGAGGATGGATGGATGGTCACTGACTTTCTTCCCTACACCATCATCTGGGTTCCTACCACTCGAGCGTATCCGTGTATTCTCTAATTGAATGTAGTTTACCATAGTCCAAGATCAATTGATCAAATTTTTTATGGATGAGGGGACTGTGTATTTGCAGGCTATGATTTTTTTCCCAATATTATTCAAGATGATGCACATGTGCCTTCAAGTGATAGGTGTGGTTGTTGTGGACTAGGTCTCTAAAGGAAGGATGTGTGGTGTGTTTGTGGACTAGGTTTGTGTGGGTTAGATTTGTGTGTGGTTTAATGACCAGGTGTGTGTGGGTAGGTTGTGGAAGTGGGACTTCATATTGGTTGAGTGGATTATTTAAGAAGTTATACGTTAATAATGGGTAGTTAACCATTAGGAATGTGGGGACAGGTACCCAAATGTCGATGTGGATATATTAATACTTTACATGACTAGCATTATTTGATGTGTGTGTCTTGGTGAGGCTGGGCTAGTTATTACTCCTTGGTGGGTGCATTGTTGTTTTGTAGTTCTCCCAAAAGGGCAATAGTAGATTCCCCTACATTTTCATGTGTGGATATATTTTTCCTACTAGGTATACTAGCATACTCTCCCTATATTAGTGGAATTGTTTTTAGGTTTCCAAGACGACTTTGAGGACCATTCTAGACATTACTAGATCGGGAGTTAGGATAGTATTTTTAATACTACATAGTCACTTATTTTGGTTCATATGTTTGTATTTTTATTATACCTTTATGGCTGATTCTATTTATGTCATGCATGGGCTAGATTTTAGATTCCTTTATATAAATATTTAGTGTTGTTTTTGATTTTTACCATCTTATCTCTCAATCATTTTCCCATAAAAGGGTAACACCTTCCATTATGTTTGAGATTCTATAACCTTCATGCTTGTCACCACTCCAAGGCGTATTTATATAGAGAATTTGTGGTCCTTATCTCTGATTCATCATGAAGAGGGAAGGGTGTGGAACATTATTTTCCCTTTCATGATCTTGAAGAAATTGATCCATGACAACATTAAAATAATCATCTCTCATATATTGGGTTTTTACCCATCTTTTACCACATATCCCAGAGGTTGAAATAAGAAAACAATTAAAGGGATAAAAAAATAAAATAGTGAAAAAAGTATCATACTCTATCATGGTACACTCTCCATGATCCAAGGTCCCAAACTATCGATCCTTTACAATGTTTAATGTCATAGAGTAAAACAGCTGAATGATCCCCTTCATTAATATCTTCCAAGTGAGGTTATCATATAATTTATTTTTCATGATGGAATCCCACCATTTCAATCGAGGTCCTTCAACAATAAAATTGTAAAATACCTTCATATAATCATCTAGTATTTTCAAAAAGTAAAAAAAATATCAGTCAATTCCTCAGGTTAATGGGTTCATTTATCCACATGTAAGAGTGGGGAAACTTGTTTGGTAATGTTAAAAAAATTATCCATGATTCATTCTTAGATACCTAAAAAAATTGGCCAGGGGAATTAATAATTAATATTATTATTTTCATTAAATATGTTTCTAATTGGGGCTTTCATTTGGGAAATTCCACACAGGCCATTTCCTATTATTTGAAGAGATATTTTTAGGTGGAAAATACAATAAATATAAGAGCTAACACCATGTTAAAATTTTAATTAAAATATAAATCAGGATTAATACTTCATTAATCCTTATTAAATACATGAATGAGAGAGTAATTAAGAAGAAATTAAAACCAAAAGAGACTCATGATAATATTAATATAAATTAACAACAAATAAATAAAAAAAATCATAATGAAAAATAAATGACCACCCTTAGTATCTCATGGTATGATACTTGAATATGCTGAATAAAAAACAACAATAATTACCATGTGATGAATTATGGTACTACCACCAATCTTCCATGACCCACCCCCACCCCCCCCCCCGAAAGAGAATTTCCTATGATACCATTTTGTAGTGAACTGACAATGTTTTACCTGAAAATAACCCAATCTAGTCCACCATATATTCTGAAGTATGTTCCCTATTTTCACAATCTAGAAACAAGATACTGAGTATAAAAACATTCTACAATGGGAGATATTCAATATAAAAACACAAAAAAACCTGTATCATATATATCTATAAAATTATAAACAGATGGATTACATCACAGAAGAATAAGTACATAACCATGAGATATAAAAACAAAATATAGATGTATAATCTTAAAAATAAAACAAATTAATGACAAAAAAATATGTCTCAATTGTATCATCTATCAAAACCATACTGAACTACAATGTTTGAAATTTAAAATTAATATTAATCGATCTATATTATATCCTTATTTTTATCCATTGATTATATATATTCTCACATATATGGTGTGATGAAACTTCCATGAATGAAACTACCATAAATCTATACAATATGTGTACCCTTTCAATAAATATATCTAATGTTAAAAAATAATATTTGTAAATAATTTCATTCCAAGAAAATTCCCATAAAATATCATTTAGTTTTCTATCATAAAGTCCATATTCAAATCATTAATACTATATAAATAAATATGGATGATAATATAGTGGTACAAAATCAAGTGAATATATATGTGAAAATACAATCATGGTGGAAATCAATGATATAGACATTACCATAATTAATAAAACTAAGAAGAAATGGGATTTGACTAATGGGAATAAATAAATAGGCCATGTAAGGAATAATAGAGAGAAAAAACTTAAATCCTAAACAAATCGACTCCATACATACTTTATTAATTTCACTGCCTTAACCCATAGTGGTATAACACTAACTATTGTTTGAATATATATATAACATGGAACAACCAGGGTTCTAATGGGCCACGTTTTCTCAACTCATGTCAATAAATCAATCCCAAAATTTAATTAATATATAATATAAGTGAATAGATATTCCATTGATGCCCCAAAAATGATTTTATATCCAAATATTCATTAAGGAATTTTCTGGATCTCAAAAAGTGAATATACACATGTTTATAGTATATTTCCATAAAAACCATTTTTCATTCCAACAACAATAAAAATTTTAAAAATTTATCTTCTGGTTTTTCAATAAACTATTTTAAAAACCCACCCTGAATGAATACCAAGCAAAAAATAAACTCCATAAGAATGAAAAATTAAATAAAAACATTTACTTCACCAAAACGTAAAATGTATTGATATTTGAAAAAAGGATATTGAAAAAGATGTGATATGGCCCTCATAATACTAGATCCATGTGAAACAACTTCAATTACAAAACTAAGACCACATATCATTATATCCGTTTACAATGGGGTTCCAAAAAATCAATCCATCGATATATAGAAAATAGATCCTAATAAAATATGGGGAATTGGGCATATTTTTTTTAAATAACCTGAAGAGATCCACCCCTAACAATAATAAATTTTCAAGATACCAAGGGATGAACATCATAGAGTGTCAATAAATGTTTTGGATGTGACAGGGGTATTATGCTATTATTTGGCGGAAAATGAATAAGCATAATTGGATAATTTTACAATTTTACAAACATTATATGGGTTACTCAGTTAGGAAACATTGTTATAAAAATGATCTGATATAATTAAGGTCACTACATTACTTTGAAAACACAAGTACATTGTTTCTGATGAATTACTCTAAAATTATGGAAAACATGAAAAAGTAATGAGACATTCTCAGTACCCAAACCCATATAAGATAACATTAATTTATAAATTAATTAAATTCTTTAGTACTAAATTAGCCACCCTTCTATGTATATTTTATTATATTCAATGATTTGAATAGAATCATGAAATATATATATAGATATATAGTTAATTTGATATATAGTTTGAGTTAAAAAATATATTTTTATTGTTCTAAATCATTCTGGCATAAAGATCTCCAATGAATGGTGTCAAATAGTCTTAAATAATATACTTATATTGACATAGAATAGAGAATTATAAATTATTTTACAATATATGAGGACCTAGAATTAAAGAATTATTAAATTAAACATATATAAATAATTTAGTTTCATTCAGTTCAATAATTTTTTAGTCCATAGATTTAGAGAAATAGGTTACAAATCTTATATAACGATCCCATATAATAATGAAGTTGAAACATCCAATATTTATCAATTTATTCAAATATAAAAATCAATTAATGAATCATTTTTTCTATTAAGGACCAAAAAAAATAAATTTTAACTTGAATTATTCTTTTATTTTACACATTCTTAAATAATATGATATGTATTTAATAACCAAGGACTGAATGAAAAAACATATTAAGGGTCATATAAAAATAGTAAAATAACATTGTGATGAAATTAATACACTTTATAAAATTTTCATTTATCATAATAAAAATGTTACTGAACTATAAATATTTTCTTACTTAATTTTTGGAAAAAATTCCCCAAAATTATCAGTTAAAATTTCATATTAATGTAGGTGTACACTGATTGAAAACAACAAGTTCAATAATTCATAAAGGATTGTATTTCAAAAAATGGTAATACTTTTTTGCATAATTAACCCATGTCCATGATTAATTGAGAATGATCTCACTTGTGATTTGGTATTAATGTTTTTTATTATTTCTATTTTATGATAATCCCACAAGTTTTCATAATAATTCGTAGAACTCTATTAAATCCAATGAAATTTAGTTTTCGATTTAACATTTATATTTGTTGGTGGATGTAATGGTTTTGACCACATTGAATAGTCGGAAATTTTCACCTTTGAAACATCACCAACCCCAATTATTCAGTGAATTAGATTAGAAGTAATACCCTAATAGAATTATTTAATCCTTGGAAGAAGTATAGACAATCTATTAGTTTAATAAATGTTGTAGTTAAATCCATCAAAGGGGGACCATGGAAAATAATGTGGAAACTATTTTTACCTAAAAACAGCTTGGAATATTATCTATAGATTTATATAATTCCTACCTCCCATATCTAAGAGAGATAGATGGGGAGTATAACAATATCCTCATAGTGATCCAAGATTATCATAGGGGGATCTTGTTAATAGCAATTGTTAATAGCATTGTTTAGTCCATAATCCACATCAATTGACTACGGAGATATCCATAGAGATTCTATCCCTTGTTACATAGACCTAGGAATTATGAAAGTGGCCCCACTAGGGGTAATAAGTTATTAATGGTTTTTAAAAGTCCTATAAACTCAAAACCTCCAAATAAGTCAGCCAACACATTATTATTGACAGTTATGAGTTGAATTATATTCAATATCATACTGAATAACCCTCAAAATTTATCAAAAAACCACAGGAAGGGGGGATATAGAATAGTTTGGTGACAATTGGGGGTACTACCAAATCCCTAAACTTATTGATAGATCCCATATGTATATATTCATCGATAATAGAGGACTAGAGTGTTATTTTATACTCATTAACATAAAATAGGAATCCTACATTCCTTTCCCCTTGAAAAATAATGTCTATATAATCTGTTTAATATAATATTAATAGATTATATATCATCTCATATTGTCATGAACAATTATCAAATCTTATTAGTGATAATGGGATACCAAAATAGATAATTTTCTGTGAAAATTTGGTATAATCAAATATTATAAGCCCTCATTCATTGTATCTTTCTTGTACACTTGAGACAATACTCAAAGGCACCACCCAATTCCCTAACCCATAAAAGAAGATATTTAATTCAATCTAGAATGAAATAATAAATATGATCAAACTAAAATTCATCCTCCTACTAGGTTCAATCAGTATAATTCCATAGTGAAACATAAAAATGTTTATATACCTAACCCACTACAATATATGTTTATAATTTTCCAAAAAAAAAACTACTCAAGAGAATGAACCTATTTTATCCCCCCTTAGAGAATTTGGACATAATATTTAAGAAAGGACACAATGATAACATCATACCACCACCCACATTTATGAATATCATCAGAATGTGTTTGTGGAACCAAATAATGAAAATGATTTTATTCCATCCCTCACCAATGAGATCTATCAATATATTCTTATAGTGACTAAAAATAAGAAGAGTGTATATCGAAATGGTCATTCAAATGATTTGAAGGAATGGAGACATATTATTGAAACATCCCATGTGGTTTGTTAATATATTGATTAGATTTGCAGTTGTATCCTATGAAGGTTCAAGTACATGAGGATTGATACCCATATTTTGGGACACTAATCCTAATAAAAGATCCAACCCTAGATGTCTAGTTATAAATATATACAATTTCTATTCATGGGGAATAATAAAATCAAGAGCATGAAATTATTTCTACTCTAATAGACACAAGTATTATTAAATCACTCCACCACCTATTAATGGATGGTCAAGAAACTAATAATTCCTCATCCATATAAGATGGTAGTTTTAAACACAAATATCCTCCTTATGGTACCATGACATACAGATTTTGTGATATTCACTATAATACACATCATTATGTTCCTCCCCATGAAATTATGAATAGATATCTTGCAAGTAATTCTCATCATATTAGTTTTCGACAGCCTACCTAAAATCTAAATATTATTCAGTTCTTAATTCCCTCCCTTGATATTTCATTAGATATTTGTATCCATGAGTTTCCACCTCATAGAAACTAAATAGTTCACTGGAGACACCCTCTTGGGGATATATGTTGATTAGGTACTCCTTGAAATAAAAAATAAATCCATAATTGAATTCCTCCACATAATGGAAAATATAATGACTTTAGTGGGAATCTTCCCCATTGAACTCATTATAAATTTCATCCCCACATTGTCATTCCACATCGACTATAAGGACTTACACGTATAGAAACTAATATGAGAAAATGATTATTCCAAGAGGAACATGAAATACTGAGACAATATATATTAAATTCTGCACCACTAACTTAAAATATATCAACTATGTCTAGGAATATCTTGTGGTAGTACACATCAGCCAGTCCGACTTCCTACTAAATACCCTTAAATGTAATGTGATAGAACTGGGTTGACCACACTCATCAAGTTGAAGAATCATTCTATTATTATGATCTGAATTCAATGGTTATGAATAATTAAGTAGATTCTGGAAATATTTTTGTTATGTTTTTGGTTATTTAAAACTCCGAGTTTGGTTATAAGGGGAATTGAATAAGGAATAAAACAATATTTATTCCAAAATATTGGGAATTCATTCCAAAATATTTTGATGAAATATTATTCCTATATAGATTATTCCAACCACTTAGAAGAATTAAGATATTAGTAAATTATTGATTACATGTCCACCCTCTTAGACGCATGAAATATACTATTTGGAAAATCATGTAAATATAACCATCATGTATAATAAAATATTTTATAAAATCTATGATATATAATCATGGATTTTATTCCAAAAAAACATCACAGGTTGAGGAGATATTGGAGTATAAAATTTCACCACAATATATATTAGTATGGTTTTTCTAGAAGAAGAAAAATAATATCAATACATTAGTCTTTTTCTTGGGATATGTTTCTTCACATTATAGATGGTCGATCTAGTAAAACCCCACTATATACATAGACAAGAAATTTCATACATAGTGGTTGAAAATAGTATTAATTTTTTTACATAATCTTTCTAATAAAGTCAAGTGATCCTACTCTCTATGAAAATAAAAAGCATCAACATTATATCGAACTACAGTGGTGAGTAGATCACACTAAAAACATGCACTACCCTCATTTCGTTTACAGAGAATTGAACAAAAATTCAAGCAGTTTATAATATTTTATATATAAATATTATTATGATAGAGTCACAAACCTTTATGGAAAAGGATATTTTCCCAACCATAACTATAGAAAGGATTATCTAATACTTGATGTGTCCAATATATGATGGTGATAGATTCAAGAGAACCAAAAGAAATTTTAATAGGAAAATTATTACCTCCTCTCAGTATAATTTGGTCTTCTCTACTTTTGAGGGTGTTTCACATGGTAATCCATCAAAATTATTTCTATTGTCATATCCATATTAAAAATTGGAGTGTTTTTGTTACTCTAATAGGGAAATCAATCATAATAACTCTATATAAATATTATTTGGGAGATCATTGTGGAAGGGAGGATATAGATTTTGTGTGTTATAATGTGAAAATGCATTGAAAAAAAGAAAATTCTAAGGATTTTATAAATTTTACCCCACAAGATTTTATTAAAGATATGGTTCATATCCCCCTAGTATATTTTCTTTGATAACAATGGTGTATTATGAATCAATTATTTAAATTAGAATTAACACTATAGGTAAGTACAATTATTAAAAGTGAGGCGTAAAAACATGATAAAGAGTCATATTATTATCATGTGACCCACCTATGGATCATCAAGGTAGACATGAATACATGATGTCATAATCAGAACATGTTAACCCCTATAGATACCCTACCATAACCTCCTTTGATTGAATAAGGTAAATAAAATGAGAGTCCTATGTCCACATCTCAACCACCACTAAATAAAACTAAGGATTCTATTATTGATGAAAAAATAAAGAAATATAAATTATATTTTTTAAAAATAAGGCTACTCAATGCCAAATTTATCATGGGAAATATTGTTCCTTTTTATAATATCTTAGGGAAGACCCATAAAAATGCACTATTAGATCATTCCCATAATGAGAATAAACTTCATCCCATGAGGGAATAGTTTAACCATATTATAGGACCTCAGTCAAATAATATGTGTAGCTAATCCTAGTGGCTTAATATTATAACTAATTACCTCATTTGTAGCATCATTCATATCCATTATTGACATAGTAACCGAGAGCATGTCGTAATTTTCCTGAATAGTTGATACATGTAAGCTATATATGATTGTATTTTTATTGTAAAAAACAATTATAGAACTCTTTGACACCATCATTTCCTGGAAACTAAATTAAATTCTACACAAGGGTGATGTGAACCAATGAAACAAGAAAGAAATATAAATCATATTTGGGTAAATTGATAAGTCTAATGACTAACATTGTGAAACAATATTACAAATCATAAATGGCTCTGAAAACCTATAGAAGAATATTAAACAACTCATATATATTGGTAGTATATGATTGTAACACTAAACAAATGCATTGTACCTAACATAAGAATGGTATAATTATTATGGTAAAAAAACATACCATTCTATTCTATTAAGGTTGGAAATGATTTTCATGAGAAATTCCCCCACCAATTTAGATTCACATTGAAAATAAATGGGATAGTTGTTTTTCAAAATTACATAGAGTGTGATAATTAGAGTTAGTTAGGATTCATTTCAATATATAAGGGGTTGACTTATTCCATGAATAAGAGAATCTAAAATGAGTAGCTATAGATGATCAATTTTAAAAATTTCCGTGAATAGTTTTAAATGCAGCTGATCCGATTAAAGTACATTGGTGGATTATGGGAGGTTGTTGTTGTTTAATAAAGGAGAGAATATTATATCCAATGAAAGAAGGAAAAAATCAATGAAAACATAAGAAAATCAACAAAATTGAGTTGGAAAAGTAAAGTTAAAAACTATTACTCTTAATAAAACTCTAACACTAAACATTACACAAAACCACACACAATATCCTGAGGTACCTCCCATTGAATGATAAATGAAACGAAAACATCTCCTATAGGAGTGAGGAAAGGTTCAGACAAAATGCCTTATTTTAATATTAATGAAAAATGTATATTATTTCATAAAAAAAAGAACCCCCAAGAACATTATTAAACCCATGGTAAAACACACTCGTAAGTTATCTACATATATGAAACTCAATACAGCCAACATGAAATATTCTATATATTATATAAATTTTATGAAATATAGGAATAAATTATCAGAAAATAGATCCTCTAGAAGATCATTTATTCTATTAATGAAAATGGTGAAACCACCAACACATGTGAATTCACCATATTCCACACTACCAAAAGAGGAAGGAAGCTATAAATAAGTTCTAAAGAGTAGAAGGAATTTTTTTTGACTTAATTATTAGAAAATTGTGTAAATTATAATATTTCATGATCAGGACAAAATTGAATTGAACCATTTCATAATTGGTTCCCATTGAAATTATTACGATGAAAAATTTCACATAAAATTCAATAATTACCAGTGTAACCAGAGATATACGAAAAGAGTACAAGGGGAATAATAAATAAAAACTCCCAATAAAATCAATATATTTACATGTTTCATGCCTCTATCACAAGAAGGATAAGTATTATTGAAAAAAATGGGAAATCTATATCATGATATGGAGAAAATTTGATTCCATTAATGTTATCATATTGAAATAAACAATCATTAAGGAATGGGTCACATAAGAAAATTAAATCACAACCAATAATCATATAGGTGGATACTAAAGAAAAAAATAATGAATTTTATGGATGATATGTTATTTAGTTATTGGAAAATAATCTTAATGAAGACATATATCATATAAAAACATGGGGATATGAAATAAAATGTAACCATATAGGATAAAGATGTACTCCAAAATAACATGTTGTGGATTCAAAAACCAACTAAATTTTAAGAGTAACTTGGTAATGGGCATCAAAATGGTCAAAAAAAAATACAGGGAGTCAATCTTAGCCAAACTCTTAAAAAACTCACAAATACTTGCCAATGTGTGGAGAAATACCTCACACAACATCATTACACAATCCCCAAGATTGATAATTTGTTAATTGTGGAAGAAATATGATTTTAATAAAAAAAATGATATGATGATGTATTTATTCATTTTCAAAGACAAATTTTGGAATCCAAATGAAATTTTTCATTCAATTGATCTTTGATAAGTACTAATAAATTATTTTAATCTATTATTAATTTAATAATTAATACACTACCATGCAGGTATATCATTCTTACATCATATTTTCTAACTATTCTAATAAAATTCATTTCATATATAAATACCTAGATGTATCAACATATGGACATATCATACCATAGTATATATCTAGAATACATGGAAAACATATGTTCATCATTACCTAAATGAAAATCATCCATTAATAAACCATATACTAATCCAGAATCATTAATTCTTTGGAAATGATAAATATGTTTTGTCTACATTCAATATAAAAATCTACGGGTTTGAGTAGTGTGAGACAAAACATCTGGGTTGAATCGATATTATAAGAAATTATCAAGACATCATATAAAACATGAAATTCATGTTTGTTCACAAAGACACTACGATAAACACCAATAAAGAAATTTTTAGGTTCATATACTAGTTAGAGTTCTGTCATCATGAAATTGGTTCATCATGTACATTATTAATCGGTAAAGAGTGTTATTTTATAGAGAAATAACCTCCATCTACCCCAAAATATCATTATATCTACATTATCCTATAAGTGTTTAGGTAAAAAACTAGTGGTAGACAGTTCTATCTAGATCATAGAATTATACTAACTATAGTAGGATTCTATCAACCCATTTAATGGATTTGATAATGACTGTAAATTATAAATATATCATATTGAGGTAATAATTATTTATTATAGAAGTAATTAGGTTATGTAGTTCACATTTTAATGATAAAATCATTTTATTGTCTTCATTTTAAATAAAGTCGAGGAATATTTCACCAAATTTTTTCTTCCATATATAAGGTAATGTACATTTTCTCGTCCATATATATCAATATATCAATCATGTAGCTCAATTTGTTGTTTAAACTTACTAATTGCTAAATTCCACAACTAAATATCTTCATGAAAATTGACATAATGTCCTATAAAATGAGAATATCATGAATTATAAACACATTTTCTCTCATTCACATGTTATTAGATTCATTATATATCTCAATTTTGTATAAAATATGAATTTTATCATGGTGAACTGAATAATATTCATTATAAGATTACTCTATCATTGAGTTTTTATCCCAATATTCAATAACATTATCCATTTTAGGATCCAAATATATTTATTTATATTCCAAAAAAGTATATACTCCTCTTATATCATCCCTCAATATTTCATGATATTTGCACAATGTATTTAGTGATAACATCTCTTTATCGACTATAATATCTATAAACTCTTAGGCATCATCTCCCATATATTTGGCTTCTAACACATACTCTACAATAATACAATAGAATTGGTAGAATAATAAGATCCCAAATATCTCCCAAAAGTATATGAGAATATTTTCTCAAAAACTGTCAAAGAGAATTTGAATGTGAACCTAGTTACGGGGAGTATCGGTGATTCATGTTGATTTTTGATTCCCTCAATCTTTAAGAGAATGATACTTACATACCATTAATAATATATTACTAATATTTATTCAGTAAGAACATAAAAGAAGTATTTTTCCTTGATACTGATGTAGGAACCCAAAATTTGGGTTTCCTGGTAAATTTTCCCATTTATATATAATAAGTGAAGACAATGCATTTTACCCATCCATCTATGGTGCATGAGAATGTTGGAAAGATCATAAATGTAAATATCATTTCCAAATTAAATACATAATGTGACATGCTAATATAACCCCAGTAAAAAGGAGAATGATAAAATTCATGTCTTCATCGAATTTAGCGATCCATAGTAACACATTGTAAAATATTATTTCCTAATACCAAATGAATAGATTCTAATTAATGTAATAGCCAACTCTCATGCCCTCAATTTCATTTATGGGTACTCTAGTTATAACTAGTTAAATACTTCTCAAATGATTATGTGTTCACTAACTTTAGTTCATCTAATGGTATTTATATATCCTGAAATTCCTCTTTTCATAAAGAATAAGTTTGATACATATCAATGTTCTAGGCTGTGTATATTCAATGCGCTCTTGGGGAAAACAATATAATGATATCTATATGAAATTATTGTTAAATCCTAATGATTATACAATCATATCTCCAAATAGGAAAAAGTTTTCCCAAAGACAGAACAAAAAAATGTATTGATAAGTCCACATAATTTGGATTTAGGTGTTAAATCATAGATATTCCAAAAAATCATTGTATATCATCATGGAATAAATTTTAACCTAAAAAGTAAAGGATATACATGATTTGGTATGTACTCTATACCATAAATGTTTGATATAGAATTATGGAGGTGGACCGTAAATTATGTTCTTCATTTCCAATCATTCTATAAATATTATACCATTTACCAAAATAAGTAAAAAAGGGGATACCATTCAATGGTATGTGAATTTTGAAAATTATTTTGACAAAATGAATTAGAAATTCATGAAAATATATATTTTAGGAACTCAAGTTGAATAAAATATGAGCATGCTATATGTTTTTACTATAAAAAGTTATTTTACACCATTATTGCTCAATTTCAGAACATTAGAATACATTTTAGTCTCTTCCATATCAAAAAAACATTGTTTTATACCAAGTCCATATAATTTGTAATTGAAAAGTATTTACATGAATTAATATTCAATTTGATGATGATAATATAGTGCCTAAAATATTCTGAGGTCCACTTAGTCTATCTTTTTTATATTATTCAATATATCCATAGTCTTCGAATGTAATGTGGAAAACCATAACATTTTGAATTCTTTATTTATTAGTTGATTATTTAGTTTACAAAACAAAAGTTAGGAAAAGGGTTTTCAGGATTAGAATTCATTATAGTAAACCATACCCTAGAATGAATCCAATAAAATATTGAGCTATCTGATAAGGATGTTTTCTCTAGACGTATTTAACCATAGATATATGAAATTTACTTTTATGGTGTTTCTCGGACACATATAAGAATAATAATGGAATACTGAAAGACTAATTGAGTTAATATGTTAATTTATAACATTAATATGATGTTGAAGGTTCTTACTTATTTTTTTCACTTTTTATAATGTTTAAAAAATAAAAATGAAGAATAACAAGCCCCCATTAGTGGCCTTGATATGGGTCTATAAATACTTGTAACCCATTTTAATATGAAGGGTGAATTATTGTACCACCCCATAACTCGTACTCCCTGAATTGGTGAAAAAAACACTAAAACATTACATTCAAACATTAATATATATATGAAATGATGATGAAATATTTAAAACTAAAGAACATTTTTGTTTTTAGTGTTTTATAGAATTTGGATATATATTTAAATAGTTTGAACCAATGTTATTTGGATAAAAATGTATTTTTTTCATAATATATTGTGGAATTATTTTTCAATAACATGCCTTTAACATTTACCAAAAAAACCACCATATATGATACTCTTATAGGCACCTAATACATATTATTTTTCATCATTACATGGTAGAATATAATAATAATAATTGTTTGAACACAAATGATCAATAAGAGGAAAAGTGATAAAAATTAAAGATCATATCAAAATGTAATATAAATATGTGGGTATAATCAAGGTCCCATAGGAAATTAAGACTATAAAATCTTTGAACATAAATAAAGAAATCATGGAATAAGTCCTATCATAACAGATGTCAACCATCAATAGAGATTAGAAACATTAGTCAACAATAATGATTCATGGGAGAATAATATCACAATATAAATATGAATAACAACATGACATAAAAGAATATTATAAACCAAATGGTAATTCCACACACAAAGTGATTATTCACATAGATGGGTAGGGAAGAATTCATGTATAACTTATAAGACATGGGATAATAATCCTCTAATATACCATTGGTCATGGCATAAATCCTTTAGAATAATTCTTTGGATTTGATAAAATTTTATAATGTACTATTTTACAAGGGAAAAAACCTATCATATACTATTTTGTTATGGATACATCCCCACATGAACCTTTTATCAAGAGATAAATCCCCCCATATATCCTTCTGAGCTCCTGAGTCATAAAAATTATATACTGAATTAGAGAGCCATATATAACCCATCAATCATCATTGATACCTTTGTACACAATATTCAATAAATAATAACCATATCATAAGGTACTCAGGAAAACTTATTGTATTCATATACTTTTGGAATGGTGTCTCATATAGAAAAAATAATAATTCTGTCAATAATAGTAACATAAAATAATTGTGAATAAGAAATGGGTATAAAAATATATTCATTGAAAATCTTGTAAAAACCCAGTTGATTCAGATAGTAAAGCATATGGTATTTATTTTAACATAAAAGTAATTTTTGAAACGTATTTTTCAAATAAAATTAAAATCTTCTTTAATTTTTATTACACGCAATATCGTGAATAGTTTTAGTTACACACAACATCGAGTATAAATCATGTTACACATGACAATGTGTTTTAACAAACTTTAATATAATATTAATATTATTTGAACATGAATATATCCATTAAAAAAAGAGAAATTTTCATTAATAAGTAATTTGAAATTATTATTTATATTGGTTTTATATAATTGAAACATATATAAAAAATAACATAGTAATTTCACTAGTCATTATATGTTTTGAACAAATAATTTTATAAAAAACCTTTTTATTTAATACTGTAATAAAATAAAAATAGTAATTTTTACAATTTTTTGAAAATTTTATTTTAAAAAATAAACATTTATTTTTAAATTTATGTTAAAAATTAATCCACTATGTAAAATTAGATAATTTTCTAAAAAGATTTCATATTTAGTAAAATAGTGATAATATTGTTTTTATAATGAATTGAATTTTCATTTAAATCCATTATAGAGATTAAATTTGATCTAAAATGGTTTTTTGAGTAGAAATATTTCTTATATATATATATATTCATCTAATTTTTTTTATTAGATAAATTTTCATATAGAAATTTTTTTACAATTTTGATTATTTTCCCATTGCAAACTTTCTTTTTCATTGTGTCTTTGGGATTTAGCATGTTTTATGTTTATATAATTATGTGAATGTAAATTTGAAAAAAAAAATCATTCCATAAATTATATAATCAAAAATTATATTACTTAATATTTATAAATTAAATTTATTTCAATAGTGATTATATATAATAGTAAAACCTATTTATCACAGTTAAGGTAAAAGGTAGTCTATAATGGGTTTGAACAAAATAGATAAGTGTTAAAATAATTAAAAAAAAATTCAAACCCCATTTATGAATATATTTAGACAATATATCATCTTCATTTTATAATTAAACACAGTGGGCCTTGTGTAATGTGAAAAATTGGGGCACATATTTTTTTGGAAATATTACAATTGTGCCACTCACCACACTGAAAAATTATCGTCCCCTTTCTTATCCTCTTAGAACTTCCAAAACCTATTTTATCAACCATTAACTACCCAAATAATTGACTTAATTACATTCCCTAATCATAGAATCCTTTATTTTTGGAAGAAAAACTAGGAACGATTTTGGTGCAATTGAGAAAAAAATATGAAAATAAGATAACGTACCTAATAGAGCATTTTTTTCTCTCTCTTCTTCAAAATCCTTAAATTTTTATTAATACAAGATTATATAATAAACTAAAATATTAAATATAATTATATATTTTTATGATAAATTAGTGACCAACAACCAAATCATATTATGTTAAATGATATACAAAATCAACATTCTTGTGAATAGGGGATTACCACCTCACAAAGTGATATTAATATTTTTCAGTCACAAACAATCAAAGATGGATATAATAATATATTTTTTATTAAAATATCATATTTTTGATATTATTATTCTACTGAAATTGTGATAACTCTTATTAATTATGAATTTACATTCGCTGAGAATTTGATAAAGTTGTTCGTCGGTATGATGGACTATCTTCTGTCGAAGCAATATGAATAAATATTCATAGATGCATTAAATGGAAGGGAATATGTTATTTTATTATGTATGAGATATAAATAAAATAAAAATTATTCATTAGTGGTAATTTTTATATATTTCCATAATTTCTACCATCAAAAAATGGAAGCAACATTCATGTAGATGTATGGCCAAAAGTCTCCATAAATACTTTATTACATTTAATATATCTATTTTTTGGAATAATATATATAAATAAATAATTAATATATATATATTTTTAATTAATAATAATTATTATGGATACCATATATGCAGGATAACATAATAATACCGAATATAAAAAAATCAAGCAATTCTCGAAAAAAATTAATGATTAACAAAAATGGGATCTTTATAAGAAATTCTTGATAAACAGTTAATAAAAAGTCATAAGTAAATCATATATGGTATAATAAATATTTATATTGTTAAATAATTTATTTATTATTATTTTATATTTATTATACATTAGTTTTAAATTCTTATAATGAAATTTGATACTTATATTGAGGGATTGGTGTATCACTTTTTCTTTCATTGAGACACATTCCATATCCACGACCTATTTATTTTATAGAGTATATATACATCTCAATAATGTATTTTATGATACTTATATAGAAAATTATTTGGATTTATAAATCTATTTTATGATCAATCATTCATATGGAATACAATTCAATTTTACCAAAGTAGTAAGGTTTTTATGAAACAATCTCATACTATATTAGGATTATTTATAATTATATTTATAAATATGAAATCAAATGATTATTCAATTAAGAATCAGACAATGTTTATTCTCATGTTGTAATTCTCGTAAAATATATATTTTACATTCATTTACCAACTTTATATACATATTTTTTTATGTTAATGTTTTTATAGATAAAAAACATTATTTCTCACATTAACCGAAACCCAATTTTCTTTCATATCAATGATTATGATAACAATATTCAAAAATGTTCTAAAAATCATAAAAAAGAATTATCAAAGAAAATTTTAATTAATGTTTGAATGTTTGAATTTTTTTAAAAGTAATCACAATTTCATTTTCAAAATTTTTCTTCTTTGGATGTTATCTATAATATTTAATGAATCTTTTTCTAACATGTATTCCATTAAATACTAACATTAAAATTAAATGTTCTAATGATGAAATTGTATGTTTCAATAACTATTTTAATATAATTTTTTTTATACTTTTTTATATTTTTTTCATTTTGGAAAGGATATTATCCTAAAAATATTTCATAAAGGATTTTAAAACATCCTTTGTATATTTTAATGGTTATTCTATATGATATGGATTTTAAAAATATATAATGTTTTAAAACGTGAATTTCAATGATTAAATGATACTTTCCACATGATATTATTTAAATAATATTTAAATATAATATTACATGGTTCAATCTTTATTTTTAATTAAATATTTTTTAAAATGATTTTTATTTTTTATTTAGATGTGGATTTTTAATGTGGATAGTAAATTTTCCTCAAAATGTGTTCCTTGTAATTTTATTATTCAAAATCATTTTCTGTCTAAGATTACATCAATTTATGTTACACATGTTTTATTGGGAATATGATCCATTTATACGATCATTATTATTTCTCACAATGTTTTATTTTTAGTTAACCAGATATTAATGAAACATGTTCCTCTTCTTTTCTTTATAACATGATAAAATTATTATAAAATGTATTTAATTTTTCATTGGTTACATTAAAATTATGAAATTATTGTGAAAACAATTTATTTTCCATAATTAATTAAATAACAATGTTTTTATAAAAATTATTTAATTTAATTTGGTACGATATTTTAAACATTTTATGTTCTTCTTGCACCTGTATGTAAGGTTTTAATTTTGTGATGGATGGGACCTATAAATCCCTCAAATGTATTATGTATATATTGATATCTCACTAGATAAAAATTTCATGAATTTGGAAATAACCTAGTTTATTAAGGTAATATTTCAAAAGTGGAAGCCATTTGAGTAAACCTTATCTACTAAGATGGATTGTGCATTGAACCAATTTCATTATAGTAGTCCAAGAAATTAACCATGAAATACTATGATAATTATTTTCTATGGCTATGTGTATGAACCAAATCGAGATCATATTTTAGGGTAATAATATCAAGGAACATGATTTTGTTTCCATTTTGATTCATGTATTCTGAATTATAATGTTTTATTCCAGGAGTCATGTTTCTGATTTAGGATATCCAAGTTATGGTAATAATATTTTATTCTTATGTTCCCATAAACTTATGATAATGTGACTATAATCTGACCTATGATATCTCCTATTTTTACATAGATTGATCATCTGATATCACCCTTTCTATATGTTTTCATTCCCTAGTTTATGATGAATGTTATTATGTACGATATATATAAGAAGGGTATTCTCATGGAGAACTTAGTAGGATATGACATTACTCACTAAAAAACTAGTTTTTTATGTTTTCATGATTCCAATGGCATGTTCCCAATATTATACATAGTCATGTGTTTGGTTAATGTAATTAATATTCATATAAATGAACAAATATTTATGAATATTTTTTTCTTATTATAGTTTCTATAATTTAAAAGAATCATCTTACCATTAGAAGCTAGGATGAGAAAAAATTAGTGAGATCCCTATGGAAATTTATTAGTATATTTCTACAAATTTGACCAAGGATTAATTTATGAATGTGTAAAAGTATTGAAATATATTATATAATTTTGGTAAAGTAATGAGTTAGTGGTTTATAATAAATCAAATCACTGTCTAGATACTAAAATTGTATTTTGATCTTGAAAATACGTACATATGGGAAATAACATTGAAAATGGTACACTGGGAGACAATAGAACATCATGTAGTGCATGACAATTGGCCTTACTACAATTCAATTTTAAAATTATTGAGAGATATGTTATGAAATTGAAAATATATTTACGGACCATCATGATATATTTGAATAATTACCTTGAATAACCTAGGATAAGCCAAATGTTTCATAGTTTGAAAGCATTTGTCATGATTTATACATCTTACAAATATTTCTTCATGATTTTTTTTTCAGTATGATTATTGTTTCTCACATTATGATTTCCTATTTTGTGGTTTTTTCAAATAAAAAGGTACAATGTAAATGATGAATGAAATACAAAAATCAATTATTATATTACTAAGAAACTAAATATTATCGAAAATGGAAGGAAAATCCTCATTGTAATGATCACCCAAATTTCAAAATATTTGAATCATTCTGATCATCTATATTAGTAATGGAGGGAACAATACATGGTTGATTACTTCATGAGTCAGAGTCTAACACCCATTAGTTGGTCCATTGATCGATGAGTTTATGAGAAATGGATGTGTACCAATCAACGAATATTTTTTATTGTCTATATTCAGATTATTGAAAATTAATTATAGTTATCTATCATTTATAATGATATGTTTATCAATGATGGATTCTTATTAATAATATAATTCAAGATTATATAATTTAATCCATTGAATGATAATATTTTTAGAGGATATTTTTCAATAAATAATTACTGGATATTCAATGACTAGGATAGTGTTGGAATTTCATGATCACATATATAAAAATAGTGACTCTATTATTATCTATGAAGAAAATTTTATAAGACTTGCATGAACCACTAATGGATTAATCTGTAATATAGAATGAAAAATTGATCAATTTTTTTGAGTTTTAAGGCCAATTGTAGATAATTGATTGCCTTTTAGAAACTTTATCATCTAAATAGAAGTCATTAAATATTCACTAAAATTAGAAATTAAAATTTCTCATCCAACCCATTCCCCTTATTTTATTACAAAATGGGATATCAAGCATCATGATAAGTCATATAAATCAATTATTTCAATGAAATTGAAGTCACAAACAAGAAAAAAGTATGGGAAGAAGAACTTATGGGAATTACAAAAAGGAACAAGATGGTGTTATAAGGGAGTGAAACATGTCTATAGATGTGTTTTTTATTGTTATTGGAAGTGGGAAATAAAAGACAATAATGTAGGGAGAGGATAATAGAATATATTACCCTACTATAGTATTTCAACTAATTGGATTTTGGGTATTTTAAAAATCACTTCCCCAATTCCATGGGTATTGTGGACGATAAAACAAAATATATTCTATGATAAGGAAAAATGGAATGATTAATAAATTATAATGGATGAAGTCATCCTTAACAATCAGTTAACACATATCCTCCCCACAAAAATATGGAATTTCATATTTGATTTTTTATTAGTGATCCATATGAAAATATTACCATTCATACATTAGTGAAATTTAATGTGATTATCTCCTTCTACATAAGTTCTAGAATAATAAAATATGATTTTATATTCTATTGGAACAAGGATGAAAACATGAATCATAAGAATATATGTTCATATAATACATGTAATTGTATAAGGAATAAAGTGTGAATTAATATTTTGAAGTGTATATGTCCCCATTTAAGATTAATATAACAGTTATAAATACAATAATTGGTTTAATATATTATGTTTTATTATATATTAAATGTCATTGAAAACCAATTTTAGTTATTTATTAATTGGATTTTATCGTGACTAATGATATTTTGAGAGACATTAATAAAAATAAAACTCTAATGTTTTCTATATGTCTTAGTGATAAATATATTTAAGGTGGAATTCCATTAATAATTTGGGGAATATTATTAAAATTATAGGCAACCATTAATGATTTTAATATACTGATATTGAGGTAACTCTATGTTGTAGTCAATCAACTTATGAGGATAGCACACAATATATCTATGAGAAAATATTTCTCCATTGATCTAGAGGAGATAATATACATTATAGAACTGATAATATTTAAAGGTGTACAAAATTGAATTTCATATAATCAGGATCCCAATTTTACCTGAATTTTTAGAGAATTCATTTGTTAGATCTTGATAAAGAGTTGGTTTTTAGAACTCTGTGTCATAATCTAATATATGGGAACCATAAATTAACAATTCAAACATTGGTGGATATTCTATGATATTATTATTTTGATTAAATGGATTGTGGGATCAAAACCTTCCATTAATTTATTTTTGTCACAATAATTTTTTCCCTAGATAATTCAAACGGATCCTTAAAAATCGATTAATTGAAATGAGTTTAAAAATACAACATACTAGAATGATGTTGAAAAATGAAATCTATTTTGACTTTTGGTGGATGATTAAATATATTATTTGTATAGATTTATCTAGAAGCACATAAAGGAATAAAAATGATCAAATAATTTTTTTCATAATAATAATAATTATGATATTAGATATTAATTTGTTTAGAATTTGTTTCTAAGAATTTTTAAAACTTATAAAGAAGTGAAAACAATTCCCTAGGCATATCATTCTCTTTTAAATTATTGATCACTTCTAGACTCTAGCTTATCACTTACTTCTTCTACTAAACCTCTCTTAAGATCATGATGTTTTTCATGTATCAATCCTTATGAGAAACATTTTTAATCCATCTTATATACAAAACTCATTGGGAACTCCATTGGAGCATGATATTTCCTATTTTGAAAAATCAATAGAGATTATAGATCATACATAAAATGTTATAAAAATTAAAACCAATCACAAGTTCAATGTTTTTTTGGGAAAACCAATATCTTTATGATTCAATCTAGGAACATGAAGAAGTAATGTGGCCTATGAATCCATAGTTTTTTGTATCTAATTGAATATTTTTTAGGGTGAAATAAAATTTAAGGGGATTAAATGTAACAAAGTGATATATTTTGAAATATTTTTTTCAAATAAATTTATTCATATGATATTTTTAACAACACATAATAAATTATTTGTCATTCATTACTAGAAACACCAATTTTAGATTTTGTTACAAGTGACACTAGTATTTACCAAACCACATTATGGGATTAATATTATTTAGATGTGATTGTATTAACCTAGATGTTAAAAAAAGTTATGTGAGTAGTGGTAGATACTTTTTTATATTAAATATAATCATTTTATATAATGAGAAAATATTAATAAGCAAAACATAATTTTTAGAAAATCTATTATATGTTTAAAAAATTATAATTTTTTTAAAAAATGTTTTTATACATTGGAAAAATAATAAAAAAAGTAATTTTAACCAAATTTTCCAAATTCACTTGAAAGAAAATCAATTTTTAAATATATATTTCAAAATTATCTTGGAATGAATTTTGGATAATTTTTGAAATTTAAAATTTTTTAGGGAATATTGAAAAATACTAGTTTTTATTAAGAATTTTCATTTCTTTTTAAATTTTTCAAAACCTAAAATTAGTTAAAATATTGTTTTAAAATAATTATTATTCAAATTATATATATTAATCGAATATATATCATCATTATAAATTTTATATTTAATTTAGATATAATATCATTTTAAATTTTTTGACATTATCTCTTTGGAAACTAGGTTTCTCACTACTTTGAAGTGATTTATTTTATATTATCATAAATCACTCTTGTGAAATGAATTTTGAAATATGTATTCCATGTATTTTAATAATCAATATATATATATAATATAGTAAAATTATTCTAAATTTTTATCATAATTAATAGAATAAACCATACGAATTAATTTTTAATGGTTAAGGTAAAATTGATTTTATATTGGGGTAAGCTTAAAAGGTAAGTGATTGAAATAACCCAAAAAAATGAAAATAACCACTAGAAGGATTTTTTTTGAACCTATGTGTTCTAGGTAAGATAATGTTTCATTTTTTATCCTTATGTAATGTGGTAAACGTGGGTACACATTCTTTTTTAAAAAATTAATAGTGTTCCACTCAAATAATTCATAAAAGGTCACCCTATATCATATAATCACCTAACATAAAAAGACCAATTGGTATAAATTTTTTTTACCAAATAAAACTCTCAATTCAATAACATGATCATATTTTACTTATTTTATCCAATTGAACTACTTAATATTGATTGTGGTTCAAAACAAAATTAGTTATCTAAATAAGATATAACATCCCTAATAAATAATTTTATTTAATTTCTTCTTAAATGATATTAAATTATCATTAAACCAAGATGAAGTTATAAATTCAATATATTCCATGTAATGAGATGTTTTTATACTATTTTCTAAATCTATAAAATTATTTTATTCCATCAAATAGGATACAAAATAATCATTTTTATTTTGGCGGACTACCTTTTATTGAACCAATGTTATTCACATTCCACAACTACCACTCACGACTCAATTTAATTAAGGATATATTATTTATATTTAATATTTTTGGAAATATAATTTCTCTATAATGATGATTCAAAATATTAGTTCTTATCTTCTATTCTATAAGAATATTATAACATCGTTTACGTGTACAGCGGACGAACGCATCCCGATGAAACATGGATCATTATTCAAATATGCTTTACATGGAAGGTAGTAAAACTTTAATAGGTAAAAATATGTGATATATTATGAAATAATTATTATCATATAATGGAAATATATTAATAACCTATAATTCATTTCATCTATTAAAAAATTGAATCATTGTTCACGTAGACATATGACCTACCTTATTCAAGAACTGTATATTTCATTTTGTATCTCAGATTTTTAGGGATTAATATAAAAATATATATAATAAAAATATGTGATATTTATTTTATAGTTATAATTTTATATATTATAGAACCATGATAAAATAATAGGTATGAAAATAATAAAATCAAGACATACTTGAAAAAATAATTTGTGTTACCAAAAATGTCTTTCACCATTGAAAAAATGATACACTTAAAATAAATGCATGTATATAAAATATATAAGGTATGAAACATAATATTATTTTTATTTAATAGATAAATAATAATGATTTATTTATTTTTAAAATCATTTTTCATCATGGAAAAATGAATTTGTGACGTAAGTTAAGTAATTATTTTCTCAAGTTTTACATAATTTATATCCTTTCCATATTCACCACCAATTTATTTTTATGTGGTGTTTATAGGATACGTGAATGAAATTTATAATTATTATCCATAAAATTATTTATATAGAAATATCAATTTTACTATCTATCATTCAGGGGGATTATTATTCAATGTTACCAAAGTTGAATGGGTTTTTTCATAAAATAACATCATTTATCAAGATTTCTTATGAATATATTCTCAATGATAAGATAATATGATCCAAGAATAAAAAATAAATTTTATTATCATAATTGTATTTAATAAGAATATATATTTTTCTTTCCATTTAATCACTTAATAAACTCATGATTTTAGAATAATTATATTAATGAGAACTGACTTTATTTCTCTCTTTGGTAGAAAGCCCATTTGTTCAATAAAACTTTTATCTAAAAATATTTCAAATTTTTTTAATGTTATCTAATAAATTAATTAATTAAATTATAGGCCACTTTCTCTTAAAAAAATCAATTGATTCGCCATGTATTTTTAAAATCAATTCACATTTTTATTTTAACAAAAATGTCAAAGGAATCATTGTTGGAATTTTTATGGAATTTTTTATCATCATGACCACTAAATTTTTTTAAAGATTCCATTTTTAGTTTCAACAGATTTATTTCAAATATAATGGTATTTAAAATTTTTTATGTTCCAATTTTTTCAAAAATATAGAAGCGATATTTTAGTCAACCAATATTTCAAATTATTAATAATGAATTTTCTTTATGTTTAAAAAGAAAATTTCAAATAAAATAATTCTGAAAAAAATTTATGTTTTGAATATAATGTTTTAAATTGGATATTACATTTTCCTCATTCAATTTTTTTAAATTTTCATTGATATTCCATCATACGTTTTTATTGACTTTTCTATGTATAGGTTTTTAAAAAAAATAGGATTTTTTTTGTAATGATATTTTTGATGTTGAATGAAAATTCTCATCCAGTAAATTTCCTAGTGAATTTTATTTCCATAAAATTTTATATATAATATTATAGAATTAAATGTTAAAAAATATTTAATTTGGACATTATCTAATGATAGAATATTTATTCATTATCTATATGGTTTATGATTATGATAATAAGATGTTTATGAATCCCATTCATTTTCCAGAGCATATACAAAGACAAAATACATATGAAAACCCCATATTCATCAATAGGTTATGATGAAATAATTTAATGATTATAATACCTATTTAGTTAAATATGGTTATTCTATTATTACATGTTTATGAAACCCATATTTTTATAATTCATATTGGGATTATTTTTTTTGATCTTCTGTAACACATATTTATGTCTTTCATTATGTGATATGTGGGGCATGTTTCTCTTACTAATGAATTTGGGAAATGTTTAAATATATTATGATAAATAAGACAGTAATAAAGAGAGAACCCAATTTGGTATGTTCATCCTTCCACTATAACAGTATCAGGAGTCAACTGTTACTACTATGATGGTTTTTGGAGTGAACCCATTCCACTATGAAAGTCATGGAAATGAGCCTCAAAATATAAAGGAAATGATTTTATATACTAATTTATATTTTATAAATCTACATCTTTGTCCAAATTTAGGATCTCATGGATCATGATCTGTTATTTCTTTATGATTCAAAAGTTATGAAATTCCTATATATATAAAATGAACTCTGTTTATGATATATGATATGTTGGGTATGGTTATTAAATTTTAATCTCTACCTCTCATAATATTTTTATCACTTTATACTAATGTAATAATTGATATATCATTGTATTACACTTACTAGTAATTTGATCTCACCATTTATTATTTTTCATTTACCAAGGTTATGTTGAACAATGTTATTTATGAAATTTCTAAAACAAGCAATAGTTATGGAGAAATTAGTGTCAGATGTTGTCGATCACTTATGATCCATATATTTATGTATAAATTTTAACATCTAAATTATTACTTTAGGATAATTAGGCATATGTTAGTGTAATATAATGAATATTCATTTCAAAGATATAATATTAATGTATGATTACAAAATAGTTAATATATTTTCAGTATATAGGTAAATGGTTTATGATATGTTCAAAAACATCACTATTAAACCATTATATGACATATAGGTAAACCCCATTTAGTAAAAGGATGTGAATATAGAGTGTTCATATTTTTAAAACATTTAATATAGATCATATTTAGACACATAGTGTGACTTAGAATGAGATAGGTTTATATTGATAATTCTTAAAAAATAAAATGACATTAAATAATCCATCCATTGAAGTAATGTTAATGTAATTGTTTTAATAATATTTCTAATCATGAAAAATTTGTTTCAATTAACACGGAGTTAGTTGAAAAATAATTTTATGGTGTCAAAGAAATAATCAATTTTTTAAAAATAAATATCCTTTATTAATTAAAACAATTTTACTATAAATATTTTTTAAATATATTAGAATATAACATCATTTAGAAATCATGAAATTGTGAATGTAATTTTTCATATTAACTAACAGAGTATGTGAGAAGAATATTTCATACGGAAAATATTAAAAATTTATCACAGGTGGCATTTTAGAAAATTTGATTTTATGGGTCACATTCAATAGTTATTTTGAAGAACATTAAGAAATAACACTGAATAAATATTAATTTTTTTATGAAATAAATATATAAAATAGATCATTGAATTTTCATTATGTTTATTCAAAAAATTGGTAGAACATACCTTTTTCAAAAGTATATAAAATAAAATTGAAATATTAGAAATTGTCTATATTGAAAATCCACATCGTAAAAAGTATAATCAAACATCCATTTTATATGAGCATATGTAAAATATATATGACATATAAGATAACACCTAATTATGATTCCAATTATAAAATATAAAATCTTTTGAAACTAAAACAGGGAAATTGATTTTAAACTATCTTTAAATATGTTGTTAATTATTCGAAATAGTAATATACTGGTTTGAATTAACATTTAATCAAGGTAGAATATATGAAATAAAATTTAATTTTCCAAAATAAAGAATGATAATATTCATTGAAATAAAATCCTAAGTATTAATACAACAATATTGGATGAAATAATTTCTAGAAGATGTATTTTAACTCATTATAGGGTTTTTAGTTAATAAAAACACTTAAAAATTTTGACCTTATTGAATAATGTCCTTTTAAATAGGGGATATGATGTGGATATTAATACCCCATGAATTAATTGAATATGGTAGATTATTTTAGTAAGTAATAAGATACACCATTAAAGATAAATCCTGATTTATAATATGAAATATAACTAAAATGTGGAAAATTTAGTCAAGAAATCTTAGTAACAGAAATGTGTAGCATTGAAAAAAGTGAGGGTGATTTGAGAACATGAAATTTTAGTTTTATAAAAACAATCCTCTCTGTATAGTTAAATATTTCATATATTATGTTATTATATTATTTTTAGTTGAATGAAGAATTATAAGTGAAATATTAAATAAATAGGATTTAATGTGATTTAGGGAAAAAATATACTCAAGTGTATACAAAAAACACGGAACATGATGTTTATGGTGATTTTCACTATTGCATTAATTTTAATGTGTAATCTATAACTTAGTGCATGATGTTATTATATTTTAAAAATTCACCATAAAATATAAACATTATATCCTAATAGAATACTTATCCATAACCATAACACACAATATCAAAATAAGTACAGATATATACATAAGATAATTAGAAATTATAAACAATTTATATATTTAATTGAAAAATGAAATTGAAAAATATTGAATAAACATGCAGAGAAGATGAATAAATAAAATTATAAGTTATTTATGTTCTATGACTTTCAATTATAATATTTGTAATCACCACAAAAATAAATCATTGTTTTATTATTTTATTTCTAGTATTATGTGATTAATGTTCCTTGCATGCACTGAAAAAAATCTTAAATATATATATACATTGTTGAATTTGAACTAGGAACATGTGATAATACAATTGGTCTGATGAATAATAATTCTAAAAAACTAATGCACTGTGATCATAATAAGAGTGTTTCATTCCTTTCCAAATATATAACACAAAATTATGAGATACAGTTTAGAATTAATATTTATCAAAATTTTGAATTCCTAGGAACAATAGGTTATGTAATTTTTTTTAATTTAGATGTATCCTTTTTCAGAATCATGTAAAGAGTTAAGCTTATTCTTATTAATTTACACAAACATTATGTGGTTAATCATAATGGACATTTATAAGACAAATTAAATTTCATAGAATTAATACTTCGAATCACCGCTCCCTTTATATAATTTTAATATTCTATTTACTAAGATTAAACAATTTTAAAATCATCAATATAATTAGATTATAAGATATTTATATTGGAATTAAATGTCACATAGTGTGATACCATATTATAAGATATGACCTTTATGATAAATCTATATAATACAATCTTGCACTATAATAAGATAAAAATATTATACTTCATTCTTTTATTCCATTAGATTGTCACTTTATGAATGAAATTTTTTTAAGATAAAAAATTATCTAACTTTATATCTTACATAGAATTATGATTATTATGAATTAAATGTATAAATAATGCTATACATAGGAAAATTCAATTATGTATGAATATAATCATTTTACCATGTTATTTTGTAATATAATATACATTACCACAACCATAGATTGCAACACAATTAAATAGTTATTATTGTATGAAAATTATTTTATTCTTATGAAATAAATTAATTTTCATATAAATTCCATCGACCCAACTAAATTCCATTATTTTAATAATGATTCTCATTACACATCTAGTATAAATTAATTTTATGAATTTTCTATATAACATAAAATCATTTTATTGTTATTTAGAAAAATTCACATTTCTTTTTGGTAAAACTAAACAAAATTCCTAAAATCAATATGATAAATTAATCGATAATAAAAAAAGATTTTTTGAAAAATAAATATTAATAATGTTCCCATATATTTCGAAAGAACATATCCTTTCTAAAAATATCCAATATTTTTATGACGAAAAATCCCATAAATTTGTAGACAAAATATATAAAACCATATTTTATCAAAATAATTTTTTTAATTTTTTATTATTTTATCTTATGAAAAAATTTCATTCTCTATTTACATTCTTCCACATTTTTTGATTTCATAGAGATTAAATGTAAAAATATGAACACTTACACAATTTTAAATGAACAACTATAAAATTTTAAATGAGTATGTGACAAATAATAATAGAATTGGTCATGGAATTTTTAAATAAAGGTAACAATAATTAATAAAAAACTAAAATAAAATAAATAGTAGTGTCCCAATATAATTTTACTCATATGAAAAAAGTATTAAAAAAATTAATGATCAATGTGTAATAATCTATGAATTAAATTTGAAAAAAGTAAAAAAAAATTCCATTGGTGCGAGGAAACCAAGATATATTCCTAAACACAGAGGGAAATTCTAGAAAAGAACTAGTCCATAACTATGGTTGAATATGGTGTGGTTTTAGTGGTGGTATATTAGATGATACATTATGTTCTAGAAGAAAAGATTTGTTCAGTAAAACAACATCAAAACAATATATATATATATCCTAACAAGGATTGTGATCCAAAAATAAATCCCAAGTCTTCTCAATAAGAAGGATGTTTCCAAATAGTGCTAAATTAGAAATTAACTACAAATTCCTAATATTTGAGAAAATAAAAATAGTCATAAAAGGTAAGGGTAAATTTTGTAAGGTATTAGGAATATATATTGACGTAAAAAGGCCATGCATAAGGTTCTCTTTCATATAAATAACTATATAATAAAAAATATACAAAAAAACATTGAGATGTTACAGTTTGATTATTTATAATGGTGGGTTCAAAAGTAATTATACCCCACATATAATTATATAACATAAATATATCATTTTGAGAATATAATTATTTAAATATGTTCAATAAGGAGATGAATATTATGATTATTTTTGAAGAAAAATTAGCTAAAATGTTTTTCATATGAGACATCCTAAAACAATTTAAAAATTTATTCATTAAAATAATTAAATAGTTATCCATAAAAAATAATAAAATTTGGTGTTGGTATATAGATGAATGTAATTTATTCATATTAATCACCTATAGCAACATCATTTCTTATGGATATTGCACACTTCTCATCTGGCTCAAAAAAGTGTATTGTTTTTATTTTGATGAATGTGATAACATAGAGTGAATAAAGAACAAATGAACCATATAAATATTACCTTTAAAATATTAAAAGTGTTTGGGTAATGGAATATACATTTTTCCTTGGTTTATAATAATAATGAAGGCATCCTTCAATTCTTCTAATGATTCAAAATTTATGAAAAAAATATATTATCAACGAAGAATACAAACATGTGACACACACTAGTGATGGATAATAGTGGTTCCCTAGTAAATTATTTAGATACTATTAATATATGAAACTATGTATTTTTTGAAATATGTTAAAATTTAATGTGATAGAAACTGACATTACATTGATTTGATTCTAGCAGTCCATGAGGGAATGCAATGAAAAATTGATTACATCTTGTTTTTACTAGCATATCGATCCCATGATCCGTTCTTCGTTGATTTCATTTCAAGATATATCATATACTTTTAAAAAAACATTGGACCATGGTCATGAAATTATCCAAATCTGTCTTGGATATAATTTTTGGTTATGTATTGGATATTCTATTTATTTACTAAAATTGGATCACAACCATATTTTTTAACGCATCCAAAGCCAACATAGAATTTGAATTTTGTCTAAGAGTGTTGAAATTAGTAAATGATTATAGGAACTCATTATTTAAAATGTTTAATTTTAACATTATCTAATTATAAATTTAATAAATTAATTCCCCATAGGCTTCAATTTTTGCTCCATGGTATTTAGGATTATTATGTCATACTTTATCATGGTGTAGTGAAGTAAAATATTTGGGATTTTCCCCTACATTGGTCCAATATATTTTATAGCACACATAAAATGGTTATTTTTATCATCATTATGGGAATGGACTAAATACCTCAAGTACTATATCATGTCTACCAAATGAATATATTTATTCCCAATATAATCTTCTCCATTATCAAATATGAAAAAATTATTAATACCAAAATGAATTGTTTCATGCTTGATTATCCATATAATATCAAATGGTAATGATACATAAAATATTGGTATAGATTTATCTTCATATGTTATTTCCATATCCTGTACAATTCTGGTAAACTTGGAGAGGGGTTCACTCAAATTCTATTTAGATTTAGAAAAAGGAAAGACTAAGGGTAAATTGTTGTAAGTTCAGGAATATTAATGATGAATTGATTCACATTGGAACAAACATATTTCATGTTATACTCAGTTCAAGAATAATATTGGTAGTCAATTACATCCAACAAAATCAGTCCCTCTTTCCTTCTTTGGTCAATAATATATATATATATCATCCAATGTTTATATTTCAGTAACATTTATTACAACTACTTTTATTGTACATGTGATAACAACCTCCAAATTTTCCCCCTCATCCAATGCATGGTTGAAATCAATATCCTACAAAGTTTAAATTGTTAAATGATTCATATGGTAGATTCTCCATAAATATCTGATTTTGGGTAACACACTTGGAAGGAGATTGGTCAAACCTTGAAAATGTGTATCCCCTATATCATATTTGTGTACACGAGCATTCATAATGATTTCCATCATTATTCTTAGAAAAAGGATAAAATTATATAATATATTTTTTAAAACATGACACATATACAACATGATATATCATGATTTTTTTTCTATTTCGGAGTTATAAATGGGTACATTAATGAAATGTCTGGAAAAAAAATATTTTCAAACAAACTATACATTTGGAAATTTACTGACTGAACCAAAAAAATTGGAACCTTTACTTTAGTATCAAGATCCATGATAGCCATTTTAACTATGTAATGATTTCTAAAAAAGGATTTCATAATTTATATAGGGAATACATTATCCATAATGGTATTTGAGGTACTAACATTTCCCTCATCATGGCATTAGAAAACAATGACCATATTCATTGATGACATTTTGAAGTTATTCTTATTGAATGACTATTTGAAAAGGTCTTTAGTATGTCATATTTAAATAAATGAATTCTTAAATAAATCACATAATTCTTTCCAAGTGAAAATTTACCTATCTACCTATTAAAAAATTCCCAACCTTTCAGATCAATAACCAATTTCATAATCATTATTCTTTGAAAAACCTTCCCATAATAATCACCATTAATATAAGAACATTACTCAAGTATATTGATTTTTTTGACCAATTAGTAACAATACTATCTGATATATTTTACATTCCCGATTTCAAAATAATGAATGAATATTTTTGGGAAAACTGAGTTTGACAAAAAAAATAGACCTATGAGGTTTTTAAGGAAAATAATATATCAAAGTATATGCTAATTTATATTCTACCCATTTCAAGAAAGAAGAATGGTCATATAGTGTGATGTGAAATGTAATAAAAATAATAATTGATATTTTGTCACATTTTAATACATCAGTGAAAAAACTGAAACTCATACTAATTTAATTAAAAAAATCAAAATGAACCTATTGATAAAGAAAAAATGAAACAAATAATTTTAATTATTTAATTAGAATTTAATATTTTAAATTCAATTTATATAAAATAGAAATTATTTTTACGCATTGGAACTATAAATATTTCAAATAATGTAATCTATATAAAATTCAACACAGATATCACCTTTTCTATAATATCTCATAAGAAATGTTTATTTATGTCCATGTGCGCAATTCTAGAAGGATTAATTAGAATTTTTTTAATTATGATAGAAATAATTCTATCAAATTTCATTTGAACATTATTTAAATTTAATCCAAATTCCATTAGGGTACATTTAATTGAAGGACCTTGTGGAAATTAACATCTTGTAATAATATACATAGATTTGGTAGTTCATAGTGTATCATTTTTTTTTCATGCGAGACCTTGATATTAATAATTTCTAAATAAAATTATATATTCTTAAGGTAAATTTTCTATCTATTTTATTGACATAAAAATTGGAATCTGGGTTAGTATTTAAGTTAAAATATGAAATTTAATAAAAACATGAATGTGATGATTTTTTTAAATATATTAATATGGACTTATATGAAATAAAATCATATTATTTTAGGATATATTTATATATAGAGTAGAAAAATACTAAAAAATTGTATAGTGAGCTTATAGTGACATAAAGAAGATTCCTACTATTCATCAATATATCTTGTTTTTAAAATGGTTTAAATACCTACTAAAGTCATTTTTAAAATCAGAACCCATAGGAGTTGAAGAAATCTTATTACATTGCATTAGGAACTTTATATGTAAATAAATTATATATTTTCATTGGTTTGAAATATTTATATGATATTTTTGACAAATTTATAACCAATATATTATTTTTACTCCCTCATAACTCTAGTATGAAATTATATTTTGTTAAATTCAGAAATTTCATAACATTTTTTTAGTTTTTAGACCTAAAAATAAAATAATCAAATACAATTTTCATAAAAAAATTCAATTTTCAGGTTTTATTTAAAATTTAAAGGTCTTAAAATCCAATATCATATCAATTTTATAAGATAAATGAATATAATCAATCAAAATAGGATTTATGAAATTCACTATGGCCATTAAATGTTTTGATATGTTTAAAAGTTCAATATTAAAGATTGAGGCCTTCATATCCCCTAGGTTATTTGACCCATAATATCTTTATTAAAAATTAATTTTGAAAGTAAGAATTATTATCCATATAGTGTAATTTATAATTAATATGAGATATATATGATAAATGGATTCTAATGGATTCTAAAATTGTTATACTAGAAAATAATTCTTTATAATCTATTGATTTTTATTATTTATAAACATTATAAAATATATTATCCCTATTTATGTTGATCACATTTTGATAATGTTTCTTCATCCTGAATACCAATTTTGATACAATAATATGTTGGTTAGAGGGTATATATACTAATTATCATACAATCATAATTTTGAAATGGTCTTGTTATTATTGTATCGAAAGTAAACAATTATCTTTATATAGGGATTGTTATTTTATTTTTGGTTTCAAAAAATATTTGAAAAAATAAAAATAAAATTATACCTCATCACTCTTCTATGTCCTAAAAACTATATCTATATCTTCTATAACAATCTCCAATGTTTGTCCTTGAGGGTTTTAGACAATATATCATGTTTTTATTTTTAATAAATCACTTATAATTTGAATTGTTCTATGTCAAATGTTTTGATCATAATACTTTTTATTATCAAAATAATTTATGGTTTCATGTTATCTATAAAATTACTCAATTTATTAATTTGAGTCATCCTATGATGAAAAAGATCGCATTCATCAAACATTCCATTATCATATTGTTAAACCAATATTTAATTCTTATTGAAAAATTTGTAAAAATTTTATGTAATATATTAACATAAGAAGATTTATTCTTCAGCCTTTATATCAAGCATACCAAGACTTCCTTGATGTTTATGATATTTACCTAACATCAATAAACATAAACTTACCCTACAATTGGATTTATGTTATTCAATATAACATGGGGTGATTTATTTTAGATATTTCCTATTATAAGATATTTAATGAAATTAAATGTTGATTTAACAACATAAACCAAAAATATATATGGGTAGGTTATAGCCAGATAGCATAGTTCTTGAAAATTAATTCATGGTCATAATCCTCCATTCATCACCACCATTCTATTCATCTACCCTACAAAAATAATATATATTAAATTGTATTAATTGAAAAAAATAAATTATATTCATGATTATAAAATTTTTTTACATGGAAACTGTAGAGACCCAAAGCTTGACGTACATGGACATTACATTACTTTTGAGGAATACTTTGTACATAAGAAAACACACACACAAGGACTGTAATATTTTAGTGTCTTTGAAAACTCATAATATAATCATCTAATCGTGGTGAAAGATCTTCAACATCTCCCATAAAGATCTTACCTTTTTTTCTTACCTAAAACCTTTCTTTATATCCTGGGGAAAACACAACATAAAACGGTGAGCTCAAATTCTCAGTAAGGGTAAACTATAAAAATATCAATCACATCATATTCATAAGAATATAACATTTTGGGAATCTTAACATGCAAAAGAGAGCATAATTTCATAACATGTGATAAATCATAATAGTGAAATGTAATCACAATAATCATAACTTAAAACATGAAACATTGTGGCATACACAAATAATCATAGAGAATCATTTTTTATTAGTCAAGACTTATTGCCAAGACTATCTTAGTGGAAAAAGTCCATTTCTGAACCGAGTTCATTCCTCATTTTAGTTCTGTTTCACTGAACCGGTTTAACCTTCCGTTCCAGCCATGTCTATCTCATGTGATATAAAATCTGTACCCAATGCATTGGAGGGAGATATAGGTCCCACCCATCTCATAATTATACCATTATTATGTGTGCCACAAAATCATAAACCATACATCGTAGCATAACCCATTTAATAAAAATGGGAATCTTAAACATCGTGACATCAGAAAACAACTCATATAAGATAATGGAATTCATAAAAATAATTCCATCACAACATAATCAAATCAATGTAATAATAGGGATAGAAACAAAACCATTTATTATCTTAGATGGAAAATAATTTTGATTAAACTCTTGAACTCCATTCCTGAGGAAAATATCCTTTCTTCTTCAAAAACATTTTTCCTTTCTTAACATGTCATAGAATTTTAAACTAAAAGAAGTTGATTAAAAATAAACCTGAAAACTTATAAGGGAAGCTTCTTTGAAATTGTTTTTTAAAAATCCATTCATTTCGTCTATGTTAAAAGAAAACATTCTTCTCGTACTTTTGTCGGAAAAGTCAAAAAGTACCTTTTATGAAAAACGACAAAATATTCCTTTCACATCTATTACTAAAAAACCAACGAAGGGTAAAATATGATATAAACTATTGTAGAAGGATATAAATATTACATATTGTGGAAACATGGATGTGGATGATAAAATACACCCCAGTAAATACCAAAGAATAAACAATCTCGGATAAAAATGAGATTGTGATATTTCCCTTACCTTAGGTCTGATTTTCTTCGTAAGTGTCTGAAACTCCTGTATAATGATTTAAATAATGTCATTGAATTATTACAGAATCATACTTATTGTTATGATATCATATATGGTTCACTTAGGACTTTATATTACCCGTTCTTTTGTAAATTCCATGTTAAAGAGCGTTTTGGGTAAAATCGTTTCATTTGTCATCCGTGTTTTGACTTGTAATTATTCATATGATTACATAGATCATGATTAATTAATTCCAGAATATAAAATATTATTTATATATAATATGTATTTATAATATACATATATATAATAGATCAGTAAATGGAATGAAATACACCGTTCATGGAGACGGTAGGTCGTACGTACGCATGAACACTGTTTTCGTTTCCTTATTGAGTTGAATGGAATTAAGTAGATGAAATACATATATATACACATTAATCCAGTATCATTATTATGTCATATATTTCATTATTATTTATTATATATACTTTATAATCATTCCTGAATGGTTAACGTGGAGAATGAATCTCATCGCGCCGTGGAGACGGTAGTCCGTACGTACGCACGAGCGATGATATGGTTTTCATGATCATGGGACTGTATTGGAGTGTATGTATACTATTTCATAATCAATATCACTTTAAAATAATCATATATAGTTATTATTTACACCATTATACCCATCCAAGTAAGGTGGTGGTGGAAAATAGATTACACCACGGCGTGGAGACGGTATTCTGTACGTACGCCCATGCGGTGATTTCGTTTTATGTAGGATGGATGGATGGTGAAATACGGTTGTTTCATACTTATAATTACATATCAGTATATTAGTGATAATTATGTTATTACTTCGTAATGAAACAACCTAAAAAGAATAAGTGGAAGAAGAAATAAAGTTGAAAGAATCGATAACGGACATTACCTCTTCTTTGAAGCGCCTTTTTGAGTCCTATTCTTAGGGCACTAAAATTGGTCTTTGAAGAAGACCAGGTCCTCTAGGATGTTTCTAGGGAAGTGGAGAAGAGAATTTATCAGGGTTTCGCTGAGAATTAAGGCTCAAAGTGGTGTGAGGAATAAGGGGAGGAGGTGCCCTTTTATAATGGAGGAGAGGGGCACTTTTGGAATAACTAAAAATATTATTTTATTATAAAGTCATATTCGGTTTTAAATAGCTCCATATTGATTTATTTCGAAGCTAAGATTGGTATGGGTCTAAATACTCTCATCAAATATAATTTAGACATGTTTAGGTTCTTATTTTAACCTTATCATTTATATTTAACTTTAAGTTAGATAATTTTACTTTTACCGTGTGTTTTTGTATTCTTACACTATAAGGTTAATAAACAAACTATAACAAGCCAAAAGAATCCCAAGTTGTTTATTATTAATATATATAACCTTATGTAAGCCATTCGGCCAATCATAGATTTTTAGGAATTAAATATCAATTAATAATATAATATTTGTTTTAAAAACTATTTTATGTCAATTTTGACACTATTTAGTAATTGATTTTTGAAAAACTTATAACAGAATTATTAGTTAGAAAAAAGATAATTAAATAAATACTAACATGTCATATTAGCCTATAAAATTAGTTTAATTCATAAAAAGTCTCAAATTACATTTATTTGGGTATTTATAACATCATTTATGTCAATATTTCGTTAATAAGATAATTACTGCATCATCTTTGAGTCATAAATAAATTAAATTTTTTATTGTCTAAAAATTACAAATAAATACCATTATGTAGGAAATCTTTTTATCTTTATAATGAATATTTATAGTCGAATTTATCTTATGTATAACCCTATATTAAAAATGATTTTTTTATTAAACTTTGATTTTAACTATTTTAACCCTTCTTTAAATAAATTAATAATAAATGTCCAAATATAATCCAAGTGGGCCTAAATAGTCATATTTTCTTCCTAAGGTTGTTTTTGATCGAATTACACTTATCCAATTGAATTAGGACATGTTTTAGGGTAATAATAATATCATTTTTACCCTTAATTGCCCTATTTACTTTTAACCGTGGTAAAAAAAGTAAAACGTTACTATTCACCAAAAACAAAATTCATCTCATTGAACCACATTTTACTTACTGACATCAACTGTGTCTCTCTTATTTTGGAAATTGCATTCATAGAAGTGGTAAAATTATGTTTTATGAAAAATTCATTTTTTTAACTACCACTTAGTGGTTTCACTATTCATCAAAAAATGAAAGTTTCCAGAAAAATACCAAAAATTAGGCCTATGCTATATTTGATATTATGAACTCAAAAATGATGTCTATTTTAACTAATTCGAAACATATCAGTTGCATTAATTAATTTAAAAATTAATTTCTGTTGTCAAAACAAATAGCGTGTTCTTAAGAGATAATAACTATCAAAAGATTGACAAATGTTTATGTCTGGTTTAAATGTGAAATTACATCCAATGACCAAAATTGTATTAAATTGTAAAAATATATTCTAAATATACTTTAAAACCACTCAAAATAATAATTTATCACTATTAATTATTTCGATTAAAAAGGATGTTTTTAATTAAAATTTTGTAATTTTCAGTATTCATCAGAAAATGAAAGTTAGCCGAAAAGTACCAAAATTTCACCCTAAGCAAATTTCAATATTCCGAATCAAAAATGAAGTCCATTTTGAAAAATAAAATTTTCAAAATTTCAAAAAGTGGTTATTACTATTCATAACAGCTAGTTTTAATAATATTTTAATAGCATATTGTTGTTTAGTGAAACTCAGTATTGCATACTACACACGCTATCGAGGAAGGTCGTGATTGCGTGTAATTAAAGGAAAGTCAAGGATGTGTTTTGTGCAAGCTAATTTTGGTGTAGCGTACATCATAAGACATTAAAGAAATTAAAAAGAAAATTGTTCATAAAATCTCAGGGTGTTACATTCTACCCCCCCTAAAATGAATTTCGTCATCGAAATTCGTCAGGGTTATAAATGGTTTTCTACTCGAAAGCTTCTTTAATAGAAACCCACATCGTAAATGGAATACCAAAACCAATCATTAAAAACAGAATTATGAAACATAACGGTTACCCAAATTAACTAATCACTGGGTTTCTACATAGGAGAACATAGGTGAAAATATAGATATAGAAGAGAAATCTAACCATCATGTTCTGATGGAGAGTGGTAGAGAACATGGCTATGGAAAAGCCAGAAATCAGAAAGCCATAAATTTGTAACAATCTAAGGTACCATCTGATTCATCAAATATAAGAGCAATAGGACAGCATTTTTTGTTTTCAAGATCATTTCCCTAAAGTTGACGAATTAACAGAAATACTTACATGATTTTGGTACAATATCACTGTTGTTCGTTAATTGAACAATTTCCACTTCATCCCTTAATGAAATGAAGTTGAATTTTTTATTCGTGATGTGTTAGCAGATCATGTGATAGAATTATGGGTCATTCAATCTGTCTCCAACAAAAGGTTATAAAAGTTATCAAAAATATATAAGTCCGTCTATAGTGAGATTAATCATATATGGTTCCTAAAATGGAGTTATACATCATATATCATACTGCTTAATATAATAAAACTAGTTTCTAATAAACAGGGACTTTGTAGGCCAGTGGTAGGCGATACAGGCCAGTCGCACTTCAGTTGTGGGTTTGATTCCCACAGCCTTGTCTGACGCGATGGGTTGTCGCCCGTCATGCAGGTTATCCTTTTTCTAAAACTATATTACTATAACATCCCATAGATAATACCAAAAAAAGGTCTATCCTTAAACAATACTAACTTAAGTTCAACATAATCCATTCCAATCTTTAGGCTTATCTAAAATACTTCGGTCCACTCTCATAGTATAAAGAAAACGATTAAATGAAATGTCATCAACCAAGAATGTGAATACCATCATTTATCCCCCATATATCTTGTTGGTCACATTCCAATCATTTGAATACATTAATCATGTATTCTCTTGAAAATTGAATACCCATTAAACCTTAGTGAAACCATGAATGTTGTCAAAAGTTAACTCTTTCCACATACCAAAATCTAAAAATTCTATATACTCAAACCATGATATAACCTTCTCCTTATATCAGTCATGAGCTCATGAATACTATCAAACATTTAATTTTCTCCTTATCCCATCATTATGCGCATATCATCTACATTCCAAAAGTATCTGAATAACCTTTCATGGATATTGGTACCATTAATCATACCCTTTCAAAACTCATGGAAAGACAATAGTGTAACAATCCTTAGATGTCTCTTTATTCCATAGTACCATGAGATTACTTATAAAACATTACACATGATAAACATGTAATCATTCCACTACATTCTTAAACCACTGACCGAGCTTCAACAATTCATTCATCTCACATATCATTTGTAGTCTCTTCATCATCATCAACATAAATACTACCAATAAAACCATACTGATTCTCTTCATGAGAATTTCCATTTGGTTATTGGTTTGCATAATGCCTATACATTCCTCATTTAAAACATTTAACCATTTTTGATGTCAGAGCAATACCATTATCCACATCCCTGTTGTTAACTGAACCTTTTCCTTTGCACTTACTGGCTTTGTGTCCCTCTTTTCCACACCCATAGCATCTTCTAGTTCCTTTGAAACATTCTCCTTGATGCCTCTTCCCACATGATTTACATAGGGGAAATTGAACATTCTTTCCTCTATGATCATCATGAAACTCCATCTTTCTCTTATTAGCCGAGTCAGGAAACATACCAAATTTTACTTTATTGATCATATTATGAGATTTCTGATTCGGCATAATAATGATATTTGGACTTCCATATCCCATTTCATTTGGTTGCTCATGAAGAATATCATTCCATTCTCTATCATATCCTCCATTATCGTGAATCATCTTGTTTCCTGGCATTCTCTAAAACCCAAAAAGAATAGTGTGAGAGGAAAAAATCATAATAAAGGGGGATTAACTTCAATATATAACATCATTGGTTTAATCTAATATCGTTACCTTAGTTCTAGTACTCTATCTTATATGTATACTTATCCTTAGGGACATCCCTATACATACCTTAGAAATATCTCTAGAGATCTCACTAATGTTTTCGCATCCTAGTTTCCAAAGGCAGACTAAACTTTTCCTCTGATACCAAATGTAGAGACCCGAAGCTTGACGTACATGGACATTACATTACTTTTGCGGAATACATAGTACATAACAAAAACACACACACAAGGACCATAATAGGTTAGTGTCTTTGGAAACTCAGAATATAATCTTCTAATCCTGGTGAAAGATCTTCAACATCTCCCATAAATATCTTCCCTTTTTTTCTTACCTAAAACCTTTTTTTATATCCTGGGGAAAAGAAAACATAAAAGGGTGAGCTCAAATGCTCAGTAAGGGTAAACGAAAGAAATATCAATCACATCATATTCACAAGAACATAACATTTTGTGAATCTTATCCTGCAAAAGAGATCATAATTTCATAACATGGGATAAATCATAGTAGTGAAATGTAATACCAATAATCATAACATAAAACATGAAAATTTGTGGCATACACACATAATCATAGAGAATCATTTCTTATTAGTCAAGACTTATTTCCAAGACTATCTTAGTGGACAAAGTCTATTTCTGAACCGAGTTCATTCCTCGTTTCAATCCTGTTTCACTGAACTGGTTTAACCTGTCATTCCATCCATGTCTATCTCATGAGATATAAATCTTTACCCAATGAATTGGAGGGATATATAGGTCCCACCCATCTCATAATGATACCATTCTTATGTCTGCCACAAAATCATAAACCATACATCATAGCATAACCCATGTAATAAAAATGGGAATCTTAAACATCGTGACATCATTAAACAACTCATATAAGATAAAGGAATTCATAAAAATAATTCCGTCACAACATAATCAAATCAATTTAATAATAGGGATAGAAACAGAACCCTTTATTATCTTATATGGAAAATAATTTTGATAAAACTCTTAAACTACATTCTTGAGGAAAATATCTTTTCTACATCAAAAACATTTTTCCTTTCATAACATGTCATAGAATATTAATCTAAAATAAGTTAATTAAAAATATACTTGAAAACTTGTAAGGTAATCTTCTTGGAAGTAATTTTTTAAAAATCCATTCATGCCGTATAAGTTAAAATAAAATATTCTTCTCGTACTTTTTTCAGAAAAGTCAAAAAGTACCACGTACGAAAAACAACAAAATATTCCTTTCATATATTTTACTAAAAAAATCACCAAATGGTAAATTTTGATATAAACTATTATATAAGGATATAAATATTACATATTGAGGAATCATGGATGTGGATGATAAAATACACCCCAGTAAATACCAAAGAATAAACAATTCGGATAAAAATGAGATTGTGACATTTCCCTTACCTTAGGTCTTATTTGCTTCGTATGTGTATGAAACTCTTCTATAATTATTTAAATAATGTCATTGACTTATTCCATAATCTTACTCATTGTTATGATATCATATATGGTTCACTTACGACTTTATATTACCCGTTCTTTTGTAAATTCCATGTTAAAGATCGTTTTGGGTAAAATCGTTTCATTTGTCGTCCGTGTTTTGACTTGTAATTATTCATATGATTACATAGATCATGATTAAATAATTCAAGAATATAAAACATGATTTATATATAATATATATTTATAATATACATATCTATAATAGATCAGTAAATGGAAATAAATACACCGTTTGTGGAGAAGGTAGGCCGTATGTACGCATGACCGCTGTTTTCGTTTCCTTATTGTGTTGAATGGAATTAAGTAGATGAAATACATATATATACACATAAATACAGTATAATTATTATGTCATTTATTTCATGATTACTTATTATATATAATTTATAATCTTTCTTGAATGGTTAACGTGGAGAATGAATCTCATCGCGTCGTGGAGACGGTAGTCCGTACAGACGCACGAGCGATGATATCGTTCTCATGATCGTGGGACTGTATTGGAGTGTATGTATACTATTTCAGAATCAATATCACTTTAAAATAATCATATATAGTTATTATTTAAACCATTATAACCATCCATGTATGTTGGTGGTGGAAAATAGATTATACCACGACGTGGAGACGGTATTCCGTATGTACGCACGCGCGGTTATTTCGTTTTCCATAGGATGGATAGATGGTGAAATAGGGTTGTTTCATACTTATAATAACATATCAGTATATGAGTGATACTGATGTTATTACTTCATAATGAAACAACCTAAAAAGAAGAAGTGGAAGAAGAAATAAAGTTGAAAGAATCGGTAACAGACATTACCTCTTCTTTGAAGCTCCACTTTGAGTCCTCTTCTTAGGGAACTAAAATTGGTCTTTGAAGAAGACCAGGACCTCTAGGATGTTTCTAGGGAAGTGGAGAAGTGAATTTGGCAGGGTTTGGCCGATCTTGAAGGCACAATGTGGTGTGAGGAATAGGGGGAGGAGGTTCCCTTTTATAAGGGAGGAGAGGGACACTTTTGAAATAACAAAAAATATTATTTTATTATAAAGTCATATTCTGTATTAAATAGCTCCAAATTGATTTATTTGGAAGCTAAGGTGGGTATGGGTCTAAATACTCTCATACAATAGAATTTAGACAAGTTTAGGTTCCTATTTTATTCTTATCATTTATATTTAACTTTAAGATAGATAATTTTACTTTTACCGTGTCTTTTTGTGTTCATACACTATAAGGTTAATAAACTTACTATAACAAGCCAAACAAAACCCAAGTTGTTTATTATTAATATATATAACCTTATCTAAGTAATTTGGCTTAACCATATATTTTTATGAATAATATAACAATTAATAATATAATATTTTTTTTAAAAACTATTTTATGTCAATTTTGACACTATTTAGTAATTGATTTTTGTAAAAATAATAACAGATTGATTAGTTCGACAAAATTTAATTAAATCAATAAAAACATGTCATATTAACCTATAAAAGTAGTTTAATTCATAAAAAGTCTCAAATTACATTTATTTGGGTATTTATAACATCAATTATGTCAATATTTCATTAATAAGATAATTACTGCATCATATTGTGTCATAAATAAATTAAATTATTTAATGTCTAAAAATTACAAATAAAATACCATTATTTAGGAAATATTGTTATATTTCTAATGAATATTTATAGTAAAATTTAACTTATGTATAACCTAATATTAAAAATTATTTTCTTATTAAACTTTGATTTTAACTATTTTAACCCTTCTTTAAATAAATTAATAATAAATGTCCTAATCTAATCCAAGTGGGCCTAAATAGTCATATATTATTAATAATGTTTTTTTGGTTGAATTACACTTATAAAATTGAATTAGGACATGTGTTAGGGTAATTATAATATCATTTTTACCCTTAATTACACTATTTACTTTTAACCGTGGTAAAAAAAATTTAAAAGTTACTACTCACAAAAAATTATTTTCATCTCATTGAACCAAATTTTACTTACTGACATCAACCATGTCTCTCAGATTTTTGAAATTCCATTCACAAAAGCGGTAAAATTATGTTTTATAAAAAATTCAAGTTTTTAACTACCACTTAGTGGTTTCACTATTCATAATAAAATGAAAGTTTTCAGAAATATACCAAATATTAGACCTAAGATATATTTGATATTATGAACTAAAAAATGATGTCTATTTTACCAAATTCAAAACATATCAGTTGCATTAATTAATTTAAAATTAATTTCCGTCGTCAAAACAAATAGCGTGTCTTAAGAGATAATAATTATCAAAATATTAACACTTGTTTATGTCTGGTTTAAATGTGAAATTACATCCAATGACCAAAATTATATTAAATTGTAAAAATATATTTTAAATATACATTAAAACCACTCAAATTAATAATTTCCACTATTAATTATTGTGATTAAAAAGGTTGTTTTTATGTAAAATTTAGTAATTTTCAATATTCATCAGAAAATGAAAGTTAGCCGAAAAGTACCAAAATTTCACCCTGAGATAATTTCGATATTCCGAATCCAAAAATGAAGTCCATTTTGAAAAATAAAATTTAAAAAATTTTAAAAAGTGGTTATTACTATTCATAACGGCTAGTTTTAATAATATTTTAATAGCATATCGTTGTTTAGTGAAACTCAGTATTGCGTACTACACACGCTATCGAGGAAGGTTGCGATTGCGTGTAAGGAAAGGCAAGCCAAGGATGTGTGATGTTCAAGTGCCTTTTGGTGTAGCGTACAACACAAGACATTAATGAAATTAAAAAGAATATTTTTCATAAAATCCCAGGGTGTTACAGAAACTTCATAAAGTAGTAATTTTGTAAGCCTTCTTATTTTTACATGTTTTAAGAAAATAATAGAAACAGAACAAGATTCACATAAAAACATCAAGAAAGAAACCCATGTAAATCTTGAAAATTCAACAACTATGAGAAAAATAATTTATTATCCACATATAGTTTCCATTATATAAATCTCGAACATATCAATGTGTTCATGTTCTATATTTATAACTAGAAACCTTATTTATCGGTTTAAAAGATCATTTCTATAAATATTCAATTTTTTATACATAAAGGGGTTTCTTTTTGTCAAATTTATGTCCAGGAACATTAGAAATAAATTTTTTATTGGATATATTTTTCAATTCATCATTATTTAAGTGCTTTAAAATACTTAATTCAGTAATATCATCGTTTAAATAGATTAAATTTCATATACATAAAAAAATTTAGATATAAAATATATAAATTTTTTGTTATAGGTGACCAGATCTTAATGGATTAATATTCAAAAAATAGAGATTTCAAATAATATCAATGAACTATGCATTATCCAAATGTTGATAAATACATATCACGTTTTTCTTAAATATATTTGCATAATATTATTTTCTAATGAAGATATATTGTGGATCCAAATAAGACTAATGAAAAATAGAATATATTCATTATTATCACCAAATGTGACATTTTCTCCATTAATCTTAAATAGGGATTGGTTGTTGGAAAAATATCTTCCTATATAACATGAATATCCAATTTATAATAACCAATTTTTGGCTATTTGTATTAATTTTTTCATACTATATTAAATTAAACAATAAGATAATTTGTAACCAAACACTGTTAGGTCATATATTATAATCTATATAATATTTGGTTACTAAGATCATTTTCATTTTAAAAAATAAATACAATAGCTCGATAATTTCAATAATTACAAAATTTTGTTATTCTACATACATGAATATATTTTAAGTAATATTCATTTCAATGAACACTAATTAAATCATATTTAAAAAATTTATATTATGTATAATAATTTTTTTTATAACTATATATTAATGTGGTATTATAATGATTGATGTTTTCTCCATTTCATCATGTACCATATTTTTTTATGCTTGATTTATTTTTATCAATGATTTGTTTATATATTCCTCTATTATAGAGGAGACACTCATGAAATAATTTATATTCTTGACATTAATTTATAATTCATTTATCTTGTTGTCATAAGTAGCATAATTAGAAATAAAATCTCAAGGAGTTGCATTATCTTCATAAATTGTTTTGGTTTAAAACATTTTTTTCACTGATAAAAGAATCACATGATTTATTTATAGTTTTTTTCTTTTAAATTTTATATACAAAATTATATTATAAAATAAAAAAAAAGTTTATTTAATTAATCATGATAAATATTATGATTTGTATTCAAATGAAGAAAAAATAAGAATTATATACCTTATTTTTTATAACATAAATCACATGATAGATTTGTTATTAGTCAAAATAGAATTAGAATTTGAACAAGAATCGTTACATGATTTCTCTAAAGCACTCCATGTAGGATATATATATTTCTTATATCAATACTACAAGATGTAATTATTATTTTCCTTTTCTGTTATTACTTATACCCCTCTGTATTGGTTTTCCAGAGTTTCTTACACTCATAGAGTCTAACATCATTAGTCCTTCCATCATATATCTTATAGTTAGAAAAGGTTATTTCTAAATACTGCTTTATTTTTGTAAAAATTCATTAATTATTTATAAAATTGGTCAGTTTCATCATTTAATATTGAACATCATTAATTGTCATGTTGATCATATGATTAATAAATTTGTATTCATTTGTTATTTTTTCATTTAATAAGGTTGAGATTTTTAATAATGGATTATCCTTTATAACACACTTCTACACTCCCTCCCCTTCTTCCATATCACATTCGTACTTCTTGGGTGTTCTAATAAGATCATTTAATTTTAATCAATTTATATTATGATATTTAATAAGGGAATATATAATTACACACCATATGGATTGTAGAATCTATATTATTTTTAGAATATTATCTTGTTAAAGAGGATGTATTACTAGAGTTGTAATGTCACTCAAAATCATTGATAGTCTTTTATATAAATGGGGGATATATTCTCTGTTAACTATTATAAATGTTCAGAACTTGAATTTATTATTTTTGTATTATATAGATCAAAAATTTTCATTTCCTTCATAGGATAAAAAAATATTTTTCCACATTTATGTGTTGTAGAACACTAACAGGAACCACTGAAATCATATAAATTGTTTCTAATTATAATAATTTTAATACATTTTGAATATATATATATATAATCCATATTTAATAGCTATAACCCATGTATAATGATTGTTCATTGTAATTTGTTAAGTCCTGGCCCCATTTGGGAAGAATTTTAGACCATCATTTTTCAGATAAATAATCATTCAATCCATCTTTCAGACATAGTTTATTCCACTATAATATGGTTCTCTAACAATATATATTATTTCTATAATACTGATCATTACATGAATTGAATTTTTATCATTCCAAAATTTGTGTTTTAGAGTTGAGAACTAAAAAAAATACATCTAAACCAATTATTGTTTAAAGAGAAATTTAGTAATGACCTAATAGGGGGTATGTTGGTTTGAGTTCTTCAAACTGTCAATTTTCAAACCCCTGCTCTCTTAACTATTATAAAATTATAATATTTATATGTGATAAATTAGAAAATAAATGTATATATGTATTGGTAATATAGATAAATGTGAATTTATACAGTTTTAGGGAATAAAGACCGCTTATTCCACACAACTAACACTCTAATCTATGTGTTTAGTAATTTTTAATATACTATTGTTTTTTATGAGGACTACCCAGCTAAGTGCAGTAAGTTGTTATTTATTAAAAAATTACAATATCTCATAAAAAAGACCTAACATTAAAAAATAAATACATATTTGTATATAACAACAATAAAATGATTATGTATATTTATATGGATAAATAATAACTATTAATGAGGGTCCCCACAGAGTTGTATGAAAAAGATTATAAATTTTGAAGAATAATCCTGATATGATGGATATCAATAATGAGATTTTCTAGAGGTTTTGTAATTGAGAAGGGTACTCTAGTTATCACAAAAACTATATAAGTATTTGGTTATTGTATTTCATGTATCACATAAAGAATGTGTCTCGAATAAACATACAAAATCTTCTATTTATATATAACCTATTTTTAATTAAAACTAAAATAATATTATAATACCCATAATTGAGTGAATTGTTTTTCTGAGAAACTAATTTAATTTTATATTAATTATTACTTTTCTATGTTTTCCAGATATTCATTTAAATATGATTTTTCAAATATTAAGAATCATGTTTAGAATTTTTCTAATTTAATAAAAAAAATATTTATCTAAATCTGTCACTCATTATTTCATAAAATGATTTTAAAATTCATGTAATGAAATAACATGACCTATAATATGTTTTTATATTGGTAAGTAGAATAATCATAATTATCTTTCATTACATTATTATATCTATGAATGGAAAAAAATCTATAATAAATATTCTCAATATTAAATGACATCCTACAACATCATAAAATAAATCATATCTTAGTTCATTAATTTAATTAACTTGTATGATTAAAATTATATATTTATTAATATCCTAAGAAAATTTAATCTTGTAATATATAACCCTTTATAATAAATTGTTGTATGATAATAATTTACAATCAGGAGAAAACCAACTTTTATAGATTTTTAATCTACTTTTTGATAATCAATAAAAGGGGGTACTTTCGATAGGATAATTGACCTATTTGACTTTCTTTCTGACATTTCATTTTGATAATGGAATAATTGAAAGATAATATATTTAACATTTATATAAATTCACTTACATAGTAAGATAATAATTTTATACTAATCATTCATAATATAAAATAATTTATAAAAAATTAGATTCTAGTTCTTTTTAAATGTTCTATTTGAAATAGAATTATTTTATGTGTAACATAAACATGGCACGAAATAACAATTTCTCTAACATAAATATTTCTTGACCCTAGTATCTTAGAAATGGTGGAAAAATATTTATACATGTATATCATAAAAAAATAACATAATGAAATAAATAATAGTTTAGTAGCCTTGGTAAACAAGATAAATACTTGAAATTAATAAAACAAATTAATATATAAAATACATAAATTATTTTGTTATTACATATAACACAATACTATATCAAATTGTATTATTCAAAAAAACAATTACTGGTGTCCTTTGGAAAATAAAACACAAGAAATGGTTTAGCTTAAAAACATAGTATGGTTATGTGTACAATAAAAGTTATCACGATTATATAAGACATAATAAATATATAATGGAAAATTATTAAAATAAATTACATTTGTTCATTATATTGAACTTGAAGAATTATAATATAAAAGAAAAATTATGATCAAATAATTAAATATAAATAATTCATATGATCTTGAAACATAACCAATGATATTATAAATAATTTAATAATTACATAGAGAATCCATTACCAGTCACATAATGAGAGAATTCATAATGATAGACAACTTAAACATACCATTATGTCCTAATTCCAGGACTTTTTAAATCAAGGCCTCAAGAGAGAAAATATTCAATAAATTACAATGTACTCATCCATTTATTGATAATGGATTATTATATGTGACCTATCAGGTAGATACCTGAAAGACTAAATGGTTTAATAGTTTCAGTAAAATAGATACATAAATAAGTCATATAATATATTTGGAAAAAAATATTAATACAAAATTATATTCCCTTTAAGGATAATTATATCCCATCTACAGTAACCCTATATATCATTCATAGTAAACATTATACAATCATGGGGAAATGAAACAAAATATTAGAGATCTCATATTATTAGTAATGTTTAATTAAAATGGAGACTATCATGAGTCAATAATGAATAATTTCTATATCGAGGTAAATAACAGAAAACATGAGAAATTTAAGTAAATTTAAAAGAAATAATAAAAATAAAATGTTAAATAATATAAAACACAAGAGATTTAATCAATAAACTAGGAATGAAACACATCAATTGATTTTTAATTGTGAAAATATAATGGAATATAAAAAGAAAATATGATTAAAGGAAATTATTTTTTTGGAAATAATTTTTCCCATTTACATTAAACATTTACCATAATTACCCTTAATTATATGGTTCAAAAAATATTTTTCAAATAATTTTTTTTCCAAACTTATATCCATTGTCAATACCTTTTATATAATTGTTCAAAACATTCTTGTTAAAAATTCATAGTGTCTGTCAAACTTATTTAATCTCATGAGACTGTAGATATATTGAGGGATATAATTTACACATTCCCATATCAGGTTATATTAGTCAAAATAAATACTTATATATCAAATAATAGATTGAAATCATAAACAATGGACTTCATCAAATTTCATTATTGTGTAAAGGATACCGATTTATAAAAATTACCCAAACAAATCATATAACCTTCATTATAAAAACAATATGTCAAATGGTATATGGTTAGTAACGTTTCATATCCATCATAAAATAATATAGATATGTGATGAAATATAATTTCCAATGAAAAATGATTGCATGAAATGTACTATTTATATATAAAGTTAACCATCACAAAAGGAATGAAGAATGAATGATAACAGTTACCACTTAATAATTTTTGACTAAATAGATCTTATATGAAATAATTAAAAATGGAACATGAAATACCTTGAATAATGAATTAATACTGATACTATATTTCAAAGAGATAGTATATAGACCATATAAAATAAAATTGGTTCATAATAATAAATACGTGTCAATTGAATTTAAATTGAGAGGAAATTCCTTACATTATGATTCCTTTTGGTTGAACAATAGTTATCCTCTTTTATATTGGTTTAATACAGTATTTATACTTACAAAATATCTATAATAATATTTATTATATAATATTTACTAATTTTATAATATATTATTACCTTTTCATTAATAATCTTTCATCATTTTCAGTATTTCATGTATTAATTCCCTTGTTTTTTGAGTATGTTTTGACATGTTATTTTTGTTCATATTACATATATAAAGATTTATTAATCAAAAAAGTATAATAAATGATATAAATGTCATATACATATTCAGTATGTATGTATTTGTAGTAATCCATAAAATTTAGAGATTGGAAATATGATACACCATTCATGCATACTGTAGGTCATATATTCACTTATGAACTATCTCCATTTTCACGTAATATTAAATTAATGAAAATAAAATAATATATATATATAATACTTAAATTTTCATTTATTTGACATATATATCACGTAGTTATTTAAACTCATCCTTAATACCTTTTATATAAAGAGTGAATCAATGACATTGATTGGTGAGACAATAGTATGTCAAACACATTATGGATGTTATCATATTAACATAAAATGTAATTAATGATGATATGCGTGATATAATAATTCTAGAAACATAATAATATCATCAATATCTTATATTTAATATATAAATTGAAAATCCATCACTATTATAAACCATTAATGTTGTTAATAAAAAAAATAATGACATCGTTATACAAGGTGGTTGTTCGCTGTACACATGAACAATGATTTAATAAACCCTTTCATTGATGTTTTTGATGTTTTATGTCATAAAATAAACAATAAACCACCCTATAATATTGAATATACTTTTTTTATTATATAATAGTAGCTGGAAAGGTGTAAATAATGGTGGAGAATTAGTTCCCTTTTATATTTGAGGAGGATTGACATTCATGTAAATATTCAAATGTGTCACTACAGAAAAGGGTTTATAAACCCACAAACCTATACCAAATGTTTATAAAAACCATTTTTATAGCATTTACAATCTGAATAGTTTATAAAAACCATTGGTATATTCTATTTATCTAAATAAATCTCCAATAGTTTTATAATATTGTTGTCATATATACATCTATACCAATGGTTCTAAAAAAAATTAGTATAGAATTCCAAAAAATACAAAAATGGGAAACCCATCATCATTTCTATAATCACATAAAATTCCCCTTACAAAATTATTCCAAAATATTCTTCATGTATGGAGATCCATGCCCTGTTTTACTTTTCCCATGGTTTCTTTATCATCAAATCAGTGAGTTGAAAATTGGTCTCATCTTCTTCCAAGAACCATTTTTATTTTTATCAATCTATGTAACAATGACTTATAAAATTATATTTCTTTCATATGGATAAATATCTCATCCATTATGGTTTTAATTTTTTATTATTCAATATGAAATTAGTATGTTTCTGAAAATTCCTCTCTTTTATCAAACATCATTTTCATTTAATTTATATATACGAATGAATAACAATGATTTTTATATCAGATTACAAATTCGTTAAAGGAAGGATAGTTTTATTTTTATCACTTATTGATTTTTTTAATTAATCATATTATTTGTGACTTTTTTTATTTTAGTTTCTATAAAATTGTATATAAATCTAATATGATCTAAATATTGTTATGATATTTATATAGTAAACGTATTAAAGTATGTTTATTAAAAATAATTTTAAGAGTTTTAAATTTTTTGTTCATTGATAATTGAATTCCACTCGAAGTGATTTTGGGTGATATTTTTATTTTAATATTCTTATATATAAATAATATTAGATTTAGAAAAATTCCAATACTATTAAGACTTTATATCAACTATATGTATCATGTGATTTTAGATATATAAAAAAATTCCAATATATATCATGATTTATACATTCTCTATTATTATTTGACCAAAAAATATAAAACATGATTGGATCAATAATACATGATTAATCATGATAATTTTATTTTTCACACAGGTTATTACATTTTAGGTTTTATTGTGAAATGGTCAAGGAAAATTATCGTGTTAATAGAGGAATTTTAATATATGATATCTTAGGGTTTCATCCACCTATATGATTTTTTCCCCAATTTGAGGACCATTAAAAACACTATAAATGATAACCACATCTACACTTTCATCATAAATATTCTATTAAATATTTAAAAATTAAATATAAAATGAGTTCGTTATTGAAATTTATTTATATTCTATGAATTTTAAATAAACCAACCATTTGAGATAAAGATAATTTTATATCAATAAATTAAATTTTGTTTGTAGATTATTTATTTCATTGATATTATAAAAATCAATGGGAACAATTATTATATTATGTATTGTGAAAGCCCAAAATGTTTTATAGTGACTTTTAAGAGTGAAATTCCTCGATTATCCTAAACAAATGTAGTGAATAACACTATAAAAAAATTTAACTTGTACCAACATAAATTCTATAACAGATTATATAACTGCTAGAAAAAATGAGTAATTATAACAGATATTATGTTTTCCTAGTATTATTTTTATGTAACGATATTTTTTTACTATCAAATATATCTTTTGTTTATAATAAATCTATACAAACAAATATTTTACTAACACGTAAATCTGTTACCAATTTATATCAACTCCGACAACATTTATACATAAATAGAATACTATTATTAACAATTAGTATCAACAATATAATATTTATTATAAAAAATGCTGAAATTATTATCCAAATATAATAAATATTTATTACTAATTTAATATAAATTTATAATTATTTACCACCAACACATTATTTGTCAATAAAACTATATGATTTTGTTAATGATATTTTTGCAGAGGAACCCTAGGCACTATTGTCCATTTCATTCATCCCTATCCCCCTATCGCCACACTGACACCGCCTCATCTCTGAGATTCCTTGCAAATGCCCCCTAACTCCCACTTCCTCACTCCCACTCTACTGACACTATCACCCCCATCTATTTGGCACTCCAACCCTTCCCAATCACGGTTGTGCCTCCTTCCCTAGGAACTAACGCCACCTATTCTCCTAGAAACCAATCCAATGATACTTTCCCCCACTCCCTTGCTGCTCTCCCCACCAACACCGTCCCCCCATCTCTCTAGTACTCCACCCCCTTATCACTCATCATCGTGCCTCCCTATATCTCCATCATACATTGCACCAACACTTTCTCCTACTCATCCACCATCATAGCTCCACACCCATCCATCCTCACTAGCTCTCCTCCTTTCCATCATTACATGAGATTCATCCTCATAACTATCACTGGTACCTTGCTGCTACACCACGTTTTCACTTCCAGGTTAGGGAATCAATTATCAACTGTATCAAGTGATTTTCGATTTGATTTAGTTTCTTATTTTAATTCTGATACCCATTGTTATACTACCATGTTGAATCAGAAATATGGATGGAAGGATATGTTTAGTAAAATTATGTCGCAAACATCATCTAATTTCCAATTAATAAGGATAATCTCACTGACCTCTCATATTGGATCGAAAATGCAATTCACTATTCATGGCTGACTCTATTTTTTGAATGCTTCATGTATTGAGGATTTTGTTCATCCCATTTGATTAGTTTTATCAATCAATTGTGATAATTAATATCTTGTTTGGAAATTTTTTATAATAAAATGGGATGGAGGATGGTCATAAAATGAATCAATTATAGTTTCCATATGTATTTATTCCCCTCTATACATCTCATCATTCCTTAAGGTGGTGGAAGAAACATTTTACATATATTAGATTCCTAGAAAATAAATATATACATTGAAAATATAACTTATTTCAATCATTATTTTGTAAGGTAAAGCAAAAAGAATCTTATATGATGCTAAATTCATGCTCTAAAATTAAGACCAGGGTTTTAAATTTTACTAACTATGTGAAGTTTCATTCTCATCAAGGTTTTTTCTTAATTGTACATGCACATTATTTTCTTGTTACTATTGTCCAATGGAATCCCGATATATTCTCTGTTATGGGGTGTATATATTTAGTTTGAATTTTATTCATTTTGTTCATTGTAATGTTCATGGTTGATGGGTTAAAATATAATTCTCCAAGAAACCATTGGATCACATTCGCTATTTTAGTAACTTAAATTTCCTCTAGTTAAAACAATTTTTAACTTAGCATTATTATGCTGAAACATGGTTTTTTATATAGAATAATCATTTAATTATTACTATATAATATTATGCATTTTATTTACTCTAAATCATGTTATATTGGAATAATGTTTTATTTTGGGCAATATAATTAATGTTTTTTCAACATGATTCATGTTCTAATAATTTTCTCACATGGGTGACAATTTCACTAAATCAATTTTTCCTAATTTAGCAAAATGATCAAAGGCGATCCAGATATTCTAAAATTTAAAATTTTTATATTTTTTTTCATTATCATAAAGTTTTTACCCTTAATTCTGTAGTTTTTCTCTTGTTGTTATTATATTTTCATTTGTAAAGGATGATGAGGTTAAATTCTCATATAAATTTAAAAAAATTTCAAGCATACCAAGAGTCACACCTACAACATTACATTCTTGTTTCATGAAACATGGAACCAGATTTCATATTTTGTCAAACCTAAAATAAAAATTTTCATTTCTTGTTTTCTTTTTGTCTTATGATATTTTATTTGTTCTAATTTTCAAAATTTCAAAACAAAATATTGAAGATGATGATGTGGTTTTATTATTATAATACCATTTATGATATTTCTATTATTTAATTGTTTTTTAATTCTAAAATATACATGTGCACAACTAACTGCAGAGCAGTTATGAAGACAAACAACTATTTTATTTTTCTTAAGCATGAGTAATTGAAGTATTTTATATGAGCACAAGAAACTAATGTATTATATTATTATTTTCGTATCTTAACCAATAAATCGTCTGTCCGGAAAATCTGTGCTTTTATTACTAAAATCAGTGTTTAGACAACCATCCAACACATGAATTGTGTCTCCTTACATTCTAGGTGCTGTTATGACTTAGGAATTTTTTATCATCAGTCTCCAGTAAAGAAAAACCCATCATACTCTTGTGATGAAACTCCATAATATTGCATAGGTAGTTCATAATTCTTATTAACCTATATTAATAATACCACTTTGGGTTAGAGTTCAACTACAATAATAAATTTCATAGACCTTTCTTATTATATTGATCAAACACTATCAGTCTGCACAATGGTCCTTCCATGAGCATCCTTTAGTTATAAATATGATTAACCCTCAAAACCATTACAATTATGAAACACACCAACACATTTTTATTGGTTTCTTCCCCAATATTATTTTTTTATTTTCATGGTAATCATTGCAACCAACCTTGATGTTGATCCATGATTCCTTAAATGTTATCATTCTAACATGAGTTAAAATTGGTATTACTTATCAATACAAGTATTATGATAATGGAAACCTTAAAATAATGAATTATATCATGATCTATCTTGGCCTAAATTGTTATTATTCTAATCAAAGTAGAAATTGGTATCGATTAAATACAATCTTCCCTTTGACTATCACCTTTCTTGAAAATTGTAGCCTCATACCACTCTATTGAGTCATTTGATTCATGTTTCACTTGGAATGACCTTTTAAATAAAACAATAACCTTTCCTGCTAATAGAAACACAACATCCCCTAAATAATTGCAATAAATGAAAACAACAATTATACTTTAGATCCATTGTGACTGTATTATTGTTTCGCATGGTGTGCTGGGTTCAATTTCTGAAATTTCAGCAGATAAAAACAAAGATCACAATATGTAACAGAAGAATAAGAAATATAATTGTAAAAATTATATAAACATTGATGCCTTACACCCATTAAATTCTTAAATAGGTGAATAATTACATTGTAATATGTCAAAAAAAATAACAATGTATATGTAAAATATTTCATGATATGTTTGGGATCTATTATAAGAATTCCACCATATCTGGACAGCCATTGTCAACAGATTCTTATTTATAATGCCTACTCATAATCATGAATAATAATAACCTCATTTTACTATTATAACGTGCAATTACATTGATAATATGTGAAAATTTGATTCTATTCACATCAATGTCAATTCAATTATAGGCATTCAATTATTCCTAGAAAACCATTATAATATGGTTTTTATGTCAGTATTTCTAGCATTAATATTGTGTGGAGTGAGCCTGACCCACCATCAGTTAATTTTAAATATTTTATGAAATATATTATAAAATCGAGTCTTTTGAATTGATGTTGATGTGATATTTTGTATTTTCTTGTGGTGTACTGAGGGTGCCCAGAGTTCATTTGACTGACTGGCAGGTGGTCTATTTTGTGGTTTGAACATGCAATATGATGCTCTTAAAGGAAGTGTTTTTCCACAAATGGATCTCAATATGTATATAAATTTCACCCCAGCTTCAAGTGGAGAATATGTAGCATGGTGTTGAATCTATGATTTTGAATAATTTACACACTATTGATGTATGATTTCATAGAAATCCTATATTCTACTAATTCGCATTTGTATGCATCCATATTTCTTGAATGTTCTCCACAAACTCATGTAAAAAAATTCACATTCTCCTTGGACATGTGCATCAAGTACTAAACTAACAGTGGATCCCAAGTGTTCCAGCTATAAGACATGAAGATCATCTCAAAGGATCCACATTGATTTTCTTAGAGTAATGTTATGAAAACTATATTTCTTCTAAAAAAATCAACATGTTATTATGGGATTGTATTATTTAGAAATACATTTCCAATAAATTTTTCGATTTATATAAATTTTAATGGTTGTTTGACCTATCATTATAACATGGTACCAAATTGTATTTGGTTGGTAATTTGAAAATAAAAAACCAACAATAAGTCTATTGTGCAAACATATTTTCCAGATATTAGTATATAGGATTTAAAAATTATTGAAGAGTAATGTTGTTTAGTTAATAAAGGTGTAAAAAAATTTCTTTTATTTGGAAACCATATATATATATATATTAAAGTAGATTCATCTATAAATTTTTTAGTCAAATAACACTTTCTAATATATTATATTTTTAATTCCCTAACCTTCTCATTTTCATAAATATTATTATTTATATTGATGCACGTTATAAAATGATATCAAATTGTGACATTATGGAAGATATTTTATTATAAAAGTTATATCTATATAATTTTATGTTATTAAAAGTGAAAAGCCAGCATGCATTTTATGTTGTTAAATCTATAAATGTATTTAAAACCTCATATCCAAGTGTGAGATATAATTGTGAAATTATATTATAATGAATTTTTTATTGTAAATTTTTTAACCAGAAAAAATAATTATGTTCATTACATGTTTTCATCTGAGGTATTTGTTTTTGTGTTCATAATAAGCTGCTGGTAGACGATATTAATGTTTGTGTTCACTTTTTATTATTAATGAAACTTTAATGGGAAATGGATTATTAAATGCAAGATGAATTCTAGAATTTTCTTGAGCTCAATTTATGTAATCTTGAGCAATTGAAAACTATGTATAAAACTTATCATTAATGATGAATATTTATTGTGTTCATATACATACTCATCATTTATGATAAATGTTTTTGATGTATAACTCATGTTTCTTGTGGATAACGAGTTTTTATATTCTTATAACATGCATGTAGGAAAATTTTATTAGAAATAGAATTAATCCTTAACCTGTTTCATCATGTTATTTTGAGAGAAGAACAAATAGACTTTTAAAATGTTCGATTTAGTAGTAGCTAGTGGGAGGGAGAAAAGGATTGGATTATCCACAAAATTATTTCACAAGGATGATAGTCCTCTCAATTACTCTGGTTTTGGTGTGTGATATGAATTTAAATTGGTCAATTATTTATATGACTCTATATAAAATGTATTTAAAGTAGTTTTTTTTGCTGTTATTCCATACCTTTTTTTTCATCTAATAACTTATTCATAGGCTCTATTATTTTGAATGTGTACTAATATTTTGGTTCACTAGTTTTGATGAATTTTAATACAATGTCTTGCACTTTTTAGAACCTACCATGAGGGATGGAGAGAATATGTTTGTTTTTCCTTGGCCTTATAGTTTTGAATGGGTTCAAAGTGCACTGATCGTGAAGCTGGTATTTTTTATTATTATGTTTGTTTGATTTTTGTGCAGTTGAAGACATCTTTATTACTGCTACTATAGAGAACTTCTTCTAGGCATGTTTGACCACAAGAACCCTCTTCTTTCTTTGAATCAATTTTTCTTGATATGGAATCAGATATCTGTAAGAGGCTACTGTTATGTAATTCCACTAATTTCGAATTAAATTATGGTTAGCTATGAGTCAGTCCTTCTTTACATGACTGTTTTTCTAAAAGTCAGTGGTTTTTTGGATACTTTTTCTTGGTTCATAAGTTCAGTTTTATTGTATTTTGTATTCCCCTCATCTCATGTCTTGCAGCAAAGATCTCCATGCTAATGTTTGAACATCATTCTATGATCGACATTCTAATTTTATGATTGAGGATCTAATTCTATACTCTTACAGCCTTGGTAGTTCTATTTCTTGGGGGTTGTTACCCATTTCTAGGGTCGATATGTCCTACATTTTCTTAGGCTACGACTATTCCCCCAATTATATTTTATGTTATCACTTCATGTTTTTATAATGGTTTCCTACTCTATTTTCTAGAGTTCCTTATTATTGATGCAAACATGTGATTTTCTTATTTCTTCATAGTTGTAGGTTGTTTCTTTGTACCATGCATGGGATCATCAACAGTGGTCTCCATCAGATAGGCCTTATGATACTATAGGCTACTGCATTTCTGGTCTGCTGCATCTCAAGAGTTACCGCTGATTGCAATACTATTGGGCACTTTGATTTGGCCTCTAGAGTTATCGTTTCTTACGATACTGTAAAACACTTTGAGTTTCCACCACATTAGATGATGTTAGGTGCTTGGATTTAGCCTCTAGAGTTCCCGATGCGTATAATACAATAGCTCACATGGATTTGGCAGTTGATTTAGCCTGTTGATGTGGCAGATGTGCCCACAAATCGGGTCTGCTAGGATGAAGCTTACAGTATTGAAGCTACTGTGATGGCCTTTTTATCATTTCTTCATGTGGGTCTGGTTAGTGTGTTTTATAATCAGTTTGTTGTTTCATATGAACATTTTTGAGCCTCATGTGTTATTTTTATGTCATGTTTTTAATTATATTTGAACTTGTTTTTCCAAATAAAGCGTTATTTTGTTGAATTTTTATATTAGTTAATTTTATAATTATTATATAATAAATATATTCTATATAATTTTATTAATAAATATAATATATAATTTTATCAATAAATATTATAATTATCATAAATTATTTTTTATTTAAAACATAATTTACAAGAAGATATTAACTGATGATATTTTATATAATAATAGATAATATAATATTATTAGTAATATTATTGATGAAATGGGAAATGTATATAATATTACAAACAGATAAATCTGTCGTATGAATTTATTGTTAAGAATTTTGACAAACCTATATATTATCTGTTGGTATTATTATAATTGTAGTATAACAATTTTATTTGTCACAATAATATTTGGATATAGAGTTTTTAACATAAATTTAGTGAAATGGCATTTTTTGGAAAATCGTTTTATCAACAAGAATTACATTTTTACCAACAGATATTCCCCTGTTAGAAAAAGCTAAGTATTTTGAAGTGTAATAATATGTGAATCTCACTAACATTATTGGATAATCCTTAATAGTAAATTTATATCTATATAAGGGAAATTGTATCAAATCCTATATGATTGTAAATAATATTAGAATAACCAACTATATAGGAATTCAAACTCAAATAGATGCCTATATAAAAACAGAAGAGTCCCATAAATATCATTAAAAATCAATGGAATATAAAATAATAAATATATGTAAAAAATATAGACATTTTTAAAGGTGAATACCTTAATAACACACCCTATAAATAATATCATGTTCAATTTCATATAGAGTATTTCTAATAAACACCTTATTATGATTATATGTTTATAATCAATATAGGAAAATATAAAACCATTGATCATTAATTTTAAAATTTTTAATACAAAATTCCAGAATAATAAAAAAAATCTAGAGGGTTGCCATTTAGAATATATTTATATAAATATGAAATATAATGAGATCTATAAATTTAAACCTAATCTCATTTGTTTCTAATAATTATCCTATAGAGTTATTTATTAATACAATGATTTTATATCATATCAACTATATCAAATTCAACACTTATCATGATGACCAATTAAATTCTGTCATTATGAATGATCTATGAAGAAATATTGTTCTAGGATCCCATAAATGAATTTTTTCAAGAAAAAAACGCATGTAACCTAATTTAAATATATACACATATAAATGTTCTTATTAATTTCAGTTATGTTTTCATTATATAATTCACTTTCAAATAATTTTTCCTCATTCAATCATTATTCACATATTCTTCTATCATCTCAAACATTATGTCATAAAATTTTACTTTAGTTTTTCCACTATTTAAAATTTTTCTTCTATTTTATCACCTTTATCACACATTCAATCATCATCGTACTAATGTATAAAGTAAATATAATTAAAAATAAAATTAAAAGTGGAATTATAAACATAGTTTTATTATGTATTATATATTGTTCACAATTATTTATATAATGGAATTCAATATCATGGTTTTTTATTTTTGTTATTTTGTTATGTATATATTTATATATATATATATATATATTTTAAATTATTATTCTTATTTATACAAGTGTATCAATAACGGTTTCATATAATGTAAAAACTGATCATTTACTTAGAAATATTATTTAATTAACTGTAATATAATTTCATTTCATATAAAACATGATATTTAACTTCTTTTATATAATGGATAGAAGTTAGATGTATGAAATTGATCTAATATCATGCAATTTTCAATGAAGGTTGGAGATCGTACTATATTTTTTCATTTGAAAATGAAATATAAATTGGTCATAAATACATACCATGTTATATTTGGGTTGGAAGACCTTGGTTTAGGCATAAATACGAAATCTACCACATAAAACAAATTTCTCAAACAAACCACTTTGTGTGGTATCAGAATGGGGGGAAAGAAAATATGGAAAACTTCATTATCTGAATGAGATGACTAGATTGGTGAATTTATTTGATGACTCATTTCTATTTAATCTTCATCCTGAGAAAGAAATTATTTTAACAAATAATACTTAGATATGATCACATATGATGCATGTAATAGAAATAATGATGGTCGAAAGGGTGGAAAAAATTATGATTCTATGACTCCAATATATTTCCAATGAGGTAAATGAAAATGGAAATTTTTTTATCTAACTATTTCATGGAAAATCCATGTATGGGATTTATAATAAAACAATCCATTATATTATTAACTTTTTATGTAATTAATTATAGTTGAAGAATATATTCCCTCAAACAATTATATGGAATGGATGTAATTTTGAAAATTTGGATTTTATAATGTAAAAATTCATAGTAAGCTGAAGGACATAGCTTATTCTGGGTGGAAAATATAAGTTTAATGATATTTGAAAATTTGGAACATCTTAATGGAAGACAAATGCCGATAGAACATAATATCATATAACGAAAATAGTTATCTGAAACATTCATTTGATCCCAACACTCTATAATATTTTTATTTATAATAAAATATGAAGAAAATTATGATGGCATAGTACCTAGAGAAATAAATATAATAATGAATGTGTTCATCTGATAAATATTTTTTTGTGGTGATAATTTGATGCTCAATATCCTAAATGTTCAGCTAAATGGATAATGTGAGGTTGACTATATCATGTGACCATTTTAATATCATTGGTTACATTATTACTTTATATAACACATGGCCACATTTCATACACATGTATGTCTTCCCTTAATGGATGTTTATGAAAAAAATGAATTCACAATTTAGATTATAATAATATTAGGAAATTTAGTTACTAAAAATGGTATTGATATAAGCCCGAAATAATAAATAAAAGATATAAATCATATTTGTAATGGGGGTGTGCAAACAAATGATTCATGATTGAAAGAAATATTTCATATATCTAATGCCCTTATGTAGATGATGAGTGATTTTAATTATTATCTATTGAATTCATAATTTTTCAAGAATGGTAACCTATAATTCCATATTTGCATGATGAATACATCGTATAAATGACTTAAATATCATAATAGTTTTTGATTAATGGGATATCAATTATTATTACAAATGGACCATCTATATAAATATACTCATTGATGGTTTTACAATAACATGATGACCGAAAATTAACCTTACTGTGTGTATGGAATTGAAGTGATTAATTACTTAAAGAATGTTAGTTTTTTCATTCATGTAGGGTCATATGAAATATATATAAATGATTAATGTTACCACTTAAACTAATTATTATTGGAAGAACAAAAGTATCTTCATTAAGCTACCTTATTGTTCAACAAATTTTTTACATCATTGTATAGAAGTAAAGCCCACTGAAATAAATGTTAAATAATTCATTAAATTTTTCAAAATGTAATGGGGTTAGAAAAGATGATTTAGGATCATGGAGTAACTTGGTGGATTTTGGTTTCATCCCACAATTTAATCTTGTGTGTATATGGGAAAATAAATTAAATGTTCTGGATTCTTCTAATAGGACCAACCCAGTAGAAAAAACCAATTTCTTGATGTATTAGAGAATAAATATATTCTTTATGGGTCTTAAAGAAACATATCAAAATTGATAAATAGAAGAGATTTCAAGTTGTAATATTTGAAGATTCATGAGTGTCAAATTGTTACGAATGAGTTTATTAGAATAAAAATCTATCATCTACTATCCAATAATCTAATTGTTTTAGTTATTACGGTGTTTCATTTGTATAGATATATTTTTTCTAAAATGTTCTCCATGTATTTATTGTAAAAAATGATGAAAAACGAAATATTTGTTTTGTGTGAGGTAGAGAAAATATTTCCTATATAAATTTCCACATGCTTGCTACATCGAATAATGTATCTTCTAAAAAATACTTTATTGAAGAATTATTGTAGTCAGATATATACAACTAAAATATATATAAACACATTGAAGTATTATGTTAGGCATGGAAATCATCCCAATTGATTTATCATGAAAGGTTACATGTCTCAAGAATGTATGTATTTATATTCAATGTATCATTATGATATGACTACTAGACGGAACAAACCAATGTGAAATTGAGAAGGGAAGTATGAAAAAAATAATCACAATTTCATATAAATTTATGAAATATGTGGAATTTATGTATCATTTACATTGACTACATTAAACCATTTACAGTTGAAGATGGTACATAACAATGTTTTTAACTATGATTTATATGATGACTAAATAATGTTAGTATATTTAATAAGATTATGTTATATAATCTCAGGTAATTATACATAAATGTTAAAATTTTTTATCATTTATTTGGGAACATAAATAATAGATAAATAAAAATTAAATTTTCTTGATCACTATAAAGGAGTAGAAATTTCATAGATATGAGTTTTATACATGGTTTAAATTGAAGGTATATGTATTATTAGAATAATTTAATAAAATTTATATTTAGTTAATTTTAATATTCATTTCAATTTCATGAATTTATTTTTCTTATTGATCTATAATCAGAAGGGAATAGATCTTTGGATATTGCTACAAATCAAATTGGTCTTCAATGAAAATAAATTTTGATCGACGAGTATAAATTTATTATCACTAAATGTGAATTGGAAATTAGAACACAACATGATGGTGTTATAGAAACTTCCCCATAATATTGATATTACATTTCATTGGATATTATAACTCAATTTGATAATCTATACTATTATAGTGTAGTTGAAAAAATCAAATATGGGGTTATTACTCCAACGGTCGTGTCACTGAAATGAATTCAATCTAGTATGATTTGATGATGAACTATGGAAAAATTTATTGATCATTGTGGATTTAAAGTTATTGACCTGACTCCAAATCATGGTATTGATGATCCATATATATTTTTAATCAATTGAAAAATATGTTTTATGAGAAAAATCAGATGTGACCAGTATTTGGTTCCATTATTAAAGTAATCCAATATATATTTTTGATAATAGAGATAATAAAATTACTACTACACCAATACAATTTCCACATTAAATTTAATCCTTATGATTACTCTAATAGTTCAGTATTCAATGTTTATTGGGAACCAATTTTGTGGTGGAATGTATATTAATTCATTTCTCTATGTTATTAGTTATTTTATTTTAGCTATACTTTTGTTATAAATAATAGATGTATAAAAATTTTATTAATATGGTTTACCAATTTTTTGTATCTAACTAGGAATTAATTTTAATTTTGAATATATATAGGTTTTAGTTTTCTTTGAGTTTCAACTTATAAAATTGAATTCAACTATACTAGAACCTAACAAACCCATCAAAATGAACAAATGACATAATAATATGACAAAAATGAACATTAGTATTTATTCAAAATTTAATTCGATAAAATTTAATATTGAACAAAAAAATATCATACCCCTTATGATCATGTTAATATTATCATTTTGGTTTTTAAATAAATGTCTTTTATTATTTGATATTCTTCAAAATAAAAATAAAAATATATTTTAATATCACAACCGATGCATTTTTTGGTTTCAAAATTTTTATTTCTTAACGAATTCATTTATTAGATTATCTATTAATTGGATTAGGCAGAAATTATGGATTTATAATTATGTCAATATTTTATTTCAAATGTTGTAAATGAAAATCACATAAGATATATTAAGGAAATGGATGAAAGACAATAATCTCCAAAAGAGATAGATAGGTGTCCCTTATTTGGTACATATTGTGACTATTTTATTATATATAAATATGAAAAACATAAAATGTCATGTGATTGTTTTTTTAAACTCTAAATTAGGATATATTACCAAAGAGAAAAATATTCACTAATTAACGTAGTAGTACTAATGCTCAACCAGATGATATGGGGGATACTAGAGAAACATGAACAACTAGGTATAGAATATAACACACAATCCCTTACCCTAACATAACCATTACCACACCTTCTTAACCCATAGTATCACTATATATGGCCATGCTATTTATCCCATCAAGGTTTTATCCACTATTTTATTAGGATCATCTTCGACTATATATCCATTATCCGATGATGGATCATACTCCCCATTAATATATGAATTTACACAAACATTTATTCCATCTTCTATCCTTCTACATTTTTATCCATGATCTTATATGACCACGATCCATCAACATTTAATCATTTAAATTTAGATAATATGAAGAAGTCATTGGATCCCACTCCTTTTTTACAGGGTTGGGTTCATTCATATCTCTGAGATCCTGTTGAATCCATTGATCAGAATGTCGAATGTATATTTATGGAACCCTAGTAGATTTTTTGACAATAATTTATTTTCCTTATAATATTCATTGATATATATATTTTTTCTACCTTGACTAGCTCTGTAACTAGGTCACACGTTAATATATGAATGTTTATGTTTTATAACTACATCACATAGGTAATGGATGACTTTAATTGGGAGAATCAAATGGTGGAAAAAAATGGAAAGAATGAATGACATTTAGGGTTATGAATGCCAATTTCTAGGTTATCATTCCCATTAAGCCACTCTTATAAGGGCATCTTCTAAATATATTAAAGGATAGTTCTTAGGTGAAAATATTGGTATGATATGTCACTTGAGTTAATATTATATTATTATTGTATTAATATGTATTAATATTTTGGTGCAATCATTGTTATATTTTTCCCAAAGATGAGGCTAGGAGGACAGAACATCACATGGAATTAGGTGGGTTGTGGAGAGAATAAAAGAATCGATTGTACTGTAGATGGAATACTAGATTATTGTATGGTTTTAGAGGCAATACATATAATTAATGAGTGTCCAATAGTTTATTATCGAGGAATTATTTCTCATTGGAAGAGTACCCAGTTCATGTATTTAATCTTATATCATATTATTGAATGAAAATAACATGATTCTGTTTAAAAGTTTATTTATTAATATTGAAAACTTTTTCTTATTAAATTTCTGGAAG